>CM062082.1:8725201-9925201 GCA_031163375.1 Conogethes punctiferalis
ACGCTATCCATTTTTGAGCTGATTTTCCGTTTAATATAGCAGATGTATACGTAGACTAGCTGTGCCAGCGGCGTCGCACGCGTGGATATCGGGTTTCAAAAATAACGGACTTCCATAAAATGGTGCCAAAATTTTAAGTTAGACCTCTAGCAACACATTGGCATTCAATTCCATACAGTAGTTTTCCCGTAATGCGCGTTCAAACATACAGTAAAAAATTTCTCCCGTTTTCCCAACACTAATGTCTTCCCATCACTGGTCTTCTCCTATTGATTGTAGCGTGATGAAAAGTATACTATAACCTGCCCAGCTGTATGAAGAATAATTGTACCAAGTTTCGTTAAAATCCGTTGAGTAGTTTTTGTTTCTATAACGAACATACAGACAGACAGACAAAAATTTTACTGATTGCATTTTTGGCTTCAGTATCGATCACTAATCATCCCCTGATAGTTATTTTGAACATTTATTTCATGTACAGAATTGACCTCTCTACAAATTTATTATAAGTAAGTATAGAATAGATAAATATGTTTCTTGACTTCGAGACATATTGTGTTCCCTCATTTTGATCGGGTCCTTTGTTCCAAAAGCCATCAACCGGCCCAATCAAGTAAGAAATTGGCGATACATTGGCTGGCCCATGCGGGCCTGTTTCTGTAGATAAGCTTCTTAGTGAACGCTCAAAATATTTCTAAGGGCAGAAAATTTAGGGGAAATGTACATTATTAAGGTTAAGTGTATTAAGGTGTATTATGCTACAAGGGAACAAAATGGACTTCCGGGTGGTTGCAAAAGGATTAATTTCCGATAATGCACAACAAGCATACAATAATACAAAACTTATTATGTAACATGTTTTTTTTTTTACTTTACAAGGAGGAAATTAAAACGAAATACAATAAACATAATTTATATATATTTATTTATCATTATGAGCATTATCAATCTAATGCTTTTATAATATGTACCTATACTGAATATGGACCCAATAGCACATGAAAAGCTAACCTCAAAGTAAACCTCGAAAGAAATACTTTCTTTGAGTTGGCAAACCCTATTATTATTGCAATAAAATTTCAACATAGACATTTATTACTAAAATAATACATTTTTATTTTTAGGAAATGAATGCTATCAAAAATATGTTTAATCTCTAGCAACATTCGTAAAAAGATTGTTAAAAAAGGAACCCACTTAACGACGGACGGTGAGGGCGACCCGCATTTTATCACTACGATGTCTCATGCCCCGTGTAATAAGAACATCGCGACATCCTAAATTCTATTAAATGCTCGTAAAAACCGAGTAATGTACAACGGAAATGCAACCATTTGTAGTCAAACTTTGCTTACGCCCTTACGCCGTATGCTCGATAAATAGTAAGTAGTTGCAACTAGTATTGCCAACCCCATGAATTTAATTGTAGGAAATTTTCTCTACAATTTTTTGTACAGATAAGTTTTCCTGAAAATAGACTGGCTCGGTGTTTCAACTGGTAGTGACCCCTGCCTTATGAACCAAGGGTCGTGGGTTAGATCCCCACCCGAGACAATCATTGTTGTGATGTTGGATTAGTGTTTGTTCCGTGTCCGGGTGTTTGTATTTGTATATATTTAAGTGTATATTTGTGGTACCTTCGTTGTTCTGATATACACACATAACACTCACATGCTCAAGCTATTTATTATGGGATGTAATGTATTAAATTTAATGTTAGAAAGGAGTTCTTATCCATAAACTGTTTTTGCGCCATTTTTCCAATATGGCGGCGTGAGCGGCAAATATATTGAAAACTTTCCAGGTAACTTCTATTTTTTCAACCAAATGAATGAACTATAAAAAATACAAAAAGGTTTTCCTACTTCATAAATCAATACCAGCATTGTCAGATCCATTTTCATTTCTCAAGGGCCGGCAAGGCACCTGTGATTCCTCTGGTGTGGTAGGCTGAAGTGATCACTTACAATCAGGTGACCTTCAGGCCAGTTTGCCCTTTTGTGTCATAAAAAAAATTGTGATTAGATTTGCTATTTTTTCCGTTGGTAACACTGGCAACTGCAAGCTATGCAGCATTCTGCAGCGATGCTCGCTCGAACACGTTATTATCGTTAGTGTTTAGCTGAATCAGCGGCGAGGTGTTAGGCTCGGAACACACAGCCATAACTCGTAGTTAGTAATAACACGTGGTAAAGCTGTTTGTACATGCATTTGGTGATCATGACAATGTTTTAATGAGAGATACTAATTTTTTATCAAATTAATAGTTATTTTTCATGCACAAAAATACAATACAATAAGTTTAGTAGGTGTTGGTGTGTACAGGTTCAGTCAAGATGTCTGTTCTCTGGTCACTATCTTTTATTAGGCAAGCTAAAAGAAGGTACCTCAATAGAATTAACGTACTGCGAAGAATAAATTATAGGGTAAATAGAATACCCTCTACTATGTATTTATAGTTATGTTTTGGCATTTGAAATTATTGTAACTGTGATAGCTATACGAAACTTTCAACGATACTCAAAATTCATATCATCATCCTATCGCCGTCCACTGCTGGACATAGGCCCCTTCAGTTGTTGGCAACATTAGGCAAACATGTGGAGTCCTAACATGGGTCCGCCCGCACGCAATCCGCCCGTACAACCGCCCAGCGAGGCGATTATGGAATCGCCATTATAATTTGCGATCGCCAACCCGCCCGGTTGGCGATCGCAAATTATAATGACTCAAGAAAACGTCATCCTACTAATCTTAAACTCAAAGGATAAAGTACAATAAATATAAGCGATCGACATCATGCAGTCATTAGTCCAAATAAAAACCCTTTTATCGACTTGCATTAATGCCTCGTTTAAAAATCTCAAGAATAACGACCAACAAGGCAGTAACCCGAAAATATAAAACGTCTTATCTTTACTTAGATATAAGCACTGCCCTCTGCAATTTACATTATATATTACCATTATCACGTACCAGCGTTGTGCGCTAATCCTTAGTCAGTCCTAGTCTCTGGCGCCTCGCCAGCACTCCACACATCTAGTGCCCACTTTAGTGCCGGGAACTATGTGCCCGTCGCCAGGCGAATTGCAGGAGGCGACCACAACCTGAGACCGTACAACAGACTTGGGCTTTCACTAATATTCGGCCGTGTCTTGCACCTAACGATTAATTTTCTTACCTGAGATGAAGGGGATCGTGCGGGGTTGGGGTTGAGCCGGCATGGCGGTGGCAACTGACAGGTGACTGACCAGTTACTTGCCCGTTGCCACAGCGACTTGGGCTTCTCTTTCGCTTTCCATCAGGCGAAGGGAAGCCATTATGCCGAGCTACTATAAAAAAAAAGATGAAAGTGTATACGAGTAAGTTAATTACGACCTTCGAAAATTTTTTATTGCTCCTTGCGTGATCTAAGGGTTGGCTGGTAGAGAATGCTCATAGCATTAGTTTCGCTTTTTATACCATTTTGTGCAATAAAGTTTGAATAAATAAATAATTGTCTTGTTGTAGACTCTAATACAAAAGCAATAAAGCTCAAAGTTACGTGGCTATTGTCAATTGTCTGGTTAAGGACAAGCATGGTACGTCGACCTCGACCCCCAAGTTACGCAACGAAATTTCGTCTCGTCATGAGTCCGATACGTCACTGCGAATGATGCTAGGAATTTATACCCACTAGGCTTTATGTACTAGGCTATGCGTTCGTGTAGGTTCTATTCGAGCGGTCTACTGCCGATTTAAATATATGAACTTTCGAGATGACTTCCAAACTTCAGTCAAATAGTTGATCTTAGTTAAGCCTTGCTCAAGGAGTTTCGCGAGGCGTTCAGGTAACATATCACATGACGCAATAGTTGTACATTTTCCATACAAAGTGATGGAAAAACATATTTTAAATGGATGGTGAACAGAATATTCCAGTGCGGTGCGGATCTGGTCGAATGGTATTGGGCTGCGACCACGAGACTCCTTCCCATCTATCTTTCTTCTTTGAAGTAGTTACACAGACACGGACCTACCTATAAAAGCATTTATTAAAGAACTTTAAACTTTCGTATTGTGTCATAAGGCATGAATTATTCATAATTATTTCGTTTGCAGGTTTCGCCACGCAGATGAAGAACTAAAAATGTATGTGAGCGTAAAATCTATTTATTTATTATTACAATTATTAGTTTCCATTAATATAAGCGTAACTCTACATAAGAGTAATCAACACGGCCTACAGGAATATTTCATCAGCGTATAACGAATAATGATTACCGAGCGCAATCGTAAACATTTATTTTACAACACAGTTATTGAGCATAATATTAGTAAGACTATTATAGATACCTACACACATCTATTTTCATTGATATGACTGCAAGTATTAACACATTAACTGTCGTGGGAGCTAGCGACCGACTTATATAATACTTTTTCAATTGTGTATGTTTTTACGGAAGTTTTTCTATTACGGCTGTTTTTAAAGGCTTGATAATATCCGTACAAAATACTTGTTTTAAATCATGAAGAAAAATACTTTTGAATAAAGCCCGCAGAAAGTTTACCATTGTCTATAAGACCGAGCAATAAATTACAATCAGAAGAATGAATGGTTTTTACAGAAGCTATAAGGCTTCCCCTCAAATATTGAGGGGAAATTATGCTTCGTCAGATCGTTTAGTCATAGGAAACCCCCATGCAAATGATCTGTAAGGGAAATGTACAGTCATTATATCTTTCAATCTTTGGAAAACAAAGGGGCGCATTTGTTTTGAGTTTGATGCTTTTATTGGAAATATTTGAACTGTAAACGTAAATTTTGTGTATTTAAAAGTTAGGTTTATACTTTAAAAAATGATCTACGTAGGTACCTAGGGCTTAATATTGAGAGAAAAATTTTAGTTTGTAATAACGAATTAAGATTTTATATACCCTTTGGGTAATCCATACATAACAATTAGCCTCCATTTTGTTGGGTACCATTTAAGGAAACGGTACCAACATTTTTGGGGTTTATTGTTATCTTACATTGTCTGGTGAATTATTATTTATTTATGTAACAATATTTCATAGCGTTTCGTTCATTTTGAGTTGAGAGATTCATGACCGAAGAAGAACATAAATTCTAGACAAATAATACTGTCTATCCCACGCCTATTCTCTAAACATATCCCTCAGTATGATGTTTAAAATTACGTTAAAATTTACTATGTACGTGCAAGTAAGTTGTTTATTTAAAAGTCGGTAATTAATTTATAAGTAGTATGTACATAATAATTTCATTGCAGAATATATTCTTGTTTCGTTCTTTTTAAACTTTGTTTTTAGTAGTCGGGTTTTAGATTTTTTAGCTTTTTGTTTTGCTCTTGCTCTTTAAAGCGTCAGTCAGTGATTTCGGATAGAGGGAAAAGTTAATGAATAACGAGAAAGCAATCTTGCAATTAGGTTCAAAATGAATCGCGATCAACAGTCATTTTCATGGAAAACTCAATATTGCAAAAATGATATTTCCAGATGGTATTTCACAATGCTTTCTTTGTCGAGTACCTATTCACAATCGCTTTCGGAATATCTTCGAAATACTCTGAAACGTGCGCCAGTAAACAACATGTCGCAATAATACGATTTTCAATAGATTCGCATCTGTGTATGATGCTTTTGTTGAGAGCAGTCTTAAGAGACTTCTTTTTAAATTATTTCGGTAAATTACAGCCTTAAGAATATGGCATTTTCGAAGTGAATGTTACAGAGCGAAATCGAAAATAATTTTAAGGCAAGCATTTACTTGTAGATTTTATTAGACCTACATAACTATGAATGTTTATTGAGTAAAATATATTTTAGACATTTGGAATTTTACTGTAAGTTAGATAAGAAAATTAATCGGACTTTTGGTGACTGGCTCGGTGGCTCAATAAGAAAATTAACACACTAATAGGTATCTTCTTCTCTTTTTTCTTTGCGTTTTCCCACTGTATGTGACCCTACATTTTTACTAACTCTACAGGCTCTCCTAATTTACTCAAAAAAAAACACCTATAGTCCTATAATATCTTCTCTTCTTTGACTATTTTCGATCGGTTCACATAATTATACGACGTCCAATGCAATCACACACGTAACATGTATATGAGTGTGAAGATACCTACGCGCCTGTTCATACTAGCGTTTATTTTCGTTCACACTAGCGGTTGATCCGCCCGGCGGCGACCGCAAATCGACCGCCGATCAACCGCAAAACGGCCGAGGTGTAGCGGATCAACCGCCAAACCGCAGTTTGAACGCCGCGCCCCGCCGCGTTCGTAGTGTGAACAGGGGTAGCGGTTTGACGGCGGTTTGATGGCGGTTAAACGTCAATCTGAAGGAAGCCTACCGCGCTGTTTTATTCTTTCTTATAGGTACATATTCAACCTGAAAACGTTTCTTGAAGATATCTCAAGATAATTGCCCAAGTTCCTCCTTATCCGCTTCTGTTTTATCCATCCTGTATTTCTAATTAGTGTTTTCGCTAGACGATTTACTTTAGACAACTTCGTCCAAAATTAGAAGCCTTTAAGAGGGCGATAAAACAATCTACTTAGATTAAGTTTCAGAAATAAGACCAGGGATTGTTCGCAGACAGCTTCACTGATTACCTTACCTGACGCAGAAAATAAAGTTCCGAAAGTCGGTAATAGAATATCCGTCGAATAGGTTGTTCGGGCCGCCTTCTAAATAATGTTAAAGGTCTGGATGGAGGTGTCAAAAGTTACCGAAGTACATCCAGGGGTGTTAGGGCTGCCGTCGGCGTCGTTAAGCCAGTGTAAACTGCTTAAAAGCCGGCGATTTTTCAGCTAAAACGTGAAGGAATTTACGCCAGCGCCGCACTTAATGACATCCTTTTATCTACTGGGAAGGTGAAATAGATAAGTAGCGTTTTATAGAAGTAACAACGTTAGCGGGTGCCGGACCTTTCTGAGGGCTACAAGGCCAACTTCGATGAACGCAGCCCTGTCGCGAGTCCAACTTGCTGAGAGCATCTAAAACTCGAAGACCTCTCTAAATCTAAACTTTTCTCTCGTTGACAGCGCTTGAGACATTACTTTCCAAGTTATTGTAGCCTTTGGAAACGTGTTCGGGATGAACGTTAACGTTTCCACATACGTTTCGAAGGTTCAACCGGTATAAATCGTATGAGAACACGTGGAGACTTTCCGGCTAGCTCACATGAGCGTATTTGTACGTACGTATGGAATGTACCTAGGAGTGCCAACCAGTTACATGTTTTATGTCATTTTTGTCGGCAAGTTGTATTTATATTAGCTGGCTATGAGTGCAAGCAGTTAGAAAATTGTTTCTATGAATATCGTAATAATGTCTATTAACATCTAATCTTATTTTTCTTTATTGTATCTAGAAGGGAACAATTTAAACAATAAGAATTGAGAGCTGTCTTTTATTATTGAAAAGATAAGGCCTGGTTTCATCGCCTGTCTGTCTGTGGAGTCTTTGATAACTATCTGATAGTTAACGCTGACTTTTTTTTATTAGTTTATCCGATGGATGAAGTTTGGGGGAGACTTTTGCCCAGCAGTGGGACACGTAGGTTGGTAAAAATAACTTAACTTTTAGGTAAGTAAGTGGCAAAGCTTGAGCTTAAAACTATTTAAAACACGAAGCAAGTACTTTACTCCTTGATTAGAATCCTATACGCATTTCGTTTCGTTTAGTAATTTTACTTTTTATATTAATGCGACGAAATTCTTGGCAAAGCAGTTTTTACGACTAACCTGCGTAGTAATAACCTGTGAATTCCCTTGCTCTTTTAAATATACAACAGATTTTACAGCCCGGATCGAAAGTTCATAAAAATAAATTTAACTTCCAAGGGTCGTATATTTCTGAGTTAAATTAGAACTGAAAGTCATAAAGGTAAGTTTATTACTGAGATTGAAGGTTTTTTATTTGGTACCTTCAATTTTGTAGGCGTCAGTAATCTTTGATGGTAATTGGAGTATTTTGAGAGAATTAGATGCTTTTATTGATTATTATATTAGCTGAATGTAATGATATGACTTTTAGAAGACATTTGGTGCAAATTTGAAATTTTGAGGTATTTAAAAATCTGACAAATCATTTACCAATGAAGAAAATGTACCTATGTGATGTGATATCTTTCTGAATTCGTACAGCAAGCACAAATCAACCTCTCCTTATTTGTCTAATAATATACTCTATTGGGCACCTAAGATCAGTTGGTGTACAATCAGATATAGTTTACAGGCCAGCAAACCGGTGGCACCAGACAAATATATCATTTTGGTTACTTATTTGGCTGTTTTGCTGCAGCGAATTCAACTCGACTCAGATTTCTCTTAAGCTTTCCCTCAGGCGAGGAGATGCCAGCTATGCTACTATAAAAAAACTTGATTGATTTTTATTTGCGGAAATTTGACAAAATCTGTCAATGGGCCAACCCATTGACAGATTTTGTCAAATTTCCGCATGTCATGTTGATATGCGTCGAAAAGATCTAACTACCAGTCATTTTCAGTTTTATAGTCTTAATTTCATTTTACCTAATTAGTAACGAGATATACTTACTAATCCTAGTCCTACCGGACTAGACGCTAAAGAGAAAGGCCCAGAAAATGTAGTCAATGAACAAAGGCAATTCAATTCATGTAATATACATTGTTAATTTGTACCAGACAATGAATGTAGCGTTAGATCCACAGCAGCGTAATAAAATCTCCTCCCAATAATAAATTCAAGGCGAAAAACACTTGGTGAGAGCAGCGGGCAGCATTTATTAATATTTTGCCGAAAAAACCCTGGCCGCAGACATTATTGAGGGCAATTCATATAACGAGTACATACTTAAGTACCAAACCGCAGGACAACGGACGGTAATTCATAGGGAGAAATACGGAGTAAGAATGAACCACTTTATTATTTAAGGCATAAGGCACATTATGGATTGGATGGAGAAAACATTTTAGTTTCACAGTTAAAGATATGACCAAGCTTTTTGGCTCCACATGGGAAAGTCCGGCGTGGTTTCAAACGATTTACATTTGCATAAATATCGTTAAATGAATTTAAGTGTTCGCGAACCTTTTCGCTTGATACACTGCGAATGTGAGGCTACTTAAAAATGTCATTAATGAACCAGTATCGTAGCAACGTTAATTAAATTTTAATTGGGACTCAGCGATATTAAATTTTGCGATGAGTTCCGTATAAAACCTCTTGCGCTTATAATGAAATTTCGTATAATCTACATTTATTTGCATGATTTTATCTTTAAATTAATTTGGAGCCCTTGACACCTTGGTATGCTACTTTATTAAGTTTTAGAATATTCTTTTGTTAGAACAATATTTTTTCATGGCAATTCACTACATAGGTAATATATAATCAATGTATGGCTAATAAGTTTTTATTCAATTGTAGTCTGAGCTTACCTGTAGCTGAGAAGCTGAAATCTTAAGAAGTCCATTAGTGGACTCTTATGACACCCACGAGAAGAAATAGGGCGTTGATTTGTATTCTTTTCCGTCAACATTATCATCATTAGCCTGCTAACGTCCACTGGACCTATGTCCACTATTCTATACTTTATACTATTACCTATATGGAGGACTACTCCCCCCCCCCCCAATGATAATTGTCTTTTGGGGGGTAAGTCACCGCACTTGGCGCACTTCCGAATGGTGACCGTAGTCGGTGTTATTTGAACCCAGTAAACGCTGCTGCCCATTTCCTGATGTTCCCTTGGTAGTCTTGGTGGCCTTTTCTAAATCTAGAAATCACACGGAAAAAATGCTTTAACAAAATATCATCGTTATTGATTTTAAATCTCTAAAATCTTACGTAGTCTTACCTAAGTTAGTCACTACCAATTTTGTACCCAGACTAGTACAACAGAAAATTCGGTAGTGACCCGGCCTTTTGTGCCGAGTGTCCTGGGATCAACCCCTGCCCTGAACCAATGTGATGAATTTTTGTGTTTGTTCTGTATGATGGTTGTTAAAATTATAATTTAGTAAACATTTGAGGGACCTTCATTGATTCTTGTTTGTATAACACGCGTGTTTCAGTTACTCACTTTGGAAATAAATTACTGTTTGATGTTATTTTATATTTTTTTAGTGAGGTTCCAGATAATGTACCGTATTTTTTTGTTAGTTACATTACTATGCTGGCCAAGAAGATGAGTTTTTCGCTTCATATAAACGATAAGGATGTTTTATTCATCCTTTATTTATATTTAAGGATCCGTACTACGACTACGAACTCCATTGTTTGTTGTATGACTGGGATAAGAAATTAAGAAATAATAAATGTTCATTATTATTCGACATCTCATCATCATCATCAGCCCGTGTCAGTCCACTGCTGGACATAGGCCTCTCCTAATGTTCGCCACTTAGGTCGATTTTGGGCTTCTCGCATCCAGCACTTGCCAGCCGTCCTGCGCAAATCGTCACTCCACCTGGCCTGAGGGCGTCTTACATTACGTTTGCCGATACGCGGTCTCCACTCCAGAACTCGTTTACCCCAACGGTTATCGGTTCTGCGGCTAATATGGCCAGCCCACCGCCACTTCAGCTTACTAATCCGGTGAGCTATGTCGGTGACTTTGGTTCTCTGCCGAATCACCATCGATTCGACATCTATTAGACAATAAATACTTAATAACTCTAATGCCCAAACGAAGATGTACATAAAATACAATTTTAGTTTAGACCAGACACGGCTGTCGCGACGTCCTGAATAAGTATAAGGCTACACTCAGCTTTTACGCCGTCAGTCACCCTCGTAGAAGCCACGTCGCTGGTTTTCAGTGCGTCTTGCTGAGTGAAGCCCACAAGAGGTTGTACCACAGGTTGTACCCACTCTTATCTAATTTGAGAACTTTCACTAGGTATTTAATTACCTGGGCCACCCAATTATTTTGTAGGATAAACTATGTTCAACGATAGTGCCGCTCCGCCATATAGAAATAAAAAAATACTAACATTTTTCAGAAGCAATAGGTGTACCAAAATTCACACCCTAACTCCTAAACTCCCATACATTATTCAAAATACGAGTGTGTTGTCTACACCAGGAAACGCCATTAAGTAATACTACATGTTTTTTTCAGCAAACTTAGCAATGTTCCCCTAAAAATTCCCTTTATGTCGAACCTTCGTATTGAGAATATTGTTTGCCTCCATTTGGGAACCCATACAAAAGAAACTTACAAGTAAGTCGCTTAAAAATTCGCGTCATGGCCCGAACAATTTATTGGCATCCTCGTGGAGTACCAACAAGCTACTCGTATATGATCGATAAGGCCAAACATGACCAAAAGTTTTCTTCAGTCACCGTGAGTACGTGACCAATTTAACCTGGCCCCGTTTCGTTATCGGAATTTTCAAGACGCAAGCCAATAAACTTAAGTAACGTTAAGCTAAGGAGGGATCCAAGGATTCTGGCTAGTCCATACCCTTCGTTTATATTGTATATCGCTCACTAGCCCCGGGGAAATCATATGTGGATGCGGGATCAATGAAATAATGTTGTCCTACGTTGTCCTTTGTAATCTTTGAACGTCATCTGGTTTGAGTTTGATAATTTTATTTTGGCCGATTGTCTGTTTTTTTGGCCAAATCCCGTGAGATTTATAGTTCACTATAAATAATATGATAAAATAAAAACAAAGACCTAAAACTATATCATGTAAAATATACTTGTATATTACGTACAGTTATATACCATACAAGAATCTAGCGTGATCTCTGACATGACATACTTGCAATGGGTATTCCAGACGCTCTAAGTATTCGGAGCACCAAGGAATTCGGGACCCTACTTTTGAATTCAATGTCTTAACCACGTGGGTCGCATAGCTTCGCTCTCATTGCTAAATTCAGCTACTCAGGGGGGCAGATTTGGCATTCTATGTCCGTTCTTTAGTTCTCATATTTGTAGAAAAGAAAAGGTTATTTATTTCATCATCATCATCATCATCATTGGCAGTCTGCAGCAATCCACTGCTGGATGTAGGCCTCTCCCAAAAAACGCCATTCCGCTCGATCGGTAGCAAAAGTTATTTATTTATTTAGATTTTTTTGTGAAACTGAATACACATAAAAAGTCCTTTATGGCCACTAGAAAAAATGTACTTCAAAGCACGGGCTATAGACAGAAGCTACAAAAGGACACGTTGCTCACGTTAAACCACTACAATTTGTAGGTATCCAAAATTGAAATGGCCACGAGGAAGGCTTTAGCGGGCCACTCGAAAGGGCTGAAAAAGTCCATTTCATTGTATTTGCACAGGACAAAGGTTTGTTTGCAGGTCGCATTGACGACTGCCGGAGTGCCGTGTTTGTTTAGATTACTCGCATTGTTTCTTCTATTAAGTGCTTTGACGTAAGAAATAACAGGGAAAATGGATTTCATTCCGCCATTTTAATAATAACTAGCGACCCGCTCCGGCTTTGCACGGGTGCAAAGCTTAAAATGTATTTATTTACTCTGGTTAAAGATCTTTATTATTCTCACAAAGAATTACAAGTATTCACTTCCTCACAGGACAGGCTCAGCCTAGTGTGAGGACCAGAATATCCTGTGTAAACTGTGTTTATTGGTAATAAATAAATTATTATTATTATTACTTACGTGAGATATTAAATAACAAGGGTAACTTAATTTATTTACTTACATACCTATAAGCCTTCATCTTAATAAAGTTTTTAAAAATTCTAATGTCGTAAGTATCGTTCCGGAAATACCGCTGGGGCAAAGAATTCCATAGTTTATTTAAATATAACTACGAGTAGCTAGCCGCAGTCCACGGCTTTGCCCGCGTAAATACCTATCGATGATAAAAGAAATGATAATGTTCTTATAAATTAAAGCATGTGGTAATTTGCTTTTATGAGATATTACTGTAAAGTTTCGTGACAATTGAAACAGTAAGTAGTTTTCACATTAATAAATGTTCTCATTACATTATTGGTAGTATTATATTACCCATCCTTTTACTTTATCTTAGTGGGTTTACATCATGTGACGTTTTAAAAGATCCTCTTAGAAGCTTAGTTCTGAACTTACATAATAAATTCCGTTGTAAGGACACGAGAAGTAAGGTAAAAGCCACTTGTTCACGACCGTAACAAAAGCAAACTTACACAGCACTTTAATCTATTTGAATAGACGGTTAAATTTCCCTAAATTATGGAATTTGTTATAACGTTGACTTTGAAATTAAATTACAAAGTTCTCAAAAACAATTAGCTGGGAACAAGAAACCTTCAGACGTAATGAATGTTTTGATGAGGGTTTTTTAGAGAAAGTTTCAACAGAATGCTGTTTTGATGAGAAAAAGATTTCGCGTAGGTACAAAACGGAATCGGGGATTTTTTTAGGGTTCCGCACCCAAAGGTTAAAAAACCTTATTGCTAAGAGCACGCTGTCCGTCCGTCCTTCTATCTGTCACCAGGTTATATCTCGACAACCATGGTAGACAGTTTAAATTTTCACAAATATGTACCGCTGTAATGATAACAATTATTTACCTTCTAAAAATAAATTAAATATTTTGGGAGGGCTCCAATAAACCCTTTTTGGCCCTTTTTTGCTCGATATCAAAAATGGCAACAGTAAACGATTGAAAGCTTTTTTTGTAGAAGGGAATGCATTAGGCACTTTTACGCCGCTTCCGGGGAAATTGCGTAGAGTATGGGACTCACACCTCCCAGAATGGAAAAGCATACCCACGAAACCTCTGTGTCTCCAGTGGGCAGTAACTTGCAGGGACATGACGCTTGAAAGCTACTCTATGGTACGGGACCCTTGGTGCGCGAGTCCGGCCCGCACTTGACCGGTTTTTTCTGGTCCTTTTAGAGCGTTGCCCGACCATCGCTCACAGTAGGTACCATTACATTCAGACTAATTTGAGCTGTTTCTTAGAACTGATTCAAGGAAGTGTTGAATGAAAAGGGAAATGTCTTATTTGTGCTTCTCAGAAATTTAATTTTGCTCAAGCTGTTCTGCTCCTTTTCACTTCATTACTGTCTCAAAACGACAAGGCAGTAACTGAATCTCTTAACCATGATGTAATAATAATAATAATGGTCCCCTGATTGACATCGGTACTGGATAATGAAAACTTTGTAGATTATAGTGCACAAGTTTAGTGTGTGTAAACATAAGTGTTCCATCTCTTTACAAAATACATTCGTAATTCAACGAGGCGTTATTAGTAGGTAATATTAACGCGATTCCGGAGAAAGATTCGACATAATGCGTTAGTGAATGTGTCACCAAATTACCAATAAGAAAATCCTTGATTGAGAAATATAATTAGTTTAGTTGCTGATAGTAAAATTGGATTCTAGTGTGACAAACATTTTGACTTACTATTTTTACTGTGGCATAGTGACATAATGGCTTCCCCGCGCCTGACTGAAAGTGAAAGGGAAGCCCATGTCACTGCGGTAACAGACAAGTAACTAGATCAATCACTTGTCAGTTGTCACAGCCATGTCTGAAATATATCTGGCTACACCGACCTAACTCGAAATGCGACCGAAGTCACTTAACGGGTAGTCACTCTGATAATAGTATGTTGAAGGAGTAACCTTTGTAACCCCTACGGATAAAATGCATGACTTGCCAGGTTGAATAATTCAGTACAAAAAAACGCCACGAGCTCTTAAAACTTTTACCCTCACTTTTTAACTCTCAACCCCAATTTGTTTCGGCTAACCACTGTTTCCTCTTACGCATTCGCACGCGTAACTTAAAAAAGTCTTTAAAATTCTACAAATTTTTTCGCCCTCGCATTTTAGCTCGAGGCCACATTAAAAGTTGTCGACTGTTTTCACGATTTAAAATTCAAAAGCAAACATTTTCACAATTCAAAATCGCGCTAACTCGGCAAAAAGTTGACTTACGTCGGAAATTTTGCACAAATTGTAAACAAAATAAACGAAGCGACAGTAACAAAAGAGAAAGAATTTAATATCCACCGCGGTATGCGGTATGCTTGTAACAATTTGTTTTCTTCTCGCGGAACATTCTTTTTTAGGGTTCCACATACTACACAGTTTTTTCCTCATTTGTTTATCTGTCAAGGATCGGTTGTCTGCGAGCCCGTTTCATGAGTCGGTTAACTCATGAATATATCTTTATTGCTTTTTCTGTTTATTAAACTTGTTTCGTAAGAATGAACGCTTTATCATTTAAACGGTCCAATATCTGGAAGTTTACGGCGTAATTTAACAGTAAATGTAGGCACATATGTGAAAAGATTGTACTTACCTGATTTATTTTATGGCATTTTAAGCTGTGATTATGGGTAGTTGCACCTATGACAGGGGATATGATAAAAAAGGTTTTGTTTTGTTTTAGTGTAAAATAAAAAATAGTGAGTCAAGAACACGGGCAAAGAAAATGTTGTCATCTAATACTTACTCGTGGCTATATTTATACGTAGATAGCACACATTTTCCTTAATCATACTTTACATGAAACATGAAAGTAGATTATTTGAAGCAAATAATATTTATATCCTATGATACGAATAACGAAATTGAGTAGGTAGTCACAACGTTATATTCATGAATACGAATGAACTCAAGATCATATACATTAGTAACGAATTCTGATACGATTTTTGATTTTGCTCCAAAAACTCTAGATGGAGATATAAAAAGCAATACCGCTATACTCAAGAAACGATTTCCAGACACTTTTCGATTCACATTTCTAATCCGATCTAGTCATCCGTAGTTATTGAGCTTCGGGAATTTCATTACGACATATCAAGTTTCCATTACATGAACACGCTGTATTTGCTAAGAGTATTTTTACCTGCTACAAGTAACTTCCGATCCAATATAGTAAGTAATTGTTATCTTACAGAACCCTGTTATAGCTACACTTTCTAAGCTTAACTCTTAATTAACTTCTATTCTACGAAGTGCTGAACAAAAATTAATGGTCTCAACGCAATTTCAAATACAACGTACTTAGGTATAGTACTGTAACTACTGTAAGCAGGTCTTCACCAGAGGTACCATCAACATTCATTCCAAAAATGATAACATTAAGAAGAAAAGAAACATAATTAAGCTTTTAAATAATAAAGGAGTGTCGTATACGATGACTAATGGAATATCAAGAAAAGGACAGCCGCGTTCAATCGCCTGAGGTTTCAACTAATTCCAAATCATTAGTAGCTAAATTATCTACCTATCTATACATCTGACTTCCCAGAAAATACAGAATTATGATTCAGCATTTCAAATCTAAACATCTGAAAAATTATCTAAGCTGAATAAAGTTCGCAAAGTCTCTATAATCTCCAAGTTCTGGGGTGCGAGATAACCCGTTATCAAACTCTCGGGACGTCTTGAGTTTGAGACTCGAGACTTAACAAAATACAATTAGAATCGCGTTAATTCTGACGAGATGTTCTTTTTGTGATTTGCGTGATTGATTGAAAAACAATTTAGTATCAATAAATTTTGTTACATTTTCATCCACTGCTGGACCTATGTATAGGTCCAGCATATCCCCTTGAAAAATTGTTATTTAGGGGGATTTGGCTCAGTCACGACGCTTGATAAGCGACCGCAATAGGTTATATCTCTACCAAGACAAAAACTGCTGCACACTTCTTGATATTCCCTTATTCGTCTTCTACGACACCCACGGGATCATATGGGGTTGCTCTATTCTAGATCCGGAAACCACACGGACATTTACATAGTAACTGTAGGTATAGTTATATTAATTATGAAACTCTAAAAGTTGCCACTGACAATGATAAAGTGAGGAAAGGTATAAATTAAAATTAAATTATTACAACACAATTTCAACTCCAACAACTCAACTCATTCAAAGTCTGGAGGGACCTAAAACAAATAACGTACAAAATTTTCCGAAACTTGGAGACGAGAGACGTCCAAACCCTAGAACTGAGTGATTAATTAGAGGAATATCAAGAGGAATATTGCGAAATATCGTTATATAAATTTTTATCATTATTTGACTAATGTACAAAACTAGCGACCCACCCCG
This sequence comes from Conogethes punctiferalis, assembly GCA_031163375.1. Lineage (NCBI taxonomy): Eukaryota > Metazoa > Arthropoda > Insecta > Lepidoptera > Crambidae > Conogethes > Conogethes punctiferalis. Next base: position 8,742,254 of record CM062082.1, read on the forward strand.
GCTTCGCACGGGTGCAATGTATTATGCATGTGTTTATATGCATAATACCCTCTTGAATCCCTCCATCTATAAAAAATCCGTTGCGTAGCGGTGGTAACCGTTTAACATTTATAAATGTTGTGAGCACCTTTAAAAGGTATATACCTATGCAAGCCCTATACCATAAGCTGAGTCTTTGTTTTTAAGTAATGTTTTTGTATGTATACTGTTGGTGTTCCTTTTTAAATAAATAAATAACAAAAAAAAAACATCAGATGGGCCGCTTGAACGTCTGCTACCCACAGTAATAAAAAAATATAAAAAAATCTTCAGGTAGAAGCAACAGTTTTTACCGAAGATGTGGACAAAGTCACGTACATCCTGTAGTGGTTAGTTTTACAATCAAGTACAGTAAGATAAACATAATCATTGTTTAGTGTAGTGTATCCATCTACTTATCAAGAGTAATTGCTCCCAAAATACAGTTTGTTGAATACCCACTCCATTTAATGGGAACGTCTTGAGAAATGGTACCAAGCGTAGGCTTCTGACGCAGATAGATCGATTCTAATGGAAAGGATTATACATAATAGGGATGCGTCTGAATCCATCGCTGGATCAAAGAGGACGAGTCTATGGGTTATGACTCCATTAGTGGGACGACGATCGTAATAGTATTGGAAACGTATTGGATTGTAGTCGGCGGAGCAGGAATATCGGGATTCGGATGATCCGCTAAATCAGCTTATTAAGGTTTGCGCGGAATGGAACTTGAAAGGATAGTTTGAATTTCCTTCTATTTTCCATATAGTCGTCTATTCACTTCAAATCTGAAATATCTTCACTTATAAATCTACACTAATATATTATTATCTTTATACATGCTCGTCGGTTTAGGGTACTTAGTATTTTACCTTTTTTTAGGACACTTTCTATTTGGTCAAGGAATGTCCTTCTAGGTCTTCCCCTTCCAACAGATCCATTCACGCTCTTGCTATATATTTTCTTGGTTAATCTACTTTTATCCATCCTCTCTACGTGACCATACCATCTAAGCATACCTTTCTCAATTCTAGTCACTAAATATTCTTGCAAACCACAAAGGTCTCTTATCGTTTCATTCCTAATCCTATCATTCAATTTCACTCCAAGCATGCTTTTAAGCGCTCGCATTTCCACTGCATTAATTCTACTCTTGTGCTTCTGCTATACCCAACTCGTAATGTTAGTGTCGGTGCTAACACTCCCCTGTGAACCGCTAGGCGGGCCTTTTTGGAGACCTTCTGGCTGTTCACAAAGGTGTGCAGTGCACCAGCCACCCTATTACCAGCATTCATTCCCCCCTGTCCCTGTCGCGTTAAATTTTAGGAGATGACCTATCCATTCATTGGGGCAATGTTCTTTTCTTTTTCTTTCCGACCCAAGGGGCGTATACGTTAATTAAAAGTTGAGATATGAAAGAAAGATTAAATAGCTCTGCGGTGAAACAATACGGGAAAAGACAAAGAAAGGATTATGTCGTCTGCCTTATAATTTTTTGCAGCCCGTTACCGTATCTGGGTACCGACTTTGTTGAACTAAGTAGAAGTTGGGGTAGTAATTTGCAAATTATACTTACAACTTACATAGGTACTTCTTCAAAGTAAGTATAGATTAGAGAGAGTAGAGTCTGTATATTTTTAAATTCACATAGGCATAATATCATTATCAAATGATTTTGGGTAAATCCTATCGATATTTGATCCAAAGTGGCGAACCACAGGAGCGGCCTATGTCCAGCAGTGGACTGCGAAAGGCCGATAATTGTCACCTTTGTATTATAGGTAACAGAACACAAATGTATACTAAAATACAAATATAAACAACCAGACATGAAACAAACACAAAAGTTCATGTCACGATTGTTTGTCCTGGAACGAAACCGAGACCCTTTGTTCTGAAGGCAGGGGTGACTACCAATTGAGCCACCGAGCCAGTCGAATAAAGTATTATTTGAAATTTAAAAGGTTCTAAACATCTTTTAGTAGAAACAGCAGTACGTCCGATGGGATTACTATTTCCTTTAAAAATGTTCTTTCCTAATTGACCTTCCTTAATGGATTAATTTAGGTACTTCAATCCCTTCTAAGTACAATCCTACTCAATTACATTTACTGGTAAGATACAGATGGTGCACACTGATCCCTTTGTCTGAAATTAAGGCTATCCCTGTGATGACATCGGGAGTGTCTCAGAAAACAGCTCCTAATGAACGTGGGTTTGGTATCTAACGCGGACAAGCATGTGATAACTTCATCCAACGAGAAAATTGCAAATTTTTTTAATATGAACTTTTAAGTTTCCATCAGGGACGGAACGAAACCGCGGTTTGATCTTTCTTACAAGTCATCATCATCATCATCATTTCAGTCCACATCTACCCACTGCTAAGTATAGGCCACTTCTTTCAACCGCCACTTTACACGGTCCCTCGCCAACCCTGTCCAATGTTTCCCGGCCACCGCCGCTATGTCATCCGACCATCGGGTGGCTGGTCTGTCAAGTAATGATAAAAATATATTTTCTAATCATAAACGCAGTAGTTCTACTGTTCATGTTTGACTTATGAAGTAATGTACCTAACAATGTTTGTGTAGAATCCTCGTAGTTTAGCTCTATCAACCGCAAAGTTACTTTGTGGTTACGTATTAGTACAAGTGTTTCAACACCTAGTACAAAAACAGCCCCTAAATCAGTCTGCATTTACGACGCTTCCGAACCAGTGAACACATCGAATTGCCCAGGCACCCATTTGTAAACACAACACAGCCGATATAATTCTCAGTCTGTCAACTAATCCACAAGCAGAGTCGCGCGAGTAAATCCATGTGTTTATTGCACGGAAACTTAGCGATATCCGGGCGAGCCAGCTCATATCGTATTGACACCGCCTCTGGTTTAGTGTACCGACCACAGGAATGTATCCAAGTTAGAACCTCGAACTCAGTGTGTGAACACTACTTAAACTTAGTTTTTTTTTATGTAAGAGGCGACAGACGAGCAAATGTGATGCCTGATGGTAAGCAGTCAACACCGATCATGCACACCTCAACCGCAACTCAAATCGAGTTCTGGGGTCGCTGCCGGCTTTTTAAATTGGAGCGTCCCAAATCGTAGCTGTTCGGAAAGTCTGTCGCAGAGAGTTGGTTCCTGAAAACCGATGTGCGAGGCAAGAAGTACCTCATAAAGCGTACAGTGGAGGATCGCCAACCATCGAGATGATGAGGATGGAATTGCAATCGTTTTATAGTCGTCGTCAGTTTTATAGCAACTCTATTATTATTAGCTACTCATTAATAGGCATGTACTGTGGAGCACGATCTCTACCAGGCTACTGACAGTGGTATATCAGTTGCTAAGTTTAAGCCGGAACATGTGTGATCTCATTTTGACTAAGAGTTTATCGTTGACATAAAAAAAGGCGTCGAAGTACAGGCTCCGGCTTAGTCCTAACTAGATGGCGCTGTGTGGCCCAGCGTGGCATGTGTTGGATTATTTATTCTATCCTTGATACATTTCTCTGGTACCGGCGTAATTTTGACCAGGTAACTGCGCAGTATCGCCCGTATATAGTTACGAACATGCTCTCACTTTTATAGCCTTTTTACTGCCGCTAGAGCTGTTTTATCGTCTACAATCTGCACTTAGAATCAAAGCTAATTACGCAGAAATGATTAATGAAGCCGGTTATGGAGTTTATTAAACAAATGCGCGGTGGCGGTATGAAAATGTTGGTTTAGTTAATACTGACTTGACATCTCAACTTTGTAACTTCATGTTTTACTCTGCAATTGTTGTTGTCTATGTCTATGTTGCATAGCGTTGTAGTTTATTATGACGTTCACTGTCGGGAAACCAAAAATAATAGAAAAAGTATCGTTTGAGTATCGTTTGACCTTAACGGCTATTAACGTGTTGCTAGGAGAAAATAAAAAAATGAAAGTATTAACGTCAATATTAGTAGCTTGTTTCCAGATATCCGACATGTATCTGTTGATCTATTTAAAAGTTTGTCAACTCTATGAAATAACTTCCTCTTTAGATATTTTTCTTCTATTAATTTATCAATACTCTAATTCAATCATCTTGTATTACTAGTTGACACATACATGGACTTAAACGAAAGGCGCTACAAAAGTCAGTAAATTAAACTTCCTTTTTCGTAAGCTATCGCTAGCGTACCTATCTGTAAAAGTCTTTAAAAACCTACTTTAGAATGTAGTTTACAAAATCTAGGTTCAGTAAATTACTTTGTAACTCTAAAAAATAATAAAAACTGTTGATATTTCGAAGAAATTTTAATAGCACATCTGAAGGCACATCAGGACTTTATGAACATATTTTTGAATTCTATTATTCGTGTGAAAATTATTCGCACCTTAAGTGTTAAAAGTTATCTAACCTATTTTAATCTAAAACTAACAACTAACTAACTAACTAAACTAATATTATAAAGCTGAAGAGTTTGTTTGTTTGTTTGTTTGAACGCGCTAATCTCAGGAACTACTGGTCCGAATTGAAAAATTCTTTTTGTGTTGACTAGACCATTTATCGAGGAAGGCTTAAGGCTATATAACTTCACGCTGCAACTATTAGGAGCGAAGAAATAATGGAAAATGTAAAAAAAACGGGGAAAAAATAACTATTCCACGCGGACAAAGTCGCGAGCACAGCTAGTAGAAAATACTCTTGAAACTTTTCGTGCATCAAATTTGACGTCTCAGATTTTGTTGTTGATACAATATCCCACCCACTTATATAAATAATAGCCGATCGCGTATAACTTTATCAAATTCAACCATTAATGTGAATGATAAATCTTTATAACGACTCTTTTAAACAATATTCGCGGCCATAATGGCATACAATCACGGCCTCGCGTACTCGGCGAACAAAGTAATAGCCCCCTAATGTTTGTTTCTTTTGGTGGAATTAAAACCGGGGCACGCGAGACCTATTCAGGAATGGCTGATGGGACTAACCCCTTGCGGTGGGGATATTGCGTTCTAACTTTTTAATGCTTTCCAACTGTTGGAAGTTCGGAGTCCGACTTACCTACCTTACTTTTTAATGGTGGTTTTCCCGCAACGAAACGATTCACCTTTAGAAGGATTACCTATTTATAGGATCCAAGTTTATTGTATATATTTTATGTATATTTATGTCTACGTAATATACATATACTGCTAGGCTAAAGTTTATTATAAACTAGCGACCCGCTCTCCGACTGGTGGCGGTATAATCATGACAGCTGAAGGCGTAGCTAAATACCACAGACCGATGACGGGCAGCAGCGTCACCGGAGCGAGAAGCTACGCCTTGCGATCGCCAACCCGCCTGCCCAGGGTGGCAATTATGGGTATATCCTCCAGATATTTGCCCTAAGTGGCGAACAACTGGAGAGGCCTATGTCCAGCAGTGGACTGCAATAGGCTGACGATGAATCGATGATGATGATGATGACCCGCTCTCGCTACGCTTTGGGTATTTAATTATACATAAACCTTCCTTTTGAATTACTCTATATATATTAAAAAAACCGCATCAACATCCGTTGCATAGTATTAAAGATTAAGCGCACATAGGGATTTAGGGATATAGGGACAGAAAAAGCGACATTGTTTTATACTAGTAATGATTTATTAGGGTAAGTTTTGCACGACTTTGCCCCTCTCTTTTCTGTAACACTCGTGTTTTGTGCAATAAATAATATCTATCTATGTATCTATAAAGTTAAAAATATTAATTTCAGTATCAAAATAAAAGTAATATAACTCCAAAAAGATTACAATAATACCTTGGTTATCCTAGCACTGTCCAAGTCATATTCGGCAAGCTAAATGGCTTGCTGAGATTTCTGGATATCGGGAAAGAAACAAACTAAGATCTTACAGCTGCCTTCCACGAAAATAGGCGCTCAAAGGTCGAGTTGCGGAAAATGGCCTGTAGAAACTAACTACCTAATAGTAGGAAAAACTTGACTTGAGGTGATTTTCTTAGCTGTCAGCGCACGGATAAGTAACATAAACTGGCATTGCTTTTTCGGTAATTCGTAAACTTTTTGAAAGTAAAGTCGTAATCTTTGGGGTGTTACCTAAAATAGGCACGTAAAAAGCTCCTTCATAACATGTATAATATGGAATGTGCGACATTATATGCTTGGGTACTTACCAATGTATCAAGGGCGCACTAATCATAAAAGTCTAGAGCCCTATTTATCTAGTACCCGACAAAGGGCTTAGAATATTGCTCACCTTAAAGGTCTTTCAGGGGCGGGATGTAACACTTTCCCGCCTCGCCGCGTGAAAGCCTTTCCAGTTTGCAGCTAAAGTTCCCTTCGATCGGGTCACTTCCGCATTGCGGCTGATTGCATTGGCATCCGCCTTTTGATACTCGCAGCTGCGATACACTCGTGTACACTACATACCTATTAATAGGCCGAGTGGATGCTACGGGAAGCTGGTTTTAATAGTTTGTGATGGCCTATATTTCATTTTTGTTACATAAATAGAACCTGTAGGATTTAGAATAGGAGCATAACATCTCATCTTGTGGGTGACTAAGTGAATATCAGGAAACGGGCATCAGCGACCTGTGGTCACCAACCCGCCTGCCAAGCGTGGTGACTAACGAAAATTCTCCAAGTGACAATTCTCATTGGGCCTAAGTCCAGCAATGGGAGTTTGCAAACTGATGATGATGAAGAACCAGGTTCTATACTTCGTGGCGGAGCCAAGCTTTCTATGGAAGATAAAAGCGCACCAACTCCGCTGGCTCGGCCACCTTGTGAGGTTGATTGTGCAGTGAAGCAGACATACCTGAGCCGACCGGTGGCAGATTATCTTACTGCTAGGGAGACAAAGTAACGAAGGACCTGCGCGAGCGCCGCATCGACGACTGGCGTGAGATGGTGCAGGACATGTCGCAGTGGAGATTCGCACTCTCACCCAGAACACTCGGACACATTGTCTCGGGAACAGAATTTTCTTTCAAAATTAACTCTATACGATATACTTTAGTACGTTAGGATTTGTGATTATTATTCTAACAGCAGCTCCACATAAGTACGAACTATTTCAAGTGGGCGATTAAATATTTGATTGCAAGGTAATAATAGCAATATTATTTCAGCAACTCGCATTATTCTGAATAGCTACAAACCACATCGGCTTTGAATATTGACAATGGAATGCACTTATTGTTCCACACACATTAATATCGTTTACTAAGTAAATGCAAACCTTTTTTTTAATATTGAAACTTGGCATTGTTCGGTTGCTTATTAACTATTCGAAAACATATCTTTGTGTGTTGAATTGTGAATATTTATGCTCGATGTTGATTTTGATCGAGCGAACGCAGGAATGTATGGAAATATATTTCCGAGGCCTGTAAAGTTTTATAGCTGCCGAGTTATGGCTGGGTTTATTCACGGAGCAGATTTATTAGTACCCACCTCGACCCGAAATCGTAATCTGGAAACGTTAATTCAAATGTGTCTGCGTGTCAGTTTATGACGTATACGGGAACAGTGAAACGTAGCACGCTGTGCTCCTACGAGACTCTTAGTGCGTTGTAATAAGGATTATTATGTAACCGTAAGGATGTATAAGTATGTTTGTGAATGTTTATTTGGACGGAGACAATGAAATCCAAGATAAAGCGGGGGCAGCCAGGCGTAACTTAAATTTAGCTTTGATACGTCATCAAACACGTTATTAAAGTTTAGGCGCTTAATAACGTTGACATGAAACTTCTGTAATGAAATTCCACTTCAGCTTGCATGCTTTAACTACTACTGCTGCAGGATGTCCTTGTGATCTAAAATTCTTATAACTTATTTTCGGGATTTCTGAGAGTTAATAATGCTATTGTACTGTGAAAAATCAAACATTTTGATTACTTTTAAAACAGCATAGTTGAGCAGAAAAATGTCGATTTATAAATATAATATCTGTTATCTGTAATATTACTGAAGTTTATCATGTTTAAGGAAGGAGGAAAAAGTAAAAACAATTAAGTCCTTTATTTATTACTAGCTGTGCCGGCGGCGTCGCACGCGTGGATATCGGGTTTCAAAAATAACGGACTTCCATAAAATGGTACCTAAATGTTAAGTTAGACCTTTAGCAATACATTGGTGAAAACCGCATTCAATTCCATGCAGTAGTTCTCGCGTGATGCGCAATCAAACATGCAGATAAAAATTTCTGCCGTTTTCCCAACAATTCCCGTCACTGCTCTGCTCCTATAGATTTTAGCGTGATGAAAAGTATACTATACCCTGCCCAGGAGTATGAAGAATAATCCTACCAAGTTTCGTTGAAATCCGTCCAGTAGTTTTTTTTCTATAATGAACATACAGACAGACAGACAAAAATTTTACTGATTGTATTTTTGGCATCAGTATCGATCACTAAACACCCCCTGATAGTTATTTTAAAAATTTATTCCATGTACAGAATTGAATTCTCTACAGATTTATTATAAGTATAGAATAGATAAAAATAGCATTAATTCTATCTATCATGTATTATACGTGTAAACCTTCCTCATGAATCCCTATATCTATTAAAATAAACCGCATCATAATCCGTTGCTTAGTTTTAAAAATCTAAGCATAAATAAGGACAGACAGACAACTAAAGGGACTTTGTTGTATACTATGTAGTGATTACGGTGAAGGAAGACAATCATGAGAAAACTTGCGATAAAGTTATAAGGTTGAAGAAATTATGAAGTTAACATTAAATATTGAAAGTCTTACAAAATAAATTCAATTAAAGTATATCTTCCAATATTATATCACTCGTATTTAAAAGTCACCGTTCACTCATCTAATCCTTTCAGAAGAAACGTTTTGAAGCTTTCGCATAATTTAACTTCTTGAATCAAACTTCATTGTTGCTGTGAATGAACAATGGTTCGTTAACATTTTGCAATTTCAATATCATGCTTTTCAGGCAGATTTTCTTTAGTAACATAGAATTGATGCTATCGGATAATAAATTATAATTAGTAATTAGAATCTTTACTATCTGTTAATCTGATAATAATTAATTTAAGTTTGCAGTTAGGGTTGTTCATTAAATCGTACATTTAACCTTTAACCTTTCGTAGCCTATAAGGAGATGTAGATAGTACCCAATATTTGATAATATATTTCGTATTATTATATTCAAATTCAAATTCTTTATTGCAGACTAAGTATTACATTTGGATCTTAATAAGTTGAATGATGATGAATATATTTATATTTATATTCATCATCATTCAATTGCCCTCCACTGCTGGACATAGGCCTCTCCAGTTATCCGCCACTAAGGGCAAACATCCTGAGGATATACCCATAATTATAGTCATGATTGCTTTTTACAGGGTCATAAATTGTAATTGGGTTCTTAGCCAAAAAGTTACTGGTGTAAAACGTAAAAACGCAGGACCGACATATTAACACTTTTTCTGATATACTGGGTACATCAGGTTATCCATGGACATGAAATTAGCCGCGCCGTAGGTGAAATTTGGTATGTAAAGTAATAAATAAATAAATAAACCCAAGAATTGCCACGCTGGGCCACAAAGTGCCATCTAGCCCCAAACAAAGCCGAAGCTTGTACTATGGGTACTAGACAACTGATAAACTTACTTAGATAATGTTTTTTTGTACTGAAATACATAATTTTATACCTACAATGAAAACACCCCGACCAATACAAACAGACATGTTAATGCACACAAATGTTTGTACTGTGCGGGGATTGTACTCACGACCGTTGGTTTAGAGAGCGGAGGTCACTACCAACTGAGCCATCGAGCCAATCTAGTGTTAGTAGGTACTAGTAGTTATATTGATTGATTTGTATACTCTTAGTCAATGAAGGAATCCAAACTGAAAATTGAAGATGACTGTACATCGAAAGCCTCATTGATACGAAATGAAAGTCGAATTGGTAATCACGTATCCAGTTGCCAACAGATCCTTGGCTGCTCTCCATCAAGAGTCAGATTACGGATTCTGAACGAAAGTAATTTCAAAGAACCCCAAACTTATTATAACTCAAGGTATTGGGGTTTATTGATCTATTTTACGCATTGAATCGTGCTTACATTGCTACATACACTAAGTTAGATTCTACACAATGATATCAATGGACTTTCTTGTCTATTTATTGGGATGAAAACTTAAAATATAAAATTTCAGGAAGAAATCGCTACTAGTGATAATATCGCCTTTGTCCAACAAATGTTTCAAAAAAAGTTTTAAGTACATTGTATGATGTTTAATATGGAATATCTATCTGTCTATTAATACGAGTATTATGAAGAAGACAGCATTTATCATGTTTAGAAAACTGACGTTTATTTGACCTTACGGTGAAGGAAACCTACACATTATAAGGTTGTGTGAACTCGATCACATACGACCGATCAGCACTTGGCTATTATATAGTGGTTGACTAAGGCCGTTATCGCCCTAGTTTCGTATAGGCTTGAGGCCTTTAGAGGGGACACGTCCCACCACCTTCCCATGGCCATACCAACCCTCCGGTTATACTGGCCGAATCTTGGGAGATGCGCGTGGATATTGCGTGTGGCCAGGCATTTTTAGTGGGGACAGATAATAATATATATACAATCTACATATATATAAATGCGTGGAAGAGGACGGATGAACATCCCCTGTGTCAAACCACAACATCACGCGAGCCAAAGCGCAACCAAAACCTAGTCTCCAATAAAAATGGCGCCGCCGTTGTCACAAATTCTTTATTTAGCGAAAATTTCCCCATACCGTAAAAGCAAAACAATATAAAAGTAGAATAGATTCCCTCATGTGCCGATTTAGTCTTTATTTATGCTCGCCTATTGCTTGATGGACTGTATCGAAATACATTGCCTTCGGGGGTCTTGACACTTTTTCGACGTATTTCTTGTTATCTGAACAAATATTTGTGACCCGTTTCGGTGGTGGCCCGAATTCGCGCCCGCCAGGAAACCGGAATAGTGGGGGCCTTGTTGCGGGTATGGATATTAGAAAGGGTCGGCGAGACTGACATTTGAGTGAAATGTACTTTTTTCAATGACGTTTATTGACACTTATCATTAAGTGGACATGTACTGTCAAATTAATTGATATACTCAGATATACTTTTAAGTAGCTGTCAAAATAAGATTACTTCATATGTTTTGTAAGGCTTACCTTTGTACGTCATGTATGTGACGTCATGAATTTTGATTTCACATGCCACTAAGATAGTGACTTAAACATAAAAAGTACTTAGTTAAATCCATATCACACTTAAGTTAGTCGCTGTGTATTTTATGACTAATAGTCGTATAACCAGCACGACTGAAAGTGAAGCTGAATACCACAAGCCAATTACCGGCAGCAGCGTTATCGGAGCGAGAAGCTCCCTGCGATCGCCAACCTGCCTGCCAGCTGGTGTTTGATCAAAGTGGCGAACAACTGGAGATGTCCAGCAGTGTACTGCGATAAGCTGATGAAACTTAGGTTAGACTATAAATATATATTTATAAGACTATAACTATAAATAGATAAATATATTTTATCGTAACCGTTAAAAAGCTCATCTCCGTTTCACAGCACCTCCGAGCACAAATAGTTTCAAAGTATTCGCAGGCGAGCTCACACGTACTCTTAGGAAGGTACTTTAGCCGCTGGCTTTATTTACAGGAAAACTCCGCTTCTTGGATTCGATTCTAAATTTTCTCACTTTATTAGGTTTAACTTTAAGCGCTCTGTAACAGAATGTAAAACTGTGGTGAGGTGATTTCTTTCAATATGTATGCGATGAAGCACAAAATTTATATACCTCTCATCTTGCATGATCAAGATCAGTCTGCAAACGTGACGACTGCTGGACATAGGGCTCCCTCCCTGACAGTTGTCATTTCGAGGAATTTGCCTTAGTCACCCCGCTTGTTAAGTGATTAGGTGGTCGTCAACAAACAACATCAGCGAATTGCAGTCCACTGCTGGACATAGGCCTCTCCAGTTGTTCGCCACCTAGGGCAAACTTCTGGAGGATATACCCATAATCACCACGCTGGGCAGGCGGGTTGGCGACCGCAGGGCGTAGCTTCTTGCTCCGGTGACGCTGCTGCCCGTCATCGGTCTGTGGTATTTAGCTAAGCCTTCAATTGTGATGGTTATACCGCCACCAGTCGGTTGCCATCGCCTCGTTTGTTATTCGGCTGGATGTACCACGGGCAGGTGAGGTTGGCTTGGAGCTGTTGCTGAAATGATGTATCGATAGGTGATCGTAATAGGTTTTATATACAGGGAAATGCTGTGCCCCGTTTCCTGATGTTAACTTAGTAGTCTTCTACGACCCCCGCGGGATAAGATGGGGTGTTCCTATTCTAAGTCCCGGAACCACACGGACATTAACGCACATAAGGACGGACTTGGCGCATAGGAATTCTCTACCAGTCAACCATTGAACAGTTGTAAAGTTTAGTCACTACAAATATCTTTAAAAACAAATCTTCATGGCAAGTAAATAGATTCAATTTAATATGGAAAAACATATTGTCTGTTCATCTTCTGCTGTAGGTATTATAAGTTTCAGTGTACCTACAACTAAAGGCTATATTTCTCATCTGAACTTATACAGAACTGAAAACTAAACAAAATAACTAAACGAATTCCATCTATCCTGTTTTTATTTTCTATTCTGCGCCGCAAACGACGAATTTAAATTGAGTCCCATAAAAACATTGATAAAATCTCGTGGAAAGTCGCCCTGTGATGCTCCAAAATTTATGTTTGCGGCAAAATTTCGTATCTGTTTTGATGTGTGTTTATTTAGTCGACCCACGCTATATAGTTACCAACTTTATCACCCCATTGGTAAAACTTTGATGAGGTAAAAGTTGCCATGCGGAATAATCCGTTTTCCACTTTCTATTTTGTAATTTATAATGTAATAATAACTTTTATCGTTTTGAGTGCGACAACACTGTAGTGAACACCATAACAAACAAAACTATCCTCGAACAAAATAATATTACGAATACCTATTAAAATGAGCTGGAGCATCTGGAATGTAAATAGATACATTTTAGGATAAACTGTATGTACGCTTTTCCAGCTATAGTTGGTCTTATTGATAGAAATAGCGAAAGTACGTATAGGTAACTTCAATAGCATATTGCCATAAAGTTGTGACTGTACTGATTATTTTTCGACATTGATTTGCGCTTGACTACATGAAAAACCGGCATTTGAGTCAAGTAACAAAACTGATATACGCACATAAAGCTCACATTGCATTTCCACTAATTTCTAAGTTTTTTTTTATAGTGGCTCGTCATAATGGCTTCCCTACGTCTAATGGAAAGCGAAAGAGAAGCCCAAGTCGCTGTGACAAAGGGCAAGTAACTGGTCAGTAATCTGTCAGTTGCCACCGCCATGCCAGCCCAACCCTAACCCCCATGAGCCCCGGAAACCCTATTACCAGCAACCTACCAGCAGAAACATAAGCCAGAGGTCATTTGACTGCAGTATTCTATATGGTAGATTGTCACATATGAAACGTTAAGAAGCCTTGAACACACTATATTGTAGATAGCCGCTTCCTTTCAGAACGTCCTGGTAATGTAAACAGAATTTCCAGTTTCTCTGAAGATAGAGATATTAGATTTTGTTGGAGTTTTAGACAAACTTTCAAGCGTCATAATCCAGTTCATGAAATAGCCACGACGCTCGTCTGCAGCAATATTTTATCAAGTCCGCATCTCGGGTGTAGGTCGGTGCTTAGAATGCAACTAAGTTTGATTCAAAGTTAAGCGTCCGAGTTCGAGACATGGATGGTGCAGTGTGCAGAATTGAAGAGAAAATGCCGGTCACGCGTAAAACTTCGTGCCAAGTATCTTTGGAGTGTTCTATCTTCACGTCAAGAGAGTGCTGCTCAGTTTTGAGTTAGTTTTCCGATATGTGCAACTATATGGATAAGTGTGAAGTGACGTCACTTAACGCTTTTGGTAAATGTCATTCAAAATTCAAAGAAGAGCGATCGGTATAAATGAATTCAAGGCGCTACTTCTTATTGAGACAATATAGAAAATCTACTGACATCAGCGCATATACTTAACCGTCGACGTCGTTTACAGGATAAACCCATGATTTTACTGTAAAATACTGCTACAATTATTAATTATCTAATTTTCCTGCAAAGGGTTTTACCTTTTATGTAAGAGATATGTGAAATTATGGTTATTATAATGAAAATTATTGTCAAAATTGGCATAATTGTGATTAAAGTCGTTCTGTTCTAATCCCATGTTTGTTACCTAAGCCATTTTATAGATGTATTTTTGGCAAGGATATGATTTTTTGGATTTATGAGTATAAATACTGTTTATAGAATAGAATAGAATGGAAACGTACCTATCGCATTGATAAAACTAAGCAAAACAATACGGAGAATTAATGCTAAAATCTCATTTGTAAGCATTTCCGGATTTGATGAAAATAGTAATTTTTCTGTAATTTAAACATCAATGTGTATAATCCGAAAGTAATCAACGAAAGTAAAATCAGTTGTAGTTGATCTACATTCTAAATTCCTAAGTTGTATCTAAAGGTCTTTAACATAACATTATGTATTCACTTACCAATAAAGAACGCTCCTTATTTTCTGTGTCGAACCTCCATCCGTTGCGACATGTTGTCACACGGAATATTAGCAAAAATATTCCCGTGAGAAATATTTTCTTCTGGCTTACTCTACTTGACCCAACCCGAAATGGAGGGCCGGCCCTTACGACACCCGCCATAAATAAATAACTGGCCAATGCCTGCATGACACTCGGGACGCTGGAATATCAGTTTCCGTTTTCATAAACCCATCTGCTTAAAGCAGGATTGATTTGAACACTAATGAGTTACTTTCGCTTATAAGAAGCAGGTATTGAATGTGTTAACTTTTACTTTATTTCACTTAAGAAATCTTGTATGTTATGATTGCAATACTCGGGACGTTGGAATATCAGTTTCCGTTTTCATAAACCCATCTCATTTATTAATTGATTTGATTAGTTGCAATATTAATTAATTACAGAATTTGTTATACAAAATTTTTCCCGTTGCATTTTTCATCATCGTACATCTCGCACCAATTCTAGATATCATACTTATCATGTTGATAGTTGGAAGTTTTCCGCGGTGCGTTGCGCGTAATTTTCTGTCTCTGCCTCTCTGGTCTTTGGAAGCTACCGGTTGCAATTTTTCCGAGTGGACGACTTAGAGAGTTTCAAAAAGCGAGCCTATAGATTTCTCTAGGGCCAGCAACGCACCTGTGACTCCCCTGCAGTGCAGTTAAGTTGCAGTGACTTTGGGGCTGAAGTGATCACTTATCATCAGGTGACCTGCCGGCCCGTTTGCCCCCTCTGTCATGAAAAAAGCATACATTTTCTTTACTTTCCTGATTATGATACTAGAAAACTATCGAATAGATAAAATAGATTACCTTTCCAGTTCAACTGAATTGCTTAATAACGAGTATAAGAGTAATACATACATATGACCATTTAAAGTTTACTTCCGTACTTGTATGTACGTAAGTACATATATCTTATGGGATATATAAAAATACATCTTATGGGATATAAGTGTCATTTGTAAACGTAACGAAAAAATGTATGAGGGTAAGTACCTACACTTATTCACTGTACAAACATAATGCAGCTGCAATATAGCTATATTCCTTAGATAGTGTCATTAATATTGATCACCATTTCAAGCACATTCAACAATTCCAATCCAAGTGTCATTTGCAGGATATGCACAGAGATAAGACCAATTGTAACGTCATTTCAGGGATTCAAAGTTATCCGTTGGGAGTGAGGTTGGGAGCCATCTTGGATTAGTCAATGTCAATTACGAAATCGCTCGAAATAGCAGGCCGTATTATATATTCAGACCGTAATGGGGGAGGGAATAGCATCCTCCTGGCAGTGGCGTAAAAGTTGAAATTATTTAAAGGAATTTCGGCTTACTTATTTATGAGAAATCTAAAGGAATTCACGTAATGACTTAGCCCTTTAGTTATTATTGCATTATCAACCAAATAAACGTTTAAAGAGAGCTCTTTTCTCGCGGTAGGCGGCGGCATGGTTGTACCCCTGTCTTTGCTGATATCTATAGGCGGCGGTTACTTTTTAACATCAGACAGGCCGCTTGCACTTCTGCCACCAACAACAATGAAAAAATTAAGGGTGTAGCCCTTAAAATGTGAAAGCATAAGTAAACTTTATAACGTCCTATTCCAACGTCCATTCCCGTTATATTCCTACCACGACTCTAACTAGAATACATACACGCAGGCTTATAATTTAGCAGGTTTCAAATCCCAGATTAGTTCTGGGTACATACCAACCCGTAAATGTTGCATAAAGCCGTCCCGTGCAAACGAAATCGGTAAACTGAGAACGAGGGGCGGACATGAAAGGACGTGGGGTCCGGTCGGTGACCACTCCGGCGTGAGTAACAGTCGAAACTGTGGTTACCGAGTGCCACATGATATACATGTATGCAAACTTATTACATCGCGTCGCTTACTGCATAATACCGTCCCGGAAAATGAAATGATGGCGGCAGTTTCTTCTAAGCCGAGGGGAGACTTCAAAGGACTATGAATGGTTTCATGTACTTTTATTTTTCTGTACTTTTGTTACTGTGTTTTGTACATAATAGGGAATACTGGAAGATGTTAATACGGAGCAATATTAACATGAACGATATTGAAACAATTAAACTACGTATCTCTGTAGTTTTATGAAACAGAGTCTTGGTTACAAGATTTTGGCTTCTTACGAATAAGATTGTGTTAAACTTTATAAGTTTCTAAGTTTAAAATAATATAAGACGAGCTGGATGCGAGAGGCCCGGTATGAAGTGGCAATCTGCCACTTTTCTAATTTGGAGTCATACTCGTAACTAAGTCTAAATTTTGCTGCTAGATTTCACTATTATTTTGCTGTAAAATATTTTTTTGGCTTTTATACAACCTCATATAATCATGTTACCCGTGGCAATTTATTTGGTAACCTCATTATAAAATCACCAATTTCAGCTTCTTCAGCGATTAATCTATTTCAGTTTTCTTCTATACTCAATAATGACCTTTAAAAATAAATAAATTAAGTGAACGAATGCTCTCTAACCTTTTTTTTATTCAGAACACCTAAATCGAACGTTTAAAATACATTACCATTTTGGCTAGATACTATTTGTTAGGACGCGTTTTCTGCGACCGCGATGGACGAATTCAATCAAATTTCAATTTGCCGGAATCGATTCGGTTTTAATGAAATAAGCTGTTCCGTTCGTCGGACAAAATGTCGACTATATAAAGTAAATATTTAAATAGCTAAATCGATGTTTTGACAAACAATGTAGGTAGCAATGTTACAATTGTAGGTTTCGGTTTAGATTGTTAAATAATTATACATATAGGATCCACTAGGGATTAATCCATAAGTACAGACGGCACACTTTTTGTGCGATAGAGTCTGCGTCTGAGACATTTAAAAAGAGCGCCTAGGTCTGCCGACAGAATATTCGAAGATGTGTATCGTAGGCGTTGAGTCTGTGAAATATCCACGACAGATTTTTGCGCGTCGTGTGCGTTACTGCATATAATTGCAAAAAAGTGCGTCACGGATAGTCTGTCGTCTGCGCTGCCCCTAATATTCTCATTGAATGATTTGTAACTCTTCAGGTGACCTTGTAATTGCTATAAAAAATATAATTAAGCCAAGACAAGCCACGCTGGGCCACACACCATCATCTAGTCCGAAACTAAGCCAAAACTCGTACTAGACAACGGATAAACTAATTTAAATACTTATAAAAATATTAAAAAATGTTGTAATACCAAATCATGTAACAATTGGCAATTTAAAAAGAGTAACTACCGAGTTTCTTGCCGTTTCTTCTCGGTAGAAATCTACCTTCCGAACACGGCGGTAGCTTCTTTTAAATTGCTTTTATTCACATTCTTACATTACTTTTTATATTTTTACATTATTTTTTACTTGACGATTCATAAGTGCTTATTTTAAGTTTATGTGAATAAAGGTATTTTGACTTTGACTTTGAGCTGACACCCAGATACATACAATGACGTGTTACTGCACACAAATGTTTTAGGTAATCTGCGAGGATCGAACCCGCAAGAAGTAAATGGATATCTCGTGAGAATGATTTCAGTTGAAAAGCAATAACGCTCTTAATTAAACTCAATTGTTTAATGAAGCATTCCATACAATGCTTTTATAACCGACTTTAAAAAACAAGGAATGGATAGCTCGATTCGATCGTGCGTGCTTTTGATTTAAACAAAACATGTAAGTTTACTTCCCGAATCTGTTTTGATACAATGAAAAATTATTCGTTGCTGTTTCGTTGCAGCACATTGCAATTTTTTTCAGTAGGTATACCTACATATAATTTTATAAAATGTTCCTCATCTTCATCAGCCTACTGCAGTCTTTAGCTACGCCTTCAATCACGATGATACCAGTGGGTTGCCAGAGCCTCGTATGTTATTCGGCAGGAATCACCACGGGCAGGTGAGGTTGGCTTGGAGCAAAAAAATACTGGTTACCCTTACACCCGTCCACGAGTTCTTCAATTCCATCTTAATATCGTTTTCGTTCAAACAAATTGATCCCAACCTACAAATAAAATGAATTACGAACCCACTTGATTGGACTGCACTCTGGGCATACCTCCGAAAGAATAATACGTTTTGATCCTTAGTACTACGCGATAAGGTTCACTAGCATTCTGCAAGTATCGACAAGTCTCTGAATTTGACCAACGATTTTTCTGTCTGTTTAAAAACCAATTTTATTTTAAACGGCTATTTGTTTTGCATTACGCGCACGGTTCGACTCTGAACGCACGAGTCGCAAAATTTCACGCTACCCTGATCACAAATGTTTTTATTGGGAACGCACATGAGGAAAATTGGACCGGTTCATTTTTATCGTCCAATGTATGGGCACTGATTTTTTAGTGCCACCAGAAAATGAGAAAACATAATATGAGGGAAAACGTTCGAAGACCTATTCTGTCAAATAAATGTATCAGATTGGATGCTCAATAATTTTTAAATTATCCTTCTCATATAAAGTTTTCAAATTCTGAAGTTTTTTTTGAACATTATAACTTTCATCTTTAAACTTAGGCTCTTATAGGTTCAATTTAACTAAGAACTTAAAATCCTATGTATTTCTATAGTCCCGACATCGACATCCAAAGCTGATTTAAGTTTTTTTTTTATAGTAGCTCGATATAATGGCTTCCCTACGCCTGATGGAAAGCGAAAAAGAAGCCCAAGTCGCTGTGACCTGTCAGTTGCCATTGCCATGCCGGCCCAACCCTTACCCCCCACGAGCTCCGGAAACCCTACTCACCGGCAGAACCACGACTCTGAGGTCATTTGGCTGCGGTATTCTATAGGGTGGAGGTCCTTCCCCGGACGGGCAGCTCAATTCGAGCGATGATTCGCTATGCCCTACCTCTCTTAAAAGTTAGAAGTTAGAAGAAAGTAAAATGAATGCAGGACTGATGATAAGTTAGTAGAAAGACCTCTATATATGAGATATTTTGTAAATTATATCGCATATTACTGAGCAATGTTTCGTAATTATCCATGTAGGTAGTGTAGGAACAGACTTGTCCCTACGAAAAGTGGAAGTACTTCCGCCGAGCTAGGTGATCGTGCTCGGGGACCGCGGTCCGATGGACCATCTTGGTTTTTCGTATATATAGCGAGTCGTGATGAAAACTTCGTATGCGCATTGTAGGTCTTCCATACAATTTTTCCATTTTATATTGCCATCTGTCACGTTGTTAGCTATCACGTTGTTAGCTGGCGGAACTTGCATATTGTAGCGACGCGGAGGTTGTTGTAGCGGTGTGGAGATAGGTGTCGCTACGTGTCGCTACAGTAGGTTACACAACATAAAAGATCGTTACATTTAAAATTATAATTAACTTACTTATTGCAATCAATCAAAACACTCCCGAATTTTTCCCTACCATCCAAAGTTCCGGAATTCATTATCATAATAAGTAATGCCAGAATTCTTGATGCAAACACAAAGGTCCTACAGAGAAAACCCGGTAAAAAAGTAAGTAGGTACTTCCATAAACAATAGCAGAATGGATGTCCAAGCATGTGAAAGCATTAGTATGCAAAACAAAATTTCACACTGCTGTGCGCAAAACCTCAAGAGTCGCGTAGTATCAACTTTGCGTTTTGTAATTAATGTGCTTGGCTAAGCGAGGATATGCATACCGGCGCATGTTGAGAACGTGAATCATTCTATATGCATTGGTTATTTCGGAGCGGCAAAAAGCCTGAGCCGGAAGATAAAAGGATGGACGCAGAACGCTTCCCGAGCCAACTTAGGTGCATTGTTTAAATAATGGTTAGTCGCTTTGCGACGATAGTGAGAGAGTTAGATGAGTAATGCGGAATACAGTGGCGCATTGCTTTAGTTCTTTTGTAGAATACAAAAATGTTAAAGAGAGGTAGGGCATAGCGAATCTTTGCTCGAATTGAGCCGCCCGTCCGGGGAACCTTCACCCTATAAAATACCGCAGC
The DNA here is from genome assembly GCA_031163375.1 of Conogethes punctiferalis. Lineage (NCBI taxonomy): Eukaryota > Metazoa > Arthropoda > Insecta > Lepidoptera > Crambidae > Conogethes > Conogethes punctiferalis. The sequence continues at coordinate 8,762,920 of CM062082.1, forward strand.
CAAATGACCTCTAGGTCGTTCTGCCGGTGAATAGGGTATCCGGAGCTCGCAGGGGTCAGGGTTGGGCCGGCATAGCGGTGGCAACTGACAGGTAACTGACCAGTTACTTGCCCGTTGTCACAGCGAGTTGGGCTTCTCTTTCGCTTTGCTCTTGCATAAAAAAGATGCTCTAATTAGGCTAGGGTTCCAAATCTGTTATAGCGATAAGACCGCCTAAATTTGGGCAACAATCACTTTCCTATAAAGCGTATCTACGAGTATCATTCTATGTTTGGTAGAGTAGTTATTTTAGTTAGTAGTATCTCCCTCTATACTTCTCATATTGATGGCATTTTCCTCCAATTTCTGACAGAATAGTACACAGTGCAGGATCACTCATCATAAGGTATACAGAACGTAGATCAAATTATCTTAGCAGTTAAGCTGAGATAATTTTCTAATTCTCCGGACAATTATTTAACTTTTACATCTTCCAAGTTGAAAAGACGTGGGAAGGGATGAGCTGTTATGCCCGGAGGGGCTATAGTTGACGTTGATGCCACGATAATTGGTAATTAGCCGTACTAATACTTTCATGTAATCCCGAATGCTTTGTAGCATTAACTGTTGATATCAGATTACATAATATCTCTCCATGTCGGTGTATCAACATTGTTGCCAATGGATTAATATCCCACCTAATAGGTTCAATGCCTTTGTTAATTTGCAACAGTGTATATAGGTATAAGCTCCTCTTATATTTCAATGTATCCATATATATATATATATATGTATATAAAAATAGATTTTCGAAACGCATGTACACCCTTTCAAATTACTGCACCAAATTGGATGATTCTTATATAGTTTTATGTATTCGTTATTGTAAGGACAAGGTTTGTATAGTATTTATACTAAATTAAGTAAATTGTTTTTGTAATTTTTAAATTACAAAAACAATTTAGTTATAAAACATGGCGTTACTAAGTAGGTACGCCGGGTCAGTTAGTAATTGATAAACTTCTTTGGAAATAACAAAATAGAATAGAATAACGTTTAATTGGTGACTAATAACGTTTAAATAAAAAGCCAATTTCAAATCTACTCGTAATCCTAAATGTTTCACCAAAATTAGGACGACATTTTACTCGTATATTGAATAGGCCGTAGCTGAAATCATGAAAAATTATTACAAACGCTCTGCAATTCTGATTCTCATCGCACACGACCGCTGATCCCCAGAATGTGAACCAATTTTGCAGGATATTTGCGGAAAAATGATGTAAGCAACGTGGAGATTCGCGAAAGTGAAGCTCAAAAGGGACGCCTGGATTGTGCGGTTGAAAGAGTTCCGTAGGATCAACTGACTTTATTGAGTGGTCTCGATAAACATGTCAAATCGAACTGACCCCACCAATTATCTTAATCTTAACTAATATTATAAAGCTGAAGAGTTTGTTTGTTTGTTTGTTTGTTTGAACGCGCTAATCTCAGGAACTACTGGTCCGAATTGAAAGATTCTTTTTGTGTTGAATAGACCATTTATCGAGGAAGGCTTTAGGCTACATAACATCACGCTGCAACTGTTAGGAGCGAAGAAATAATGGAAAATGTAAGAAAAACGGGGGAAAAATAATTATTCCACGCGGACGAAGTCGCGAGCACAGCTAGTTTGTATATAAAAGCCAGGAGCAAACTACCAAAATTGTCTGTATTACAACTACATTTTTTCCTTCCCAGCTTCGTCATGGGCTAAATTCATATGTAATCATTACTTATTGCCAGTATCTTGATGATTCCGCGTTGAGATAAGAACAATAACATTTACTTAGTTACACTAAGAACCAAAAAACATTTGCACATTCCATCTTAATAAATTTGCGGTAGGTAAGATTTCAGTTTAGACAGCATCGTTGTTAAAAAGTGCATCTTATAAAATATTTGTTTAGTCGTGAAGTACAACACAGTTCTCTAGTTCCTTTTTCCTATTTTTGTGTTATTAGAAGATGTCTAGTAGTCTAGACACTAATTATGCAAACATTCAGCGGCCATTACATACAACCTTGAAGAAGTCCTTGCATTTAAATAAAGTTTAATTACAGATTTCTGGACTAGTGCGATCTTAGCGATCAAAACGCACGTTTTGGATCGAACGCCGAACGTGTCTCTGTAGCTGGGCTGTGTAGTTCTACGTTTATGTTGTTTGAAATCGTAAATTTCAAATTGTCTCAAATAACTACTATCATATTTCACTGAGTATACATACGAGTACAAGCGTGACGGTTTCAGTATTATACGCGATTCTCATTTCTTGAAATAATTTATGGAGTTTACCGTGTATTCCTTTCTGATTTGATCGTGATAAATGTGTGCTCCCGCGACGTTTCGTGTTTACCTACGTTTGATTAATGGAATGTACTGAACCACTATTGTTGTTGCTGTAAAAAGAAGGTATGTAAAGGGATTAGGGCGGGAATTAAGTTTTCACTAGCACAAAGGTTTTATATTAATGCGAATAGAAATACATTTCGGAGGCAGCCTTTGTACTAAGCAGCTTTGCGATGTCAGAGTCTCACTTTAATTTTGTCTAAAACTAAAATGTTGCTTGGTATATCTATCTATACTTATAATAAATCTGTAGAGAGGTCAATTCTGTACATGAAATATATTTTCAAAATAACTATCAGGGGGTGATTAGTGATCGATACTGATGCCAAAAATGCAATCAGTAAAATTTTTGTCTGTCTGTCTGTCTGTCTGTCTGTATGTTCCTTATAGAAACAAAAACTACTCGACGGATTTTAACGAAACTTGGTACAATTATTCTTCATACTTCTGGGCAGGTTATAGTATACTTTTCATTACGCTACGATCAATAGGAGCAGAGTAGTGAAGGGAAATGTTGGGAAAACGGGAGAAGTTACTCCATTTTTTAAGCTTCCGTCGCGTGTGCAGCCTTAATGGTTAAAGTTACATAGAAATTATGTATGACAGAAATATTTTACATAAAATTGACTAAAAAATGTCCCGCAACAGCATATGTCTATCTTTTATGGTTGACTCACAATAACACGTGTAACTCCTGATAGCTTAGCAGTTCGGAGCATTCTGATTATATTTGTTTACTCTTACGTTTATAATACTCTCATTCATCCCTAATTTAAAAAAGTTATCATTATTACCTATTCAATAAAAAAAGAATCATAGAAATCGGTATAGAAACACCAAACTTATACATGAAATAAGCCATCGCGCCGTCGCACGTGAATACTGAATAATGCTATAAGGATTATTTTTGTGTAACGGTTGCCGCGCTCGACACGGGTCGCGGCGGCGGTAGGGTATAAAAAGGCGGGAGGTCCGAGAGCTTGGCTGTTGATGCGTTCAGAGCGATCGACCTTATTGACAGACAATAATTGATATTGAGAAACCGTGCTTATCAGCGCGACTTTTAGTGTTTAAATAGTTTTAAATTTGAATTTCTTTTGTTGTTATATTGTAAAATATTCGTTCAAATTAAAAATTATTAAGCGTAGGTACTTTTATTAATTAAAGTAGTTATAAGTATTTATTTTTAAGTGAAGTAGGTATAGGTAGATAGTTTTGCACAGGCGTTTCAGCTTTAAAAATATATTTACAAAAAAAGTATCAGGGGGTGATTAGTGATCGATACTGATGCCAAAAATGCAATCAGTAAAATTTTTATCTGACTGTCTGTCTGTCCGTCTGTCTTTCTGTCTGTCTGTATGTTCGTTATAGAAACAAAAATTACCTACTCAACGGGTTTTAACGAAACTTGGTACAATTATTCATCATACTCCTGTGCAGGTTATATGATACGTTTCATCACGCTACAATCAATAGGAGCAGAGCAGTGAAGGGAAGTGTTGGGAAAACGGGAGAATTTTTTATCTGAATGTTTGATTGAGCATCACGCAAAAAGTACTGCATGGAATTGAATGTGGTTTTCACCAATGTATTGCTAGAGGTCTAACTTAAGATTTGGGCATCATTTTATGGAAGTCCGTTAGTTTTGAAACCCGATATCCACGCGTGCGACGCCGCTGGCACAGCTAGTTATTGAATATAATATTGTGTTTAGTTGAAACTTAAATAAAATACATCATCTTGAAAGAGTTTTTGGTTAAAATGTTTTCGTGGGGGACACGATTTGCTGTCATCATCAGTCTATTGCAGTCCACTGCTGGACATAGGCCTCTCCAGTTGTTCGACACTTAAGGCAAACGTCTGGAGAATGTATCCGTAATCGCCACCCTGGGCAGGCGGATTGGCGATTGCAGGGCGTAAATTCTCGTTCCGGTGACGCCGCTGCCCGTCATCGGTCTGTGGTATTTAGCTACATCTTCAATTGTGATGGTTATTCCGCCACCAGTCGGTTGCCAGCACCTCATTTGTTATTCGACAGGATGCACCACGGGCAGGTGATGTCGGCTTGGAGTGAAATGATGAGAGGCCGCTTCCTTAAATCCCGTTGTTTGCTGACAAGTCTTAGTTCATAAACATTTTGCCCTGTAGCTGATTCGATGCGAATCGCTTTCACCGCCACTCTACATATTCTATCGCCCGACCATTTGGAGGATATTTTTTTTATTATTTTGACTTTATCATACCCGTTGTAAATCCTCCTTTCTTGATTGCCATTCACTATGATCCTGCGATACTCTAATCCAAGCTTTCCCGCCACTTTACATCTTTCGACCATCTGAAGGGTTAATTTCGGAAACTATTATATTCACCTCAACGAGCTAACCATTGACTGCGAGACGGTATAGTACTCGTATGAGAATCATAAACAGACTCCATGCAGGGGATTTCATTTACATTTAGATAACTCTGTGAATTGACCCGAATTGAATGGGCGGAGCCGATAAGGGTCAAATTCGGTCGAAGCTTCTTGTTACCTGTGTATCTGTTAGGACATCAAACATTTGCTGTGTATAAAGTTGTAATCTCAATAGGGCGGTCTTGTGTATGTAAGATAGTGTGTAAATAGATAGATAGTTATATATTTTTTTTTTATAGTGGCTCGACATAATGGCTTCCCTACGCCTGATAGAAAGCGAAAGAGAAGCCCAAGTCGCTGTGACAACTGGCAAGTAACTGGTCAGTTACCTGTCAGTTGCCACCGCCATGCCGGCCAAACCCCAACCCCCCACGAGCTCCGGAAACCCTACTCACCGGCAGAAACACGACTCAGAGGTCATTTGACTGCGGTATTCTATAGGGTGGAGGTCCTTCCCCGGACGGGCGGCTCAATTCGAGCGAAGATTCGCTATGCCCTACCTCTCTTAATTTATTTATTAGATAATGCACACCAAACAATTGACTTAAAACTAGGTGTAATAGTATACTGTATAATATAAACAAGGTAGAAAACTGTCAGATCAATTATAATAATAACTAGCTGATATCTATTTATTTAGATAAATTGAAAGAAAGAAAAAATCTTTATTAGGTACCGATATATATGGAAAGGGATAGAGTACCCTAATTCGCAACGGACCAACCAGTTTAATTACCTGTTAGTTGCCACCCAGTTGCCAGTAATATAGCTCTGGCTACTGACCACTGACACCAATTGATTCCGAATCGCAACCGAGGTCACTTCAAGAGTATTCAAAATAGATTTAATGCGGATCCTTTCTAGCCTTAATTGAATAATAACGTATACCTAATCTTACGATGAATGAAAAAAACTCTTGCGAGAAGAAAGCATTTCCATTGTGATTTATGTAGAAAACAGCTAATTACTATAGTACGAGTATACGTCATTTTATTTAGTATCAGGAACTAGTGTAATGTACTTACAAATGTTCCCTTTTATAGTTTTAACCCACTTTCTCACTTAATCTACATGTAAGTACATACCAGGTTTAAAGGATACTATTATAAAGGGCCGACCCTTTCCAGGCAATATTAAGCGTAAATTAAATCACGCAGGCCGTGCACAATGTGTAGGCGCCTTTAGGCCCCGAAATGTACACGGATAGCTTGCAAATTTTGTTGCTCGCGTTAAATTTATCTCGACCGACACAAATTTCATTTATATTCCGTTTAAAATCTCTGTAAATTGACGTTTGTTTTTCGTTTATTTGTTCGGGAAACACTGGACACGAGGGATTTGTGGGACGACACACGTGCTCGCGGGTACTCGCGAATGTAGCTCGGCTTTCAATGAGACAGAAAATGTTGGTTTTGTATATTTTCGGCGACATTAATAATATTTGCTGACCTGTCGCTACTGCCGGAGTTTGTTTAAATGGAGTTCTTATTCAAATTATTATGTTACTTAATTTTATTTATACTGGTAAAGTCTATGAAACAAGATAACAATGGGTCTAACAGATGTTCATGATGGACCATGATTGTATATTGCAAGTATAAACCCCACTGATTGCTTATCAAATAAGAAAAATTGCCCTAGCATTAGTAGGTACTACGAGTATATGGTCATCTGTATTTTAGGAATGATTTAACACATCAGGGAAGTTAATCAAAACAAGCGAATATGTATATGATTCATTTCCTTTATAATAGCTAGATAATTAGGTTACCTAATTGATAAACGTGCATGATGAGATATTAGCCACAGTGAAAAGAAAAAAATCTAATAATATTTCGATCCAAAATTAAACCTTTTCTATAATTACTATCAATTTCATGGAAGAAAATATATAATACTAGGTATGTGCTATTTAATTTAAGTGAAAAATAACCGTTTTACCTCCGACAATATTTTCATAAGATAATTTAATCAACACCAGTTTTAAAAAACAGCGTTTTCGTACGCAAAAGCCCGAATGAGAACACTTAAAATTTATGAGCATACGCAAAAATTAACGAAGTAATTTATCGTGGAATCTCCAATTTCCCAACCGCTGATTATGTCCAATAAAACATACAGAAGCATAATAAAGTAATATAACGTCGAATTCCCCATTTCCCATTTGAGCCATTGATTAAACCGTGCTACTCGTATCCTCAATGTGGTCGCTCGATGTAAGTAAATCAAAACATGAGTTGAGAGTGAAAAATATGTTAAAACTACAAATTAAAATTATACGTATACTAGCTGTGCTCGCGACTTTGTCCGCGTGGAATAGTTATTTTTTCCCCTTTTTTTTACATTTTCCATTATTTCTTCGATCCTAATAGCTGCAGCGTGATGTTATATAGCCTAAAGCCTTTCTCGATAAATGGTCTATTGAATACAAAAATAATTTTTCAATTCGGACCAGTAGTTCCTGAGATTAGTGCGTTCAAACAAACAAACAAACAAACTCTTCAGCTTTATAAATTAGTTAAGATTAAGATTTTTAAACGAGCAGGCGTCTGATGCAAATTCGTCGAATGGCTTTTTTTTATTGACTAGCAGGTTATTAAAAATAATAAATAATAAAATATTTGTTCAATTAATTTATGAATATCGGTAATAAGTTGAGCTGTATTATATTCCAACGTGCTCACCCCCATGGAATTTATGAAGTAGACATAATATTTGAAAGTTTCTTTAAGAATGATGATGGTACTGACTCCAGTCCTTTTGACCGAACACTTTCTAAAAGCCTTGCTTGCTAGCTGGTCAGTTATATCATAAAACCAACAGTAGCCAACTTTTTCACATAATTTTTTTTCAGTTATTTAGTACTTAATTAGGAACATAAAAACATGTTAATAATTAGGAACTGCTGGGTTAAGGAAATTGACTACTAATCTACCTATGTACTATACCTACATATGATATGACAATAATAGTTTATCATTCTAGCCGTCTCTACTAAGACCTATCACGAAACCTGATTTACAGGCGTTGATAACAGGTCTAAGATGACATTTCCGAAATCAACTTAATCATCGCCCGGGCCATAATTATGGCAATTAGACGTCAGTCTGAGCACACGTACGTCTATCCCCAGGTACGTCTGACGGCAACGGAGCAGGTGTCGGCAGTTATTACTGCCATTGTTCTGATGGCTTGATAGATAGATATTCCCCATTGAACAAAATACAAACATAAAAAATGAAATAAAAATCTTTATTTGAAACATAACATTTTTTCTCTCGCTCTACCACGTTACATTTAAAGCGTTAATAGCTGCATTACTCAACGACTGTGTAGCGACCACCTCCGAACAGATGAGTGTTCATCATCATCATCACCAGCCCATTGCAGTCCAGGCCTATCCAGTTGTTTGCCACTTAGGGCAAACATCTGGAGGATATACCCATAATCGCCACGCTGGGCAGGCGGGTAGGCGATCGCAGGGCCTAGCTTCACGCCCAAGTCGCTGTGACGAAGGGCTCTCGGTTGCCACCGCCATGCCGGCCCGACCCTAACCCCCCACGAGGTCCGGAAACCCTACTCAGCGGCAGAAACACGACCAGGAGCTCAATTGTCTACGGTTTTCTATAGGTTTTAGGGTCGTACCTCTCCTAAATGTCTCGTAAATCTTGATAACGTGTTCACTACAAACGACAACGCACAAAACCTAAACTCAACTTTCACTTACTACAAGTTAACGGAATAAGTTGCTAGTCGTATCATTATGCGCAGAGCCAATAACGGGTGCCCGCACAAAATATTGCTACATGTTGTCGGAATAGTCTCGTTTAATCTCGCGCCTAAGGACCGCCGGAGAGGTCCCATTGGCCACATATGGGATTAAAGCCAAGCGACCGCCTGTTACTAGGGTTGTGCCGCACATATTTTTATGTAAAATCTTAACTAATATTATAAAGCTGAAGAGTTTGTTTGTTTGTTTGAATGCGCTAATCTCAGGAACTACTGGTCCGAATTGAAAAATTCTTTTTGTGTTGAATAGACCATTTATCGAGGAAGGCTATTTAACATCACGCTGCAACTATTAGGAGCGAAGAAATAATGGAAAATGTAAAAAAAAAACGGGGAATAAATAACTATTCCACGCGGACGAAGTCGCGAGCAAAGCTAGTATTATATAAATAACCCAAGACAAGCCACGCTGGGCCACACATCGCCACCTAGCCCCAAACTAAGCCGAAGCTTGTACTATGGGTGCTAGACAACTAATAAACTTACTTGGATAGTTTTTTTTTGTAAATAAATACATGTTATACATACAAAATACCCAGACCTATACAAACAGACATGTTCATGCACACAAATGTTTGTACTGTGCGGGGATCGACCCCACAACCATTGGCTTAGAAGGCAGTGAACTGCAATAGGCTGATGATGATGAATAGTAAAGGGGTACGTATAAGTGCACAATAGACTTAAAGTTTCATATTCCAATAACATCCAACTCAACTTTGTGGCAGCCCTTAGTATAAACCGGCCAGTTTACGGTTATGCTAGTGCACTTATGCCCGCGCTTCGGCCGGCCACCGACTAGACATGGCTGGTTTATCGCTATGATTAGGCAGTATAGCCACTTTACTCGCCCTGATAGTGTTCAACTTTACCTAATGCTGCAGAATTTGTTTTTAATACACTACGCTTTTGAAATTTACATAAAAATAGAGTGGGGTTACCTAAACGCAAGCGGATAAATAAGCGTTTTAATCATGTGAGGTATTAGGGGTTATTTTATTTTGAGTTTTGGAACGAAATGGGACCATTTTCACTGATTTTAATCTATTGAGTCGCAGAAAATGGGTGAATTCCTGCGACGTGCTAAAAGTGCAAAATATGTCATGCAGAGGATAATATTATTGCCGTTCTCCTACAGGGTAATAAATAACCAATACTTGTGGGCACAGTACCACTTAATTAATAAAACAACTTATAGTAATAAAGTAGTTCTGAAAAGTAGATTCGGTCGTTACAAATGTGTATCAAGATCTGCTCCTGTTTAATATTATGGTATGTTCACATTAGATAAAACTATTTGTGATGTCTGATTAAGTCATACATCTATTACACAGGTATAACGTTAGCAACGATATTGGCAAATGTTAATGTTTGTTACTTTACAAGAGTTCCAAAAATGCCATAATTCAATGTAAAATTGCAATAAAACCGATCTATTGTGTAAAATTTCACTGGTACTAACTATAAAAATAAGAAAAAGTAACAAAAGCGTTGTAGAACTTCTCAGCGGAGCGTAGTTTCGATCTACGGACCTCTGGGTCATCGCCCAGCGCGCTACCACTGCGCCACACCGCCGGCAGTTAAGCTGACGGAATAAACGTCCGTATGCGTCGCAATTTTCCCTTTTCCTTCGTTTTTCCCACCCCCTATACGTTTTTTTCAAGAGTTAAATACATATTCGGTGAATGTGGATTATGGTCATTATTATTAGAGCGTATGGTGCAAAAAAAATTGTATGTAGAGGCTTGTTTTTATGATTGTTTATAGTAAAATGCTTTACATTATTCTAAACAAACTTAAATTATTATTGAAAAAAAAAAGTAAAAAAATCTCTTAATGCACTATCACCTTTGGAATTATCAAATATTATAAGTTAAAATAGACTTAAATATATTTTGAGCTGTCTTCTTTATTAAAATACTTTTGAAAAGTTAATTTCCCAAATTGAATCGACCGGGAATCGAACCCGCAATCTTTGGGTCGTTCGCGTTTAAGGCTTAACGTTCAAACCGTTGCACCCCCGGGCGAAAGGAAACCAACGAAATAGCCTTGAAGTGACTTTATTCATGTTTCGGGAACCCTTTCCTGAACGAACGAACGCTTTCCACCATAATCAGAGGAGGGGGAGCCGGTGCAAAGACAGATATTCTATATTGCACACCAAACATGACTTAAAACTAGACACTAGATATCACTATCACTAAATGGTATCAAACAAAGTCCCTTACGTTACGTATGTCTGTCTGACCCTATGTATTCTTGGATCTTTAAACGTATGCAATGGGTTTTGATGCTGTTTTATAGACGGAGTGATTCAAGAGGCCCATTCATGCGTATAATACCTACATGCATAGGTATTATAGTAGATAAACACTAATAATTTTAGAATTTTCTAAGGTGTTATTTTAATACCCGAAGCGAAGCGAGCGCTTGCTTCGCTTTTTTCGTCTCCAGCACCTAAAAAGGTACTTAGGCGATCTTATTGCTTATCCAAATGTTATGCCGCTATATTAAAAAATACCGATAGCAAACAATTCCGTTTCCATTACTTTTTCGTATTTTCTTTAATTGAAAACAGCCATTTTCTCCTATTCATCAGATTTCATTCGACTCGAAACAATTTAATAGGGCCTTCCGTAAACATGAAGTAGGCATTTCTCATTACGAATACAAACAGAATGATACTACTCAAGGATGTTGTTACGCAGAGATTGTTAAGGAATTCCGGGAACTACGATCATACTTGACCAAGTAGAAGTGTACCTCGCTACTGAATTAGTAATCTGAAGTGTACGGTTCTAATTACGAGGAATTTAGTACATTTTTCGTCTGGTAATTACGTATTTTGTAATAGATCTGTTCTTTTCTGTTGTTCAATAACTCCAGATAGGACAACCACTGAGAATACCTATCTATTAGCAGCGACACGCTCTCGCTTCGCTTCGGGTTACATTATTGACGTTTTAGTAAGAATCCCTTATCATTTTAATAAATAAGTATAGCCTATGTTACTTAGGGTGAGTGTAGCTTTCCAATGGTGAAAGATTTTTGAAATCGGCACATCAGCCTTTAATTTTATTCTTTACAAACATATCACAAAAATACAAATCTTTCTTTTTTATGAGCTAACGGGCTGGAAAGTCACCTGATGGTGAGTGATCACTTCAGTCCATAGACACTGCAACACAAAAAGAGTCACAGGCACGTTTTGAAGGTCCCTATGTCGTATCCGTGAGTCTAAGATAATACAAAGTACGCTCGACAAACCTCAGAGTTACACTACTAAGATGACGGATCGGAAATATTGGAATGTTCGCGAAATAATTACACAAACAATGACGTGACGATTCGCGGGCATCAATCATTGGCGCACCGAACCGGGATGATGTATGGCGTCTCGCCGTCGCCTGCCGCTAAAGATACGTTCAACAAACAAACTACACACTACAAAGTACTTGTTTACTTATTAGAGTAGAAGGTTATTAGAACGATCGTTGCTCGCCGCTCGCGTCATTTATCTTTGTGTTGTGTACCGAGTCTGAAAGGTATTGCGTGGTTTAAACATAGTAGAAGTTGGAACCTTTCGATAGCATTGGAACACTTATGTTTATTTTTAATAACGTTTCAAACAATAGCATTTGGATTTGTATTTTTCTTGACTCCCCTACATTCTGACAATGAATGCTGACGACCATTTCTGACTTGAACATGATAAGCTAGTTGATATTTTTTTCAAATCCGATAGTAGAAATCATCATCATCATCAGCCTATCGCAGTTCACTGCTGGTCACAGGCCTTTCCAGTTGTTCGCTTTAGGTAAACACCTGGAGGCTTTACCCACAATCGCTACCCTGGGCAGGCGGGTTGGCGATCGCAGGGCGATCAAAGTGGAGAAAAGTGGAGCCTATGTTCAGCAGTGGACTTCGATAGGCTGATGACGATGACGTAGGTATGTATATGGACTACCGTCCGAAATAAATTGTATTTTTTTCTACAATTTCAAATAGATAACCGTAATACACACGACTGTCTCTATTCCGATACGCAACGGATGATAGTAACATTCGAGGCTTCCGGAAAAATATCTCTCCACAACCCAAACAAATTCCATAGCGACTCTTACGGGGCGAAACGACGATCTCTATCGACTTATTATACAAATGGCCGATATCTGGCCGAGAGTAACAATATCTTACCATGAAGAATTACGGCTCAATAGTGTAGCGGCCTCTTGGCTCCGGTTTGCAATAAAAATCGGTGCCTCATAGACGATATTTGTGATTCTCACCGTGCAGCCCACCCATCTTTTACACGCGGGGCAATTTCAATAGAATAATGTAACAGACTGCTATTTGATATTAGATTTGTCTGGTTTCTGATAATGGTTGAGTATTTTATCAAGAGGCGTAGACTGAGGGTGAATAAAAATTGTTTTAGTGTGAATTGGTTACGAGTTGTTTTTTTTTGTAGACCCAGTAAAGGATAATCGAAAAAAAGGGATGTAAGGGAGCGGCCTATCATCATTTCGCTCCAAGTCTGCCGTGGTGCATCCATCTGCATAACAAATGAGGCGCTGGCAACCGACTGATGGCGGTATAACCATCACATTTGAACGTGTAGCTGGGTACCGCTGAATGGCGATTATGGGTATGTCCTCGTGGTAAGTGTCGAACAACTGAAGAGGCCTATGTCCAACAGTGGACTGCAATAGGCTAATAATGACGATGATGATATTCGAAAAGACTGAAGACGTGATTGATAACTTAAAAATCATTATCCTAAATGTTAAGCTTACGAGATAAATGGTCTTTTGCCTTTTAGGTTATGTACAATGAATATATGTTACTTCTTGCTTAAGATTTGCATTATTATAGATAGATAGATAGGACTTATTTTAATGCACACCATACAGTTGACATAAAACTAGGCATATTTAATATGCATTTGTTGTGCTTTAGGCAATCTTTCCAGACAAGCTTTGGGTATAACATACCTATTTTTATATCTAAAAAATATTATTTAATATTAATTACTAGACAATTTAACAAAGAAGTCAGTTTAGTAGGTATTTCAGTTGGAAATAACCTTTAATTTATTTAGTAAGTAATTTCATTAGAGCGACTTTACAATATTCTGCATCACTAATTTCAAAGACATTGAAGAATATTTTTATAAAGGATAATAAATTACCTTCTAATTAACTAAAATTTCCTTCAACAAAATCTCTATCTACGGACATTATTAAAACATCTTTTCCTTCGTTCAGCAAAGATAAGCGAACATTACAAACTTTAAATCAGTTTACGCCGAACATAGCCAAGCCTTTCCTGCAGCAGATTAAAACCAATCAACGTAAAAAGCATTTTCAAAGCAATCTATTCGGCGCTCCACTTATCAATTAATAGCAGTAACGAAAGCGATGACTGAGCATAGCTTAATCTCCTTTTGCCGTCTCACTGGTCTGCTATTAGCCTAATGGAGCGGCCGTACCTACTGAATCAACATACTTTTGAAGCATTCAAACAAAAACATTTGTTATCTGTCAAGCTGGAGGTGTAATAATAATAATAAGAGAGGTAGGGCATAGCGAATCTTCGCTCGAATTGAGCCGCCCGTCCGGGGAAGGACCTCTACCCTATAGAATAACGCAGTCAAATGACCTCTGGGCCGTGTTTCTGCCGGTGAGTAGGGTTTCCGGAGCTCGTGGGGGCTTAGGGTTAGGCCGGCCGCGGCATGGCGGTGGCAACTGACAGGTAACTGACCAGTTACTTGCCCGTTGTCACAGCGACTTGGGCTTCTCTTTCGCTTTCCATCAGGCGTAGGGAAGCCATTATGTCAAGCCACTATATAAAATTAAAAAAAAACGCTGAGTACTAGAGATCCTTCGTTTTTCTAAGGCTTCGTTTATGGAGACGTGACGTGTCGTGTGTTTAAGTAATAGTGCTTTGCCGACAAACCACGACACGTGACTTCTCGAGTCTTCTAAAATGTGCCCTTAAGGGCTTTAGCACACGAGCATTTTGACCGAAGTCATAGGAGACTACCGATTTCAAAAAGAAAGTAAATAAATAATCACTTTGGGCCACACAGAGCCATCTATACCCAAACTAAGGGAAGCATATACAATACAATATGCAATACAATTATGGGATTATGGGTATATCCTCCAGATGTTTGCTCTAAGTGGTGAACAACTGGAGAGGTCCAGCAGTGGACTGTAATAGGCTGATGGTGATGATGATGATGCAATACAATATAAAATGCTGTATTTAAGCATTGTATTAACTGAAACTGACTTACATACTTTTTTAATAAATACGTTTTATATAATATATTGTATACACACCCAGACCAATACAAAGAGACATGTTCATGCACACGAATGTTTGTACTGTACGGGTATGGAACTCACGACCACTGTTTCATAGACAGCGTTCACTGTCACTGAACTAAACTGGACGTAAGTATTAAAAACAACTATTAAAAAACTACTTACATTTTGGTCATATAATGCGTAATGATTAGTATTATCTGCTTCTGCTCATAATGTAGGGAATACAGGGAAAACGACTCACCGGAAGAAAAACTACCTCACGGGTCCGAAAATCGCCAACCACGGCTCAATCTGAGCACGAAATCCCTATCCCGTTATTACATTTATATGTACCTACCTACATTCATACAAATTTCATATCTATCTAGGGTAGGTATTTACTGTATGAAATGGTTTAATATTTAAACTCGTATACATAAATCATTCGTTGATAAGTTTAGTCACGAATCGTGTTCCAAAAAGGTATCTCTTTCTGGGAATCTAAAAATATCACCGCCCTTGTAAACAAGTTGAATGTTGCGTAGTTTACGATAATCGCTTTGTCGAACGTTAGAATTTAATTTCTTAAAGCGAAGTTACAGTAATGGCATATAAATCCCAAAAGATTCTTAGTAAGACGTAAAACGTGATCCAATTTACAATGGCGTCTAATATTCCAGATTTGTTACGATCAACTTTATTACAAATTGGAATCGCTTCGAATGTATCCCTTAGGAGTGGCTGCGGACCTTTGGTTTTCTATCCCTGACGTCACAGATATTATATTTCATCTTAGATATATTTTTATAATAACTTCATGCAGAGTTCTTCCACAAAGAGTGAATCTTCAGAATATTCTACGTATCTATTGTTTGGATAGAGAAAGAACGAGTGAGATAGCGAATGCGAGAGAGATACTCGTAGATAGATGCAATTTCAAAATCAGTATTTAGCAGCTTATAGGTTCTGAATACGTTGACTTGTTATTTAAAGGACGTTACACGAGCTTTTTAAAAATCATTTATGTTTTTATGATACTTTAGCCAAATTACCGAAATAAACACTCTTTGTCAATGTCATTCTACCCTTCCAACGGATGCTTTTAGCAATGAAATAAATTCATAGTCATATTTCTGATGATTGTAATGTAGCAGTTTGAACTTCATCCCTTAAATTCATCATCATCATGTCGTATGGCTTGCTTCTGCTCGAGTCCTCAAAGATTAAATCCCTCAAAACCAAACTCAAAGATCCCTTAAATTAAACGTAAACAATTGTGTGTAGGACAATCTAATTTTCCATTAAAACCTTTTTATTCGCAATATTGTACCACTATACTGTACTACGGCTCAAGAAGTGGTAGGTAATTGGTAATTACAAACTTTTTTTTGTTGTTCTTGCGAACATAGTATTCGATGGAGTTTTATTTCCATTCATTGTTATTCAAAAGGTCAAAGGAAAGCCGCGACCATTGCCAAGACGTTCATACTTAATACGCGGCTGTTATTCTGTAGCGCATTCAGATATTTGTCGGGGGATCGCACAGAGGATTTGACTTGCGCAGACCGCCGCCATGAAACATGCAGGGTTCGCGGATCCGATGTTGAACACAATGGGATTTGCTAAATCCCGCCGCAAACACTCGCTCACTGAATGTAAATTGGGCCAATGTTTGTCACAAACAATTACTATAAGCCCTTTTCACGGGTGAATTAGAACTGATGATGGCGATTCGAGGCTTTGTCCCTCGTTTGTTTGGAATAACCTTTGTCTGAGATCGAGGCGATTTGAAATTCAAATTTTTAAAGCGTCTGTTGAAAAGTAGCGTCGTAACAAAATAATGAAGTTATATTTAAAAAATCGTGGCTCATTTGGTATTGACCTCGTCTCCTATATTTAAGATTCCGTTAAGAATTTTACTAAACCTTAACACGTTGACCGCCATGCCGGTCACCGGTGACCGGCAAACAATAGTTTTTCTATTGTGTCTAGTTTCTCGGCAGTCAAAGACTTAATATTGTTTCTGAAACCACGACCTAATAACAAATAAATAAGTACGCAGCTACACAGATTTAATTTTAATCACTCCAAAGTTCATCCAGAGCAACAGACCAGATTAAACATCTTGAACTTTAAAATGTGGATTCGATTTTTTTTATAGTAGCTCGACATAATTTATAGCAGGCTTCCTTTTTTTCATAGTAGGCTTCCCTACGCCTGATGGAAAACGAAAGAGAAGCCCAAGTCGCTATGATAACGTGCAAGTAACTGGTCAGTTACCTGTCAGTTGCCACCGCCATGCCGACCCAACCCCCAACCCCACGAGCTCCATCCGGGACAACCATTCGTGTGCTGAACATATTTTGTGTTAGTCAGGTTATTATTTAAGTAGGTATGTTTATATGGTCTTCGTTACCGATTTAACACAAGAATTTAAGCTTCTTTCACTACAATAAGACTTGGGAATCCGGACGTATAAGTATATCGTGATATTTACTGATATTTTTGAGTTTCTGTAAGAAAGCTCCAGTGTGCAGTGGTTGGAATTCGTTGAAATCAAGATTGGATGTCGCTTCTTGGCAAACATAGTGTAGGACGCCCTTAGATCAGGTAGAGTAGCTCATAAGTGCGGAATGTGAAATCTCCGGGATCGCAAATCAGCAATTTATCGAAACATTGGGGTGTCCTATGTTCAGCACCGGGCTGCGATAGACATATGACGATGAAAAACAACAGACTAAAATTTATTTTAATAACTAATAACCAGACCCAATTTTAACTTTAATTGCGTCACAACGGTCACAACGATTCTCTCTTGTCTGATATCGTAAGACATTCGTAAGTTATCACTTTCTTCATACCTCAATTACATCGTATCCTCAATATCCCACAATGTAGGTGCAACATGTTCAATTTTAAAAATGGAATATTCTTTTTCTTTATTTAACGAAGACTTTTCACGTACTCACTGGCTGGATGCTGAAACGTGCAAGATAAAGATGCTCCATCATATTACTGTGTGACGTCAGATGACCGATTGTTTTAAATTTCTTCCCAAATGGATGGCAATAAGGAGGTATTGTTGTATTGTTTTCGTTATACGGTGAAAATGGATGATTTTTATAATGATGATATTATCTAATACTTTGTAGCTGATTCCAATATCTTTACTAAGTACAATGAAGTGAAGATACAAGTGAATGATTTATTCACATGCTTTTGTATTAAGAAAATGACAGAGTTTTGAGTTCTCTAGGTAATGAAATATGAATGATGTAATATGACAAATATTTGAAAAATTGACATTGAAAAGAGTAACTTTTCTGCTAAGTAGTTCTTCGCGACGGAAGTTGCATTTCGACTCCTGTGGTAGTTTAATTCCTTTTAATTTACTGTATTCACTATTGACGATTTATAAGTGCTTGTATTAAGCCTATATAAAAAAGAGATTTTTGATTTGATTTAACATTTTTTATAGGCTATTCACTTCAAAAAAGCTTTATTTGAGTAATTTTATTTTATTTTCATCTACGTACTTATTTATAAATTTGTCGTTAGTCTAGTAGAAATTGCCGCCTAAGAACCAAGAAATCCCCGGTTTGATTGCCGGTTCGGACTAACATTGGTTCTGGATTTTTCTATCAAGGAATTACTCTGTAGCAACTGAAAGTACGTTAAGTCGTCTTAAGCCAGATATCTCTCCAATCGTGTTGAACAATCAACTCTTCAGATTATAAAGGTAAAGAAACAGCGATTGCATACAGATGCACTTTCCGTTCCTTTGATACACAGATATGCACACATATTATAGCTATGAGCTTTTTGATAACTCCTGCGTACTGGCTAGTCTCCTTGGAGATTAGTCCTTGTGGAAGAAAATTCAGTAAAGAAATTATTATTATACAGTACAGATTTGATAATAACTAACAATATCTTGGATAATAATCATAATATGTTACAAAATGGGATACGTAGAGAAAACTAAAACGTTTCCGAATAAAACAAAACCAACCGGTTACCACGAAACAAACTGGAGTGTTCCGACTTCATTTCCCTAAAACAAGGGTGTCTGCAGTATTTTGTAACACTAACTATGTTTTTCGCTGTATAAATCTGCATTCAAATATATTTCGGATTGTTTCGCGGACTCGGCTAGTACCGGCAACTAGCGGCCTCTTTCAAATGCAAATAATTTCGGGGACCAGGAGTTTCTTTCAGCGCCTTTGTGAATAGCAAAATGTTTTGTAACCTCATTACGGGACGGGATACGTTTCGCCTTTACACTTCCCAGGACGCAGGTGGAGTTAAGATGTGCGAACTTGAAAGTATGTAAATGATTACCCTTCTAGGAAGGGTTAAAGAAAAAGGGGCAAGCTTAGGTGGCATTTTATTTTAGCATGTAAAGTTAACTCTCTGCGTAGTCACGAAGACCCCAAATACTCGTATTATTTTTATATGACCGCAATGTTCTTGATTTCACTTGTCGGGGTCAGGCCAGATCATTTGCTACTAGTTTATAGTGTAACTACAATTACCTACCGCCTGATACGATGTTTAAAACCAGGTGCATACACCTTAGTATTAGCATAGTAATATCTGACATGAGGGTGGGCATTCACGGTATTATTATGAGGAAAAAATTATCAAAACATCACATACATTGCTCCGATCTCAATCAAGTAGCTTGAGCACTTGTGTTATCAGAACAACGTACCTTCTTTGTTTTTTTTATAGTGTGAAAATACTTATTTAATAATAAACACAAACACCTAGACACGGAACAAACACAAATGTTCACCACGCAAATGTTTGTCCCAGGTGGATCGAATCCAAGACTCTTGGTTCAAAAGGCAGGGGTGAGACTATCAAATGAGCCACCGGGCCCTTCCTTAGTGTTATCAGACTGATATAAAGCCTTTGCCTACATGAATATCGGTATCGGTGAAATGAGAAGATTGAAAAATGTCAAAGCGTTAACTAAACAAAGTTTAAAGTACACAACCATAATTGATAAAACAGCACTGCAGAGACACGTTTGTATTAATCACACTGTTTATATTCATACTGTTGCTAACTTTCGAAACGGGCTGAACAAACTCTCGCCAAATGTGGAGTCGTGCGTGTTTCGAGTTTTCATGGGTCACATAACAAACTCGTGGTCATTAGCATTACCATAACAAGAATGGCGTGTAGGTAATAAAATTACAAATGTGACCATCGGACGTCATTACGTATTCGTACTCACGTCCGGCGGACAGCGACCGCCCAGTAGGGTTTGCAGCTTTGTGGTTACATCTAACGGAGTTATACTGCCTCTATGGCTTGACTGGCTCGATGGCACATTTGGTAGTGACCTCTGCCTTCTGAGCCAAGGGTCGTGGGTTCGATTCCCGCACAGTACAAACATTTGTGTTCATGAACATTGTCTGTTTGTATTTGGTCTGGGTGTTTACAATGTATAATATGTAATTATTTACAAAAAAAGTAGTTAATTAATACATATACAAGCTTCGGCTTAGTTTGGGGCTAGTCGGCGCTGTGTAGCCAAAGAGTGGCATCTCTTGGGTTATTTATACGTCATCGGGATACCTACTATTAGAGAATACTTTCACAATAAGATGGACAGATCATCTTCTCAGACCGGGCTCCTTGTTCCCCGAGAGATATAATCTTCCTATGATTAGGACGGGGGGCATCATCAGCCTATAGCAGTCCACACCTGGACAAAGGCTTCTCTAGTTCTTCACCATTTTGGTCTAACATCTAGAGGCTTTACTCTTAATCGCCGCGCTGGGCAGATGGGTTGGCGATTGCAGGGGGTAGCTTCTTGCTTCGGTAACCCTGCTGCCTGTCATCGACTTGTGATATTTGGCTAGGTGCGCTTTCAATTGTACCTCTAATGGGCATATCGCCACCGATCGGTTGCCAGAGCCTTGTTGTTATTCAGTAGAATGCACCACGGGCAGATGAGGGTGGTCTGGAGCGAAAAGACAATGGATCGCTTCCTTACATCCTAATAATAGGCTCTATACTCGTTAGGTGTCTGGAACACGCACCTATCAAAAACTCATCATTTCAATGATTCTTATTATGTCGTACCATAGCATAGAAGTGATACCATGGCCTACTAAATAGGTCTGATGGAAAGAAAATGTAATTTATAGTTAACTTAAAAGATAAGTAGGTATACAAAGATTGGTATACTACACAAGTGCAATTTGGATAGCTACAATTTCTTCCAACAATGTTTTTTACGAAAATATTGAAACTTGGTATCGTATCGCTTTGTTAAATCGCACTCTCGGAAATTGAGTCACCCTCACTTCTATTTCTACTTGATTTCAATTTACGATACAGATCTCGCTTATTTTTACTCATTTAGCTTCAATATTTTCCTTAATGTTAACGAACTGTCTGTTAAGTTTCTATCGAAGTAAATATTTGATGAAGACTTTCATTGAATTATTTCGGAGACCTGACTACTACAATTTTAGCGAGTTTTCGATTACATGCCTGTAACACAATGTGCGGCCTCTTGGCAAGTAATGTGCCTAGCGAATCGGCAACGCCTTTCTTTTCTAGAGGGATTCTCCTAAGGCATTAGGCATCTTCATGCTGCCTCTGGCGGGAGTCGGCATGATGTGTGACGACAAAATGGGACGACATACTCACTTGCTAACCCCGCTGTGTCGCCAGTGAGCATTAAGTTACAGGGACACGAGTAGCGCCTAAGCATATAGCCGCGTCCCTGCCTACCCTGGCCAGTCGTAGATAACAAGCGGCCGGCACTCCTGGTTTTAGAGGGCAAATACCCCTACCCCCGGCTACGGGGAGTAATTAAGTGCTCCCCGGGCGGACCTCGTGCAACGGCCACACCGTTAGCTCCTATGAGTGGATCATGAGCGAATCGGCAACCCTTTTTTTTTTGTTTCACCAGGGAGAAATGCAGTTTACGCATACCCGCTGCCCGAGGGAGCAGACGGGTTATGTGGGACTCGCTCCGCGTCGGCAGAGAATACCCACTAAAAAACCCTGGTTTGCACCGTCTAACGCGCCTTGGGCGACAGCAACGCGGGTCCTGGGCTATAACACCGCGAAGCTGTCAGCGCTGGTCTGCTAGGCAGACTCGGGCTGGCCCCCCCCACTTGGGGCAGCCTAGGGATCGGTCCTGAAAAGGACGTCTCCCTCCTCCAAGGACGGAGTTCGTGCAATACGTGGCCGACTCCCTCGTGCCGACCTCGCGGAACTCCGTCGGGCGTGCAGCCGCCGCCGCACGGTGGTTTTTTATTGTGGTTTTCTCCA
The DNA here is from genome assembly GCA_031163375.1 of Conogethes punctiferalis. Lineage (NCBI taxonomy): Eukaryota > Metazoa > Arthropoda > Insecta > Lepidoptera > Crambidae > Conogethes > Conogethes punctiferalis. The sequence continues at coordinate 8,785,108 of CM062082.1, forward strand.
CTTGAGCTCGCGCCCCCTGGTCCCGACCGAAGTCGGGATAACAGGCGGTTTTTTATTGTGGTCTCACTCCACTCGGGCTCGCCAGTCAAGGCAAGCCCCCTGGTCCCTCCTGCGAGGGGAAACAGGTTGCACGGCGACCAGTCCAAAAGGACCATATCCGACGACCACGAGAACCGTGGCCATCGGACCCGCCGCGCCGCAGTGATCCACTGCCATCCCACGCCGTCAAACGGCTCATCTGGTAAGGCGGCAACGGTCGCAGAAGACAGGGAGGACGGCAACGATAACACCGCGAGGTCCCCCGAAGGGCACTCCTCTTCCTCTGCGACCATCGCCGACAACACGTCTCTCACCAATCGGACAAATGCCCCGCCATTGGGAGAGACCCACAGGCCAGAAGGCCCCATCTGGGTGTGCCGAAGCACGGCCGTGGAAGGCGTCGCTCCCCACAACGACGCCAACGCTGGCCCCCGGAGCCACGCACAAGTGCGTGCTCCCACAGGGAATTAGCCGTCGGGTAGTAGGTGAACGACTTCTACTACCCGCCGTTGCCCGGGGTACGCCGGGCCGTCTGAAAGACGACCACGCGTGGAGGCTTCCCTTGTTGTACCCCGAATCGGCAACCCTAAGACAACACTAGCAATGCGTACACGGTCCGGCTGGCATTCCTACGGCGTGTCGCGTCCGCACATGTGTGCTAATTGATTGATGCGACTAATTAAGACGGTTTTGTGGACGACGCACGTGCCCAAGTAAAAACGGATGTAATCTCGCTTTGATGCTATCCATCTCCCCCCTAATGCGGTACACGTAATTATGTTTTGCACGTATGTAAATTTCATGTATTTTTTTCTTCTTAGATATCAGCATTGATGGTAATTTTAAATAGGAATGTTAAAGAAGGAAAGACTATGGCGGTCGCGATGTGTAGAACATTTTTATTTCATTGATTAGTCAAACTGAGAGACTCCGCAAACCACAATATAACCACGCGATATAGTTATCGGCCGATAGTTTGGTCGGGCTCATAATCAGTATGAAGATGTTTGCAAGTCCGCATACTACAACGACTTGGTATCGGCTGATCTTCATACTGATTTATGAGCCCGACCAAACTATCATCGGCCAAAGGAAAGTCTATGGTTTTTGGGGTCTCCAAAGTATGAAAGGTCCGAAAGTTAATTTCTGATTAATCAAATTTGACGTTAGTCTAGGACAGCTAATTTCAGCTAATTTGAATGACGTTCATGAAAAATTTTGAAATTCATATCTGAAATAACTAAAAGGAAGGATTTTTGTTATTATTGATAGAGATCCAAAGCAAATACATAATTGAAATGCAAAATTCCATTATCTTTTCATGTAAAAAATTAATTCAAAATCGTTTATTGCCTGTCACAATATACAAAATAACAAATGATAGAACATTATAAAGGTATACATGTGACCCTGGTAGTGGAAACTTGAAAGCCCGCAGACAGTTAATAAGTCTTATTACATATTATTATTATCTACTCAATTATACATTCTTACAAATTAATTATAATAAACTGAAAAGTATTACCGTGCTTGACACACACAGTAACCACTTTTTTTTTGTAAAAAGTGATTGCTTGCGTTAACTACTCCTAGACCTAGGTTTGTATTATATTCGTTTAGAGGATTTACGTACAAATGTGAGTCCGCCTATTACATAAAGCGGGCATTGGTATAATAATATTTAGCTTTGATGTGGTGCAAGGCACATGTCTGTGGTTCGTAAGTGAATTCATGACAGCACCAGTTTAGCAAATGTCCTCGTATTAACGTATATGCTACTAAAACTCTGCTGAAGCATTAATAAGCTTTAGTTTTGTACGATATAGAAGACGAGATAGAAGAAAGTAGCACTACGCCAATATTAAAAAAATTTAAACGCATGATAGAAATAAATTGTAACAAATTCAAACTTGCTACTTACAAGTTTGAATTTGTTAGAATTTATTTCTATTTCATACAACAGTTATCCTAAATTACAGTAATTATAGTATGTATACGAAGTGTATTTCGCAGAATATACGATAACGTACCTAACACTAACTGCTTGTTGAGTAAATTATAATATGTAACGCTTTCGGCGTTATGCACATGCAGCGGGACAACTACGAATATGCTGCAATAATGCTACGATGTGCTACGATTATATTACATTCTGCTACAATAATACTATGTGCTACATTAATTCTACGATTGCTACGAAAACAGCTCCCATCTTGTATGCTATGTTGCCAGTTACATAATCGCTTCACACACATCGATTCACGTTTCGTATTCAATATATTAAAAATTTACCAATTTATCTTTATAATGCCATCTTAAGAACAATTTTCTTCAAAAACAATAAAGTTTGTGTTTTGCATTGCTTATTACAAAAGCGTACACGTAAGTACAACATTGTAACCTTTGTAAATATGTGTCTTTGAGAGTTGTGTTAAATACAACATTCGAGGAAGATAAACATTGCCAAGCAAATTCAGAACACACATAAGAAACATCTTTGTTAACTTTACGGCCCGGGAGTGTTAATTAAAGTAGGCATACTTGTGTTATAAATAATAATGAGCGTTTGTGAATATTTATTTTGTACAAGCAACCTTCGTATATAACAAACGAGGTTCTGGCAACCGACTGGTGGCGGTATGACTATCACAATTGAAGATGTAGCTAAATACCGCAATCCGATGACGAGCAGCATCGTCACCGGAGCAAGAAGCTACGCCCTGCGATCGCCAACCCACCTGCCCAGCGTGGGTATTTTCCCACAATGGTGAACGACTGGAGGGTCCTTTATCCAGTAGTGGACTACGATAAGCTGATGATGAGAACCTTAGTTTGAAATCAAGAAAAGAAATAAATAGTAAAGACTAACTGCTGCGTACACATGGGAAACTCATTTCTTATTTTGATTTGCTACTTTCTTTTTTAAGCTAAATCAGATAAGTATACAAAACTTTCGTAGGTTTTCTGTTCGTAGGCTATCTCATTGTGAAAATATTTTCAAATTGTCTTAGTCATGTGATTCTTACTTTTAATACTTAGAACTAGCTTTTGACCGAAGTTTAGTACGCAATAACATACATTTTGTTCGATACAATACGAGTATTCTTCTTTCCTATTTTTTCCGTAGATGTCGTGTAGAAAAACTTCATAGTGATGTATACCCGATACAAAACTGGGTCAATTAGATAATCCAATTTTCTTTGCACGGTAAAACACCTTTTTTCATCACAATAAATAGTCTCTTAGTGAAATAAATGCCATATTTTTTGGACGAGGCATATTATCCTTTCATGTCTTCACCAAACGTTTTTCTAGGGCGGTCCCAGTGTCTGAGTGATTTTGTGAGAAGGTAGACTGCCACTTTCGTATCTAGGTCGTTCGCTTTTTGTCTTAAGCCTTCGCAAACAGATTTCCACTTATCTCAGCGTGTCAATATCAACCCCATTTGTCTTCTGCGATTACACTGTGAGGTGAGTTAAGCATTGATTTGGAAGGTTTTTTCACGACTTGAAATCGAAGGATTCTATAATTTGTCAAGTTGTGTTTTAATTATATTTGTCAAGTATATATAGATTCACACCAGCGCATTGGGAGAGGCCTATGTCCAGCAGTGCACTGATGTGGGCTGATGATGATGATAAATATATGATTCTTTTGATATGTTTGGTAACGCATTTCATGTTGACAAATATTTTTTTATAGAACAAAAAGAAATATTCAAAGAAAAATCATTACGTACAGACATATTGTACTACATATTTAAAAAACTTTTATCGATAGTAGTAATTTTTTCCAGTTCGCCTTCTGATAGACATTCATTATGTGAGTAGGTATTTTTATTCGACACTTTTGCTATGAACGAGAACAGTAACGAAGCCTTTGAAAATATAAGGTTGTGTGACGGCTATGTACCCGCTTTTGGCTTGGGTGATTTAATAAAGTCTCAGCGTCCTAATTTACGATAAGCTCGAAAGACGTAGGAACATAGAATTATGATTACTTGATGATCTGTAATTATCACTGTAATTATCACAAAACATAACGTAGCGTCGCCTCTATTTATTAACTTGAAGCTGAGGTTTCTGCGAACGGTGTGAATGTTGTCTAAATTTGTTTTGTGTCCTACATAATTATCTTTCTTAATTAGCTTAATTTCCCTAGTCTACTAACTAGTACGAAAACTTTATTTGTTACAAGGATTTTTCCATTATGAATTGCAAACCCGTTGTGTACCGCTGTTTCAGGGGATGAACAGTTTAAATTAGATTCTTTGAACGTACATAAATCATGTCATGAATAATACCAATTAAAATTAGTTGCATAGCATTGCACCAACTTTCATATTCTATTTGCAGTCTGGAAATGAGATTAATTCAATTTGCTTTCAAATGGAATGTTGTTGTTCGCAGCCTGATGTTTGTATGATTACATTAGATGATTTTACATTATTTAAACGCTCATTTTTGTATGTATTTTCTTCTGCTGGATTGACATCATATTTTGTCGCTTGATGAAAAGCAAAAGCGAGGTCCAAGTCGCTACGGCAGTAGACTAGTAACCAAATCAATCTGTTGCCAGTTGCTTGTTTTGTATTATTATTCTGGCTATACACTATCACTATAAGTAACATATACCGGGTTGTCACCTGCTACTACCAACGAGAAAAGAGTTAATAGGTTTTTTTGATTAATTTATTGAAAACGTAATTTTGTATTCCTATTATTATTAAGTAAAATCACGTTCTTAACGGAACCGAAAGGTAGGCACCTAGGACTAATGTAAAGAGATTTCCATTCTGTCACGGCATTCCGTCGCCTTGAAATCGTAACGAGCCCCGTGACTCCCCAGACAAATTTGAGAGAGAAACGCACCCAGGTGAAACATTGCACCCATTAACCGAATGAGATCCGCCCGAATTAGGACGATCGAACTGCCTCACAGACGAATTATCTACAGACTCGATTTTCCCGATTCGTAAATTCCGACAGTGGGAAAGTGCTCTTGAAGAATTCGGGGCAACATTTCCGTGTTCCCAAAACTAAGACTGATGTAATTTGTGTGCGGGAACTAAGTTAACTTTGGCTGGAATTAATGGCGCGGCAGTTTCTAATGCTGCCTAAATTCGACGAATTTCTTTATTGAAAGGTGAGCGTTGACTCGAAGTAACTCAGTAACTCCACCGGGCGAAAGTTAGACCCCACCGGTGTTTCGAATAATGAAGAGTTTCAAACAAATAGAAAAAGTTCAACGGCCGGCAAGTTCGTTATTATAAAGATTGATGATCGCCAGCTTCTGTTTTTTTAACAACTTCTGTTTAAGTTGTAGCCCAGATGTTTTCTTTACTAACAGAATGTATATTGATACATACTAATGATCTTTTGGTTTCATCTCAATACTATTCCAGACTTCATTCCAAGAAATCTCAGTTTATTGATAAATGTTCCTCTATTGTAGCACAGATTGGTTGACTTTGATTTCGATTTTATTTGCGGTTTCTTATTCTCCTTATGAATACCGACTTCAATAAGGTAGTTGGCAAGTAACAGAGCGTGGGCGATTGTGTTAGTTAGTCTTATTGAATAAAAGAAATAACAAATCAAACAACAACTATTGTAGACAGAACATTAAAAACCACCAATCCCAAAAGAAAATAAACTTTTGTTACTCAAGTTTGTAGGTGATGGTGTACTCGTATATGGCATTATACGAGTATAATGGTGTGGTGTCTAAGGCATCAAACCTCGGGCTTGGCTTAATCTCTAAGTTACTGCAAAGCGTGCAGTACTTAGTTCCAAAAAACTTTATTCCCGTTTAATACAAGACTATCTGATTAAAGTTCCGTTGTTTAAAATGTAATGAAACGAAGTTAGCGCAAGTTTCCGCATGGGTGTTTCCTTACAAACAAGCGTAGCGGAAGCGGCGTGACGAGCAAGCCGGATATCGGGTTAGCGAGCACAGCGCGACCTCGAGCGAAACAACCTCATTTGCTGCTGTTTGACTATTGTGCTCGATTGTAATTACCTACTTCAAATATCAGAGCAGCGATTGTTTGAGTTGCTATAAGTAGTAGTAGCCTATGTTCGGCGTTTCTCTGCGGGACAGGATGCGGAATTAGGTGATCCCACAATGAACCAAAGTCATCGATATAGCCCATCGGATTAGCAAGCTGAATTGGCAGTGGGCTGGCCATATTAGGCGCAGAATCGAAAACCGTTGGGGTAAACGAGTTCTAGAGTGGAGACCACTTCTTGGCAAACGTAGTATAGGACGCCCTCAGGCCAGGTGGAGTGATGATTTGCGCAAGACGGCTGAAACCGAGAAGCCCAAGTTTGATCGTAGTACTATTTAGAGAGGCCTATGTCCAGCAGAGAGACCTATCTTCTTTTCGCTCCAAGCAACTGTCACCTGCAAATGGTGCATTCTGCCAAATACCAAACGAGGCTCGGGCAACCGACTGGTGGGGGTATAACCATCACGATTGTGGCGTAGCTTTAGCTACTACTGGTATTTATACCAGAGGGCGATGATGGGTATCGGCGTCATACGAGCGAGAAGCTATGCCCTGCGATCGCCAACCCGCCTGCCCAGCGTAGCGATTATGAGTAAAGCCTCCAGATGTTTTCTTAGGGAAAACATCGAACGTTAGTTAGTGGCGAACAACTGGAGAAACCTACGTCCAGCAGTGGACTGTGAATTGTCAATCTGAGGCATAACCATGAATCGTGAATAGGACAAAATCATTTTCATTATTCCATCTCGAGTCTTTTCCTTATCTATTAATAATAATTTGATGTGAAAAAGCCCAATTAGCTTTCTTTGAGCCAGGTGAACGTTCAAATTATCGTTTAAATTTCAGTTACCGTCTAAAGACTGTGATTAAATTCAAAAGGACTTTCGGGTTAATTGCATGACAGACGAGAAAAAGGTTAGAATGAATATTTTAATACAAGCGATGGTTGTGACCCGGAATAATGCGTTTCGGTTGCGGAGATTTTAGATTCATAAAATGTTTTATACTTTTTAACGGCCAGCGAGTTGCGAGCCTTCTAACTATTTTATTTAACACTCCGGATATTGCAACGGTTTTAATTTGATTAATTCCTTCGCGTGATAACATCGATAGCACAGACTTTAGGTAACTAACCCGAGGGTGAAATGTTTTGTATCGGATTTTATATACGAAGGTGCAATTTATAAATTGTTATATTTAAACTTAAGCTTGCAAAAATGAATGGAAATTCCCATCTTGAAAGTGCAAAATTCATTCAATAACATTATAATATTACCATTATTTAAGTGGCATTATTTACAAAATACATATTATCTTATTACGGAACCAATTACATGTTGATGACTATTAATCTGTGATAAGCCGGAAACTAATATTAACGGACTAGTTTTATTCACCAATGTTTATTTGATGAAGAAAGCATTTAAAAAAATAGTCATATTGACCCGGCCGTACATTGATAGTGCAGTCAATGAAGCATTATAGGTCCGAATTTTTTTACTGTGAACCGAATTGCATACAATTTTGGGATTAGGTTCATCTTACCATTAACTTCAAAAGTGAAAATGATTTGAACTCCGCCACCACCATGGGGGTGGTTGCCGCCCCTTCTCGGGGGTCAATGGTTGTTTTTTCAAAATAACCTCGGATATCGATTGAAGATCTAATTTTAAGCAAAAAAGTTTCTATAAAGTTTCTCGAAAAATCTAATACTTTTCAAGTTATTGGCAATTGAAAATTCGCAAATTTTTCACGATTTTCATCAGTTTTTTTCAAATATCTCCAAAAATATACGTTTTATCGAAAATTTTATAAGGAACGAAACTGTAGCAGGTAAAAAAATGAACAATTTGGTTTTTTACAAAGTATTCTAAGTGCAATATTAAGCTAGATATTAAAGATCAAAGCCGTTTTTTATTTTATCTCAAATTTCATCGATGTAGTCAATGCCATCTAGCAGCGAGCAAATGCATTTTATGCTTTCTAATCGAAAAGGGTTTTGTAGTGCTTGAAATAAGCTTTAAAATGAGCATTATCAAAAGTCTTTTGCACGTAAAATAAGTGAGCTATATTGCAAATAAGCGGAGCATCAAATGTTTTTTCTTTTCAATCAATGGGTTTAAATAAGTGCCATTTCCACCAAAACTAAAATTAATCATATTCCGCCTAGAATTAACTTTATTATGAAGAGTTTTATAGATTGTATTAGTTTGGCTGCTTTAGGACACATAGTTTTCAAAAAAGTTACGATACGATTGATAAAGCTCATTTTAAAGCTTATTTCAAGCACTACAAAACCCTTTTCGATTAGAAAGCATAAAATGCATTTGCTCGCTGCTAGATGGCATTGACTACATCGATGAAATTTGAGATAAAATAAAAAACGGCTTTGATCTTTAATATCTAGCTTAATATTGCACTTAGAATACTTTGTAAAAAACCAAATTGTTCATTTTTTTACCTGCTACAGTTTCGTTCCTTATAAAATTTTCGATAAAACGTATATTTTTGGAGATATTTGAAAAAAACTGATGAAAATCGTGAAAAATTTGCGAATTTTCAATTGCTAATAACTTGAAAAGTATTAGATTTTTCGAGAAACTTTATAGAAACTTTTTTGCTTAAAATTAGATCTTCAATCGATATCCGAGGTTATTTTGAAAAAACAACCATTGACCCCCGAGAAGGGGTGGCAACCACCCCCATGGTGGTGGCGGAGTTCAAATCATTTTCACTTTTGAAGTTAATGGTAAGATGAGCCTAATTCCAAAATTTCATGCAAATCGGATCACAGTAAAAAAATTCGGAGGTTAGCCCATATTTTTCGCTTCATTGACTGCACTATGAATCTGAAACTTTGAGAAAGTGAGCTTTTTATGTAGTTAATCATCATCATCCTAGCCTTCTTCCCGATTGTCTCAGGGTCGGCTTCCCAAACGGAGAGATTTGGCGAGGGCTAAGCTTTTACACAGAGCGACTGCCATCAGACCTCCGCAACACTTAGGGTAAGCTATACCCATTCCCAGTTAGGCGTCAGAGTTTTTATGTAGTATAATACCCAAAGTAATTCACCATCAAAGTCATTAACAATTTTGTAAGCAGTTGTTAATAAATCGATGCATGAAAGTCTGTAAAATTAATACTGCAGCTTATTTACCAGTGACCCAATATTGGTTGAGTGAATAATAAATAAAGTTTGCATACAATGGCAGCGTTATCTATCAGTTAACCATTACATGCGGTCGATATTACTGCATAATGCAATGCAAAGTGTAATAATAATATAAGTTCATACTCGTATATGGAACGGAAGAGTCGCAAAATCACGAACGCATACTAATTCTGTGCAATCCGAATTCTTGCAAGTTGCTGCAGTTAGGGTACGAGTACATGTCGCCCTCTTGAAGTCTCGCCTGCCGCCCCTTGATAAAATGCTGAGGCCACACTTGCCCTACATTATTTTTATGCCCGGACCTACCTCGTCATCATCATCATCAACAGCCTATTGCAGTCCAATGCTGGACATAGGCCTCTCCAGTTGTTTGCCACTTAGGGCAAACATCTGGAGGATATACCTACCTATTCGCATACTAATTCTGTAAAATCCGAATTCTTCCAAGTTGATGAGATTGGTTGGAATGAGATGGGGTCCTATTGTAAATCCGGAACCCATAAGGACAAAACCACATAACAGACGTTAAACGTCTCATCTCATGCGTTAACTAACTACGTCTTAAGTGTGCGTGCGAGAAACTAAATTAGGCCTTAACAGTATGTAGATATTCAATTATGAATCACTTCTAGGCAGGAAACGTAATTAGCATGCATCACTGAGCCTTAATGAGTCAGCTCTGTCTGAGAAGGTGAAATTTTAATGAAACACTGAGCTGCCCGGGTAATTACCGTCTTCCGTTCGCAGTCCCTGTGACAGCCTTTCTACACTTAATTAGTCACTTCTAGTACTTTATATTGCTCTATAGTTATGTTTCCTATTCACCTGTTTTGTTTTTTTATTGAAAGAAGAAAAAAATCTCCATTTGAAAAAAGAAATGCATTCGTCACTGTATACTCGTAGTGAAAATTGTAGAAAGGGTAATTAAGATACGAGTTTCTTGCCTGTGTCTTCTTGAATTGTTTGATCCCAACCAGTGGCAGATTATTTTTTGTCAATTAGCAAAAGCAATGGAGCGTGGGGATGGGTAGAGCAATTTTGATTTAAAGATTAGATTACCTTGATTTTAATTCTTTCAAAAAGTTACTTCCACAAGATTATTGCACTTATACGGTAGGAAAATGCATTTATGGCATAAATACGTCTTGGATGGCGAAGCAATTGCATTGATAAGAGGTTCCAAAGTTTCGAGCCACTCTTCGTCTGGGACAAAAATAAAAAGGGATCATACTGCATATTACCTACATGAAAACTGTATTCCATATGAGAGCGGATTTGCTTACGTGCACTCTAAATCAATACATTAAGATCTATTTTCAAATGCAGTCGATTGAGTTCTTGTAGATTTCTTCCGACGGAAATATCCATGCGTTGAAATCGTAACGTTTGGTCTAATATTATGCGCGTTAGGTACGCTTCTACTGTGTATGTAAAATTATCACGGAACAGTGAGCATGCGGTGTAATTACGTCTTTCTCTCACTTGCTTTCTGTCAACAATTAATTAACCATGAATTACAACCGCATCTCTCGTAATTTGATTGAAAGGTGAAATTTACGCTACGTTGCTTGCCGATACGTTTAGACATACGCTTCCCAGTAATATTATACACGCGACTGTTTGTATGAATGGATGGATAGATAGATGGAAGCTTGTTATGCTTTCACGCAAACACTACTGAACGATTAATTGAAATGAACATTTTTAGTAATATGTGCCACATTACATAAATTAGATTAACGCATTCGTCCTATTCTTATTTGAGTTACAAAGCGTATGTTTTTTTCATCATCATTGTCATCAGCCTCTCGCAGTTTACTGGTGGCCATAGTCTATAATTTATATCATTTCACATATCATCAATCATCAAAACCCACTCTTGAGAGAGGTAGAGCATAGGGAAACTTCGCTCAAAGTGAGCCGTCCGTCCGGGGAAGGACCTCCACCACCCTATAGAATACCGCAGCCAAATGACCTCCGGGTCGTGTTTCTGCCGGTGAGTAGGGTTTCCCGAGCTCGTGGGGGGTTAGGCTTGGGCCGGCATGGCAGTGGTAATTGACAGGTACTTGCCCGTTGTTACAGTGACTTGAGCTTTCGCTTTCCATCAGGCGTAAGAAAGCCATTATGTCGACCTACTATAAAAAATCTCACCCAGGCCATAATCTGTGCCCCGGCTAAGCCGCAAGCTTGTTTATTCTTGATACATACATCCCCACTGAAATTTTATTTCACCGAATACCTACTCGTACGCCCGCCCACGCGCAAATTCAAACTCTAAATATTTTTTTGGAAACATATTTATTTAAAGCGTAATACATGAAACATTCAATGTCTAATTGTTGTTCAAATCAAACGGTATTATAGTTTCATGTGCGAACATTTCTCTAAACTTAAGCCTCACAAAATCTATTATGTAATCCGATTCATGTTTCACTATGATTATTATAATACTATTATTATATTTAGTTGTCTTGAAGTTGAAAAGATGGTAACATAATCTGTGCTTCTACTATTTCAAGTTTATAATATGAAATTAGAAAATAAGCTAGAAATTTATCTTGAAGCTTTTTGTTTCCAATTGTAAAGCTTGTCTAAAGAGGATAAAAAATAACTAGGATAAAATATTTTTAGGACTTCATTATTTTGTAATATCTTTAAGGTTGAGTTTAAACTTTACAAATTTTGTTGTGTCTGAAATACCTACCTACTTTTACTAAAGTGTTACGTAGATCAAGATAGTATTCATAATCATCATCAGCCTATTGGAATCCAATCGTATTGGACCTCTCGCTCCGGTGACGCTGTTGTCCGTCATCGGTCTGTGGTATTTAGATACGCCTCCAATTGTGGCGGTTATTGGTATAACCATCACAATTGACTGGCTGGCAACCGACTGGTAGTGGTCTACCAGTCGGTTGCCAACGCCTCATTTGTTATTCGGCAGGATGCACCGCGGGCAGGTGAGATTGGCTTGGAGCGAAAAGATGATAAACCGCTCCCTTACATTCCAAGATAGTCTTAATACTTATACTATTCCGTCGTAAATATGGTTGCTAGTAGGTACCACAATATTTAGTAAAATATTATTACCTTTTTTTACCCACCCACACTTCAGCAAACGAATTTCAATGATATCGAATCTGAATAAATTACGCTACGTATTCAATCTGACAAATTGGATGAGCATTCGAAATTGATCCAAGGCCATATTTCATGAGTGTTATTTATTCAATCAGTTTTTATTGTCCATTTACCGTTTTTATGGGACAATATACGTATTTTGATTTAATTTTGATAGTACACAATGAATTTTACAGGTGCTCAGTTATGCGATAGCATTTGTAATATTAATAATAGCTATGAAATTCATAAAATTTAGGAGCCTGTCGTCTACTGTTGACCAAAGTAAGTTAGCTTAGCTCGCTTAATAAACCATTATACATATCACACTCGTTGTAGGTAGAGGGCACACAACACATTATATGCCCTCAGAGTCCCGAGTATTAGCTAGCAGCAGAGATGCGATTCACTCAATAGGCTGTAATGGTCACTGGCATGACACAGTGGCACTGTCGCTCCCTGGAAACTTGAGGTAAGGGTATCAGAAGCCCTCCCTTAGGCTTAGGCAGATAGGGACGTGAAGATTGGTGACGTAAGGCAATACAGGAGGCAGCTTACTGAATATACCCTCCCATCCTGCACGTATTTATAGGTCTCACCACGCCGACTCCCCTCGAAGGCTACTGCGCCGACTCCCTTCTACGATGGAAGGCGCTCATCCATCAAAAACCGGTTCACTCTCGCCTTGAACACCGGATGCTTAAATCTCTCAGGGAACAAGGAGTCTGACAATGAGTTCCATAGCTTAGCCGTTCGCACTATGAAGATAGAGTTAGTCAGTGATATCAATTTCACCCCAACGACGAGAAACCGGCCACATTAGACCCGATGAGAACTACTTTCAACGGGATTACCTGTTCCAAATAGTTTACTCCCACAACTATTTGGTGCAAAAACTTGGCTAGTGTTAATATATTAGGTGAGCAAATACTTAAGACCCTAAGAACACAATAGCAGTTAAGGTAACTTAGAACATTGTGCTGGCACGTACCCGTAACGATTTGTAAGGGCCTTCAGAGAACTCTACCTTCTTACTTGAGTAGGAGGACAAGGCTTTTTATATTTATTTGAAGACACATTAGCAAGCACGTATCTTTGGTAGCGGTAATAGAAAGGTATCAAATGATTTATTATACTCGTATGATCCTTTTAAACAACAGTAAACAGTTTTCTTATTTAGGGGTTGCTTTTACATTACGTTTCCTGATACGTAGTCGTCTTCTATGCTACGAGATTCTAAATCCGGAAACCACACAGATTATTTATTTATTTTTAGTATAGTTTATTCTTTATTAGTTCTCCTTTTGTTTTGGGTCTTCCTAAAAGTCTCATAAGTTACTCACATTACCTTCTTACTGTTTCTGCTTAGCCCAATAGTTGACCGGAAGAGAAATCCTACGTGACATTAAGTTCGCCTTTTGTACAAATTTTATGTGCAATAAAATATTATCTATTATACTGATAGTTTTTGTAAAAAACTTAAATTATTATATTTGAAAGATACTGACGACATATCTAGCTCTAGTTTACGAACCAATCACTTTTGTTATGAGGACATACATGTATGATATACCCTATATAGGTGGGTCTGCGCACCGTGTTTGCCCTAACAGACATACTCGTAAATGGGTATCGTAAAAGTTTATGTCCCTATTTAGATCCCGGCGATATGGAGTTTCTATTCCTAGTTAATGAAGTTAGGCACTTGTAATTTACTCCACGTTGCCAGGAGTTAGTATGCCGTTCGATGTTTGCTAATGTCTCAAAGTTTAAAGATAATTGAAAATGTAATGATTCAGTGTGATGTATTCTTTAAGATTTATATAGAGATGTGTAAAGACATGGTAAGGATATCTATACTTATAATAAATCTGTAGAGAGGTCAATTCTGTACATAAAATATTTTTTCAAAATAACTATCAGGGGGTGATAAGTGATCGATACTGATACCAAAAATGCAATCAGTAAAATTTTTGTCTGTCTGTCTGTCTGTCTGTCTGTCTGTATGTTCGTTATAGAAAAAAAAAATACTGAACAGATTTTGACGAAACTTGGTACAATTATTCTTCATACTCCTGGGCAGGTTATAGGATACTTTTCATCACGCTACAATCAATAGGAGCGGAGCAGTGACGGGAAGTGTTGGGAAAACGCGAGAAATTTAAACCTGTATGTTTGAACGCGCATTACGCGAAAACTACTGCATAGAATTGAATGCGGTTTTCACCAATGTATTGCTAGAGGTCTAACTTAAAACTTAGGTACAAGGTATAGATGGGTATTATATGGAAGTCCGTTATTTTTGAAACCCGATATCCACGCGAGCGACGCCGCTGGCACAGCTAGTTGTAAATAAGTTTTTTAATATGAAAAAGGAATTGAGTTGATTGTATAGAGTATCAGCATTGGCAAAATAATCACTATTTGATTTTAAACTGCTGGAAGGGCTTTACCTTTCATCATCATCATCAGCCTATTGCAGTCCACCGCTGGACATAGGCCTCTCCAGTTGTTCGCCACCTAGGGCAAACTTCTGGAGGATATACCCATAATCGCCACGCTGGGCAGGCGGGTTGGCGATCGCAGAGCGTAGCTTCTCGCTCCGGTGACGCTGCTTCCCGTCATCGGCCTGTGGTATTTATCTACGCCTACTATCGTGATGGTTTTACCGCCACCAGTCGGTTTGCGAGAGCCTCGTTTGTTGTTCGGCAGGATGCACCATGGGCAGGTGAGGATGGCTTGGAGCGAAAAGGTGATAGGTCGCTCCCTTACATCCCATACAACAACATAATACAACAACAACAACATAATATTATGCCTGATACATATGAAATCTTTTGCTTTGCCAACAGATTCAGCCGATAGGTGTTTACAGGACGCAATAAAAGCCAGCTAAGTCAGAGTTAACCCCATTAAATCTGCCTGCTAATTTGGGCAAGGCCAATAAAATACCAATTAAGATGTAGCTTGAATAAACCAGCTCATCAAATATTTATTACGACACATTGGTCTGGCGATCCGAAAATCTTCCCAATTCGTTAATAGATCATTATCTAACTTGGGCTTGATTAGTGTAAGGATATATTAGGGAAGGAGGGTGAGGGAATCGGAGTGTAATTAATATGATTACATTTTTGTTTACCACCAACTGATGAGATAAATATCCGTCCATCTAATCAACTTACTTGTGTTATGTTATTATTAGCCATATTTTTATACTAAGTATTCAAAATGGTTTTGTGGTTGTCGGAACCAGTGTAATGACTAGATATTATAGTTATATAGATCCTCTTTATTGAATACCATACGATCGACTTAAAACTAGGTATAGGTAATATTAGGCACATTTGTTTTTTAGTTAAGGTGGTCTTACCAAAATAGATTCCAAAATCTTTTTGGTTATGTTAATATGTGTAACACTATCCCTTTAAGGTTGTAATCTTGTTGTGAATTTTCGAAGTTGATTGATGGATATGGATGGATGGACTGGCTCGGTGGCTCAATTGGTAGTGACCCCTGCCTTTTGAACCAAGGGTCGTGGGTTCGATTCCCACCTGGGACAAACATTCGTGTGATGAACACTTGTGTTTGTTCCGTGTCTGGGTGTTTATATTTGTATTTAAGTATTTATTTGTGGTACCTTCGTTGTTCTGATACCCATAACACAAGTGCTTACGCTACTTACTTTGGGATCGGAGCAATGTATGTGATGTTGTCTGATTTATTTATTTATTTATATTATTTAGGTAGCTAAGTTTCAAATGCAAAATAAAAATAATTTCAATCCTATTTTTAAGAGTCCATATCAAAGTTGTCCCCAAAAATGTTTACCAAATTTATTCACACTTTCTCCTACGTAAAAGTAAAATTCATGGGCGTTTTAATAACTTCATTTGGCACCACTGGGAGTCATTTGGACTGGATTTATGGTGAAAGTACTAGGGATATTAAAAAATATAGTATTTCGTGGAATCGCCTTTGTTCCAAGTAGTGGCTTGAAGGCGCCCAGGGAAATTACACGTGAAAGGGAATAAGTAAGGTAACTTGCGAAGTCTCGGTTAGGCCCGGAGTAAAGAATTGGTAAAGGTTACAATTTAGTAGTAGGTATTGTTAGAAGCTCACTTTTCACTTAAAAATCACAACGTCCGAGAGGATTAAGGGAAGCTATGATAGGGGAAAGAGCTTCCTCAATGAAAATTGTCATTTGGGCGATTTTGCTACGCTTGGCAGGCAGGTTACATACTAGCGACCGCACTAGGTTTTATTTGTACAGGTAAACGCTGCTACTTGCTTTCTGACATATCCTTAGTCGTCTCCTACCTAGTAGGTATGTACCTATGGGATGAGATAGGGTGATCTTATTCTTAATCCGGAATCCACGACCGGTTTATTCTGCGACCAAATCATTTTAATTAATTAAGTATGTTACCTTTTTTATATTTACGCCGTATATATTTTTACTTCGAGATTAATTTACCTATCGTAAAAAACATGCCGCCTACTTGCCTGCCCGTTTCTTTGGCAACCAAACGCGTTACTATTAAATCTGCGGTCACCCCTCCTTCAATTAATCCGAGAATTGAGTCGAAACCTCGTCTTTATTGAGGAAATCTGCTTGTGAATCAAATCGCGTGCCGTATTACAGCAAATTGTAACCGTTACCAAGATTAACAAGAAAAATAATGGAGACTTGTGTCGCTCAATAAAGTTGTGACCGTCGTTTAAAAGGAACATCTATTACGATCATTTATTTCAGTTTACGATGTAGCTATGAAATTTAATAGTATAATTTGCTAGACAAATCACACCCAGGGTCTCAAACTAATGTAACTCTTGTGCTATTAGTATTGATGACTGGATCTCGCCAAACTCCTATACAAGAGACAATTTGTAATATTTTTGAGGTACCCATACAAATCTTACCAATTTTTACGTCAAGATTTTAAAACTATCTAAATAGTCTAGGAAACTAAGATACTCATTAAACACTATAGTTCATTCGCGTTAAGAAAATAGTGACTCATCACCGACTGCCGGCCAAGCCACACCCCCTAGCCAATTAAAACGCTAGAAATTATAATTTCTAGCGTTAGCCACACCCCCTAGCCAATTAAAACGAAACGAAATTATAATTTCTAGCGTTTTAATTGGCTAGGGGGTGTGGCTTGGCCGGCAGTCGGTGATGAGTCACTATTTTCTTAACGCGAATGAACTATAGTGGCGTGGAGCTAAAGCGATTTTAAGTGACTTTGATTTGTCAAAAAAAACAGCCGAATTGAGCCTATCCTGTAATTTATAAACGACTTCAAGTAAACAAGTAAAAGAATTTGCTTAAAGCTTTAATTTTAAATATTACTGAGAATTATAAAGAAAATTCACACATTTATGTTTTTGAATAAAATTGGTAGGTCATGTTTTTCGCTATTTTGAGTTGGAGCTTTTTTAAGTAGGTTTTATTTTTTCCTAAGTTTTTATAAAATTTATTTTTAATCATGGTTTAAAAACGCAATATAGGTAAGAATTTACCAGGTAGGTTAAATAAGTCTTCATGTTGTTTATTTTATAAATGAACAAAGCCTGAGAAAGGGGGATAAACGGGAATTAATCCCGAGGCGGGGTCATTTCTCTTCGTTTCGGTACTTATCGTGGTAGGCTTAGGGAATAGTTTTCTATTGTTTGCATTGAGATTGGGTGAAAAGATTTACGTGAATTATTATAGGTATATTCATTAACGTGTTTAATTCAAAACGATTCCTTTAAAAAAATATAAATGCTTATCCTACTGTATGACTTATCGAAGTATGAAAAATATTACACACTTGAGGTTTGACTCAAATGGTTTCCGCAAAAGACTGATAGAGATTACTATTTACAAAACGTCAGTCAGTAGTAATTTAAGTAATATGAAATCCAATCGAATTGTATTCTATGTATCAGTATATTTTTAGTTGCTTTATTTTGCAATGATATCTTAGCAAATTTTGTCCATTTCATCGTTCCAATAATATCATGCTTAATGAGCACTTATCAAACTGGCGAACTATTGGGAAGGCCTATGTCCTGCTGTGGATTGCGAATGGCTGTTGATGATGATGATGAGCCCTTATAAAAATCTAAAATGTTGAACTAAGGGACCTACATTGTAACAAATTATAAGAAAGCCGTTTTACCAAAACATTTCATCTGATAAGCATGTTGCATGTAGGTACATCTTAAAAATCGTCATCTTAATCATAAAATCCACGAGATCGAAGTCGCCACTGGCACCAGTTTCATAAAATAAGTAGGTAGGTAAGTATAAAATTCACTTTGCAGAAAATGTAAAGTTTATTTGCATTTCCTCTTAAGATATTTATTTCATCGTGAACGGGTGAAAGCCATATTCAAAGCGCCTTAATGGTCCCCCGATCGTTCAGCGATATTTCCTTTCATGGGGTTAATGTTGGCGATATTTATCTACTCACGATTGATGGACTGTTTACGGTATAAGCGAGGTAATGTTGGAAAAAAGTGCAATAAAACTGTGACTTTCCAGTTATTAAAGTTCGCGTTCAGATACGCTTTGATTAGTGGCCTGACAAAGACGAGGACACGAGTTTACATGGGTCAGTGGCGTCGTATACCGCAAGGTGCCGAAAAGACACAAGACTGTCCTCCCTAGGTGTGCCGTCTACGCTGGGCGGCTTAGGTTTTCCGGGTTGTGGGGGGATGCGTCGATCCCTCAGGGCATCCCGATGACCTAAGACAGAGCGCTTGTAGCGGACTACCTTCGGGTGGGTATTGTCCGTTACATGGGTGGGAGCTCCACATAACCCAGGCCCTCTACAGGACATACACCAGGGCTCTAGGTACACCTATGGCCTTGGTGTACGCATCGATGACCGGATAAAAGAATAATTGATGGTTTGTTGGTATTTTATACCGTACCGTCTATTATAAAACCACTAATTGCTTGCAATCTGCTAAATTGAGACCATGAAGACATTACCTTAAATCCTTTCAAAAGTATTATCAACAAGTAGATCATCAAACTTTATTACAGGACATTTTTACTACATAATAAAAAAAACAATGTTATATTATTAATGTAATATTATCTGGGTAGCAAGGAGGGCGGATCCCAAACTAATTCCCTGCAAAGCCAAAGGAAGTGTTTCGGCAGAATTTAGTACCACGAATGTAATGATCCGCACAGCCGCTGCAACCTCGAGATAGCTTAATTTACAATTCCTTATTAATATTACACGCATATTATATTAGAATATAGAATACCATTGAAATACTCCTTACAACTGATACGATATTAAATCTTGTAAAGCATACGAGCATCAAAGAATGTGTTAATTATGAATTCAAACTTTAATTAGAATATTAAAAATTCTTACAAGACATTTTACATATTGCTTTAAAGTCTAAGCTACGAAGACGTGTAGGACTGAAGAATTAATAGTCTTATCTCTTCGGTGTTGTTAAGCTGTTGCATGCCATGTGAAAATGAGAGTGAAAGGCTGTCAGTGGGAATTCTTTTTAACCCTTTGACCGCTGAGAAATGAGACATAATAGAAAATGTATTGTTATCGCGGCATATAACTGTTGTTAAATTGGCAGTGGAATCAAAGCACAGTCAATATTTACCAATATGGGCCCACAAGACATGTATCGTGAAACGATGGAGAGGTCAGACAGACCAATGTTTGGGTTTATATTTGCGCTGTGTACTAAATCGTATTTGGCTATTTAGATACTGTTTCCAGAAAGACTGTTAAGCTTGTGAAATTTCAGTACACAAACAAATGTCGGTTCAACGACGAATACAGGGCAGAGTGCCATACATAATTGGTGAATTATAGATTAGCACTGCGCAACTACCACGGGCTCTAACAATTACCATCAGCTTATCTTTTGACAGAGGAATTACAGTTGAAACGTAGTGTGGATGACAAGTCAGAGAGATTGACTATTATAGGATGCCGTTCCGTACGTCTCGTTAATAGCTCACCGGACTTAAGTAGCAGTGTGCGATCTTTATTAGCTGCAGAACTGACAATCGTTAAGGTAATACCGCTTCCCGGAAAATTTAGTGTAGGATGCTTTCAGGCCAGGTAGAGTCACGATTTTGACTGGCTCGGTGGCTCAATTGGTAGTGTCCTCTGCCTTCTGAGCCAAGGGTCGTGGGTTCGATCCCCACACAGTACAAACATTATTGTGTGCATGAACATGTCTGTTTGTATTGGTCTGGGTGTTTTTCTATGTAAAAAAAAATGTATCTAAGTAAGTTTGTCTGTTGTCTAGTACCCATAGTACAAGCTTCGGCTTGGTTTGGGGCTAGATGGCGATGTGTGGCCCAGCGTGGCATGTCTTGGGTTATTTATGTATTTATTCTTTTACCTCTTGATTCTGTATAACGACTCAGTATCGTTGAAGTTTCTTCATATTATTATGGCATTTTTTGCCTGAGTTTCTTCCATCTGTATACTGGTGGGCGAATCAGTAAACGTATGGTAATTCACATGACGGATTCAATTCTGTCTGGTAATGGACGAGGGCTTGCGTAGACTTCAGGATTCAATGAATGAAAGCGATCCATCTTGTCTGGAACGCGATACGTGGCACAGGTGCTATCCGGCGTATTTCTGCCGTAATTTCATTTAGACTTTAATCAAAGATACTCGTTGATTTTAGATTAGGGTCCCAAGATACAGGGTTTCCTAGTTAGGGGCCCATTGCAAAGTCTTATTAGGTGAACGTGTTTTAAGGAATAATAATATTATTTTGTGTTTTTGATGAAAATGAAAGTTTATGAAAGTGATTGAGGATTATCTTGGTCCGAACACTATTTTGTTTAACAAAGAGTGAAAAGTTTTCTTTAGCTGCAGCCCGTATCGTTTGGGTTCACCTCTGCTATTTTTGCTGATCTTATTAAACATCATAACCTATGTGTCAAATTAATAAAAAATCTTATTGTAATGATTCATTCAAATCCGTTAATTACTTTTAGCGGGAAAGAATAGCAATCATCCATGCATACAAACAAATTTCTCATCTATAATATCAGTAGGATTATGAATCAACTGGCTCGATGGCTCATTTGGTAGGGACCTCTGCCTTCTGAGCCAAGGGTCGTGGGTTCGATCCTCGCACAGTACAAACATTTGTGTGCATGAACATGTCTGTTTGTATTGGTCTGGGTGTTTTCTATGTATAATATGTGTATTTATAAAAAAAAAAGTATCTTAGTAAGTTGTCTAGTACCCATAGTACAAGCTTCGGCTTAGTTTGCGGCTAGGTGGCGCTGTGTGGCCCAGCGTGGCATG
This sequence comes from Conogethes punctiferalis, assembly GCA_031163375.1. Classification (NCBI taxonomy): domain Eukaryota; kingdom Metazoa; phylum Arthropoda; class Insecta; order Lepidoptera; family Crambidae; genus Conogethes; species Conogethes punctiferalis. The sequence goes on from CM062082.1 coordinate 8,806,763, forward strand.
TCTTGGGTTATTTATTATTGTTACTGGTGCTAGGCATAGGCCTCACTCAATGACAATTATCATTTGGGGAATTCGCCTTAGCGACTACGCTTGGCATGCGGGTTGGTGACCGCAGTAAGTTTATTTGTACCCAGGTAAACGCTGCTGCCCGCCACGGGATGATATGGGGTGGTCCCATTAGGGTGGACTCCAGATATAGAGGTAGGTAAAACAAAGGAATATGTACTTAGGAAAGATATGTATTAATTACACTAAACTATACCATCTTGTGAGGTACAACGCAAATACACTTATCTAGGTAAATTAACCAAGCGTATAGTCTGCTTACTACACCGTTACGGGAATAACTGATGTATAATTATAACAGGAGCTGGGAGCGTATAACAAACCATTTTGGTAATATTACACCTGTTAATTATTGCCAACGTGTAATTTGTACGTATAGCTTAATGCAATTAAATTATATTCCAGCCGTTGAGAGAAATGTAACTAGGATAGAACAAGCCTTGTGTGTGCTTAAAGTGTGACTCAATCTTGTAGTATCATGTTTTGCAAAACGTCATTTCAGTCCGTGCAAGTTATGTTTAACTGCAGTGGCGCGGTTCACGAACAATAGTTTAGGAGTTAGAGCCTTTGGCTCACCCGCAGGCCGGTGATGATAATAAAGTTACAGGCAGAGATGCGGCCGTATGCTTCGGCAGTACCAAAGTACCGGTAAGCTGCTGCCCACTGGTGATTCAGGAGGGTTTAGTGGATATGCCCTCCCAGTCTGGAAGATGTGAGTCCAACACACCACGTCGTCTCCCCCCGGGGGCGGAATGAAGAATGAATGAATCTTCTCCCCGAGAAGGTGCCTAATGCATTCTCCTCTATCCCCTCTAAAAAAGGTAGTAGTAGTAGGTAGTCAACAATCGTAGTCAGTTAGGAAAAAAATAAAAAACCTATCCTTAATTGTAAATAATAAGGTAGGTACTCGTTTCTAGGAGTCGGACTCACGCACAAATAGTTCCGTACTGATTTTAATATCGGATAAAAGTGTCAAATAATCACTTGTTTTGACGATCGGAGGAACAAGAAAGTATTAAGTCTTAGTTCGGTTTTGACCCTTTGGACACTTAACCCTAAAAATGTATGTGATCTCCGAACCACTTGAGTGCAACAATGTCATTAGTAAATCGAAAAACTAGACACAATGAAAACCTATTGCGTGCCAACCACTGTTGCCCATCGTGGCTTTCAACGTGTTAAGTGACATAATTGATAACGACAACCATTAAGCCTATGTATTCGTAAAACTCTCATTTAATTAACCACAAAACCCATTCGATTGTAAATGATAATGCGATGGGATGGATCTAATCAACCCGATTTACAATAACAGTCAAATGAATAGCCCTGTCTTGTCCCATCTGATTGTTCGAAGCTTCTTTTGAGTTAAATAGAATTGTAATATCTTTAGACATTGATCCAATAGAAATTCAATTAAGCTACACTTAGAATACTTGAATGTTCACCTTTTTTTTATTTTTTGTTGAGGTTAGTTTTTAGGGTTCCGTACCTCAAAATGAAAAAAAAAACGGAACCCTTATAGGATATCAACCTACTTTTGATATATAGAGTTAAAGGTATATATACAGTTTCAAGTCTACATTCAAAATGCGAATGGCTAAGCTATGGAGTTTTTACCAGAGTTCGTGTTCCCCGAAAGATACTTGATACTCGTATTCAAGACGAGAGTGAATCGGTTTTTATTAAGTAAGCGCGCTCCATCGTAGGTTCCAACGTCGCGTAGCTCACCATCAGACCAGTAGGAGTCAAGCATTGGCTATTTACTTAAAAAGACCGACAATCACTTTCACTGTAAGTACCTACCGTTTAGACGGTTAAAAAGTTTTCTGATTTTTATAGCGAAAACTACTTCATGCAAATTCTCATGTGGCAATCAGCTTACATTAAAGTTAATAATTAATCTTATATCCATAAACTTACTTTATGCATTAATATGCTGTGCACTTAAATTATCGACAATACATTATTATCATTGCAACGCATTTTGAAATAATTAATTAAATGAATAATTTATGAAACCATGCAAGAATTTGATGGTTCATTTCACAAATATGTGAAACCACTGTGTCAATCAAATAATAATAAACAGCGACACGTTCAAACAAATTAAATTTGATGACTAGCCGCTAATGTGTTCATTTAATCATTCATTATGTATCTTTTAGTATTAAAATGGCATACATTCGAAGCTGATTTTTGTGCTCGGACACGACTAGTCCCTTGCTGTGCAAAAGGAATAGAATGTATTGACTTATATATAAAAAGTTGCAAGGTGAATGAAGACGAAGAAAAAGGCAGCTTCGTGATTACACACGCAATAACGTTATTATACCTACACGGTATGTGTAAGCCTATGATGGAGCGCGCTTACTCAGAAAATACCGAAAACACTCTTGCGTGGAACACCTGAAAATTGTATTTCGTAGAGAACGAAGAATCTGGCAGAAAGTTCTATAGTTTGGCCCTCCGTACTAAGAAAGCAGAAGCAAAACGCACCGAGTCTTTGGGACTCGCACCATAAAACGATGACTTTAGTGTTAAAATTAAGTAAACAAAACCTTTTGTGTTTTTGCTTTGATATTTCTCACTTCGTTGTTTTCTGTGGCACTACCTAGCCGATACTCATTCAGAAGGATGTGAATCATTCTCCAGGCCTATATTTTATAATATTTTATCGATATTAACCTTTTTATCTATTTACTAGGACATTTTGGGGGAAAACGCTATACAGCTCACATTTATTTTGTTCACATTGCTATACTCGTATCAACGATACAATTTGTATTCCGAAATCAGACGCAACATTCGTCAGCCGGCACATGCTGCAAGTGAAAGGATATCAGTCTGTAGACTTGTGGGCTCGAAGCTGTCGATTATTCTCTCGGTAATATAATGCTTTTAATATAATAGCAGATACTCGAATCGTAATATACTGTAGAGAGAGAGAGGTAGGGCATAGCGAATCTTCGCTCAAATTGAGCTGCCTGTCCGGGCAAGGACCACCACCCTATAGAATACCGCAGTCAAATGACGTCCGAGTCGTGTTCCTGCCGGTGAGTAGGGCAGAGTCCGGAGCTCGTGGGGGTTGGGGTTGGGCCGGCATGGCGGTGGCAACTGACAGGTGACTGACCAGTTATTTGCCTGTTGTCACGATGACTTGGGTTTCTCTTTCGCTTTCCATCAGGCGAAGGGAAGCCATAAAAAAAGCCACTACGATTTTCTCGGAAATTAAAACAAAGCTAGTAAAAAGTCGTCGAAATATTACAATATTTTTTAAAAGTCATTATCATCATCAGTTTGCAAACGTCCACTGATGGACTTAGGCCCGTCTAAATCCGAATACGTGTGGTCTTCGGACTTCGGACCTGGTCCCAAACTAATGTTTTCACTTGTACTACCACATAAGGATTGGAAGCATCTCCCATAAAATCTAGCCCCAATACAATTTGGCAAAGTTCATTTCCGATATTGATCCGACCGACAATTGAATTTGTCAGATCATCCGCGCTTTATCGCCATTGCGCCGTCAAAAATATTGCACAGTCATCAATCCACTTCACATTAGGTACGCTTCAATATTTGAATGTTTGTATTTAATCATTCAATGCGCTATTAAAATATAATTTCAACCAATAATTCGATGTTAACTTTGTGTTGGATGAACGTTTATTTCAAACATATTTACATTTCAATTAGTAAATTTGCAACCCATTGAATCTAATAGTGGCTTGTTCTGAATAGTAGTGTTATAACAAATGTATGCAAAATATGCGTATAGAGTATACTGGTATTTGGGAAATGGTAATGCTCATTCCATGTACGGTATGTCTATAAAGTTCCATTTGAATAAATAGACGTTGTTATTGTTCAAGTAATGAATAAGCGTGTGCCTTATGTTACACGTTGCGGTATAATTAGGAGACGTAGGCTTAGTTGTTTGAGGGCAGATTGTGTTGCCTTAATTTTGCTGGGAATAGAAAGCATGCAAAATTATAGGGAACAATCCTGTTTCGGGGATGTAAGGGAGCGACGTATAATCTTTTCGCTCCAAGCCATCCTCAACTGCTCGTGATGCACCCTGATAACAAACGACACTTTGGCAACCAAGCCTATTGCAGTCCACTGCTGGACATAGGCTCCTTTGCTTGTTCGCCACTTCGGACAAGCATCTAGAGGCTTAATCCATGATCGCCAGGCTGGACAGGTGGGTTAGCGATGGCAAGGCGTAGTTTCTCGCTTCGGTGACGCTGCTGCCCGTCGTCGGGCAGTGGTATTTAGTTACGCCTTCAATTGTGATGGTTATTCCGCCACCAGTCGGTTACCAAAGCCTCGTTAGTTGTTCAGTGGGATTCACCATGGGCAGGCGAGGATGGCTTAGAGCAAATATATGATAGGTCGCAAAAGCACTATTAAGTAAATATCTTAACTCCGATCTATTGAAAGTACCTACTACTCCCTAAAATTCACGGAATGTCTTTATATCAAAAGAATCACTTCTTCTTTCAGAGCCGTTATTTCATTTTCCTGAAGATTTAATTTAATACATAATTTCCCTCCCTGTCTCTACCTTTTTAAGAAATATTTTATTGAAATGTGCTAATGAAGACTGAAAGTTATTTCCCACGGCGCTAAGGCAGGAAAGGAGTAAAGAAACCACAATGAATCTTGATTATGGCTGGGATACAAGTGACAGGTTTTGAGAGACACATTACATAAAATTGTACTTCGAAATATAGGCACAGTATAAAGCAACATGTTACAGAAGTATATCAAGATAGCACGACCCAAAAAGTAATTTTGGACGTTGATGTATGATACTCGTATTTTCGTTTCATTCCGCGGCCACACATTGGAGATATTTGCGCCAACGTACCAATGCACCAATGTACCAATGCACCAATGTATATATCGGTACTTTGACACATGAAGACATTGAGCGCCTTAGTATTGGGCTTTGAACAGTGATTGGATGCAAAATTGAATCCAATGTGTGGCCGCGGTATCACTGTAATGTTGTAACCACATAAAGATCCTGTCGGTCTACAACTTCTTTTTATCGGGAATGCCTTTACGCTTACTCCAGGGCCCAGAGTATGAGACAACTGGATTATGTGGGGCTCACTCCTGTCTGCGAAGAATATCCATTAAACCGGGAATGCTTTGTCTGATGGGATTCGGGATGCCCGGAGGGACTCGATGCAATATCTCGGAAGAGCGCATGCTTCTTTAAGACAGGCAGGGATACCTCGGTAGTATTCGAAAGGGCCCATATCGTAGTGCGCTCGGTCTATTAACTTAGACCAACAGAGCTTGTGGTATTGAAATGTTTCAATTAATTTAAAATCGAGTCGTAATAAGACGGTTCAAATGCTACACTGATAAATGTTATTTTGCGGAGTTTAATATACAAATGTACGCACGACTTGGTAATTCTGTTCAGGTTCATTAAAGAGATAAAATAAGCTTAAATCATATCATGTGTGGCTTTATTTACTCAACACCAATTCAAGGGGTCGAAATAAAATGAACATGGATCAAAGGGTCGAATCCAAAACTAACTGAATTAAATTATTTTTATAAAGGCATTTTATTACTAGGTACGTGTTATAAAGCAAAACAAAGTCGAAGCGGAGTCATAGGCTTGTGGTATTTAGCTACGTCTCGTCACTGACCAATCGGTTGCCAGAGCCTCGTCTGGGTTTCGACGGGATGTACCACGAGCAGGTAAGGGTGGTGTGGAGTGACAAGATGATAGGTCGCTCCCTTATCCCCTTGGTTTGTCTGGTATTTATTTGTTATTGTTATAAGTTGTTCTTGCAACGGGCTCCGAAATAAATCCTTGGAACGTAACTGAAACATAGCTGGACTAATAAATCGTATTACATTCCAAACTGAAATAGTTCAAATGTTATTTCTATACGTAGCTAGGTGGTAAACTAAGCAGTGCAAGTCTGCGAAACTAAATAATTAAACAAAACATTCTGAATATAAATGGCGAACAGATTCCATTGGAATGGACGTTGTTTTATCTCGTCTTGTTGCCGTCGATTTCAATCAAGTCGGTTCGTTGCTTTTATCTCAACGGGTTTTGTGAGAGTATTTTACGAATTGCACATTTTGTGTTGTTTGCTTTTTTGACATGAAATAGTTCGAGGTTTTTATGAAATTGAAAGAAAGAAAGAAAGAAAGAAAAGACGTTTATTCAGTGACTTACATAGAATAATACAATAAAATTTCAAACACAATATAGTGTCACCGAAAGGGACAAAATGCTCAGCATAAATGTCGCGGCGACAAAAGACGCCGTGACGCTGGTCTTCCGCACATGTCCCGATGAAGGAGACGCAACTGCGCGCAGCGACATCACAATTACAAAAATACTAAGTATGAAAATGAAATTAACAGTATAAATTGGTATATGTATAAATATACTATATGCGACTATGGGTATCGGCTTAATAAATAAAGTTTCAGGTAAAGTAGAGGGTAGAACATTGATAAGTGGAATAGTATCACTACATAAAAGCTGATAATTAATTGTGAATATAGGTAAGTAACGTTATGTATACATAAATTGTTTATTTGTGTACAGGTACATAAGTTAATTATTAATAAAAGCCATTTATAGACACTTTTGCAAATCTAGAAGGTACTTTTTATATCTGCATCTGAAGGAAGATAACGTAGGGCTATTTCTTAAAGGTGGTGGAATATTGTTCCAACATTTGGTGGCAGCGTAACGAAAGCTACCACGAAATGCGGCTGTATTGTGGCTGGGGCAAGCAAGTCGGGAAGCGAATCTGATATGGCGTTGGGAAAAACAAATTTTGTCAAAGAGATATCGTGGAGACTTTTGTAAGACTATTCCGAAAAGTAGGCATGCGAAGTGAAGTGATCGGCGAGATTGCATGTTCAAGAGGTTGCCCTGGTTGAGGAACGGAGTTACATGAGACCTATGAGGAATGAAGAAACAAAATCGTGCACAAGAATTTTGAACGCGTTGAATGAGCTTTTTGGTGTAACCGAACAGACACTCACCCGTTACGGTATCTGCATAATTAAGTTTACTTAGAATTAAAGAGTCACAGAGTTTCACCCTAACGTCAGGATCTAAGTACGCACGCACACGGTATAAAATCTTAAGTCTGTAAAAGCAATTTTTTACTGTTTCTAAGATATGATTGTTAAACTTAAGTTGATTGTCCATAAGAACTCCAAGATTCCGAGCTTCAATGACTTTTTCAATAGCTGTACCATTAATTTTTACTGAAGGGCCAAATGAGTTAATTTTGTTTTCTTGGACTTTGGAACCTAACACAAGATACTTGGACTTATTAGGATTAAGTACCAAGCAATTCTTAGATGCCCATGCATTTATACGCTCAAGATCTTCATTTATATTGCAAACTGCCATCGATGTGTTGTAAGGTTTAAAGGAAAGATAAATTTGGAGATCATCCGCATACATATGATAATTACAGTTTTGTATACAAGTTGTGATATCTGCACTGTACAATATAAACAAAATGGGCCCCAAAATTGAACCTTGCGGTACACCACGCTCGATTGTGACAAATTCCGAGGAATGTTTGACACCCAGTTCATTAACAGTTTCAACGCGCTGCAGCCGATTAGTTAGGTAACTGGTAAACCACTTTAATGAGGTATTGTCGAAACCGTAGAATGCTAATTTAGATAAAAGAAGATTATGATTGATAGCATCAAATGCCCGGGAAAAGTCAAGTAGAACTAAGATAGATCCATGTCCAGTATCTTGACCAGATAAGATATCATCGATAACATCCAGTAAAGCTGTGGCAGTGCTGCGGCCGCGACGGAAACCGGACTGTTTTTGTGGAAGAATGTTATTTTGATCCAAATACTCAATAAGCTGAAGGCATACCACTTTTTCTAAGATTTTGGATAAATAAGGAAGAATACTGATGGGCCTTAAATCTTTTAAATCAGCGGGGCTATTATTTTTCGGGATAGGTTTAACTAAAGCTTGTTTCCAGACGTCAGGGAAAATGCCAGATCGGATAGATTTATTGATAATTGCAGTAATTAGATTGAGAGTTCGTGGCAGCGTTAGCAAAATCATGTCACGCGTGATACCGTCAGTACCCTCCGCATTAGAGGTAATACTCAACATTATTTTTGAAACATAAGTTTCATCTACAGTATGAAGACAGAACGATGCGGACCCGAAGCGATGGTATTCAAAATATGTGAGGTCAGAGAAAGAAACAGTTTTGCTGCCCGGGACATCTAGAAAGTGATTGTTGATGGCATCTGGATTGCTGATATTAGATGGCAAAGTATGACTTTTACTATTGAAATCGGCAATATTAGATTTAATGTTTTTCCACAGAAGTTTCGAGTTTTTTTTATTTTGATTTATACTATGGTTAAAAAAGGCAGATTTTTCAGAAGATAAAGCTTTATTGACAACTGACTTTAGTTCTTTATAATAATTTACATCTGTTTCATTTTTCGTCAAACGGCTTTTAGCATATGCTTTGTCTCTAAGTTTCATCATAGCTTTAATAGTTGGGGTAATCCACGGGTAACTACGACGCTTAATATGAAGTTTGACGACTGGGGCATAGGTGTCATATATATGTAAAATATATGCATTAAATGATGTAACAGCTACATTAACATCTTCATTCATAAGACGTTCCCAAGAAAAGGAATTAATATACATATTGAAGTCATTAAAGTTTATATCCTTAATCGGTCTATAAGAGATCCACCTAGGAGACATTTTCGGTTTATTAGCCCGTAATTTACACGACAGGAAGGCATGGCTACTAAGTTCGGGAATATGGTCAACGGATAAATTAATTATTTTTGTAGTGCTGCAAATTAAATCTAGTAAAGTTTCAGAATGAGTTGTAAAATGAGTAGGCACAGTAACATATTGATCTAGATTTGAATATTTTAAAAAACCTGTTAATTTTGTAGTGCAAGGGTCATGCGTATTCAACATATTTATATTGAAGTCGCCCATAAGAATAATATGATCATACGAAGAAAATGAGTTTATTGATTCCGTTAATGCATCTAAAAATGTGTCGACGTTTAACCAAGGAGGCCGATATGCCGTGCCAATAATTAATCTAAGCCCGTTTAGTGACACACTTAGCCACATCTGCTCTACATCTGTGCTGCTCGGAGGTTTGAGGTATCGCGTGTAAAGACCCTGCCGGATGTAGAAGCCCACTCCGCCTCCGCGCGAGCGGACGGAGGATGGTCGTGGGATGTGACGCAGCCTGAAGCCCGGCGGTGCCGGAGCGCGCATCTCCTCACCCTGCCTCAACCACGTCTCGTTTATGGCCATGATGTCCACCGATCGACTCTCCAGTGCAACTAAAAATTCCTCGTGCCTTGTACCAAGCGAACCAGGGTTCAGAAAACCGAGTTTAAGAAATTTATTTTTAACGTATTGATAAACAAAGGAAAAAGTAATCAGGATATGTTTAGAGTTATTTAAAAGTGTTTTATATATTGCAACGTGCCGCCTGTCACAAAAGAAAAAATAAGTGTTATTTGGACTTATGCGATTACAAAATGTATGACGTTTTCGTGCATTGTAATGAGTACTCGTGAAATAGTATATGCTGTAACTCATGTTCATAGAAAGGGAAAAGGTAAGTATTATAAAAATAATGTAAATATGATACATACGATTAGTGTACATTAAAATAAAAATATTCATAAATATGGAAACTAAAGGATTACAGCAACTAAGACCCTTATTTTGATAATGAGAAGACCGAGCCCTTATTTTAGATGGCTTATCTAAATATCTAATATGTAAAGAAATTTTTTTTTTACAACATTTCTTAATTGAGGATTTTTTTAAAATCACATGCTGCACATAATGTTCAGCCCAATGATACAAGTGTAACAATGTTATGTTTGACAAAATTAAATACATTAACAAAATGATTAAAACAAAAGAGACGTAATTAAAATTTAAGTTACCTCGCTTACGACTAGTGTTACATTTAAAGGTGTATTTTAAGTGAAAAAGTACAGCCCATAGCAAAAAATAAAATACTTGATAACATGTGTAGGGCATGAAATAATAATAAGATTTAGTCATGGCCAACAACATTATTGCCAAAAACCCTAACTAAATCGGCTTCAAAGCGTACACGATGACGCGCCTTGCCACTTTCTTGACGAGTGAAGATCTTGCCGTCGCGCGTCCACACGTACTTCCAGCTTAGTCGGTTGGCTGCCTCCCGCGTCTTCTGGAAAAGCTGTCTGTTACGACGGGTGAGCCGCTCATTGATGTAGATGGGGTGGGAAGAGGAGGAGCCTCCGTCGATGGTGAGGTGCCGACGCACGCGCGCAGCTTGCAGTAACTCGTCCCTCTGCGAGCGGCGCGCCAGGCGCACTGCTATAGGGCGTGGCCGAGTTGGCGCCGCCGGCGCCGCTGCGCTGCCGCTGCCGCCGGCGCGCTCAGCAGAGCCGCGCGGCGCGCCTATACGAGTCGCACTCACTACATCCCGTTCGTCGAGCTGCACACCCAGCTTATTGGCAACTGTAAGGATAACATGTGTGGAATTTTCGTTGTTAGATTCTGGGAAATTTGCTATTTCTATATCATTTCCCAGCATGTCCTGATCGCGTTCATCGATGTCCGATTTGAGCTGCGCGATGGTATCCTCTAAATGTGATATTATGCAGTCTTCAGATTTGCCGCTTCCAGCCTCCAGCTTTTCTATTCTGTTTTCTAATGAGTCTAGCCGCGTGTTCTGTGCTTTGATGGTAGCTGTCAAATCCGATATAAGGGAGCTAAAAGTGCAAAATTCAGTTCGCATAGCTCGCATTTCTTCCCAAATTTTTTTGAGATCATTAGTAGAGTTAACAGGGCTTTCATCAGCAATATTTAAATTTAAAATATCACTACTAATGCTAGTAGGATTCTTCGGGGTTGACTTATGAGACACTTCGATGTCGCGTTGAGGCGATACAATAAGTTCAGTCAGGGAGTTACGAATGCCCCCCTTAGACTTTCTACAGTCAAGGCACTTCCATGCATCACGTCGTTTCTTATCTAATTTATAGAATGAATAAAATCTTTGAGTACTCAAATTGATGCAGTCCAGATCATAAACACTCTTACATGCAGAGCAACGCATAAATTCGCTTTTAGGCAATGGCTTATTACATGCGTCACACGCTTCCGATAAGTGCTTAGACATTGTGAGATAATTATATTGCACAAAAGTTGTATTAAGCGCCCTCTGTGTTACAGGAAGCGAAAGCGAGTATGTAAAAATTTGCCTTCTGGGCTTTATTTATGAGGTTATGTAGTTGTTAAACTATTATCAAACACCAAACAGGGAACTGTAAGTTATGTTAGTCAACACACAAGCTTCCATTAACCGGTTAATAAGCACTTTAACATCCGGTAACCGTGTTGGTCTTCAGTTTTGGTTGGCCGATGCAGGATGCAAAAAAGTCGAGTTGTTCACTTTAATCCACTGAGATATGCACTGACTTCATTTACAGAACTTAAGTAGATTATTAACTTAAGGTTTAATCGCAAATTATTAACTTCAGAGTACTTTTTAAAATATTTACAAGAGAAAAAACACAGAGCAATGTACGCTTGCGCACAGTAGCAACGAAATTGATTCAATAAGACAGGCAACTTAGCGCGTTTAATGGAGGCGTTTATTTTTTATTATATTTTTGTAATGACAGAGAGGGCAAACGGTCCTGAAGATCATTAAAGTACTGACCTTCAGTACAAGACAGATTCCCCAACACCAGGGGACTCATTACGCGTTACTGGCCCTTGAGAAAGAGGCCCTTGTAGGCTCGCTTTTGGAAAGTTCCTTGTCGTATCCATTTTGGAAAGCTCAATAACCTCCGGGTCATGTTTCTGCCGGTGAGTAGGGATTTTAGAGCGTGAAGTGAGCGCTGCACCGGCATGGTGACTGACCGGTTATTTGCCCGTTGTTGCAGCGACTTGGGCTTCTCTTTCGCTTTCCATCAGACGTAGGGTAGCCAGTAGGTGGTAGGTATGTGGTGCATATAGTATATAAAATCCATGAATAATGATTTCAAAGAACTATTGAATGTGGCAGAAAGTTGCGCCCAAAACGTACCTAGGAAGACTTTTACCTATCAATGTTAACGATGAAATCTTGAATTGGTACGACATGTACGATGATAAAAAATTGATCGACAATGACAGCTATTTGATAAAAATCAAAAGATTTTTTATATTCATACGTATCCACGACTTAAATGCGCCTAGATATTTTACCTAGTATGCATGCATAATAAAGGCATATAACATGTATTCTATATGAGTTGGCTTCCGACTTCCAGCGGTAATGCAAGATAAAATCAGAATATAACGGTCCCCATAAAGTCTCCTGTTTGCAAGAGCAGGCTGCTGCCAAATTAGGTATCTGCTATATTATTTAAGTATAAGTAGGTAAGTATATTGTGATGTCGCTACCAAGTTATGTGCATAAATGATGTAGCGTCCAGATGTATCTATCTTATCTTATCAGAAATCCATACAATATTTGCGAAGTGCAAACGTGTAGAGGAATTTCTAACTTTTTAGTTTCCATATTACAAAGTTTCCATATTACCACCAAAATAGAAAACGATCGTTCGTTGAACGGATCGCGTTTGACACCATAAATCCCTTCCTTTTGTCCCTCTCGTGTTCGAATATACGAACTAAAATTCGTCGAAGTAGATTTCATTAATTTAATTCATATATAAGGGACAAAAAGGAGGGATTTATGGTGCAAAAGTACGCCATCCGTTCAACGAACGATCGTTTTCGATTTTGGTGGTAGCGGCCCAGTTTTCCGTTTTTTTTAATTACCACCTTTTAATTAATATCCGTTAATTTTTCCCCATTTTCAACACATTTAACCCACTCCCAACTTATGAAGCACATTTCACACACACATAAAACACCGCACAATCTCGTATCGGGCGGATTCAATTAAATTGCGGAATCGTTTAATGTTTGCGCCGATAGGCAGACATTCCATAGTGGGAATAAATCTTTAAAGCAATCCAAACTCCATTACTAGGGTTTACTCTCGCCTAATGGGAAAGGTTCGCTTTGTCACGAGTTCATCTCGTCTCGTGTGTTTGTGTTGGTCCGGTTCTGTTGACGGATTGGCGTCATGACGATGTTCTTGGCGGTAATTCGTCAATAGGTGGTGATTAAATTATTTGACATTTAATAAAGACAACCACTGGTGTTTTCTCCAATAGCGCGTATTCCTAAAGTTTTGATTCTCGGTCGGGTAAATTAAGGTAATAGACTTTTGTAAACTGTGACTGTTAGTTTTGAGAGACGCCCGCGGTTGTGTTCTGGTACTTATAGTACTAGGAAAAACCTTAAACTTAGGTCTATATGATAAGAGCGACTTTCTGGTACGGGTTGTTACAAGCACTCTTACTACATATTCAATTCCAATGTTCAGGTCATTATATCATCATCATCATCAGCCCGTATCAGTCCACTGCTGGACATAGGCCTCTCCTAATGATCGCCACATTGATCGATTTTGGGTCATTATATGTACCTGTAAAATTATAAGTAATATCTATATTCGTACTCTGAAGTTACGCATTTGAGACCTAAAAATACCTACAATGATTCACGGAGAGTATCAATGACAAGATGTTATCAATCTTTAACGGAGACCCGAATCCTCAAGCAAAGTCCCTCCCTCGTTGGAGGGTCAGCTAAGTAATAAACCGCAGCAATTTTCGACCGCTTATGTCGTTTTGTTTGCGAGTCCAAGTCGGCAGAACTTGGAGATAACAAATCTAATTCCACCCCACATTGTTCCCGGCCCAGAACACTTTGATCAACTAATCTTGTGCGGTGTTTTGCTACCTGTACCTACTGTGTGTGTTGGATCTTCAGGTTGCTTCTCGTAGGTATTAGGATGGTAAATACGGGTAGTTACTCTCTTAAGTGAGTACCGGACAGCATCATATACATTATACATTATACATTGCTCCGCTTAGGAAATAAATAGGTTACGTAATTGTACACACGTAACCGATAGCAATTTCATCCTCAAAATTTCGATGGTTGGCGATCCTCGGCTATACGCTTTATGAGAAACTTCTTGCCTCGTTCCTCGGCTTTGTGGAACCAACTTCCTGCGACAGTCTTTCCAATCAGACACGAGCGTATTCATATTTAAAAGGCGGGCAGCGACCCTAAACTCGATTAAAGTGGTTGTACATGGGCGGTGTCGATTGCTTACCATCATACATCACACTGGATCGTCTGCCGCCTCTCGCATAAAAAAAAATATCCGTCATGACAGTGTGGTTTCTGGATTAATAATAAGACCACTCCATGTCATCGCTTGGGTGTCGTAGAAGACGACTAAGGGAATATCAGAAAACGGGCAGCAGCCCTGGTCCCAAATAAAACCTACCGCGGTAACCAACCCGCTTGCCAAGCGTGGTGACTAAGGCAAATTCCCCAACGACATGTCATTGGGGGAGATCAACAAAAGTCTGAACTGTTTAGTTTAGTTAATATTTGATGTGATTTAACCACAAGTGGTGATAACGTGAATGTTTTGTTCTGTATGAGTTTCGAATTTAATAGCTTTGTCAGTTTTAATTCAACTGTTTGATGTGCAAAAAAGATTATCTATCTAGGTATAGGAATCCGAATTTCCACCAAAGTATCCAATTGGATGACATACTTTACGTGTAATATTTAATTAATTTCAGCAAACTCGAAGCTCAGGTGTAAAATAATTTAATAATTTTGGACCAATTCGTGTGGTGAATTAAATTTTATCAATGTATATAAAATGGCTATTATGTATGTGAAACTAAATGTATGTGAAATTCACCTGTCAATATAGACAGGGACAAGGGTTGCCATCCCTCGGTGATGTGTCCCAAAACGCCTACTTTTAGGGATGACTGATTTTTGCTTGATATGTGAACCGCTTGAAATGTCTCTACGTTACAGGACGTCGCTTGTAATTGAAAACGAAAATAGATGAATAAAAAACAGGAAAAGGATAAAACAACGAGATCGAAAAGGAAAATAACGTTTGTTTTGAACGATACCTTACGATTCTGAATCAATTTCATTTCATACTTCAGATAAAAATTGCCTTAACCTGTAAATTTATAGATATGTATTAAATTTTACTATCATATATTATTATTGATTAACATAACCATATCGTTATAATCCCCTGTTTGCTTAAATTCGTCAAATATCGAGGGCACTCTACATAGTTTTTAATGTATCAAATAAAAACGGAGAAAAAGCACTCGATTTCAGTTCATGATCTTTGAAAAGGGCGTTGCCCTTTTCTCCGGTGACGCTGCTGCCCGTCATCGGCCTGTTGTATTTAGCTACGTCTTCAATTGTAATGGTTATATCGCTTCCAGTCGCCTGCTAGAGACTCGTCTGTTATTCAACAGGATGCACCACGGGCAGATGAGAGTGACTTGGAGCAAAATGATAATGGGTCGCTCCCTTAGATCCCACACACGCACGCACAGTCGATTTTTAAAAACCAAGGGCTTTTTCATCCCAAATTTTAGTGTTCAAGCGGCCCTACCTGGAAATCGCATAAAGAAGGTCTAACAAAATATTATTATTATTGAAATGAAGTCCTAAAGTAGTAAGACGTGTTAAAAACAAACGATAAAACCGATAGAAAACGGCCAGGCTTATTACTTAGCGTAACAGCTGACCCTCCGGCCCTTATTAAGGTGGGAGGGATGGGGGGACTCTTTTTAGGGATCTGTCAGTTCATTAAATATCCTTTAATAATAATTAGTTATTAAATCGCAAGTACCTATTATTATTAAACGGAAGTTTTGGTGGAATGACTTTTCATCATCATCATCATCATCATCATCAGCCTATTGCAGTCCACTGCTGGACATAGGCCTCTCCAGTTGTTCGCCACTTAGGGCAAACATCTGGAGGATATACCCATAATCGCCGACTTTGAAATTTAGGAATGACTTTTATGTTTCCTTTAATGTGTTTGAAATTATTTTAGGGTTTCTCGTATATTATTCGACTATCTCTAACGCTTTTATATTTACTAATTTGAAACCACAATATTTTCAAAAATATTATTGTAAACGCTTTATTAAATTGCGTTGTTTATATGTATATTCGTAAAAAATCAATTTGACTTTAAAATTTTATACAAAGGTAACAACACAACAAAGTGAATATTAATTTATTCAAACTTCAACACCGCTAAATAATTCTAACAAAGTTGTCGAAATAACGTAAATAAGATCTAGAGCTGTACTTTTTGTAACATTACAAAGTAATAAAAAAAACACACACAAATGATTAATTCGAGTTGTCAAAAAAGTTCACAAAGTACGATTACTTTTTTCAATAAAAAGGTTTTTTGAATAATATTAAATCCAAGTACTTATTGCTCTAATAAAACCCTCACTGCAGCAAAATCGAAGCTTCCAATATTGTATTCCAATTATGTTGCAAACGTGGAATTTCTCCTATACCATTACGCTGTTAGGAGCTGACTGGAATGTTTCGCCTTATTACTAAAATATTCGATGCGTGCATTCGCATGGTCAGTACGAGCTTGCCAGCCCTCATGAGGTAATGACGTAACAGAACACGATCACTGCGAATGTTATGCATACCTACATAACAACTGCTGTTTTCATTGCCGTACGAGTAATTTTTTTTTTCATAGTATCTCGACATAATGGCTTCCCTACGCCTGATGGGAAGTCAAAGAGAAGCCCAAGTCGCTGTGACAACTGGCAAGTAACTGGTTAGTTACCTGTCAGTTGCCACTGCCATGCCGGCCCAACCCTAACCCCCCACGAGCTCCGACCCTACTCACCAGCAGAAACACGACTCGGAGGTCATTTGGCTGCGGTGTTCTATAGGGTGGAGGTCCTTCCCCGGACGGGCAGCTCAATACGAGCGAAGATTCGCAATGCCCTACCTCTCTTACATCATCATGAGATGTAAGGGAGCATCCTATAATCTTTTCGCTTCAAGCCATCCGTGGTGCATCCTGCTGAATAACAAATGAGGCATCACAATTGAAGGCGTAGCTAAATACCAGAGGCCAATGACGGGCAGCAGCGTCACTGAGGCGAGGAGCTACGCCCTGCGGTCGCTAACCTGCCTGCCCAGCATGGCAATTATGGGTATATCCTCCAGATGTTTGTTTGGCCTAAGTGGCGAACAACTGGAGTGGCCTTTGTCCAGCAGTAGACTGTAATAGGCCGATGATAATGATTTTCTGCCACGTACAACAATTCTTGGCAATCCGCTCTCAGCAGCGACTATCCCGTATGGATACTACATTAATTTATTTATAGAACCCATATCAATTAATTTCGAAAGAAAATAACTAACGCCAAAAAAATTTAAGTTAGGAAACCAAGATACTAAAAAGTATAAGGTTTTATTAATACAGAACCTTTGTTACCTAGAAGATTCCGCTTTTTCTCTGAAAGTCTTCCCCACGGTTCTGTAATTTGAATAATATACCTATCGATTACGATCGTTACGCCGATCGGAATTTCGTTTACAGCTTTTTCTTCTGAAACAACTTTGGGATTCGTGATGGAAGTAATGATGCCTTAAAGTATAATGCCGAAGTTGATACTTTGACAACTTATAGGCAAGAGTAATTTTTCTTTTGTGTGCGCAGTGGTATCATTAGGCACGTGTTTTTCATTACAATTTATGTGTTTTACGGAGCGGAATAAATATGAAAAGTTTAGGTTACACAAACGAGTCTTCTTTTTAGTGTAGTTTTGGATGTAACTTATTGTTTTTAATGTGCTAACTTGACGTGATGTGGTGTGTATACTTACAAACTCATAGCGTATTTTACTTCACGACTAGTTATGTGTTTGTGGATAACTTTTACAGTTACTTTTTTATTACTAGCTGCAGCCTTTTTCTGATGAAAATCACTTTGTCATGAAGAGCTTCATGTCTTTTAATATCATTTACGTGTCTTTGTCTCTAATTTTATCACTCTCACCTTAGAATTGATGCTCACTTTCAAGATACACATTGGTAACATATAAAGTACTTACATATTTGTTGTTGTAAGTATACTGAATTGGTGATACGATTATAAGTTTAATCGATCATAGTTTTATATTTATAAATAAAGGAAGAAACATGAGAAACCTTATCTAACACTGACGTCACATTTATAATATCGTCCCAGAATATGTACACAGTACCCTCGTCTACTGCATCTAGTATAAATTCCAGAGTGTTTTGAGAACAAACATCGTCGCTGTTCAAGCAAATATAAAACTCACAGTAACTTTTCCAACTAGTGTTAGATAATTCAGTATTCCCCGGCGTTTCTGTCCCCATTCAGCGGACCGCCTGTCCGCCCGTGACGTCACAAATTTGTTATCCCGACGCGACTCGGAGTGACACTTGCGTGCGCGGAAATATTCAAGTCGCGTCAATCTGATTCTGTGACGTCACCACTGGGAAACGTCAGTGCGTATCAACGCTATAGTTATCGCGTTAATTTTAAGGCGGTTTCACTATGGGTAGACGTCAATCATCATCATCATCAGCCTTTCAACCACCATTGCTGGACATAAGCGTCTCCAGTTGTTCGCCACTTTGGTCAAATATCTGGAGGCTTTGCCTACAATCGCCATGCGACTGCTCACAGTCGGGTTGTCGATCACAGGGCGTAGCGTAACTTCGCACGGGTGCAATTTGTCTTAAAAACTATTCACTGTGGGCATATTTTGGTCTCTGTAACTGATCTGTGTGTCTCGTTTGATAGTACTGGACGCAGATACTAAGCCAAGGGTTTTAATAAAGATTATTGGTCAAACTCAAATGAAGTGAAGTAAGTTCAAACAGTTTTCAAATCGTTTGTTACCTAACGCAGTAGGTATTCCACGCGATCGCAAATCTATCGGACAGCTGCCTCATCCAGTCACGGACTCACGGTCCGGATCGCTCGTGACGTCACGAGCTAGTTCGCTAGACGTGAGTGCCAGTGTTGAAATATTCCAGCGTCTGCTATTCCGGCCCGCAACTAAGGCTAAGCGTATGCTGGGACGTAGAAAGCGCAGGTTCTTACAGCGCATCTGCGGTATGGTGCTTAGAAGTACCGAGTTGTCCCTGCGTGTTGTAAGTGGCGATTAAAAGAGCCCTTGGGTTCATGGCGCACCTGTGTTACAAATAGTACAAATGTAGTACAAACCCTTACATGTGATATTTTTTTAAATTGGGGACTTGGTCCCGCGATTTTGACGCTCACGTATGCGCGCATACTTGTCAAGTTTTCTTGGACATTGGCCGCTGAGGTCATCATTCGTGAGAAGAGTATCATGTAGATACTCTTTTTTCATCGTCATCATCAGCCTATTGCAGTCCACTACTAGATAAAGACCTCTCCAGTTGTTCGCCATTTAAGGCAAACAATAGTCTATCAGGAGGATATAAACATAATCGCCACGCTGGGCGGGTTGGCGATCGCAGGGCGTAGCTTCTCGTAGGTATTTAGCTACACCTTCAATTGTGATGCTTATACCGCCACCAGTCGGTTGCCAGTTGCCATACTCTTTATTGAACACCAAAAATGTAGGTACTTAGAACTAGGCAGAGTGTACAATTGTTGTACAATTTAGGCAGTTGTATCTAAGCGCAATATTACGGGTATTATTATACGGGCTAGCAGCATTTGATTGCCCCTGTGGCCAGTAGCATGAGGTAAAAAAATAGCACCCACCGACTGCAAATGTCGACTACTGATCGTAGGCTAAAGTACGCACGTTAGCTAGCTTTATAGCCCCGCTTCTAGCTTCTCGTGGCGGCATTCGTGGCTGTTGCTGTGGCAGTATACGTTTACCCTTATAGTAGGGATGGACACATGCCGAAGTTTCGACCGCATAACTTCCCTCGCCGAAATGTTGCTAGGTGTCTTCGTGTACTTGGGGTCAGATAGCATGTAAAGTCAAATATGTACGAGCCTAAATGTTTTGGTTGAATACTTTATTTATGAGGAAAATCAACGCTTACCTTTATCTTGCGCTATCTGCTCCGGTATCCGTTGTCTGGCTAGAAGACTATGGTCTACTCAAAAAGGCCACGGTCTACTCGTTCTACTCAAAAAGGCTATGGCCCACTCAAGAAGACTCAAAATGCCATCTTCTCAGCCGGTGATAAGGCTTAATTATCCACATGACTGGCAAATACAGTAGTTACACCCATGAACTGACTTTGGCCGCATTTTGGGATCAGGTGTTTAGCTTCTTCTTCTTCTCATGTTAATGGCAATCCAGATTATGTTGTACTCGTCCAAAAGAAAGCGACTTGGATACCGCTATCAGTTGCCTGTTGCCTCATATAGGTCTCCAATCGTGCTCGTGGTAGGGCACATCCGACTGGTGAGCAGGTATTCCATAGTCTGCAGTGAAGCGCCATAGTCCGCACGTATCTCCCGTGTCGCTAAGCTCCCATTTTACCAAATTGGCTTTACATCGGCCCAAGTGTAAAGCTAGGGCTATTTTATAGGCCCGCATAGCGCTGGCGACTGTCAAGTGATTATTTTGGTTACTTGTTTACGTTACCGCATCGACTTGGGTTTCGCTTTCTCTATCCATTTGACCCTAAGCAAAATTAAATTTCTATAACAAATGTCAATCCTTCCTAATTCCATCAACCGGAACGAAAAACAAACTTTTATCGTAACTCGTTTTCAAAATCATCCTTTATCCCGCATTAGGCTAATGAAATTCAGCCATTAAAGCATCATAAATTAAATTCTGCCTCCAGAAAAAACAATGTGATGTTGAACAGACCTTTTTCCAAATCCAATTAAGGTGATAGAAGATAAGCCACGAACTTTCTGCGACCTTTGTACACAGTCCATTATAAATCTTTTTATAGCTAAAGTCGAATTTAGAAAAGTACACAACTAAATCTATATTGGATACGGAAGCTTGTTTGTTCCTTTGCCTATCTCGACTATGAATACCTATGTACATTTAAGTTAGTACATCATCATCATCAGCCTATCGGAGTCCACTGCTGGACATAGGCCTGTCCAGGTGTTTGCCACTTTGTGCAAACACCTGGTGAGGCCTACCCATATTATGCCCATGTTGGTTATACCCATAATCGCCACGCTGGCGATCGTAGGACTTACCTCCTCGCACCAGTGAAGCTGTTGCCCGTCATCGACCGTTATGCTTATACCGTCACCAGTCGGTTGCCAGAGCCTCGTTCGTAATTCAGCAGGATGCACCACGGGCAAGTGAGGGTGGCTTGAAGTGAATAGATTATAGGTAAATTTCTAACATCCCTAAGTTAGTACATTGATTTCAAAATACAAACGAGGTGTAACCTATAGTCGTTTAATAAGTAGGTAGGTATATAGGTAAATGGTATACTATATTCGGCATGGTCACCATGGCCGAAATTAGTTGGAGAACACCATTAACATCAACAGTAGGAAATGGTACTAAGATCATCATCATCATCAACATGTTGTGTAGCCAATCAACATTCGTACAATAAAATTTGGCAAATCACTTCTCTGTCGCACTATTCGGCAATTGAACTCTCTTCCAGCATAATGATTTCTTTGTTCCTACAACCTTGGGTCTTTTAAACCCTCTTCTAAAGAAACTACTTACGTATTCTAAATACAGTAACTCATACAAACCCCTAGATAATAAAATTAAAAACACTCACTCTTTAAGTCACTTTGAACACAACATTTGCATTTCAGGTAATCGGGAGCATTAAAACCTCTACGGATTCTGAAAAGAACAGAACTACTTAATTAACTTGGTAAGTAATGAAAATTTATAACTGTCGATCCTTGTAAGAGTATATTAAGATTTTTATCCTCAAATCCATCTGGTACCTTATTTATTTTATTTTATTTAATTTAAACATTTCCTTGAATTGCATTACCTATTGGCGTTCTAGTAAGGATCCCTATTCTTTTTTTGCAATAAGAGCTTATGTTGCTCAGGGTGTAGCTGTCCAATGTTGAATGAATTTTTAAAATCGGCACAGTAGTTTTTACTCTCAATACAATATTACGAGTATAGTAAATTTAATTGTAACGTGGTGAGGAAAGAAGGTAAAGTACAAAATTCGTTAATTAGAAATGGCGTACATTATGAACATTAGTACAACTCTCAGTAAAAACCGTTAATGTGACTTTAATTACTTTCGGCGTTACATAACACTGGCTTTCAGACATTACGCCAACTCATTGTATGAGATAGCAAAAAAGCTCAACAACATTATGAAATTGAAACGGACAGATCGAAACAAAACATTGAAGAAAAAACAATTTACCTTTTCTACAAATAAAAAAACATACGAGATTGAGGCAATAAAATACATTATTTATTATACAAGTGCTTTTATTTGCGGTCTTCAGTTTACGAGTTCAAAATAAGTTATTAATATTTCAGTTGAGTCTGATTTCTCGGGGGCAAAGAGACATTAATAAATTATAAAGGTCCCACTTTGAGACACATGAAATATGACTTTTTATGTAGGTACTGTTTACTTCGTCAGGTGTTCTCTAGAGAAATACACATGGACAAATAAGGCACTATTGTTTGTTTCTTTTATTGACGTAATGTGGCAAATCAGTTAAGGTAAAGAATAGTGATGGGAAACGGCTAAAGTAAGTCTAACTATTTTTGCAGGAAATAGAAGGATCTTTTATTGTGTTTTCAGAAAGAGTACGATTTCGT
The DNA here is from genome assembly GCA_031163375.1 of Conogethes punctiferalis. Classification (NCBI taxonomy): domain Eukaryota; kingdom Metazoa; phylum Arthropoda; class Insecta; order Lepidoptera; family Crambidae; genus Conogethes; species Conogethes punctiferalis. The sequence goes on from CM062082.1 coordinate 8,829,611, forward strand.
TCCGGTTAGCGGCCTGATGAAGATGACGACACGTGCTTTGTGGCACAATGGTCAGAGGCGTCGTGCACCACAAGGTGCCTCGGGGACACTACACCGTCCTCCCGAGGTGTATCATCTATGCTGGGCGAGCTCCGGACACTCTGAACCCCCTCAGACAGAGCGCTTGTTTCGGACCACCGTTGGGTTTAGTTGGTATTTTCCGCTAACTAGGAGTGAGCCCCACATAACCTCCCATACCCAGGGCCCTGGTGTATGACTTACTTGACTTAATGTCCTATGTACCCTGGATGGGGCAGAGGGCGTCCACAGTACGTCGGCATCCCGCACGGTCTTGGGTTTTGCGCTTCACTTAGCTCCATGTCATTCATATTCTTTTCTCCTATCCATTAGATTCTGCTGTGACCGTCCGCCGCCAGGACTGCTTAAATGTACATTTTGATCAATTCTTCCAGGTCAGTTTCCCCGATTGCCACACAGGACGGAGCTGCACGAAGGTTGCTTTTCCCTTAGGGCTCCCTCCCAGGGCCCGGGTGTAAGCGTAAAGGCATTCCCGACGAAAAAAATATAGTTTGAAACTCGTTAGCGGATATTCATACAAAAGTTAGCCTAGGACGACCACAACTCTAAATTAGGCTCTGCTGGGGAGCGTCAACGAGCAAAAGCTTATAATAAAATTATCCTCGCAATCGGTTAAAGTATGAGATGCTATCTGTACATGACAATATCTATTTAACCTTGTTATCGTCAATTTTGGTTTAGGCGTCCTTAATTTTCCTCGTTTCGTCCTATTTCGCGTCGTTTGTTTCACGACGTCTTCCTTCCATCCCATTTATATCTTCCCAACTGTTTTTTACGGGCCTGTAGTCGTATAAAGTCTACAGTTTTGTTGCGCTTAAGTAAAAAGGTTCTGTTTTATTCGTAAGTTCGGGAACGAATTTTGGCGTTAAAGTTAACACATATGCTGTTATTGTAATTTGAGGATGTAACGTTTGTTTAATATGGGTCAAAGCGAGGGTACACTGTCCAAGCAAGCGGCATGGTAAGTTTTATATGGTAAGTTCACATAATATATACTAAGTCTACAATAACTATATTAAGGACAACTGGGTACTAACCCATGTTAAAAACAAAAATAAAGCAGGTATTAGAAAGCTTTTGGAAAATGTATTTTCAAATTTTAATTATGTTTGAAAGTCACAATACTTTAGTTACATAATACCTATGTAATATAGCTACTTATATTACTTAAGTTTTATGTAAATAACGTTATTGTTTATCTACATAATCATACAATTAATATAAAGTTCTAAATAAAATAAGGAGATCGACTTTCTTTGCACTGATAGTAAAATTCATCTTTCTGATTATTACATTCACGATCCTAGCTTCTGATAAAATCTGAACAAGACAGGATACTGATATGATACTAAAGCAGTAAATATGTAAAGATATTAAATATAAAGTTTCTAAACGTACTTGCTAGCCAAGTTTATACAATTGGATCAGAAATAAAGACATCTTCGACATTACGAAACATTTATCACTTGGATAACCAAGAAGGATGGTCGAAGTTACAATATAACTGCCATACCATAAGTTTAATCGATAAGATAGTTCCCCCACGCCCCATTATTCATAACTACGGCAATATTTTTTCGTTAATCGATAGTTTAGAAGCAATAAAAAAGTAATATAGCTGTTAAACGTACCGTCCAAGTTTCCTTTCAGACTAACATTTATAACTGTAATTGCTTTTTAGGTTAATTAATGGTAGTTTCAAATTTGATCAGGTAATTATGTTAATTTTCCGAATATCCATCAAATTGGGCAATCAAATTATGTCACAAATTTTGTTAAAAATTTAATTTTGTTTTTAATTTGAAATGTATCATCGGCTGCAACCTCCACTGCTGAACATGGGCCTAGGTAGGTTTTATTTGTAGCCAAGTTTAAGTTGCTACTGTTTCCCTTAGAAAGCGACTACGATACCCACGGAAGAAGATGGGGTAATCCTATTCTAAATTCGGAAACCACCGCGACAAAGTGCTTTTTTAAGCAATAAAAGCACTCTGTTATCAACCAACCAACGCTTGCCAAGCGCGGTGTCTGAGGCAAAACCCCGTAATGACAATTATCATTGAGGGGAGCCTACGACTTACAGGGTGATGACGATAATGATATATTTTTTTTAACTAGCCTTTATTGTCCCACTGCTGAGCGAAGGCCTCTCCTAAGTCTCTCCACATCTCCCGATTGTCAGTCACATTTTGCCCAGTCTTGCAGATGGTTGTCTAAGTCATCACGCCATCTTATCTTTGGCCTGCCTCTCTGACGCCATCCGTCTACCGGCTGCCATGGGGTGATGATCTTAGCCCACCTTGCGGATTCCATCCTACTGACGTGGCCCGCCCATTCCCATTGTAGCTTTGCAGTCATAGGGAATCAGTAGGGAATGATAATAAAATAACTTTATTATAAAAGCGAAATGAGTGAATGGATGCCCCTGATGCACACGTAGTCAATATGCCCGAAGTTTAAAACGCATGAAACGGCAAATGCTTCACCCAAGTCGTGACACATGACTGAGACGAGCAACAAATCTGGAAGCCAATAAAATTGCGCCAATGTTTGAGCCAAAAAGGTATATTCGTATGCGGACCCAGAGTTATTTATGGAAATTTATATCGTCGACCCGGTATAAAACTTTCAAGACCTCCAAATTGTATTTAGGTTCAAAGGTACGTCTGTATCTTTTTTTATGCGGAACAGGAGGAAGAGAATATTTCTTTGCATCAATGTTTTATGTAAGGTAGCGAACAGTAAGTAATTTAATTAACTTATTTGTTTTACTTATACACAGTGTGTCAATGAAAAATACGTATAATAATATGCCCTTCAGAATAAAGTACAGAGTCGTCCATTTAGTCAACAAAAGAAATATTACCTACAATTGCTTTTTGGGTAACGAAAATCTTCTGATTTTCATTTCGAACAACGAACGTATGTTGCTACAAACATCATATTTTTTTAAATAATAATCATGCACAAAACGATCTCAATTGGGAATGTGTACATTTTTTGTAGTTTAAAATCTTGTATTGCAATTCACACACAAACATCGAAGAATATAGTAGCAAAAATACGAAATAATTTTTATAAAATACTATTCTTGTTTCTACAGTGAAGGTCATATAAAATTTATATATTATAGATATTTTGGAACACTGTACCTACGTACATATTGTTCTTAAGTAATAGTAAGAACTTATATTACGCTTATTGTGTTTAACAGGAGATATATGGAGTGTTTTTGCATATGAGCTCATTCGAAACCACTCTCAGACAGAAGGCTAATCACTAGCTGTTGCAGACAGAACAACTTTTTTATATACGTTTACTTTATTAATAGTTTTGTACATATATAAATAAATAAATATATATATATATATATATATATATATATATATTTATTTATTTTACACTGGCTCGACATAATGGCTTCCCTACGCCTGATGGAAAGCGAAAGAGAAGCCCAAACCGCTGTGACAACTGGCAATTAACTGGTCAGTTCCCTGTCAGTTGCCACCGCCATGCCCAACCCTAACCCCCCATGAGCTCCGGAAACCCTACTCACCGGCAGAAACACGACCTAGAGGTCATTTGGCTGCGGTATTCTATAGGGTGGAGGTTCTTCCCCGGACGGGCGGCTCAATTCGAGCAAAGATTCGCCATGCCCTACCTCTCTTTCACCTCTCTTCTGTTTTGTTGGTATGTTTTTTATTATTATTGTTTTGAAGTTAATATAGTGTTATACAGTCCACCGCGGCTGTGCCAACTACAGTGTTTTGTGGTTTCCCCAGTGTTTGTTTGATTCCACACCCCCTGACGCCAGCTCGAGCCGCAACACTAGCAAAAGTGTAAAAGGATAGTGTAAGCTGGCATCTTCCAAGCAGACCAGCTTAAAATTGGAAATTACGTTGCAATCTGAAACTAAACAAAGTAACCAGAATGTACACGTTCGAACACATTATTTGTTTGTATTTATTTCCAGACTCAGGCAAACAGGTTTGGGTGTACAAATGAAAACGGGAAACTTTCTTCGGGCTGCCCATCTACAGAATGGACTTTTTTTGTGTGCGCTTATTGGAAAAGTTTGAGTATCACACGTCAAAACATTGTGCCTACATACCTTGTATATGAGGATCACAATGATGTGTGGCTAAACGCAAGGAGGGTCGATGCGGTTTTCACTTGTTTCTATTTGTGAGAACGCGAAACCCGCATTTCAATTACATTTACATGGCCGCAGTTTCACAAACTTTTATGTTAGGTGGGTAAATTGGATACGTTTATAATTTGTTAGGCGTTTTCAGCACTGTTCGAAACAGTAAGAGTATAGTGTCATCCTTTGAACGAGTAAAATATGACCAAACATTTAGAATAATGTCCATTTAGAGTGAGTGAGTAATTTTTATAAAAGTGTCAGTCACTACGCTATAGTGTTTGAGTTGAAAGTTAAGTTTAATTTTACTGACATTATATTGGGGTATTTTGTAGAACCTCCTCCTTTTTGGTAGTGCAGAGACAATATCTACACAGATGTATATATTTATACTATAGAATTCATACTATAGAATAATGTGTGTAGGTATAAACCTACAAGTTATTACCATCAGCCTGCAAACGTCCACTGCTGGACATAGGACTCTACCAATGCCAATCGTCATTTAGTGGGATTTGCCTTAGTCGCCACGCTTGCCAGGCCGGTTGGTGACCGCAGTACTTTTTATTTGTACCCAGGTAAACGCTGCTGCCTTTTTTACTGATATTCCCATAGTCGTATTCTACGACACCCCGGGATAGGATGAAGTGCTCCTATTCTGAATCCGGAGACCACATGGACTATAATAATTCAACGTGCTTTTTATTTTATTCAATGAAACATAATATGAAGTTTCATAAACATATTTACCCTGCTACCCCATTTTAATTTCTGATGGTGGGAATACAATTAGAATAACGCTTGGATGACAAATCCTCTTAGAAATAAGCTACATAAAATTTCCTCATTTTAAAATTAAGCTTCTTAAAATATTACTAGTGGACTAATGGCTGAAATAAGTTCACAACATTTCCAACTAATAATGTTTTATTGCATAAATAATTTTACTAAAACATAAAAACTCCAAACTCTTAACAAATATTAAAATAACCGCATGACATGCTGGGCCATGCAGCGCTAAACTAAGCCGAAGCTTATGCTGTGGGTTAGCTAGACAACTGATAAACTTACTTAAATACTATTTTTGTAAATAAAAACATTTATACATAGTTACCACCCAGAACAATAAAAATGGTTATATTTTGTGAGATATTTGCTTTCAATTTGTTTCCTTTTATCTCACCGCCAACAAATCTGTTCTATGCATGACCGGGTCGACTAGTATAGAATCATTTTGTACAATGAAGTTTAAATAAATAAATTTAATCTTTGTCGAATCAAACTGCCGATCTCTTACAAATAAACGTAGAGCTAGAAAAAAATAACAACCGTTAAGAACCAAAGGGCATGTTTCTCTCGTGTTTAATTAAGAACTAATTATATCCTATTACGAGTTTCCGAACCAGACAGACCTAATTAGAGTCTGATACGGAGCATCGCACAACAAAGGCAACGGTAACATTACCTATTAGGGAGTATCAGGTTCAGTATCAGTATCGATATCTTAATAACTAATATTATAAAGCTGAAGAGTTTGTTTGTTTGTTTGTTTGTTTGTTTGTTTGTTTGTTTGTTTGTTTGTTTGTTTGTTTGTTTGTTTGTTTGTTTGAACGCGCTAATCTCAGGAACTACTGGGCCGAATTGAAAAATTCTTTTTGTGTTGAATAGACCATTTATCGAGGAAGGTTTTAGGCTACATAACATCACGCTGCAACGATTAGGAGCGAAGATATAACGGGAAATGTAAAAAAAAAACTTGGAAAAAATAACTATTCCACGCGGACGAAGTCGCGAGCACAGCTAGTAAAGAATAAAGCTGCAAATACTTAGCTGCATATAGTCCTAGAAACAAACCTGTGGATAGAGCGAGGCACTCCCATCACAAGTGTCTACCGACTACTTACCGGAAGGCCCCGTCACCTAATAATGTATGGATTTTTTGGAAATAAAGTACTTCTTATTTTATTATTAATTAAATACATGTCATACATGCGGCGCGAAGCGATAATAATAAATGCTTTTTTTTACAAGGTGAAGGTACTGTATGTATAATATATGGTGTATAATAGTTATAAATCAGACAACATCACATACATTGCTTCTTTCTTCTATCTTCTAAGTTTAGTAATTAGCTTGGGCTCTTGTGTATTGGATAACAAGACAAGACCCGGAAGAAACACAAATTACTAGTATGTACATCACACCAATGTATGTCCCGTGTGGTAACGCTCATTGGTTCAGTAGGCAGGGGCTCTACCAAATGAGCCATCGAGCCAGTCGGTGTGAAACTAAAAAGTGTTTTTTTTTTGAGAGAGGGGCAAACGGCTTGAAGGCACCCGATGGTAAGTGATCATTTCAGCGTACAGATATCTCAACTCCAAGGGTTTGTCGGCTCTTTAGAAATGTGTAAGGATCTTCAAGAAGCGAATTCGATTGCATATGCATGCATACGCATTTCAAAGCTGAAGCCTATTCCTAAGAACCGTTGCACGAAGCAAACTCACTTATTTTTAACGTGATAGGGTTTTGAAACAGAAAAATATATTCATATTATCGACATGAGTAATGAGGGATATGTATCACAACACTATTTACATAATGTACGATGATCGCAAGCGAATACGTCATTAAATCCTTTAATTATGTTAACGAACGTTTCAAAGTCCAAGACTTGTAGTTTTCCTTCTAATTAATGAAGGAATAATTGCATCATTAAAATGACATTCTATTAAATACCTATTAGTTTCCAAGTCTGAAGAAGTTATAACAATTTAATCATGTTGGAAAATAAATAAATTAATGTTTACATTTATTCGAGATTCGTGTTTATTTGCTGAAATAAATGGATCTTTCTTGTTTAATAATTTGTCGTCTAGACATAGGTAGGTACACAGTCACCAAATTACATGAATATTTAATGTGTAGTGTTTAGTGTACTTCACATAGTGTAAAACAAAGTTGCTTTTTTCTGTCTGTCTTAAAACAACGCAACGGATTTTGATGTGGTTTTAATATAGATAGATAGAAGGAATCTAGAGGAAGGTTTATTGTGTATAATATATGTATACTTATATTTCCGATATAAATCTCTGTATATTATGTGAGCCTTATTATGGTTTGTTATTGCCTGGGGGATGTAAGGGAGCGGCCTATAATTTTTTCGCTTCAAGCCAACCTCACCTGTCCGTGGTGCATTCTGACGAATAACAAACGAGGCGCTTGCAACGATTTTAGGTAAAGCCTCCAGGTGTTTTCCTAAGGTGGCGAACAACTGGAGAGGCCTATGATGATGACATATTATACTTAGTGAATGCTCAGACCAATACAAACAGATGTCTGTTCATGAACACAAATGTTTATAGTGTGGTTGAATCGAACCCACGACCATTGGCTCAGAAGACAGAGGTCACTACCAAATAAGCCACCAAGCCAGACAGCCAAAAAAATAATCATATTATTATGCACTGTTTACAATACCATACACTTTGTAACTAGGCACCTACGTTGTTACATTTTAATTATCTACCTATACTTAGTTGAGAAACTGCTCTCGTTTGTTTAACAATAACATCATTGGAACTGCACTAATTGGTACGGTAAGGGTCCTAAAGGTCTCGGTATTTCCGTTGAAATTGTTAATTGTGGCGTCCGTAGTGCAAGAGTATCTTGTTTGTGGTACATTTGTCGGTTATCGAATCAGATAATTAATATTTTGCGGTGCGCTTATCTGAAAATCGAATGTTATAATTAATTTTGCTACTGATTAGCAAATAATCAATTACTTTTAAGCATGTTATTGGTAGATCTAATTGCATTTAACCAATCATGAGGTGGGTATGGGTATTAATTTAATAGTCGAAATAAATTTAAATATATTTGAATCGGCTCTAAAATTGGGCTCAATAAAACAGATTTAAAGCTTTGACCACCATGGGGTTAAGCAAAGAAGAAAGTAATCATGGTCAATTTCATCATATAAATCTGACTGGCTCGGGGGCTCAATTGGTAGTAACCTTGCCTTCTGAACCAAGGGTCGTGGGTTCGATTCCCACCCGGGACTAACATTCGTGTGATGAACACTTGTGTTTCTTCCGTGTCTGGGTGTTTACATTATTGTATTTAAGAATTTACTTGTGGTACCTTCGTTGTTCTGATACCCATAACACAAGTGCTTAAGCTACTTACTTTGGGATCAGAGCAATGTATGTGATGTTGTCTGATACTTATTTATTTATTTAAATCAATTCTGATTCAGTAGATAGTTCACCTTTCTTTTGAACTGTCCTCTACCTAAGATTGTCAAGAAAATATCGCTTAAACCGATAAGACCACTTAAACTGTACAACATAATATTATGTCTATTATCTATAGTTTTAAGTCAATTGTATCATCATCAGCCTACTGCAGTCCACTGCTGGACATAGGCCTCCAGTTGTTCGCCACGCTGGGCAGGCGGGTTGGCGATCGCAGGGCGTAGCTTTTCCCTCCGGTAACGCTGCTGTTCGTCATCGGCCTGTCGTACTTAGCTATGCCTTCAATTGTGATGGCTATACCGCCACCAGTCGGTTGCCAGCGCCTCGTTTGTTTCGGCAGGATGCACCACGGGCAGGTGAGGTTAGGTTGGAGCAAAAAGATGAATAGGTCGCTCCCTGACATCCCCAAAGTCAATCGTATGGCGTGAAATAATGATCCTAGATAGATATTTCTTGTATAATCGTAAGATGTTTATGGTACTAGAAGTGAAGTCACCATATGTAAAGTGGTTATTAAATACGTTAGATTGAGTGTTAGATATATTCTTATTAAAATTTCGAATATGTAGCTTATTGTAAAAATGTCCTTGCTGCATTTACGAAAAAACATTACCACTATGCAAATTTTATAGCGGCGGACGGTTCGTTCATAATGTCGTGGAATGGAATAATTTTACAATAATTTCTAACCATTGCAGGATACAATGTGGATCGTTACATAAATGACATTAGCTATGTTCAACTTCATGCCTCACATTCCATGCATCTTTGTAGGTTGTTTTCGTAAAAGGTATCTTATACATAGTGGTACCTACGTATAACCAAGCACAAGCATTGTAAATCGCTTAGAATCCCTACCTACAAATAAAATGCTGACAGTTGCAAGGATATAAGCCGGTGACCGAAATCAAAATCAAAAGAATACATCAATATTTTACGTAAAAAAAAATCATACAAATTCCTATATGAGTAATATCTATTTCTGATTCTATGTAAAGAACATTGCTTAGAACGCCTTAATACTGGCAATTAATGAATGATACTTATTAATTAATGATTGATCTGATGACACTTTATAACCTTCATTGCAGACATGCATAGTACTGTTTGTAAATTAAAATATTGATTACTCCGACAGTATGTAAGTATGTATTCTTAATAGGAATTACTTGTAAACGTTATAAGTATTTGGTAGTACACTCAAGCAACTTTGCATCTACCAGCCTCTTTATACTGACTTGGTTACTATAAATAATCTTTTATAATAAACCTTACAATAATGAATCCACTATTTTAGAAACTTATAGCCGGCATTGTTACAATCTCCCACGATTTTGTCACATTTTAAGTCAACTAAAGGACCTCGTAAAAGTTAATCTATTAGAAAAGAGAGCTGCACACAAAATTGTTTGGTACGAAATTCGAACAAACGCGAATAGCTAATGCAAAGAGTGAAAGAAGAAAGATTTGTACAAACACGTTTGAGTCTTATGACGACAGACAAATGGTATATTTTCATGTGTACTTGTTATTGCTGAATTACGCGATTATGGTTTGCAGTGTAGGTACTCAAGTGTCTGGGACTAAAAACCTTTTACCTACAAGTATTTTAGTTGCAAAATTAATTAGGATTAAGTAAGTTGGAGAAAACTATCTTAATGTATTATAATGACTTTTGTGCTCCATTCACATGAGAGGTCTGAATGAGAATAGCAACTTGTTAGCGAATTTGTGGAAGTTTTGATGAGACAAAGTTACGTAAGTACAAAAGTCTTGAGTCAGACAGTTTGATAATTATGGAATTTTAATTTTACATGATGTTTGTTTGATATTATGAGTACTGATGTGACATTATCTTCGTAAAAGTATAAAAACAACACTTCCTTTAAATTTTATTCATTAATTTGACGGCGTCCGTGGTGCAAATTATTTTATATTAGCTTATCATAGTGAACTCCCCTCGCCTGAGGGAATTTCGCTTTCAATGACGGAAGCCGACAAAGTGGCTGCGGCAACAGACCAGTAACCAAATCAGTCACAATTGTGGGTTCGATCCTCACCCAGGATTCGTGTGATTAACATCTGTGTTTGTTCCGTGTTTGGCTGTTTAAAATTGTATTTAAGTAGGTACATTTTGTGGTACCGTCATTATTCTGATACCTATAATGTAAGTACTTTAGAAATAGTATGTAGCTACTTACTTTGGGATCGGGGCAATGTATGTGATGTTGTCTGATGTTTATTGAATTAAGAGAGGTAGGGCCTAGCGAATCTTGGCTCGAACTGAGCTTCCCGTCCGGGAAAGGACCTCCACCCTATAGAATACCGCAGCTAAATGACCTCTGGGTCGTGTTTCTGCCGGTGAATAGGGTTTCCGGAGCTCGTGGGGGGCTGGGTTTGGGCCGTCATGGCGGTGGCAACTGACAGGTAATTGACAATTGACTTGCCCGTTGTCACAGCGTCTTGGGCTTCTCTTTCGCTTTCCATCAGGCGCAGGGAAGCCATTATGCCGAGCTACAATATACAAAAAAAATTATTAACATTTCACATATCACCGATATTCATGCGGGCAGCAGCTTTAATTATAAAAGATCACGACCCCACCAAGCTAACCGTGAATCCTAAGATCGCCAATATCAGCGTGCATGCAGCGTTCCCGGAAAGTCCGATTGTAAGACGATTTTGTGAATTAGTCTCCGTAATCAGGCGAGCGCCGGATTAGCCTCGGCGCCCATTTGTCTTGTGGCTGCGCTTTGGTGAACCTGATCGGGCTAACGAGGAACGTTGGTTCGGAATTGGAGTTCCCTTTTTAAGGTAAACGTATTTGGAAATCATTGTTATTATAGTTTATTATGGATATCGGGTTATATGCTGCAAAATATGCTTACAAATATTCATCTAAAAAGGGCACAATGAACACACAAGGGAAAAGCACAATCAAAAATCTTTTTATTACCATAATTTATTGACAGGACATGCTACACTGGCTCACATAGCGCTGGCCCTATACTAAGCAGAAACTTTTATTATCCTACTAGATATCTGATTAACTTACTTGGATACTTTTTTGAAAATAAATCCATATTACGAGTATGGCATAACACATGGCAACCATCCAGTCTTGCCATAACCGAAATGGAAGATGCACGCTACCGGCAAGGTGCCGTCTATTTTTCAGTGCACAAAATCTTAGAATAATCGACGTGAAACGCCAAAAAAGGGACTATCTCCAGCACCAACGGGCTGCCCCTGTTTTGCGTCGACAAGAAAAGAATGCAAATAGAATAGGTTCATGTACGAGAAATGTTTGTACTGTGCTGCGATTGAACCCGCGACGACTGTACAAGAGCTATCTTTATCACTGAACCAAACTTGTCATGATTTGTGCTTGACAATTCATAAGTGTTTGTTAAAGCTATGTCAATAAAGACATTCAATTTTAATAACATAAAAATTTCAATGATAATGGAGAATGACCATTGTAGTATGGGCTTTGGTTTCAGATTTTATCACGTTGTACCTCCATGAAATCTATCTCATTGGATAGAGTATTAAACATAGAATACATTATAAAAAACAATATGCATCTAATTCGCCGGAGTTGCGAGCAACAGGTTCATGAAGTTCATTATTTTAGGTTATTTTTCACAACGTTAAATACCTTTCCGAACGGCAGCTGGGCGTCCTGCGTCAATCATAACGAACAGTTGCTAAAACGGCGATTATCTAATTTCAATTTCTACAGTTACGGAGAAATAAGGCGCTCAACTCAACGTAAAGATAAATCAAAACGAATAAATCGTCAGTGCTAAAACAAAACAATAACATTTCTCTAATGTCAATGTCATGTCACTTACATTATTTTTTTTCATCACTCTTGGTGTTGCCCGTCGCAATATAAATGCGAATCGATATTCATTGGATCAATCGATATTCATTCACTTAAGGTTTGTTGGCATTAATTGGAAGGTAAAGTAACTGAATATTCTCGAAGATATTCTTTTCTATGAGAAAAAGATTTTGTTTTGTAAATATCCTTAATATTTTCTTTTTAACCCTGTTTCATCCTTCCGAGTTGTGTATCAGAAATCGATTATTGTGAATTAATATTTTAAATATTGGCAACCCTGCAACCCCAAAAAGTACAGTCTTTGATAGAGGAAGTACTTTGTTACAAAAATTACTTTTAAATTAGCACTTTTTTCCCCGGCGAAGTTTTGACTTGTTTTTGTAGAAGGTCTTGTGAAAATGAAATAAATTTTTTTTCAGGTTAATTTCGTTCATGTACAAAACGAAACCATATTTGGGCATTCTCCTTTACATACATCTTAATCCACAATTTTATTATTCTTTTTGCTTGCAAATACAAAAGTCTTCTTAAAATCTACTTTGTAATTAGCAGAATCACAAAGACGTGTCTAGAGCGTAATTACGTTCTTATTTATTTGACAAAACTAGTTTTCATTTAGATGAAAGCATTTCTAACGATTTACATTTCACCGTGTGCTTCACATTAAACAAAAAGGGTTTTTGAATGCGAATAAATAATATTCTAACTGCAAATGAAAGCGTGCCGTCGAAGTAATTACAACTACCATCTAAAATAAACATCAAAGGCAAACATTTGCCGTGAAAATTGTAATGAAACGTTAAACGTTTTCGGGGTACCGCTGAAAACTATGAGGCAGAGATAGCTGCGCCGTAATAGGTATTATTAAAGGTGGGGAAAATTGTACACATGTTCGGAAAGTCATCATTATCATCATCATCACCATCAGCATATCGCAGTTCATGGCTGGTTATAGGCCTCTCCAGTTGTTCGCCACTTTGGGCAAATATCTGGCTTTACCCATAATCGCCACGCTGGACAGGCGGGTTGGTGATTCCAGGGCATGGCTTCTCGCTCCGTTGATGCTGCTGTCCGTCATCGGCCTTCTATCGTAATGGTTATACCACCACCAGTCGGTTGCCAGAGCGTCGTCTGTTATTCATCAGAATGCACCACGAGCAGGTGAGAAGGTGGCTTGGAGCGAAAAAATGATAGGTTAGATAGGTAGGATTACATCCCTTGTTCGGAAAGTACAACTCGCAAACTAACTTTGGCCGGCTTTCACCCTTGTTTCAACTTTTGACAACAAAAATGCTGTACGAAATGTTGCTTAATTTGTGTTTGCCCAACACACACGGCGTCTGAACTTGTCCGCTTTCAACAACACGGGCCAGTACACTAATGGATGTGTAGTTTTTTTTACCTTATTCCGATTGGAAAATAGGTGACCATTGCGCTGTTTCTTTCGAGTTTGGTGCAAATGCGAATAAAAGCTGAAATGTCCGAGTTGTTTATTTTGATGAAAACAAAGAAATAAACTAGTTTTAAATGCACTATTTTTATCTTTTTTATTTACCGGAATGGAGTAAGGTTTGAAATACCAAAAATGTTATGTTCTACGCACCAGCTACTGCATAATATTTTTTTCATGTTTGATAGGCATATCTTTTCTACATACATATATAATGTACATGTGATGATCACATCTATACCGTATATACCTACCTTATTGCTTTTTAGAAACTCAAATTGAGTACTTTCTAAGGCCAAAAACACCAACTATGTCACGTCTCTAGTCTTGGATATGAGAAGTCGGAGCATTTTAGTTACGGCCCGAAACTTCGAAAATGGGCTTAGGCTTGGAACTTCGAAAACGAAGTGGCTTCCAGATTGGGAGGCGCGCCAGCTAATTCGGAAACACCCTAAATCAATTACGCAGGTTTCAATCGATGTTTTAAAAGGGGAGATAAGTGAATTCCGTAGGCGTATCGATTGAAAACAATCAGGCTTGGGTATCATTTGTTTTGAATTCAAATCAACCTGTTCGCTTTGAACTCTGACCTGCCGCACGGTTTCAGTGCAATCAGGGTACAATAATAAACCGTTCGATCATCAAAGGATGCTAATGGAAAGCGTAGGTTGTAATCAAATCAATTTTTAAAAACAGTGTTCATATCGTTCAAGTCGTCAAACTTCTACCGGTTCGAAAAGCAGCATTCTACAGAGCCGAAACCGGCAAGAAACTCGTGTAGTTGCTCATAGTGTTTACAGTATCACCATTTTACCACCACTTTTAACTAGGTACGTCAAGCCACCCTCATCTGCCATGGTGCATCCTGCTAAATAGCGAAAAAAGCTCTGGCACTCGACTGGTGGCAGTATAACTATCACGATTGAAGGCGTAGCTAAATACAACAGACCGAGGACGGGCAGCACGGTCACTGGAGCAAGATGCTACGCCCTGCGATCGCCAACCCGCTTGCCCAGCGTGGCGATTATGGGTATACCCTCCAAGTGTTTGCCCAAAGTGGCGAACAATTGGAGAAGCCTATGTCCAGGAGTGGACTGCGATAGGCTGGTTTTGATGATGATGAGCATATTTACTTACTTGTTTACTCCGTTAGGCTTAACAGTGCTGCTTAACTATCCTAGGGATGAGAGCCCTCTGCTCCCCCGTAGTCCGGTGAACACAAGGTCGTTTTAGTTATCATCGTAGTCATTTAGAAACAGTTACAAATATAATGGGTTTTTTTAATATTGGCTCAGCATAGTGGCTTCCCTCCGCCTGATGGAAAGCAGGAAAGGAAGCCCAAGCCGCTCTGACAACGGGCGGGAAACCATGGTTTCCAGTCAGTCATCACAGCCATACTGGCCTGCAAGATGCTTCTTCACGCTTCGCTTAAAGGATCCCATACAATAAGAAGGGAACACGTGTGCTGGCAAAGAGTTCCACTTTTTAATGGTTTATGAACCTGGGCCCGATTAAGATTTTGGAATTTGCTTTTATCTACGAAAACACGAGACGACTTGGTATATAGATAATCTTAAACTCTCGTGTACACGACCTCAGTTAGGTGACAAGTCCGTTTCTACTTTCTACAGACGTTAATCTGGTACTCAACGTGCAGTGAGCAGCATTAACCCAGACCTTTTATGCTTCCGCGGGGCATTATTATCCTGCATACTCATATAAACTCACTTCCTCTCAGGGCAGTAAAAGTCACACCAAATCTCACTACATGAAATTTACTACGTGTTTTTGTGGAAAAGTCACTTGTGATTCGGTGGAATTGTAGTTTCGCTGTATAAAAAGAGTTATTTATAGTAGTGATGCATTCGTATTCAAATTAGAAAGTAATTTAAGTAAGTATAACACCGCGTATATTCTTAATCAACATGATTTTAACAGCACCATTATTATATGTGGCATGACTTTTCATTCAATAATAGAGAGAGTATAAAAGTAAAAGAAAATTCATTGAAAATAATTAGGTAAAAATTGTTCTTTCTAATTATAATGCTATTGAGTCGACACCGTAATATCTGTGAGGTATATTTATAAAGAATTCTTTAGAGCGTGTGGTCGATCTGTTTTAATAATTTCTTTTTATGTATAGCTTTGTTGATATTTTATACTAAACTTTAGTGAAATGATGGAATTAATGAAATAAATCGTCTTTGAGCGTTTGTTATTGAATTTGTTTTATATGCGACGTCTTGATAGTGATAGAACTATAAGCACCTGAGTTGTATTGTCACTAGGTATTCACTCGACATTGGCGGAAATGCACCTCACGAAGATGCTGGTTACCATTAATTTAAAAAGCTGCGTTTCTCTTAATTAAGGAAAATATTTGACGTTCAGACTTAAGATGCAATAACAATCAAAACAACTACTCTATAGTAGACACAATGTCACTAATCGTTTATTCCTTTAAAAGGTCCATGCCATTTAAACTGCACCGTTCAATGCACGACTAATTTCACAAACCACTACACTCAAGTAAGTAGCTTGAAAAAGACAGTTTGCTTGGAGGGGCAGCCATTAAGTTCTGGAGTGACAACGGGCCGGGGAACAGCCAATTGCGTCTGTCTCTAAATTGTCGCAATTATGGGACGCAGCCTCCGCTCTTTATAAGTATAAGCACCCTGGAAATTCTTACTTATTACATAAACGCTATTGTTTACGGAGATTTATGAAAATCTTTTGTAAATCGTTTTGTCGTATTTGTTATTTTAATTCAAGTGGACAGTTAGTAGGATCTGTGGGTTGAAAATGGCCCCATTCTATTAGGATCTATGACAAGAGACGGATTACCTGGGTACAAGTAGAACCTGCTTTGGTCATCAACCCGCCTTATAAGCGTGGTGAAGCAACCAAATGACAATTATCATTAGGGTAGGCCTATATCCAGCAGTGGATGTTTGCAGGCTGATGATAATGAATGAGAATAGGCTTAGAGTAAATACAAACTAATTATTTTTGAAAACAAGATTCCAACCCACAACTCTGTAGGGGGTGTCTGGAACATTTTATCAGGTGGGCCCGGTGGGACAGATGAGCCACATTTTTAAAATAAACTCACATTTTGCTCTAAAGACCGCGGTTATAGTTATAGGTCTACCAATGAATGAAAATTAAAGTTGATTTTTTGACCTGATAAATTCTCCCGGTCTCCCCCTACTCATTTGAGTGAGCCTGCCAAAGAGCTGACAGTACCGTATATAGCTTAAAGCTTTACATAATGATATAAGGCACATAATACATGTGTTAATTTAATGTATCCACCGTACCGTCACGTCGTATCGTGCATGCATGAAATGAGATATATTATGCATTATACGTACGTGACACACGCGGATGGTTCGGAGGAATGGAAATCATTAAGTGTTACTGACAACGGGTGTGAATCGGCAACAACTAATTGCTTTGCCCTACTGAACGCAGGAATCGTAACCTATATTATGTGACTGGAATATCATAGCTTCGATATACCCTATATCACCTATATGGGATGTAAGGGAGCGATATATCATATTTTTGCTCCAAGCCACCTTCATCTGCCCGTGTGCGTCCTTTCGAATAACGAACGAGGCTCTTAAAATGAAAGTCAACTGACTAATGGTAAACCATTACGATTGAAGGCGTAGCTGAATATCACAGCCTGATGACGGGCAGCAGCATCACCGGAGCTACGCCCTGTATTGCCAACCAGCCTGCCTAGAGCCTGGCGGTTATGGGTAAAGCCTCCAACAGAGGAATCCGGCAACGGGCAAGTAACCAGATCATTCACTTACGAGTCTTTAGTTTGCCTCTGGCTATACACCGAATGACCTCTAAACACGACTGGAATCACATATCATGTTCGCCGAGTGACCATTTAACCACGTACTAAGAAGTTGAAAAAAAAATGCAAAAAAGAATCTAAGGGTGCTTACCGAACTGCACAGATTTGTCTGTACCGGAAACCTGTTTCTTTATGTAAGCACCCTTACGACATCTACGGGAAAATCTAGAGCGGTGATATATATACTTTATCACCGCATGAAAATTAAAATTAAATTCGTTGTGTAAGTACAAAACCTCCATAGTAGTAATAATTTATCAACCATCCGTTTGTACATCGCTGACGACCCAACACAATACTTGCTTTCGGTTGTAAATTAATGTCAATCATCTTGACAGCTCTGATGTATGAGAAACTAACGTGGTTTTGATTTGAAATAGGGCGCCGGGTTTTATTTCACCGGCATCCGGGTGGAAAGTTAGTTTTGATTCCATACGAGCTTGCTGACGTATGCACAAATTGTGTTAAACAACTTTTGCTTATGCAAGAGCATAAGAAGTTTTCTCTGACATAATTATGTAAGCTGTTAATCTTAAGCGCTGACAATTCCAGACTAATCCACGGTTTAGTTAATTTATACTTAGAATGTTTTTTAAATTGAAATCGATTTTTATTGATAATAAATATTTATGTTTCCTACTAAGGTTTCCTCTATGTAGCCACTCGTGTTATTTACTTCAAATTTAAATGTGGATATTCTAAACACAATTGAAAAGTATTTGTCGGCTGTTGAATTCGGCCGGTGAGAGTTAATGCAATGTCTATTCTTCCCTGAAATATAAAATCAATATAAATACCCAACACCTGGCACTTTGGGCCACTATAACACTACTTTTTTGCACCAATACAAAGAGGGATAAGCACAAATGTTTGTAATGGGCGGGGATCGAACCCGGGATAAGAGGAGAATAGATTCATAAGTCATAAGTTCTTACTTACGCTAATTGAGTAAGAAAACAATGTCTTCATTGTTTTCTTAATTTATTTACTCTAATGCGTATTCATAGGTAATACTGATAAAGTTTTCGAGACAGTCCCCCATTCCCGATAAAACAATGTATATTTATGTCCAATATTCACTGGAGGGTGACTATAGAATTCATATTTCATAACAGCGATATCCACCGAAAAGTTGGAATATACATTATCATGTCATTCTTTATGAACTATCGCATCGGGGAACCGCGTTTTAACAAGATTTATGGTATGTTTTAAATTTCGTGCGTGAGCACAACATACTGACTTGATTTGTGGATATTGGCTTTAAAATAATTTCTGTGGAGACTATTGAAGTTTACCATATTTATTTGGGAAAGTAATTGTAAATATTTCATGGGAATTCACCATTGAAGGTGCAGCTAAATACTACAGGCCGATGACGGGCAGTAGCGTACCGGAGCGAGAAGCTACGCCCTGTGATGGCCAATCCGCATGCCCAGCGTGGCGATTATGGGTTTATACCTTTGACTGGCTCGGTGGCTCAATTGGTAGTGACCCCTGCCTTCTGAGCCAAGGGTCGTGGGTTCGATTCCCACCCGGGACAAATATTCGTGTGATGAACACCTGTGTTTGTTCCGTGTCTGGGTGTTTATATTTGTATTTAAGTATTTATTTGTGGTACCTTCCTTGTTCTGATACCCATAACACAAGTGCTTAAGCTACTTACTTTGGGATCAGAGCAATGTATGTGATAAAAAAAAGAAAATAAAAAAAAAGTAAAGTCAAATGATCTTTGCAGAGAAGTACCACCGATTAAAATGTAAAGTAAAAAGTGTGTTATTTATTATTGCACTGTTTTATATTGCACCAGTGACCTCTTTGTTATATCGTACACGGACATTAAATTTCAGACGACCTTCTGGCTAGTAAATTGTCTAATTGTAAATATTAAAACGTTCTTCACATCTGTTGACCAAGCAAGTAGATCAAAAATAGTAAGTGTAGATACCTATATAGGTATATTAGATGATTCAAGTTTTCGGTTTTACATAAATGATGATGACGATGAGGGCATCCTATTTATCGACATCAATATCAAATAGGAATAAATATAAAGCATCGGTAATGTAGTCTTTGTAAAAGGAGCAAAAGCAAAGGCGATATGCGAGCAACATTATTAATACACGTCTGGATAGTTGGTGTGCTCTTCAAAATTCAGGACGGAGTTAAACAAGTTGAATTTCAACTATGTTCTCCTATGAATTACTGTTGTGTTACGTACTCGTACATGTATGAAGAAATTACGATTCTGAAACACATATACGGAGCTACTGTAACTACCCTTTGTAATAGTTTACTAGTCTATTTAGGCGTGTTGCATTTAATCCTAATCCTACTTCATACAAATGTTATAAATGTCAAAGTTTTTGTTTGTATAAAAAGAGCATTCAGAATGAAAAAATTGGAAACCTTAATACAGATCAAGGATTACAATTTTTTTTCTCCTATTTGTCTGTACTTATAAATAAGTTGTATTTACTTCACTAACTTATCTTAACTAATATTATAAAGCTAAAGAGTTTGTTTGTTTGTTTGTTTGTTTGAACGCGCTAATCTCAGGAACTACTGGTCCGAATTGAAAAATTCTTTTTGTGTTGAATAGACCATTTATCGAGGAAGGCTTTAGGCTATATAACATCACGTTGTATTTGTAACGCGAGCACAGCTAGTGACACTATAAAGGAACTAGTACTTATAAATCTTATAATACAGGCTCGACCTAGAAAATACATAAACAGTTCGAAGTCATAGTGGTTAATGCACTTCTAACTGTTTAAACTCACACATAGCATTATGACCTGTTCGATATAACACTTAAACATTAACAATAACTGTATTTGTATGGTACCTTGCTATCCCGTTCAATATCAAACAAACAAATTAATTTATACGTAGTTGTCATTTTTAAATATTTTTATTTATTTTTATTTATTTAATCTTTATTGCACAATTAAGTAGTGTACAAAAGGCGGACTTAATGCCACATAGGCATTCTCTACCAGTCAACCATTGGGCTAAGCAGAAACTAATTTTAAGGTAGTGTGCTACAAAGTTAATTTGAAAAACAATAACTCAATAATATAATAATAATAATATGGTAACATAAAATACATATTCCTACATAAATAAATATCTTTATATAAATATCATATGCAAGAAGGAATATAATATAATTTTACATAGTATAATATGTTTAGAATAAACTAATAAATATTTCATATACTTACAAATATAATACTATACATACTTATAATAGAATAATAATAAATAGGACGACGACTATTGCGCTAAATGTTGGAGGTGATAATATTTTTGAAGCCTTAACTTAAAAGATGCCCTGCTTGGAGCACCACGGATGCTCTCAGGTAGTCCGTTCCAGAGTCTGGCTGCTTGCACACCAAAGGAGTTGGAGACGAAGCTCGAGTGGTGAAGAGGAATGGCTAAGAGAGAGTTGCTTGAAGAGCGAAGCTGCCGAGTGTGTGTCGAGCTAAGGAATTGAAACATAGATTTAAGATAGACGGGAAAATTTGGATTATTAAGAATCGAGTAAAGAGTACAGAGGATGTGAATTTCGCGACGTAAGAAAATAGGCAACCAATGAAGTTGTACGCGGTAAGAAGAGATATGATCATATTTACGAAGGCCAAAGATGAACCGTATACAATTGTTCTGGATACGATCCAGCTTGTTGAGAAAATTTTGATTGAGGTCAGGACAACACACATCGGCATAGTCAATTATAGGAAGTATCAAGGATTGAATAAGTGTCAATTTAGTGTTAATAGGCAAGAAATGCTTAAAGCGATAGAGAGAGCACAACGCAGCGGTGACCTTTCTGCTGACTTCGTCGATATGTTTAGACCAGCTAAGAGTGGAATCGATATGTAGACCAAGATCCTTCACTGAAGTGCAGTAAGGAATAGTAACACCATGGTATAGGACTGGAAAAACTGTCGCAGTGTCCAAATGTCGTAGCTGGTGTGCACTACCCACGATAATTGCCTGACATTTGTTAGGGTTCACAGCCACTCCATAGCGATCAGACCAGTCAGCGATGAGGCGGAGATCCTTATTGACACTCTCAATAGCCGCGTTAATGCCACTAACTGTACACTGCTGGTACAGCTGCAGATCGTCTGCGTACAGATGGTGAGAAGAGACAAGACAAGCAGTAATTGAATTTATAAAAAAAGAAAATAGTAGAGGAGATAGTATGCCTCCTTGAGGAACACCACCAGAAAGGTTGCACCACTGCGAAAGAGCCTGATCAACCTTGACTGCTTGCTGGCGGCCACCGAGATACGACGCAAACCATGTAATGGTTGTGGGAGAGCAGTTAAGACGAGTGAGCAAGGAAAGAAAGATAGCATGATCAATCGTATTAAAGGCGTTGGAGAAATCAATTAAAATTAGTACGGTAACCAAGCCACCCTCCATACCCTGTCTGATGTCCTCGGTAACTTTCAGCAAGGCAGTACTGGTGCTGTGTCCGGGGCGGAATCCAGATTGGAATTGACTTAAAAGATTATTTCTAAAGATGAATTTCGAAAATTGGGAATGTACTGCTATCTCGAGGATCTTTGATAGGAAAGGAAGAATGGAGATAGGTCTAAAGTTATTAAGGGTAACAGGAGATGGGATCTTTGGGAGAGGGATGACGTAGGCCTTTCGCCATAGTGAGGGAAATGCCCCCGTGCGTAGGGAGAAGTTAAGGATATGCGTGATCACAGGGAGGAGAATGTCAAGGAGAATAAGGACCATGGCTCGACTAACGCCATCACAACCAGTAGCCTTAGACTTAATGGAAAGGATATACCTCTTTGTCTCATCAACAAATACCTCGGACAGCGAAAATGACTCTAAAAGAAGTGGCGGCATGGAAGATATTTCAGTTATTGTTTGAGATCTAATGGACACATCAAGTGCCGATGAGGTTGAGAAATGAAGATTAAGGTCATCGGGAGTAAAAGACGAGCAGGAAAGTTGGTTTTGGCGTTTGCCAATGCCCAAACTTTTAAGAAACTTCCATAATTGAGCCGAAGAAGAATCGATAACATGTTCATGAATGTACCGCCGCTTGGCTGCTCTCACCATCTGGTTACAGCGATTTCTAGCAGTTTTGAAAAGTGCCCAGTTAACGTCGGAACGATCCCGTTTGAATTTGCGAAAAGCCCGGTCCCGGCGTGTCATCGCTGCGCGTACTCCTCTAGTAATCCAAGGAGCAGGTGGACGTTTAAGCTTTACTTGACGAAGAGGGGCATGCTTGTTGTAGAGGGAGATAATAGAGTCGTTAAGATACGTGACTTTAGCGTCAATTGAAGAAGCGGAAAAAACAGGATCCCAGTCATGGTCAGCAGCATCAGACCTAAGAGCATCCTCGTCCAGTCTGGCAAAGTTTCGCATCCAAACCTTTGTTGGACGCTGTTTTACCGTGTGGAGATTATATGAAGCGTAAATAAGATCGTGGCGAGAAAAGCCAGGCGCTGAGTGCTGACCATGCGTAAGAATATTCTCAGAAGAGGAAGTGATTATTAAGTCAAGCCAGGTATCGGGAACATCAATGTTATGATGAGTGGGCTTAAGAGGAAGAATAGAAAGGTTAAGAGCATTTACCATAGAGAGAAGTTTGGAAGAAGATCCTGACTTGCTCATAAGATTGGTGTTGAAATCACCCATGACCAGAACATGCGCGCAGTCCAAACAGACAGGCTCCAGAACGGCCTCCAAAGCTGCCAAACCGTCAATGCCAGGAGGACAATATACAACTCCGAGAATTGCCTTAATGCCCCTAACATTAATCTCGAGGAATAAAAATTCAGCAGCAGCAGAGTAATGAGAAGGTGACGTTGAGAGCACTCTAAAAGGAATATTACTCCTGAGGTAGATGGCCACGCCCCCACCTCCCTTCCCGGTACGATCATTCCTGATAAGCACATACCCAGGGAGGGTGTAATAGGCTGAATCCAAACTAGGCTTCAGCCAGGATTCTGAGATTAAGATTGCTTGAATGGGACAATCATGGAATGTGCTTACCAGGTCAGCATAGTGAGAAGGGAGACTTTGGGCATTAATGTGACATATATTAAAATATTTTTTGTATTGATCAAGGTCCTCATTTAAAATAGTACTAAGAGGTATGAAAGAGGAATCATGAAACAAGTCGTCGTCATCAGAAGAAGCAATAATACTATTATCTAAAGCAAAATGAAAAGAGTCATCCATAAATAAATAATATATATATATATATAGGTATAAATAAATAATAAATATTAATAGCTATATTATAAATAAAAAATAAACAATGCGCACTAAATTAACACCAAAGTATCAATTTCCGCCCTTACCTGCCGGCTTACATTAACACAAAAATTTAAAACTAAATCTTAAAACTAAAAAGAGAAATGATACATAGATAGATAATAATATGCTAACACTACACAACAAAACCAAGTCAAATCAATTATATCGTTTATACAATTTAACATTTATGCGGCCAATCACCGAAACTACAAGCCGTAATCGAAAAGAGAAAAAAAAAAAAAGAACAATACTACAAACAACATGCCGATTCCTGAACGGAACCTAAGTGACATTACAAATTTTGACAGAATGACAGACAATGTAAACAAAGAAAAATATTGGTTGTAAAGCGGGTAATGCCCGATTAATAATAATTAAAAAAAAATATATATATATTGGGAAACGACGTGGAGGTGTGCCAAAAACAGTTATTTAGCTTTAACCGCCCGTTTTGACCGACCCCCGGACTTGCACTTATCAGCATTAGCGGACTCCGTGGTAGCCTGCCGGGCAGCAGAAGTGGTGGGAACCGTGGCACTTTTATCAAGGCGATCCAGGTCGTCATAGCACGAGATATTATAGCGCTTACCGTCGGATAGTTTGGCGAAAATGTTGCCGTCAAACGACCAACAACTAGCAATCCCGAAACGTCTTCGTGCCTCCATGAAAAGCGCCTGCCGCTTACGAGTCAGGAACTCCGAAACCACCATTTTTATCCCACGGTTCTTATTATAGCTTGATAATATTTTTTACAATACTTGAAGGTAGGTCTGGTTATTGTAAAAAATGATTACTTTAATAAGTTCCGTATGAACTATGTACTAAGGCTTTTTGTCCTTGGACTACCAAAGACGTGCAGCTTTCTTCTTTCTCAATTTTCAATAGTCAAATTAACAAACAGTAAAATTATAAAACCAGCGACCAATTGCTGGATATTATTCCATCTGCCGTAGCCCGAATACATGTCGTATATCAAAGTTAAGAGACATTTATTGCTTCTGAGCTATGTTAAATGATTCTTAAGTGAATTTGCGAGCGCTTTGTTCGACGGTCGCTATCGCGTCACGAAGTTCTGTCTCGTTTCCGAACCGTACGAGATAACAAGCTAAATGTTTTGTTGGAAACAACCAACTTTTGTTGCAATGTTATGTTTATGACGTCGGTATGTTTATGACATTTTAATAATCAAACTTATCTTGAAATAATATACCTATTTAAAATATTTGCGTAATGGAAATCATAGTCAACGAATGTAGTACAAATATATTATTACCATTCAGACACAAAACAAACACAAATATCCGTCACACGAATGTTTATCCTGGGTGTAAATAGAAACACGACTCTTGGTTGCGACCATGAGCCACCAGGTCAAACATATTATATTTACATTATTCTTCACGTACATTTCGTTTAAATACACCTGAATCTAATCTGGGGACTACCAACGAGTCGCGAAGCGTTGTCGTAGCCGGCGCCTAGTTAAATCATAGCCATAGTGTCACAGCATAATTTCAGTCACCTGCCCGACTCCGTCGTTGCTCTATACCAGCGTTTCTCAAAGTGAGGTATGCGAACCGCTCGGGGGTTGTCATTCGACAGTAGGGTGTTTGGGGACAAGATGTAGACAAGATGGGTTATGTAAAGGCTGGTACATCTATTGACTATAAAAACCACTTGATACTGGGTTTGATTTAATTAACGTTAATGTTTCGAAATTACATACTCCTAAAGTTTGCAACAGAAAACAAACCCATTCAATAACAATTTAATATTTTGCTTAATTTTTATGTACAAATTTAATTTTAAATAAATAAGATACATTATTATGATTATGTAAAAAGGCCTTAAGCCTAAGGTTTTAGACAAAATAAGGTTTTTATAATATTTTAAGTCAGACATTCTATCACCTGATGAAAAACGAAGGAGTGGTTCAAGTAGTTGCTATAATTGGTACATAACCATTATCGATCTCTTGTTTTTCTTGATCCTTGTCATGTTGGTTACACTATTTTTACTATACACCGACTGATCCCGAAACACGACCGAAGTCACTTTGCTGATGTTTTGCTGATTACACGGTAGTCGAAGTCGAGCCACCCACACGGGCACACTTGCCCGTGCGGAGGTACTCCTCCACCCTATACAATACCGCAGCTAAATGACCTCCAGTCATATTCTACTGGTGAGTAGGGTTTCCGGGGCTCATTGGGTGAGTGCTGCATCGGCAGCTGGTGGGGGTAGGGTGAGCAACTCGCGTGTGATGTCCGTAGTGTTGCTGACGTCCATACGCTGCGGTAACCGGTTAACATCAGGCGAGCCGTAGGCATGTTTGCCCCCCCGTAGTGGTAATAAATATAAAGTCACCTGCCAGGAGTCCCTTGTCGACTCTTACGAACCCACGGGAAGCAATAAGGCATTGATTTGTATTCTTTTCCTTCACTGCATATACTCGTACCTAAGTGATGTCGACGGAGCAGTTGGGGTTCGCTGTCACCTAGAAACTTTAACAGGGGCACGTGATGCCATAAGTTTGAGATACCCTGCTCTATATCAACGTTATGCGACAGTTATTTCAGCCGGGAGAGATCCGGAATGGCCCTCGAGTGAATAAGCTGCCACTGAAATGTGATCTTCAGATATGAGCTCCGACCGTAGACGGTTTTATATTTGGTTATACGCGGCACTAACTTTAAGCTATGTTAAGTATGGCCGTCGTATCGTCCCGTGCAATTTCGCTTTTGTGACTTGGCGAATTTATTTTCACCTTATCTTATATAGGTTTTTGGTAGCGTTTAATAAGTTTTTTTTATATGTGTTATTAAATACTACGAGTATAATGAATGTTAGGGAGCGTTACCTATATAATATTTTCGCTTCAAGACAGGGTGCCATTCCGCCAACTGGCTGCGGTGCATCCTGCCGAATATTTGTTAAGATTGACTGGAGGAGATCGCTTACAACGATAAGACCGCCTCAATTATATGGCAAAAGTCTATTATATGCACTTATTCGTACGGTGGGCAGTATAGAATATCTATTGAATATCTATTTTGACTTTTATGATTGTACTAGCGACCCGCCCTCGCTCCGCTTCGGGTATTTCATTATACATAAACCTTCCTCTTGAATAACTCTATCTATTAAAAAAAACCGCATCAAAATCCGTTGCGTAGTTTTAAAGAATTGAGCGCAAATAGGGATATTGGGACAGAAAAAAGCGACTTTGTTTTGTACTATGTAGTGTTAGAGGAGAATAATCAACCGCTGCGGCACAGCACTATTCGTCACGCTCAAGAGTCACCGCACTAACGTTCACTGTTGAAGTTAAGTTTGACGTAACGGTGACACTGACAGCTGTCATCGAGTTCCCGCCGATTATTACTTCTCTCTCTCTCTGGTTGAATGAGTGTTTGTAATTGGATTGTGCAAATAAATATTTTCAGATTATCAATTCTTGTGTTATAAGTACGAAAAAAATATCAATCTCTTCGTAATAGTGTCAATGCAATCATCGATCAATGAAACAATGTCGGCTTTAATGAACAACGGTTTAGAATTAGGTGGTATCCATGTAATCTGTTGTTCCACAGTATATAAATTTCATTGTATCCCCGGCTCGGAGTAACCCATAATTGGATCCTCTGGTACAATTACGAGGCAAGATTACCAAAGCCACCGCTGATTGACACTGGGACCTAATCCCGAACGGTTTCATTCCCTCACATATGGTCTTAGAGGATTACAAGCACGCTGATGATCGAATTTCAGGATGAGATCGAGATCGCATTAATTGGTGACAGCAAAATACATCGCTTTAGAAACACAGCGGATGGATTTCACTAGATTAGAATGGCATCTACATCT
This sequence comes from Conogethes punctiferalis, assembly GCA_031163375.1. Taxonomy (NCBI): domain Eukaryota; kingdom Metazoa; phylum Arthropoda; class Insecta; order Lepidoptera; family Crambidae; genus Conogethes; species Conogethes punctiferalis. The sequence continues at coordinate 8,857,430 of CM062082.1, forward strand.
ACTGACAAGGCGGCTAATTTATAGAACGATAGAACGGATCTAAAAAAATCTCTGTAATATTTTTTTCTTGTTTGAGATGGCTTATTTGGTAGTGGATCTCTGCCTTCCGAACCAAGGGACGGTCTTTGGTTCAGATGGATTTGATTCCCGTGCAATATAATAAACTTTTGTGAGCAGTAACATGTCTCTTTGTATTGTTCTGGGTGCCTATTTTTTTTAAAAGTGTGTAAGTAAGTTTATCAGTTGTCTAGTACCCATAGTACAAGTTTCGGCTTAGTTTGGGGCTAGATAGCGTTGTGTGGCCCAAAGTGGTATGTTTTGGGATATATTTAGGGTTTTTCAATTTAAATCACAAAACCAAACCATACTTTGGAATTTGACACCAAAATTCCGCCATATATTTTTAATATTATTTAGATTATACCCAGCGTACTCTTAAAGTAAATACGATTTTAATGACGTTTAGGCCAACGAGCGAGCCTAATTACACATACTCTCGAAAAACATTCCGAAGCTGGCGGGTAAAAAAAGTCTACATTTTAGCTCATGAACTAAACGGTCCGTATGTCACGACTGACATGGCACTGATTCACGTAAACAACTACAGTTTGTATTGGTCGTTAGCAGGTCTCGCATCTAATTACCAATTACCCGAACCGGCACTCTCCTCGGGCGTAGCCTTTAGCTGTACTTCTAGCGGACATATTAAGTTCACCTAATTATAACACGCAGACATATTAAGCTCATACCTAAGTATTAGCTTCTTTTAATCGTGCGTACGGTGACGGTGCACAAATCCCTCTTTCTCTCTTCCTGTGGATGTCATAAGAGTCGATTAAGGAGCTTCTTGAAATTTCTTTTATCCATTCTCTGTCGATGGTGAGGTTTGCCTGCTTGGCGAACACCGTTCACTCGGCGATATGCCTGTGAAGTGACTTTAGTCGCGTTTCAAGATCAATTAGTAACGACCAGAAGGGACTTCTTGACATTTCTTTTGGCTTCTCTACGTATGGTTTACCTGCTTGGTGACCGTTGCATATTCGGCTAAATACTCGTGAAGTGACTTCGGTCGCGTTTCGAGATCAATTGGTATCGACCAGAGCTCTCTTACGTATAGCGGTGGCAACTGACAAGTGATCTGATTACTTGTCTAGTGCTGTAGCGAATTGTTCTTCTCTTTCGTGTTCCATCAGGCATTATCCAGTAACATTATCTAGTTACTTCAAATTATTTGATAGGTACATCTGGCACAGGATGTATTTGGATCAGTCATTGGTTAACACTTTGCTTCTAGCCTGAATGTATATTTTATAGAATGTTCATACAACGTAAACAATTTGCGGCGTCTTGCTTACTGTCTCAATCAATGAGCGGCTGAGCGTCAGTGAACGACGCAAAGTGACGCGATATTGGCGCGCACCACGAGGAACTCCTCGTTCCTGCCCCATGCTATTAGGTCATGGATTGCCCTTCCAGCTCATGTGTTTCCTTCCTCTTACAATCCTGCATCCTTTAGGCGGGGCGTGAAGCGGCATCTCAGTGGGCCTTCAGGGTGAGGGAGACAGGCGATAGGTTTGTTTAATTATGCCTGTCGAACTAACTTTTGGAACCCCCAACCGCTTCCCATCAGGTGAAGTGAGGTCATCCTGAAAGCTCTTATTATATAAAAAAAAGGCTATGAACTCGTTTGTCACACTTGAACGTCGGTTATTAAACAGTTCGCCGCTCACTCGACATCCTGTTAGCGACACGCCGCTCAGGCTTTAGCGGGTAGTCAGCCGCTCACTGCGAGCTCAATGGGGTCACGACCTCATTTGAACCTCGTTCCGTAATTAGTGTGTGTACTATGTACCTAATTACTAATTGCGACAAGATGCTAGCATCCGCCGCCGATACCATGATATTGATTCAAGGAGTAGGTATTAAACATACATTACGGCTTCTTACGTTTATTAATTGTAGTAGTAATTCTAGATGTGAAAGCCATCCTAGTTTAGGTACCGTAGTTATACAAGAAGCGTATAACGAATTCAATTACTTGGCTTGTTTGATTGTGGGTTGTTCGTGGTAGTAAATTTTCATAATCTTATGTAGGTACGAATTGGTTCTAAGTAACTTCACTAAACTATCAATAATCTAAAGCAATCCATACTATCGGTAGTTTTATATTTAAGAGCAAGAAAGCTATCGGCAATCTTTACTGTATATCGTATTTATATACGATCGTTATTTTATTCTTCGTGACCAATGCTTACCATCAGGCATCACATTTGCTCGTCTGCCGCCTTTTGCATAAAAAAAACCAATCATTATAAGAGAGGTAGAGCATTCGATACGATTTGACGTGGTTAATTCAATATTCGAAGCTTCCCTATTATTGAGAGTGACAACCCATTAATACATGTGTAGACATGTTCATGAACTAAAAGGCTACGCAGAAGTAGTCTATACTAATTTGTCGGAGATTCTTCTTAAACACTTTTTTTTACAGGATAGGATAATATTTAAGGAAAATTTTACCGATCCCGAAGATTTAATGGAAATTGAACATTTTTATTCTCTTACGGAAAGGAAGGTCGTATTTGGGCCAATTAAATTTAGAACCTGTCTATTCGATTGAACTTAATTCCAATGTTGAGTACCAATAAGGGTATAAGTGAATTGGGATGTATCAATGGATCTATAAAAGATAGGATGCTTTTTGCAAAATGGGAAACTTTTCCTTCTACGGTTTTATTATCTGTTTTTAAAATACCTATTTATCAAGGGTATGTAAATGAAAATACGGCATTTACATTAGATACTCTTTATTGCACACCATAAAATGTATTTAGAACTAGACAAGTATGCAATTGTTGCAGAAAAACTTAGGAGGTCTTACCGCTATGAGCGATGTTTTTCAGACAAATTTAAAAAAAAAATTGCGGTCGTACATCTTAAAATAAACTCTCTAAAAAGATTTTGTTTTATACATATACGTTTATGTATATTACGCAAAGCATTAAAGTTATTCTTGAGGTCGAACTGCGGTCACCAGCCAGGGGGGCAAATCTTACCAGATAAGAAGCCCAAATCTCGCGGAGCTCCTTACCAGAATCTTTCTATCTGTAGGAAGATATACCAGGAGTGCCGGCCGCTTATCATCTGCGGCTGGCCAGGGCATGCAGGGATGTGACCGTATGGTTCGGCGCTACCCGTGTCCCTGCAACTTGCTGCCCAATGGCGACACAGTAGGGTTTAGTGGATATGCCCTCCCTTTTTGGGAGGTGTGAGTCCCACACACCATGCCGCCTCCCCCCGGAGACGGCATGAAGGTGCCTAATGCATTCCCCTAAAAAAAAGGAGGTATCGATATGGGCGGAGATTTGTATTCTTTATTCATCACACGGATCAGAAGAACGTACAAAATGCCAAGGATTTTTCTCCATTTTATGTTAGCAAAACAAGAAGTACGCCTGGCTATTACTACGTAAAGCTTCAGTATTAATCCATGTTCGCTGCACCATAAAAAACAGCAGTTATTAAATTCCGTCTTAAATATAGGTTAAAAGGTCACATCGACCCAACTCACACGGGCATGACTAATTTAATTAAATGGTTTGTTAGTACTGGCGATATGAAATAGTGAGTTCGCTGCAAAGTTTTTAACCGGGAAAGTATACCTATATAACAGAGGTAGGACACAGCGAATCTTCGCTAGATTTGTACCGCGCGCCCCGGAATGTCCCTCCACCTCATAGAATACCGCAGCTAAATGACCTCCGGGTCGTGTTTCTGCCGGTGACTAGGGTCTCTGGAGCTCGTGGAGTGATTGCTGCAGCAGGGATAGGGTGATCAACGCGCGCGTGAAAACCGTGGTATTTGCAGGCGTCCAAAGGCTGCGGTTACCGCTTAACATCAGGTGGGCCGTAAAGTAGTTGCCGACTTAGTGGTAAAAAAAAATGATTTGAAATTAATACGCTGGCGGTGCTATGGCTGCATCCTCCTGGATCCTTTATCTCTAAGGGGCCATCCATAAATTACGTCACACTTAAGGAAGGGGGAGGGGATTCATGAATTGTGTCATACTAGGAAGGATGTAGTCCCACAAAGAGACCAGCTCTCACAAGGGTCTAAAGACATTATATTCTGGTGACGTCGTTTGAAGGCCATTAACAGGCCCATGACGAGAGGCCGGGGTTTTTAGTAAGTATACCCTGCTACCTTACCCGGGTGCCGTCCTTCGGTTTTGAGGGCGGCGTGAATTCCACATACCCCGCCGTTCGCAAATCCCCGCCTAAATGGCGGAGATGCAAATGCCAAGAAGGGCGGCGTGAGTCCAATATGTTCTTTCGAACAGCGGGGTTGTCTAAATGCATTTGCCCCTGTACAAAAAAAAAGGTTTGAAGTGATTAAAGGGACAAAGCGTGTTTGTTTTAACGCGGTTATCGGAAAATGGATTAGTTTTAAATGTTTTTAACATGATGAACGCGACATAAAATAGAATTGAAGTGTGCAAAACCAAGCCACTTTAATATAATATTTTTACGAGTCAAGTGTAGCTAACTACCACAGGCCGATGACGAGCAGTAGGGACACTGGAGCGAGAAGTTACCGTCAACCATTATCAACAGCCTTTCGTAGTCCACTGTTGGATGGCCTCTTTAATAGTTCGCCACTTTGATCGATCTTGGGCCGATTACAAACCGATTGCAAACTGAAAGACATGAGACTATACTATAATGTAACCGACATTTGTGATGACACAAAATTGTAAAAAAGGTTTGGTTCTATACGAGAGCAGTAATACAAAAACACACACATTTTCACATACACAGTTGAACGGCAAACCCGCGATCCCGTTTCACGCTACCCCCGCATCCGATTAAGTATGTATCTGACAATTTCAAAAACGACCAGCGCAATCTGCATTCACGCGTCGGCTCTTCATTAACAAGTTCCACAAAACGGCTGCACCCTTTATCAGCTGTTTTGTATTCAGGCGGCGGCGTGCCGTAATCATGACCACGCGTAAAACGTAACGATGTCTGATTTTATCTGGCTGTGGCTTTCATAACACCCGGTTGCGATGGCGAATGGTAACCTTTAGCCACAAATACGCCCCGGATTTGCTTTACTGTTAATGCAGTCTTGTAATAGTAGAGACTGGTACAATTATACAGTCTAGCATATGTATAATTTTGTTAATGTACAGTTTTGTTACAAACATGTATAGTCTTGTTTTTGTAGTTTTAGCCCACTTCACTGCACTGCTTGGTATATTCACTTTCCAGTTCCTCTACACTTCGCGATCCATGGCCAAAATTTGTCAATTTTGTCAAGATAGTATCGTCCTGGCTCTTAAAGTATAAAATCTTATAAGTCTGTAACTGTGCAGTGATTGTTATAGTGTACAGCCCTGGAAACGTATATCTTAGCTGTATAACAAATGTAGTCTTTTTTAAATTGTACATGGCATAGTAGCTGCCTCTCTGCTAATGGAAAGCGAAAAAGAAGTCCAAGTCACTTCGGCAACGGGCAAGTAACCAAATCGACCACCATAATGTCCAGTTACCATGGTAGCCAGTAAGATAACTCTGTGTATACCCTGACTGTACAGCACACTTTATTTTGTAATCGTCCTCGTACATTTTGTAATACGGATGATGACAAGGTATGAAAATAAAGAAAATAATTAGTCCGTCTCTTAGATAATAAAAAAATATAAGACCCGTATTTTTTGTTTTGTCGAAATAACAAGAAAATACTTAGATATAGCGCATTAAAGTTACGGAGTGGGGGCTAACTACGTCACGTTAGAGTATATTTTGTACTCTAACGTGACGTCATGTGACATTTAAAATCAATGTAGGTATCTTCGTAAGTTGTTGAACAAGAGGCAAAATAAAAAATACGTATCCAATATTTTTCATTAATCTATCTGATGGACATTAAATTATTTTTTAGTCATCATCCCAATTATGCGGTCTTTTAAATTGTACATACATTTTTGTAATCTTAGAGTCTTGTAGACAATCTAGAAATAATTTAATGCCTTTGTAGTTCAATAAACATTTTGCTTTTATATTTAGGAACAGATTTGAAGTTATAATACCAATGTTCCTAGAAATTGTCCCGTTTCGAGGTTTCTTTGACGTTTAAATTGTTCAGTAATTCTCAGTAGTAGGCGGCTGGAGCGTTCATTTGAAAGCATTCTGCTCTACTTCGTAATTATTATATTACGTAATATTGTGGAATACGTTTAGCCATATTCAGTGGAAAGGGATGGCAGAAATAGCTATGTAAGAATAAGTATATGAAACTAGCAGCTAGTTTAATATATACCTACACCCTATAGAATACCGCAGCCAAATGACCTCCGGGTCGTGTTCCTGCAGGTGAGTAGGGTTTCCGGAGCTCGTGGGGGGTTGGGGTTGGGCCGGCATGGCGGTGGCAACGGACAGGTGACTGACCAGTTACTTGCCCGTTGTCACAGCGACTTGGGCTTCTCTTTCGCTTTCCATCAGGCGAAGGGAAGCCATTATGCCGAGCAACTATAAAAAAACACTTTCTAGACCTGTGTCCTAGACACAGAACAAACACAAATGTTCATCACATGAATGCTTCTCCCGGGTATGCATCGAACCCACGACTCTTGGTTCACCATGAACCAGTCGACTAATGTTTGACGTCAAGACGACGAAAACAGCGATCAAGTAGAAATAAGTAATACAACAGATGCCTAGACTAGGCACATCTACTTTTAAATCGTTCGTAAGGATTACAGCGAACGAAAGTAGGCAGCTTACATGCAGCGATCAAAAATGCAACTATGTCGTCTGTTCGCTGAGCGAGATTCAATATATTTTCTCCCGCAACGTTGAACATAACAGATTCTTGTAATTTCTCCGTGACGTCGGCCATATGACGTCACACCGCACCGTTCTGACCCCGGCCCGTGTCTCACGCCTCTGGGGGGTGAAAATTGAAAAGCTTTGTGCTGCTAGATAACAAATCACTGAAGCGTGACCGGCGCCCAGGATAAAATTTAGGTTTACTGTGTCAGATGCTACCGGAGCGTAGAATTTAAATCCGCGCCACCGTGTATTTTCAAGAATGTAGGTTCTATTTACATAGGTCTGTTGGGCTTTCTACAGTATCTACAGGTTATGTAAGGCAAATTGTTGTTGAACTCAATCCTCAATTTTGACTCGACAACAAACCGAATATTTTATGAAAAACAGTTCTATACAACGGGACCAGATACGTATTGTTTTTATGACAGAATATTGCAGGCTCAGTTTTTGAAGCTCTCTAAGTCGTTTCCGTTCCGGTTACTCCCAGTCGTCACCACTGCCTTGGGCGACATTGGGAAAAGACAGACAGACAGAATGAGCAAGTTCGTTTTAATTTAATTATAACGAACTCGCTCAATTTGTAGTGATTCTAATTATTTTAACTATTCAAAATTTAATATCAATATAGCGGACCAATTAACTAAATATCCTTCGTAAACTAATGATGGTTATCTTCTCAATACGAGTCGTTATATCGAGAGCGTGCATAGTCTTGCCCTTTGTATTAGGAGCCTTTAGCCGATTCACTGTCCCTTCCCAAGTTATTTGGTACGACCGCTATTAGGTAACATTAGGCAGCTGCCTAAAGGGAATTGTGTCTTTAGTGTTGCCTATTTAGCTAATAGGATCATAGTGATTGGACAAATGATATGCTATGTAAATATATTTTGTAGTAGAAAGATCATGTAAAATAAAATGAAATAGTTTGTTCGTGCAAATGTATTCACTAGTCCTAACGTCAAAACTTTTGTTCCTACCAACACTTCGATGAATAAGTACGAGAATATCTTGTAAAGAGAAAAAACTAATTTCATTAAACACGCAATAAATTTCTCAAATGGTTAAACAACCATTCAACTAACTGTAATATTTATCTGCCATTCACTGTCGTAAGTTCACATTAAGAAAATTAGCAAAAACGTTGTACTTACGCTACGCAGACAAATTCCTTAAATTGTCTCTTGAGAATGCAAAACTCGCCTCAAAACCGTTAGTGAGCCTAAGAACTCAAAGCCAGGAATTCTGGATGAAATATTATTATGTCCTTAATTCGGAATGGGGATAACATCTTTTGTTTTTTTTTTAATTCGCTTGGAGTTGCATGGTTCAGGCATTTAGAAATTGTACTAAATAAACCGAGTTACCTTTGGAAAGTAATGGAATAAGCACAGCTGTAATTGCCCTCTGACCTCCGAACCAAATGCCAATGCTTTTATAGTATTGAACCAATTTATCGTACCATGAAATATTAACTAGGTTTGTGGTATACAATAGAAATCCATGTGTTCATACACGTATGTAGGTTATTTATTGCATTCAGGTTGTACTACATAGAGGGATAACATAGAATGATGAACGTGTCATTTTTCAGTAGGATGTATATTTAATATTTTTGTATCTGTCTAATGTAATTCTGGCTCACCTTACCCATCCTTTTGGACAATCCAGGTTCTCTGGCAGACACCGCCTATAGACCACCTAAATTGTACAATAAATGTCTTATGTATACCTAGATTTAGGTCAACTGTATGGTGTAATCATCAGAGCTTTAGCATCATATTCTATACATTTCATGTATCTATACATGTGAGTATACATTTTAGCTGACTTCGACAGTTCTGATATGATACCTTACAATGTTTAATCGAGGTCAGATCGAGTGATACGATGAGTGTTTAACATTGATTATTTATGTCTATCATACAAGGAAATAGGTTAAACATGCGACAGTGTTATCACATCCAAACATCACTTGTTCAACAAAGCCCTAAAAATGATTGATTCCGAACGTGCCGTAGAAATGAAAAGAGGTATAAACGGTACAAGTTGTGGTCGAGCGGAAATTAAAGGACGCTCGGATTCCGGTCATTTTGTATCCCTATATTTCACCCTCGTGGAAAAACAACATGTCCCACAAACACAAACATAGAGCGTGCGAGATTAATGTTTATTATTGTTTTATCCCGAAAATGGCGTATTGAAGTGCCTACCTACTTATTGGAAAACAATCCGAAAATGTTCACACAATGGTTCTTAAATGTATAGAGTACATAATATGCCAATCAAGTTTCTCTTCTTGGTCATAGTATGTAGTTTCAATATGAAATGTCATGGTAGAAAGTCGAATACCGTTTGAGAACATCTTACATTTTGTAGTGGCTTGATAAAATTATTGATTAAACATTCAGTAGGCTAAACAACAATATGATAACATCATCATCATTAACCTTCAAACGTCCAATGCTGGATATAGGCGTCGCTCAATTCTCATTTAAAGGCATTTAGTCACCATGCTTGGTAGGTGGGTTAGTAACCGTAGTACCTAGGTTTTATTTGTACCTAGGTAAACGCTGTTGCCCGTTACCTGAAATAATAATAGGAATACCTATGTATTCCCTTAGTCGTCTTCTACGTCACCCACGGGATGAAATGGGGTTATTCTTAAGCTGGAAATGACAAAGACAATAATTAACACGTATACGTAATACGTAGGTATATTTTCCTATCCTGTTGAAATGGTTCGATCTATGAAAGATTGAAGTTCAAGTTAATATTGTTAAAACATTAGTTGTTCGTAGATTTCAATTTTCAGGGTTGATCTTTTCACTTTTGCATGCACTATTTATAGGAATATTTACGTATCTTAAGGCCCCATACAATATGTACGCTAGCATACAAATAATAATTCTATGTAAACCGTCCAGCCATTTAAATGTGAAAAGTAGTAAAATTTCTTTCATAAAACATTATTTAACCTAAATATAAAAGTAAAGTGGTTTTATGTTGTGTTCGCTTAATTTGAGTAAACAGTGAGTTAACACAAATTACACGCAATTTTTATTCCAATTTTCAAACCCATTCAATTTACGTTTCCCTTTTAATACAACAGCACATTAAATTAACTGGTGATTAATTAATGCCGGCGCGTTGTAGACTTTGCTTCAACAAAACGTTCCCTAATCTAAGTTCCGATCAAACAGCGTAATGTATAATGGACTAGTGTCCGTAGTTCGCCGAGTTTACATTTGAATACAAGTGTTGTTTCAGAAAACGTGAATTTTGTAGCTATTCTTTTACTTCGCCCGCTTTTTGCTATTAGGTATGAGTCATATTCATTATGCTACAACTTCCTTTTAACGTTATGAACGGTAAAATATAAAGGGTCTGTCACATTGGCAATGTAGGTACGACCGAATTCAAGTGAGACACAATAAAACCAATAATAATTACTACACCGTGAACAATTCTACCGTGAACGGTCACCTTTGCATAAATTATGTCTGCTTGTTATGGTAGTAAAGTGACCCCAAATACAAGAGGGCTTGCTCGATGCGATTGTGCGATCGTGTGATTAATGCTTTGCGAATTTGCAATACTGCAATTACTGCGACTCCATTTTGTGCGGCAAAGCCGTAAGTATCACGATTCTGGTAATATCGCAGGTTACGATGCGTCGTGGGACCTCGTAAATTCTTTCGATGTAATACAACGTCGCATCGCAGTTTTGTACTAAGTATACATTTATGTTTAGCTTAATTGATTTCGATTTCCATAAAATAACAAAGCTACTTTATTTGGAATCCGGACAATGTGTTTGTTGTGGTCATATTCTCATATGTACATTAATTACTATTGCAACTGTAAATTTTACGAATTCCCAAACAGATTACTACTTAATATGATAAAGCCCACAAACTGATGTAATTATGAAACATATTGTTATTTTATGCAAAAATGCTAACATTCCAATAGAAAATTTCGAAGTATTCCGAACATGTGTCACTACCAGGAACGAACGGAAAATGGATTTAATAAAATGTGTAAGCGGGAAATTATTTGTTGGTGATTTTAGTTACGGGTCAGTGAAATTGTTTTCAGAAGTTCTTAAGAGATAAATGAACCACATAATGCTACATCATTGTCTGCCTGCAAACGCCCACTGCTGGATATTATAGGACTTTCCCAATAACCATTGTCTTTTGGGGGATTTGCCTTCGTCACCATGCTTGACAGGCGGATTCGTGACCGCAGAAGGTTTTATTTGTACCCAGGTAAACGTGGGATGTAAGGGAGCGACCCATCTTTTCGCTCCAAGCCCACCTCACCTGCCCATGGTGCATCCTGCCGAATAACGATCGAGGCGCTGGCAACCGACTGGTGGCGGTATAACCATCACAATTGAAGGCGTAGCTAAATACCACATACCAATGACGGGCAGGAGCGTCACCGGCGCCCTGCGATCGCCAACCCGCCTGCCCAGCGTGGTGATTATGGGTAGGTATATCCTCCAGATGTTGGCCCTAAGTCGCGAACAACTGGAGAGGCCTATGTCCAGCAGTGGACTGCAATAGGCTGGTGATGATGATGATAGGTAAAAGCTGCCTCCCGTTTCCTGATATTTCTCATAATAGTCTTCTACGACACCCACGGGATAAGATAGGGCGATCCTATCTAACCCGGGAACCGCACGGAAAATATAACGCTTATTTTGATACAACGCATCGTATGCCCTTTGAGCCTCTCCTTCGTGCCCCGAGTAGTGAGTGCGGGGGCGCGATCCACTCATAAAGGGCGTAACTATTCGTATACGTATTCACAAGGTCCGTCCGGGGAGCTCCCTGTTGTTCCCCGGAGCCGGGGGTATTTGCCCTCCCCGGACCAGGAGTGCCGGCCGCTTGTCATCTGCGGCTGGCCAGGGCATGCAGGGATTCGGCCGTGTGCTTCGGCGAAACCCGTGTCCCTGCAACTTGCTGCCCACTGGTGACACAGAGGTGTTTAGTGGGTATACCCTCCCATTTCGGGAGGTGTGAGTCCCACACACCATGTCACATCCCCTCGGAGGTAGCCCCCCTCTAAAAAAAATTCTTGTTAAGGATAGGCCTTAGCCCAGTATCCATTTATTGTGCCCATAGCAGCGCAAACGTATTAGGGAAAGACCATAATGAAATTTTCATTAATTACAAAAGCGACTTTTGGACGAAAAAGAAAGTTTTAAAATGCATTACCGCACATGTTTGTAGGCATCATATTAAAACTGCACTTTAACGCAGTAATCTTCGACTAATCTGCGGCGTTCCCGGCTTTGTTATCCGGTTGGATGAATAATTTCGTTCGTTGCCGCGAAAAAATATTGCTCCCGCCAAACGAGAGGTTTTTTTACAGCGTCAGCCCGATTTTTCAGGCTTTAATGATAGCCGAGCGATGGGTCAGTGCTATTACGGAAAAACAGCTTCACCCAATTTTATTTATATTGACAATCTGACTGGCGAAATTACAATTTTATCAGCGTATGTCGATGTTTTTCATCCATGAAAAGAATATAAGAGAAAGTTTATTGACACCGAAGTGGTTCTTTGTCTGTTAGAGATCGCTTACAGTATTAGGACCGCCTGAATTCTACTTATTTAACTAAGTTTCATATAACTATTTAAAATTTGTAAATTTTACAAAAAAAAATTATAAAAAACTTAATATCTAAATTACTTCTTGTAAAGTTATTTAATATTTGCTTTCATCAGATATTCCGAATTATATCCAGAACACAATCAATGATGGCTTGTTAACATTTGATTAAATATGATTTCAGAAATATGTAGTTGATGATCAATACAATACCAATATCTTTGATTTGATAGAATTCGACTCGAAATCAAATCAAAGCATCGTTACTTGCGAAGTATAGGTTTACAGTGGTGTCGCAGTTATTAAATTGTGTTTCGACATTCAACCTTTCATACCACATGGTACAGAATTAAGATTATGTATGTATGTAGCTAACTCGTGATAGATTGAATTTCGAGTTCTAAAGTAAAGTAATACGAAAAAATATATTTGAAGATAAAAATCATAAAAAGGTTGTTTTAATTCATAAAGAGCGGTTGATGTAGATTACACTAAAAATTTATCTTATTAACATAATCCAAACATCTATCATCAAAGATTTCTTTATTTGCTGTAGCTTTTCAGCAGACTAACTTTTAAAAAGAGATTTCGTCTAGACTGGTCCAGGCTTCGGGCGACCCCAGAGCTGGCTCGTACCTCGCTCAGCGCATCTCGCTTGCTATTCAGCGAGGTAACGCAGCCAGCGTCCTGGGGTCACTGCCACAGGGACCCGTTTTTGAAGATTTTTAGTGTTTGTACATATTAGTTTAGTTTAGGTTTTATTTATTTATTTTTTATTTATAATATGTAACCCATCTGTAAATACCATTGTTGAAATAAATATTTATATAAGAGACTTTTAAAATATTATCACATTTAAATGTCATAAAAGATTGCCTCCTTTTATTATAAAAAAATGCTTGTCAAGCTTTTCAGTTACACAAAAGTGTATACTGAAAAGTCATTGCCATCAATCTTAATTAATATCCTTTTCATGAGCTTTTTGGTGCAGAAAGAGATACGATAATGGACTTGGAGCAACAATAAAATTGTTGAATATAATTTTTTTACAGATTTATTGTTCAATTATGCCTATTATTTATTATGCATTAATTACGCGGGGGAAATTGTAAGTATAGAGAAAATCCTGGCTTGAAATTTCACCGGGTAATATCCGTACCAGTGACTGGTTGTAACCGTATACACCATTATAATGCGATCGGAAAACTTAACGCCAGTATTATGTTTTATTATTGAATTATCATCATCATCATCAGCCTATTGCAGTCCACTGCTGGACTCCAGTTGTTCGCCAATTAGGGCAAACATCTGGAGGATATACCCATAATCGCCACGCTGGGCAGGCGGGTTGGCGATCGCAGGGCGTAGCTTCTCGCTCCGGCGACGCTGATGCCCGTGTGATGGTTATACCGCCATCAGTCGATTGCCAGCGCCTCGTTTGCTATCTGGCAGGAGGCACCACGGGCAGGTGAGATTAGCTTGGAGCAAAAAGATTAAACATCTTTCCCTTACATCCTTTACATCCTTCTTATTGAATTATACTCTTGTTAAAATTTGAATATGCCGATGTACGGATGTTATTCGTTTTTAAACTAAATTGTTAATTACCTGTCCAAATTGATAATAATAACGTAACTTTATCCGTGGGTTAAATTGGCTATCGGGGCTATTAGGTACCTATATAGCTTTAGTCAAGACTGCATTGCATCGTTTTAATGAATCATTTTCCGTTTCAATATACATCTATTTATTTCCTTAGTAAAACAAATGACGCTGCGCTGGATAGATAAAATTTTAAAGGAAAACTATCAAAAACATTGCTCATAAATTAAACTAGGACATTTTGTTTACGAGTGCGCAAACGACCGGACCGGGGATAAGCGCTAGCTGAAGTCAAGTTAAGAGTTGAGATTTAATCCATAGCAAAATTATATAAGACAAAATCACATAAACCGATCCGAAAGTAAGTCGCTTAAACGTAAGCTTGAGCACTTGTGTAATAAGTATCAGAACAGCGGAGGTACCACAAATATATCTTTAAATACAACTATACGAAACAACAAAACTACATGTTCATCAGAAGAACGTTTGTCACGGGTGAGACTCGAACCCGACCTTTGGTTCAGAAGGCAAAAGTCACCAATAAAATTGAGCCACGTGGCCAGCTAAATTAGCTGTCTTCTAAGTATTCCCTCCTGCCTCATCAGCATCCCGATACAGGAGAGTCCTGGTATAATTGAATGGTCGTCAAAATTTTATTGCTAAATAGTTTACTGCTTATATTAATTTATTTTTTCACAAAATCGGCATTGCACTTTGAAAACTGCGAAGTGATTCCGGGAGCACGTGCAAATAAGAATCAATCATACAATCCACGAGTATATTTCTGTCTATTATCATCATCATTATTATAAGCTTTTCGATCTCCACAGCTGAATATAGGCCTCCCCAATTGTTCGCCACCTTGGATCTAACTATTTCACTTCTTAACTACGAATTCAGTCTCCCCAAATAAAAGACGTCGGAAACAAATTACCGTCTACTTCCTTTCTTCAGTAGCATTCGTCTCGCCTATTCATTACGGACACAATCCGGCCCTTTGAGTTGATGGCAAGCCTAAGGTTTCATCTGTATCATAGAAAGGCCGATTCAACGCAAACAAGTTGAGATATCAAAGCAACGCTAATGAAGCTCCAATTCAAAGTGTTTCGGGATTCGTTCCTTTGTTTGTGCCGTTCAAAATCCGGTCCCAATCAGAATCTTGTGATCTCTTACTAATTAGTACGTGTGCATTGGCAGAATGTTGTATGCCAACATCGATTACTTTCGAGATCGTTGTAAGCGGATTTCGCATTTACTTGGAAACGGCGTCCATTGATCGCAATAAAACCTTTAATGTTTTATCTTCTTTCAAAGAAAAATGTTTGACTTTATATCTATCATTCATAATAAGATTCATAATATACGATATTGCTTCATCTACTTATTAGAATATTTTCTTAGTATATATTAAATGTGAGGTAAAGATATTTACTTTGCCTCTTATTGGTATACACTTTTATTTTTCTTTGATCAATTCATTTCATAGTATAAATAAGGACTTAGCTGAGTTATGTACCAACATTTTTTGTGGCATTATTATGTTTATCTATCTCTATGGCCAGACATAACTGCTCTCTGCATGATTGTTCTAAAGATGCAGATCAATCATTGCTTTTATCCAACAAGAAGCTGAACTGATATTTATCAAGCATGCTTAAGCACTCGCTTTATTATTAAAATAAAACTGAATCAAGGTAGTCAAGGACAAACTTACAACACCCCTCTTTTTGCGTTGGTGGTTAAAAATGTTAATAAATTAATAAATGGCAAAAGTTGCTAAATGTTATATTCACAAAAAATAAATATTAAAGGTGTTCGTTTAATATGCTAGCTTTACGCGTTGTTTATATGATACAAACACATAAACATAACATCTTGGGATGGCTGTTACATGGCGCATGTAACGTTAAATCGACGAAATTGCTGTATTATTAAAAAGTAATTCCGTTTATGTTCCAGTACGGAAGCACTCAACTTTACACACCTCAGATAGCAAAATTTTAGTACCGGCTTTAAATTTACAGATTCATAAAATACACTTCCTTCCGTAGGTAAGCGTTAACATTATCTGTATCTTTTTAAAACCTTAAACGTGCAATAAATCTTTTGATGACTGGTATTTTCAATATAACCCTTGTATTTACGGCATAGCTGATATTAAATACAGAGGTATCAATTTGCTAGATATGACTTTTAACTCGATAAAGTGTAATAAATTTAGTTCTGTAAAATTGTTTTTTTTTTTATAGTAGCTCGATAGAATGGCTTCCGATGGCGAAAGAGAAGCCCAAGTCGCAGTGACAACGGGTAAGTAACTGGTCAGCTACCTGTCAGTTGCCACTGCCATGCCGGCCCAACCCTAACCCCTCACGTGCTCCGGAAACCCTACTCACAGTCAGAAACACGACCTAGAGGTCATTTGGCTGCGGTATTCTATAGGGTGTTTATTTCATTATTTGTACCAATAAGTCCTAGAATATACCAATATTCTAGGATAAAAAAACTTAATTCAATCATGTTGATTTATTATTCTTCTGAATTTTTGGAAAGGTGCCTGAAACGGTGGATACCAAATAATTATAAGATTTGTATCGAATCTATGAGTTCTGTATATTATGCGAAAAGGTGAACTTACTTGTACTCGTACACTTTTTTTTATAAATAGCTATTGCATTGAAATAAGTGCTTAAGATACTTTAAGATTCAATCGATGTACCTACTGAACGCATTGTGCACCTTTACCTATTTAGCAAACAGCGTTCTAGATCAGCCACTGTTTCTCGCGATTACCCGAGCGAGACTCACAAATTGTGTCACACATCCCACATGCTTATGAAGTTTAGACGAAATCATCATTCTCCTGCCCTTATCCCGTTCTAAGTGGGGTCGGCACAACATGTTTTCTTCTTCCACTCTTCTCTATCCACTCTACTCCACACTCACATGACATCCATATCATTTGACCTGTGATACAGGTTTATCTAATACCTACTTCAGGCACCAGTCTCTCACGATGACAGGGGTCTGAGTTTGGTTCTCTAAGGTTAGAACTAGTTAGTCTTAAGACGCCTTTATATTGTGAGAGAAAATAAATGATTTTATTATTATTTTATTATTTATCACACAGTCCATCCATTCCTTTTTCGGTATTCCTTTTCCTCGAAATCCTTTCACATTCATATTCAATACTCATCTCGTTACACGCCTTTTACACCTCCTCATAATGTGCCCAAACTAATTTGCTACTCTTTAACTTTTCTGTCACTGCTACTTTCAGTCTCTCTCTGATATATATCATTAGTTTACATGAAATGAGCACTTAAAAACGAACTAGTTAAATTGTTTATGCACCAAGCGTTAGCATAAGTCCACAAAGCGTGCTGTGGAAATAGTAAAAGACAGCCATATTTTCCGGAGGCCCGGGTTGTGGTCTGCGCGTGTTACAGGTGTGTCTCTGTTTTAATCTCCTAATGGCCGCCCTGAGCCGAGCTTTGCCGCCACAGTATACATCTAGCTGGAAACGATTTATACTGATAAGGGGTATGGTGTAAATTGCATCACACTAAAACGTAATACGTCTGAGAGGGAGGCTTAGCGCAAATAACAGTTTATTATCTTCTCTTACAATTATCTGAGGCAAGTTTGGCTTTCTGTTTAAGAAATCTTTAGTGTTGGAGCAAGGGATTAAAGCCAATAAAGTACATTTTTTGCTAAAAGTATTTTAGAGGACGTTTAACGTTTCAAGTATGTATTTAAATAAATAACCGTTTCTCAAGTTATTACTAGAACGATTTCTGTTAATAGACGGTTCAGTGATAGATAAATTCGGGATATTATTTAAGAGAATAAAAAGACTGGCTCGATGGCTCATTTGGTAGTGACCTCTGCCCTCTGAGCCAAGGGTCGTGGGTTCGATTCGCGCACAGTACAAACATTTATGTTCATGAACATGTGTGTTTGTCTTGGTCTGGGTGTATTTATTTACAAAAAAAATGTATCTAAGTAAGTTTATCAGTTATCTAGTACCCATAGTACAAGCTTCGGCTTAGTTTGGGGCTAGGTGGCGCTGTGTGTCCCAGCGTGGCCTGTCTTGGGTTATTATTTATTTATTAATAGTGGCGTGAATTAAAGGAAGCCTTTGTTCACCAGTGGACGGACCAGGGCTGTTGACTGATTGTTTGAGTTCAATATTTGCTATATTTAGTTTAGTCCGTTGGTGACTGTCATACGGAATTTCGAAGCTCAAAATTACGAATAACACAAGCGTAGATAGCAGGGTGTGACTAATGAAATTAATAAGGTATAAACCTTATAAATTCTACCCGAACACACGAATATTGATGCACATGTTTCAGAAATAGCCTCTTTTCATTTAAGTTGAACACTTAGCGAAATTAATTCAGATTGCGTCGTTTTGCGCCGTACAGAGGCACATACCTCGACATACGAGTATATCAGAGGCACTAAATGGAGTGTACGTTGTGTCAAAGGATGAACTAATGTGGAATTAATGTACTGATGTAAAAGCTTTACCTAACAGTTTGTTGAGCGTTTATAGATATACTAGTATCACTCCATTCGTATTATGAGGATATTCCATTTGGATTACATGGTTATAGTGGTAAAACGAGGGAGAGGTGAATACGATGCGATACGATTTGAACATTACGTAACAATCTTAACATGTTACGGGGTTGCGTTAGACACAATAAACATCATTGAGAGAGGTAGGGCTTAGCGAATCTTCGCCCTACAGAATACCGCAGCCAAATGACCTCCGGTTCGTGTTTCTGCTGGTGAGTAGGGTTTTCGAAGCTCGTGGGGGGTTAGGCCTAGGCCGGCATTACAGTGGCAACTGACAGGTAACTGACCAGTTACTTGCCAGTTGTCACAGTGACTTGGGCTTCTCTTTCGCTTTCCATCAGGCGTAGGGAAGCCATTATGTCGAGCGACTATTAAAAATAAGAAAAAAAATCACATTAGAAATTATGTAGTTATAACGTATTTGAGGCCATGTAAGGGAGCGATCTTTTCACTCCAAGCCATCCTCATCTGCCCATGGTGCATCCTGCCGGATATCAAACGAGGCTCTGGCAACCGACTAATGGCGGTATAACCATCACGATTTAAGGCGTAGCTTCTTCTTCTTGTCGTGTCGATGGAAAACTCTGCTACATGGACAGATTTACCATTAGCAAGTAATAGGTCTACTCGTGAGCACCTGTCCGGACAAGCAGGGCAGTCCAGAACGTGAGTCAAGGCGTACCTAAATACCACAGGCCGATGACGAAAGGCAGTATGACCGGCTAGCGTATCCGCTACGATGATATTTTATGAATGTTTATCTATTAAATTGATTCAATGATGAATCGACCTTCCGAATCCGGTGGTAGATTCATTGTTTGTACTTGCATTATTTGACGATTCATAAGTGCTCGTCATGAGCCTACTTGAATAAAGATATTTTTCATTTTCATTCGAATTTGGTACCATTACAAAATTCTATTAAAAATGAAAATGAAATGAAATTTAATATGATACATGACCTAGCAAGAATGGTCCTGCTAGGTCATGTATCATATTACGTCATAAACGGTAACCCCGTCTTTTGTTACATGTTGATTCTCCATGAGAAACGGATACCTCTATGAAATATTTTATTAAGATGTCACATTTATGTAAAGACCACTCGTGGGGTTATGTGTAATAATAATACACCTATCTACAGCTTTATAGCAAATAATAAAATACAGCCATACGCAACACGTGTGGACCATTCAGATTTTATTAGAGCACGTACAAAAAATTATAGATATAAACCTTCCAGCGACTTTATAGTCCGGGCCGGTCATGCCCCCAGTTCTGAAACGCATTGTGAATTTTATCCGGTGCACTCAGCCGGGTGGGGGGTGCTAAAACGTTTGTAATTAAAACTGTGAATACATCTGCTGAGGTAAACAAGGAGGACTTTCAAATTAAACGTCCGTTACATTTGAAAGTAATTCTTTGAAAAGTTTTACATTACTCTTTTAATTGTGTATGGTTACACAACATATTAGCGGGTCGAAAGGTCCATCATAGATTACAGGGTCATTCCGCCCTCTCCCGCACTGTTTTAGGTAATTATTATTAGCATTAGTAACTTCCGACGAGTGATGTGAAGCAATTATCATGTATGAACGTATATTACGATAGTGCATAACTCAAGACTTTCGAGTATTTTTTTGCGTTTGAATGTGTTTAATTTCAGGACTTAGTAAAATATTGTAGCATGAATTCTGTTCATAATTACAATATTCTTTAAAATTATCATACGATGTCCTGAAGAAAACCTTCGGGAAAAAAATCGGCCAAGTGTGAGTCGGACTCGCGCACGATGGTATCCGGGACAAATAGGCATAAAATACAATAGAGAATTTTGTGAATATTTCATGTGGCTACCTGCTCCCGTTATTGATATTAAGCAAAATGAGCAAAAAAAACGCGGTTAATGTTAACGTGTAGGCCCGGTAGATAGATAGAAACTATTTATTTCATAAAACACAGAAATTACAGGAAAACACATTATCAATAAAACAAAGTGGGTAAGCTACAACTTAGGCATTTTATTATGTAATATGTAGTTATTATGATACTAATGACTCGAGAGATTAAAAACAAACTTTACAGATGTTTTGTAACGGAAAGGCGATTATAAATATTTTAAAATTTCTAAAATAAACCAAATCATAATAAAAATATACCGACAAAGCTTTCAACGGCTTTTCCACGTTAAAAACCGCTGAGTTTTTCATATTTGGAGCTTACTTTGTTGTCTTTGGTACATTCACCTTGGTTATTCTACTAAGTGAAAAATGATATAATTTTAAATATAGGTACCTACCTACATTTAGGGATTTAGATATACCTGTTATGTCGTTTATACTTGTATAGCATAGGAGAATTCTTAAAATTCTCGGAGTAGATACCTCATTTAAGATGTTAGCAAATATTTGACATAATGGCTTCCTTGAATGCACGGAAAGCGAACAAGGAGCCCAAGTCACACTGATAACGGGCAAGTAACCAAAACAGTCACATGTATAGTGCTACCTCCATGTCTCGGCCCGCAAGTATATTTTTCATGCCCTGCTTACGTTCCCTTATCAAAGGAAGAAGGAAACGCATGTACAGGCAATGAGTTTATATGAGGTTTTAATGACGCGGCAAAAATAAGAATTTCCGAACCTTTTTGTTCGCGGAGGAGTTTTTTAATGTTAAACTCTAACAATGAACGCTATCACGTATTTGTTTGTTTTATCATTTCCATATTATTACAGGTTTATCACAGATAACAATATCGAGAATTTAATTAAAATCCAGTAAATTACAAAATCGCGTTCAAAACAAGCTTCACAAATTAAATGGCAACATTTTCATCAAGTTAACCAAATAACCAAACAGCGTTAACAAAACGATTAGAAGCGAAATTTAGTTCAACGTAGTGTTGTCGATCATCAGGCGACTTGTCCTTAGTTATCGACAGTTGAATTGATATCAACAGTATCGATAGTATCGATAAAAAAACACCCGAAACATTGAGGAGGGATGAAAGGCATAATAATAACAAGACGAGTATTGAGTCTGAATATGGAAGGATATAGAGATAGAGGAAGACCGTAAAAGCAATCGATGGACTGTGTGAGAAATTATATGCATCTCAAAGGTGTGAGTGTGGAGATGACGGCTGATAGAGAAATGTGGAAGGAGAAAACGTGTTGTGCCGACCCCACTTAGAGCGGGATAAAGGCAGGAGAATGATGATGACTATCAATACTCAGAATTGACATATTGCAGCGACATGCTATTCATATAAAAGAGTTATTCCAACTAATCTCATCCTCTCTTTCCTCTCCCACGAACAACACGTGTTGGACAGCGTTGTCATCCACATACAATTCAGACGATAGTTAAGTAGCGCGCACCAAAAGGCTTAGTTCCTCGTATCTGCCCCATGCCATTAAGTCATGGACTGCCCGAATGAGCCTGCCATGAGCTGAAAGCTCATGTGTTTCCTTCCTCTTACAATCCTGGGTTCTTTAAGCGGGGCGTGAAACGGTATCTCGGTTGGCCTTTAAGATGAGAGCGACCAGCGCGGAGGGTTTGTCTTATTATGCCTGTCGACCTAACATTTAGACCTCACGACTGCTTACCATCAGCTGGACTAAGGTCACCCTGAACGGTCTTTTTATATAAAAAACCTATAGATAGTTTATTCTGCGTTTCTTTTAGGCGATATTATTCTTTGGTTCTTAACTTAAGTACGTTACGTACGAATGTTCTAAAACTATCCATTGTTAAACCATCGTTTGTTCGACAACTCTAGTTCCACCTAAAATCGCGCAGTAATCAAAATTGATTCATAGGATGCGGTTGTTAATGTCGTTTTGTTTAACGCAACATTTTGCGAGTGTTTCGTATCGGTCCGTATCAACGTGCGGGTGACATACGGGGACATACGGGAACATGACATAACATTAATTACATTAAAACAATACATTATTGCGGTTGCGGGTTGATAACTCTTCTCTTTAATGCGCGGATAATGTACCACAATGTGGATACGGGATGAATTTTTAAGCTATTTTGTGCGGATTTGTAATTATGGTAATGAACAATTAATTATAAATATTTTGATTATTACATATCAAATAATATTCACATTTAATTTCATCCATAAAATAAGCATACTTTTTACTATGGATTACTCTTCAAATGCAAAGGAAATTAACTTAAAGCTACGTATTATTAGTATTATTCTGGCAGGCTCGGTGGCTCATTTGGTAGTGACCTCTGCCCTCTGAGCCATGGGTCGTGGGTTCGATTCCGGCACAGTACAAACATTTGTGTTCATGAACATGTCTGTTTGTATTGGTCTGAGTGTTTTCTATGTATAATATGTATTTATTTAAAAAAAAAATGTATCTAAGTAAGTTTATCAGTTGTCTAGTACCCATAGTACAAGCTTCGGCTTAGTTTGGGGCTAGGTGGCGCTGTGTGGCCCAGCGTGGCATGTCTTGGGTTATTTATTTATTAACCAGTTATCATGATACAACATTATTCGATAGAATAATTTTTATGCGAGAGGTGGCAGACGAGCAAATGTGATGCCTGATGGTAAGCAGTCAGACATACATTGGGTCGGTTTTGACTAAGAATATAGTAGTGATATGTATTTATTTACTAAATAGAATGAAAACCGTCTTCATATTATAGGTGTATTTATTTACAATGACACATAACAAAAACCGTCGCTATGGCAACGTTGAGACACCACAGTCCTCCGCCGTGAATTCCCTAGTCGGGTCCCTTAGGGCTACTCTCCCGGCTGGAAGCATTTGGTCAATGTGGCGCCGCAAGGTCTTCCCCCCTTCTGTAGTTACCTCGTAGTGTACACTTCCCAGACGCCGGATCACCTTCCCGAATTCCCACTTTTGGGAAGGGTCACTATAAGTCCGCACCTGCACCTTTTCGCCAGTGACGAATGTCTTTTTCACCGGCGCTTCGGGGGTTTGTGAAGAGTGGAAATGTACATTCTTTTGAAAAATCGTGTGTAATTTTGTCCGTATATCTCTGTTGAACATTAGTTGATATGGAGTCTGGCCGGCGTTGTTCGGGGTCTGTCGAATTTGGGTGATAACTGATCTTACTTTTTCACTAATGTTTCCTGAATTCTCTGCAATCCGTCTCAGTGATTTTTTAATTGTTTGAACGAACCTTTCTGCTTGTCCATTTGTAGCCGGATGATAAGGAGCGCTGGTCTTGTGAATGATACCCGATTGTTTGAGGTACGTCTCAAATTCTGTGGACGTAAACTGACGTCCATTATCCGACACCAGTACATGGGGAATTCCAAATGTAGCGAAAATATCTTTTAACTTAGTAATACACCAAGCACTTGTAGTCGATTTCGTTGGCAAGACTTCTACCCATTTGGAGAATGCGTCCACGACTATGAACAGTTGATAGCCCGCTATTGGACCTGCAAAATCAATATGAATCCTTTGCCAAGGACTAGCAGGAATTTCCCAATGGTGTAGTGGTGCTTTTGTAGGTTCGTTTTGTTGCATTCGACAGGTTCGGCACGCGTTAACTTTGTCTTCTATGTCCTGATCGATATTCTTCCAGTATATGAAACTTCGAGCCAAAAGTTTCATTTTTACAATTCCTATATGTCCAGCGTGTAATTCATCTAATGCAGAAATTCGTAGGGTTTGTGGTATTACAATTCTTGTGCCTCTAAATAAGCAATTATCTTGAACTGTGAATTCATGATCTTTATAGCCCAATTGTTTCAGTGGTCGGCCAGCTAGCAAGGCTTGAATTACCGTTTGTAGTTCTGTATCCTTTCGCGTTTCTTCTTTAATGATTTCTGGACTAATACTTAGTGTATTGATTAATTGTGTCTGGTAAGTAGTGATTCTGTCAATTTTATTTTCAGGAGTCCTGTCAACCGGAAATCGGGATAAGAAATCAGCATTACTATTGTTCAGTGATGAGCGGTATTCAATGGAATAATCAAATCCAGAAAGAAAATGGGCGTAGTGAAACAGGCGCATAGTACTCATTGTCGGCAAAGTCTTGTGTGGGTGGAAAATTGCTGTGAGGGGCTTATGATCAGTAACTAAAATAAATTTTCTTCCGTAGCAGTAATGAAAAAATTTCTTTAAGCCCCAGTAGATAGCTGTAGCCTCTTTGTCGATTTGGCTGTAATTTTTCTCACTTTTAGACAGAGTTCTGGAGGCAAATGCAATTGGTCTTTCCGAACCATTCGGTAGCCTGTGAGACAGAACTGCGCCCAAGCCAGTCGGTGAAGCATCTGTTGCAAGTATCACAGGTTTATTGGGGTCAAAGTGTGCTAGAACGCTGTCACTTAAGATATGCATTTTAATTGCCTTGAAACTTTCTTCACATTCCTTCGTCCATTGAAAATCAACTCCAGTTTTAAGTAGTTCGTTTAGAGGACTCGTAATTGACGCTAAATTTGGAATAAATTTGTTGTAGAAATTTGCCATGCCTAAAAAGGTTCGTAGTTCGGTGACATTTCTTGGTGGTTCTGCATTGGCTATGGCGTTTACTTTATCTTTATTCTTGTGAAGGCCGTATTTATCAATGGTATGGCCTAAATACTTGATGCTTCTTTCGAAGAAATGACATTTGTCCTTGTTGACCCGTAGGTTGTTATCCTTGAGACGATCAAGTACCTTTTTCAGGCGTTGTAGTAATTGACACTCAGTCGACCCCTGGATGATTATGTCATCAAAAAAGCATTTGACACCTTCGATACATTGGAGTGTTCTATCCATGAATTTCTGCCATAAATTTGGTGCTACTTTCACTCCGAACATGAGTCTGTTTACCCTGTATGTGCCCTTGTGAGTACTTAGTGTCTGTAAGAGGGCACTATCATCGTCCATAACCATGTGTAAATAGGCCTGACTAATGTCAAGAGTACAAAATAACTCACCGCCATTCATTTCCGAAAATATGTCCTCAATGATTGGGATGGGGTACTGCTCGTCTTCAATCACTTTATTCAACGTAACCTTGTAATCGGCGCATAAGCGGATACTGCCGTTAGGTTTTACGATGGGTACTATAGGAGTCCCCCATTCTGAGTGGTCAACCTTTGTAATAACACCTTGTGTGCATAGTCTTTCAATCTCCTCATCAACCTTAGCTTTAAGAGCATAGGGTACTCTTCTGGGTTTAACAAAAATAGGATGTGTATCTGGACGTAAATTTAGATGGGCTTGATAATTAGGTATTTTACCTAGGCCTTCAGCAAATACAGTTGTAGAATACTGTTCCAGAAGTTCGTCCAGTTTGGGGTGTGATTCAATGTGTATGTGTCTTATGTCTGCAAGTTCAAGTTGTAGGTCTTTTATCCAGCTTCGCCCAAAAATAGGGTCAACATTCTTATTGATTACGTACAGTTTATTGTAACATTGTTGTCTTTTGTAGGCGTATTTTACATATGCGACACCGGCAGGTTTGATAATTTCTCCCGTATATGTTCTCATCTTTATATCAGTTTTGAAAAGCTTTTTCTGAATTCCAAGATCTTTGAATTGTTTCAATGACATTGATGTTAAAGCTGCTCCTGTGTCAAACTCTAATGAAACTCGTTTATTTTCAATTTCAATAGATATCATGTATTTTTCTGGAATGTCTGACTTTATGAGATTGATATCACACAGACTCTCATCGCTACAGATCGCATCTTCTTCAATTTGGTGAGTATTTTGCTTACGTCTATATTGTAGACAAACTCTTGCAAGGTGACCTTTGCGTTTACAGTGGTGGCAGGTGTTGTTAATGCTGCCACATTTATCTGCCTTATGATCATTCTTTCCACACCTGTAGCATTTACCACGCAGGTCAGCAACTGTTCTTGGATGCTGTATTTGTCGACTAGTTGAAGGCGTACTTCGTTGCTGACTTTCAAATCTAGGTGGAGTTACCTTATGTACTGGTTCAGCCCAGGAAGACATTTTTGAAATGTGTAGATTTTCAGATTTACTCATTTCCATGGTTGTCGCTATTTTTTGTATGTCCGAGAATGCACATGATTTTTCTTGTAATATCTTGGTTCTTATTTCATCGTCTTTTAACCCTCTTATAAACTGTAAGCATAAGTACATGTCAGCGATTGATTTATTACAGTTTGGACAATTGAAGTTGCAGTTACAGGTTAACTTCTTAAGTTCTGACGCATATGTATTAACAGTTTCGTTCTGATGCTGCAGTCTAGATATGAATCTGTGTTGTTGAACCCAGATGCTAGGTTTCGGATCTAAGTATTCTTCCAAAATTTGGGTTAGTTCCAGAAATGTCATGTCCAGAGGATTATCAGGTGCACATAAATCATATAATTTTTCATGTAATTCAGGAGTCAATGAAGATAATAAAATATATACCTTCATGCGAGGGTTGTCCGAGTAATTGTTCAGTAGTATATGTAATTCGAATCGCCTTATAAAATTTTTGAAAGATTCCTTATCCTGTAGGGGTTGTAATTGCATCTTGGGTTGAGAATTCTGAGTATTGCTATTGTTTACTGTTGGTACATTTTGGTGGCCAGGTTCTAATCTTAAGAGTTGGAGTAGTTGTACCTTTAGGTGCGTTGTCACATCCTCAAATTCAAATCTGTAATTTATTTCATCTTGTAAAGTAGTGTCTGCAGTTTCGGATTCGATGGTAGATTGTATTTCTTGAAATTTTCGTAAATTTTCGTTCAAGCTGTCAATTCGTAATTTGATTTCTTCGTTGGTGATTTCAGTTCTTGTGTTGATTGAACTTTGGAGTCTTGTAATATACCCTCGAAGGGCTCCTCGCACGCGCTTAAGCTTTTGTGCATCGTTCGTGGCCATCGTCGCCAATTGATATGTATTTATTTACTAAATAGAATGAAAACCGTCTTCATATTATAGGTGTATTTATTTACAATGACACATAACAAAAACCGTCGCTATGGCAACGTTGAGACACCACAAGTAGTATAATTTTAACAAAGAGATAACTAACGGATGCCTTTAAACCAAAAATACTTTGTCTAGAAACTGCATTTCCTACGGTTGAAAGCAAGTATGGAAGCTCATATTGAAAGGAATGTGATGTTCTACGTCACTCATACGCTCTTAAATTGGGACACGATGGATTTTGCAGGAACTATGAATAGAATTTATATCTGTGAAATTTCCAAGTAAAATTAACTTCCATTACCTACATATTTTGAACACTTGAATTATTACAATTTAAACTCTGTTAACCGGGATATGTGCTTGGAAGCATACTGGAAAGCTTTAATAATCCTTTTATATCTTTGTTATCCCAAAACTCCATTCTTCCTGTAGGTTTCATAACTATTGACTTAAAAGTTTCAGCTTTTCAGTCGTTGGTAGGCAAACCCACCTCGCTTTCGACAAACGTCGTGACAGCCGTGGTACGTTCGGCTATAAATATGTTTTTTAAATAAAAAACTACATTTTCTAATAGATCAATAGTAATAGCCACAGCATTTTTATTGTCGAAGATTCACCATAAATGTATTGCTCTGTTAAGCATCAAGTTCAATATTTGGTGCATTGATGTGCCTATATACTGTCGCTAATATTGTTACAATTTGTTTATTTTTAAAAATGGCGTGCATAATATTTTATATTGCACTAAATAACCGTAGTTCTATCTTTGTCCACGTAAATTGAAACAATCATAGCACAAACGCTAAGTAATTTAAAACGATCATACATACATTATTCGAACATAACTCGTGTACATGACTAAGTTTTACGAATTTCGATATAGAAGCTTAAGCGCTTCGCTAATACTTCGACGATTTATTATCAATAAATAACCACTACTACAACTCCTAAACGTAACTTAGCGTTCAGTTCAGCTCTGGGAATTAGATTAAGTACTTAGGACCAACAGTGTTATACAAAACAATAAATTTTGGTGGCTATTAATAATGGTTTGGCTCGTAACCAACTTGGGTCGGCGAACATTTAAGACCAAAAGCTGTTGTCTTATAGTGCTTCTGTGTAGACCGACGGTTCTTACCAAGACATTGGAGTTCTTAAGCCAGCACCTTAGTGCTTTACTGCGATAATTGTAGGTTGATTTCGAATTCTAAATTCCGTGGTATTGTGTTGTAGATTGAAAATTGTTTAGAAATTTGAATCTGGCGATGAGAAGGTTGTCTGGAAGAGATCACTACAAGCGATATATTCGCCTAAGTTGTACTATGTTTTGTTTGTAACATGTTTTCCTGTAATGTCTGTGTTTTGTGCAATAATCTATCTATATTTTTTACATTCCTATTATTGTTACTAGCAGTAAGATTACAAAACTAACTGACCCGTATTCGTGTCAATTTTTGGACATAAATATGAATAATCTATTTGTTTAGAAACATCAAACTGAATATTAGTGTGCACTTAACCTAAGATTATGAAATATTCTAAAAAGGGCATAGGCTTCTAGTCTAATATACTTTTAAATTTAATATACTCTTATTTAAACCCAATTCGATATTAATATTAAAAAAGATTAACTTTCCCGAAAACCTCTACGCAATTTTAAGAAGTAAAGTACGCCTACATTATTCATTTATAAAGTACGTTTCCAATAACTTATAAAAGATGTAACCCCGTCTTACGTCGATCTAATCTTCAATCGCGTTTTCAAAGGCGAGACTCGTCAATACACACTCATTCCACTTTGCCCCGTTTTAAAGCTCAGCGTAATCCATCGAACGTTCATCTTTACCGGCGTAGATTTAGGGATTAGGGTCGTCACACACAAGACTCATTTCACAAACACAAACGCCGGCGCCGCTTGTCCGGTGGCTTCCAGTTTTAGAATAGGACCCCACCTCATCGTCGTCGTAAAATACGATCAAGAGAATATCAGGAAACGGACAGCAGTGTATACCTGGGTACAAATAAAACCTACTGTGGTCACCAACCCACCTGCCAAGCGTGGTGACTATAGCAAATCCCCCGAAACAAATGGCTAATACAATTTTAGGAAATAGCCCCTAGTCTCCGGCAGCTTCAATGTTCCTTAAGTTCAGGGTAGCGATCGGGGTAACGGTGGCTAACACCACGAAGTGCGAAGAATCACTGGAACTGGATGGAACTAGTTATAAGTTGTTTAATTATGTATGAATATGGTTGCAAATAAATGAATATGAATGAAAATGAATATGAACAGATCTGGCTACCATCACCGACGATTGGATCTGGCAACCTATAACGCCACAATTAGTATTAGTACCTTAGTAGGTCAGACGACAGCAATGCTTACCTGGATACACATAAAACATACCTAATGCGGTGTACAAACCGCCTGCCAAGCGTGGTGACTCCTTCAAATAACAACAGGCATTACGACTAGCTTTTGTTTTGGTTTGATATTAATGGGTGTATAAATAAATATCAACTCAACATTCATCATAATCAGCTCGTATCAGTCCACTGCATGACATAGGCCTCTCCCAATCCTCCTGCCGGATCTCCTCATTTCAGATTAGATCCCGCAGAGACGCGCCGAGCATAGCCCTTACCATATCTCGCTGAGCGGCCTTTAACTTGTGGATTAGCCGACCCGTTACTCAAAATTATAGCAATCTTTAAAGTTAAATTCTGTACATTTATCGAACGTAACATTTATCAAAATTCGACCACCGTCCATATAGAAAATACTAATAAAATTGCCGCCAACATATTTGGCTAACAGAGTGTTCGATGTTCGTTAGTGTTGTGTATCATATAGCGCAACAAATTCGTTCGTACGTGCGCGCTCAGCTTTAGGAACACATTCTGCGGGCGCTGTCTCGCATCGGGCCAGGCTCGGCCGCTGCATTAGCTCAAATCCTCTGGGGCCGCAGGAGATCTCGATGTCGAAGAGACAGAGAAACAGCTTCGCAAGAAACGGCATCTTTAACGCAGTTAATACTTTACTGGGCACTTTTTTTTTTCAATATAAGCAATAATTACAAATGTTCATAGTTTTTAACATGTTTTCTTAGTGTGGACGGTTATATAGCAGAGTTTTACATATAACTTTTACAATAGCGACTGTCAATAGCCATACGATTAAATAAATAACTTTTGCACTCGAGTTACTTGTATATTACAAAGTAGGTAAGACATACCATGCTGGGCCACACAGCGTCATCTAGTCCCAAATTATGGTGAAGGTTGGCTACTACTATAGCTACTAGACAACTGATTAACATACCTACTTAGATATTGTATTTTTTTTACAAATACATTATTATACTAGTACATGGTAGAGACCAAACAGACATGTGTTGTGCACACATGCACACAAATGCTATGCGGGGATAAAACCCGCAACCACTGTATCACAGGCAGCTTTGGTCTTCAGTAATGGTCGTCAAAAGCTAAAGTAATAACATAACCAACGTATTTCCTAATATAAGCTTCAATGTACACCAACCATCTAAGGAGTTACGTGATGTATGGCCTTTGTACTCAGATTTAAGATAGCACCGTCCCTTCAAACTACCCGGGTCGCTTAGATGATTGCCAGCACTCCCGCTTATTACAAGCACCCGGACACTATCTGTTCCTTCTACATCATTGTATTTTGCAAGGCGCTTTGTCGCGATAGCGCGTCCATTCTCACTTAATACGAACACAATGCATGGAGTTGTCGGCCGATTTATCCGCTTTCGTTGCTGACTAGCTGTGTGCCAAGAACGGCGAACGTTTAGTGCTCGCGATTCCCTCTCGACAAACTGTGACGGCTTTGTCGATTCCACAATGGGTTACTGTCACGTTTACAACGTGATCTATTATACCGGAATTCTCCAGTTGTTCGCCACTTTGGTCGAACATTTGGAGGCTTGCTTTACCCATAATCGCCCTGCTGGACAGACGGGTTGGCGATCGCAGGGCGTAGCTTATTCGGCCTGTGGTATTTAGTCACGCCGTCTATCGTGATAGTCATACCGCCACCAATCGATTGCCAGAGCCTCTGTCTGTCCGTATGTCTGTATGTTCGTTATAGAAACAAAAACTACCTAACGGATTTTAACGAAACTTGGTACAATTATTCTTCATACTCCTGGGCAGGTTATAGTACATTTTTCACCACGCTACTATCATTAGGAGCAGAGCAGTGACGGGAAGTGTTGGAAAGACGGGATAACTTTTTACCTGTATGTTTGAACGCGCTTCACGCGAAGACTACTGCATAGAATTGAATGCGGTTTTCACCAATATATTGCTATAGGTTTACCTTAAAACTTAGGCAATAGGTATAGATAGGTATTTTATGGAAGTCCGTTATTTTTCAAACCCGATATCCACGCGTGTGACGCCGCTGGCACAGCTAGTCATTTACTATAATAATATGGTTTCACAACTTTAAACTTAGAAATACAACATTATGAATTCTTAATTATGACCTGTGGTTAACCACATAAGCGCCACTGTGGCCACCGGGGATCGGCAAACAATAGGTTTTCTTTTGTGTCTAGTTTCTCAGCAGTCACGATTGGAGTTGCGGGTGTCCATTGGCGGTGTCGACTGCTTACCATTAGGCTTCACAGTTGCACCTCTGCCGCCTCTCGCATAAAAAAAAAAGTCAAAGCTTCAAATAGTGAAAATGGCACACTTTTGGATAAAACATTTTGTATGTGAAAGTCCTCATTTATTTTATCTATCAGCTAATCCAAGCTTATGCTGAGCTGCTAAAACTAGTGGCTTGGATTATTCGAAAATAAAGTTGTGTTTTTGTCACATCGACTGAATGCGCCCGATAGACGATTGTAAAAAAAGTTATCCAATTTCGAATAGCTGTGGCACTAGTGAATGTTAGTTCATAGTCTAAATACACGACCGATAACGAAGGGAGAGTTTGACGAGCGACTACAATTGAAGCAAACAGAGCACTATAAAATAAAATATATACCTAGTTTATTTCTGCAAATAGGTTTACTCACTAGGTATTCCTGCATGTCTAAACTTTTTCCTACCAGACCTCCGACGTCTAGCCTGCTGAGGAGAAATGCCCCAATAAATAAAATAAATAATATCAGACAACAACACATTCATAGCAAGGTACCACAAATAAATACAAATATTAACACCCAGACACGGAGCAAACACAAGTGTTCATCACACGAATGTTCGTCCCGGGTGGGAATCGAACCCACGACCCTTGGTTCAGAAGCCAGGGGTCACTACCTATTGAGCCACCGAGCCAGTCACTAATAAACTATTTTCTTCGTGGGTTTCTGCTTGACTGCAATTCACTTCAAGGAAAGTGATATCGCATTCTACTTTGGAACGCGCTTACCCAAAAAAAACCAGTTCACTCTCGCTCTGAACAGTGGAAATCTCTTGAGGAACAAGGAGCCTGGCAAAAGGTTAGGCCGGTGGCACTATAAAAAGTTCGCACTTTAAATACATAATTTTAATAAGCGCAAACGTATCATGTTCGTATTGATTTTGTAGTTCAAATAATATTGTAATTTTTAAACT
This sequence comes from Conogethes punctiferalis, assembly GCA_031163375.1. Taxonomy (NCBI): domain Eukaryota; kingdom Metazoa; phylum Arthropoda; class Insecta; order Lepidoptera; family Crambidae; genus Conogethes; species Conogethes punctiferalis. Next base: position 8,890,548 of record CM062082.1, read on the forward strand.
TTTAGACATGAAAAACATGACTTCCTAGTCATTGTGCCAGGCTATCACTAAACGAAAGTGGCTGTTAAAACATGTTTTTTCTTATGTTCAACCAAAATACCTACTGTGAAGTATGTGACTTTGCCAAACCTGATCCATCCACCCATTGCCGATTTTGGTAAAAAATTAACAGAATTCCAAATATGTTGTATTTTACATTGTGTGTGCGTCGGATATGTTTGCTTTATGGAGCGTGAACTGAGATACCGCCAATGCAGAGGCATCAACGTTGCTACACTTTGTTGGCGCGAAAGAGGTTTGATTCACGCGCGGCACGAAAAATTCGCGGTGTACGCGATTTCACTTCGGATTGTAGACTTGTGTTGTGTTCTTTTTGTGTGTGAGCCATGGCAAATGGACAGTACAGCGACGGCAAACATTTTGCTTTGTAAATGCACTGTGGAGGATAAGCGAAAACCACAATGACAGATACTAACTATGTATTCTTTTAATATGGCGTTAAACAAAATACAATCCAGTTGCATTGAGTCAGTATTGATATTACATTTGAGATTTGTACCTTATTTGACGTTTTGTAATAATCTTATAACTAGTACCGTAGGTTCGTATGATAATAATATGAATTTAATTAATCACAATGACATTTCTGTGAACCTGTTGGTGTTGGATCAATCTGTAAGCTACTAGTGTTTATTAAATAAATTAATAAACAAATGAATAAATAAATATTAGACAACATCACATACATTGCTCCGATCCCGAAGTAAGTAGCTTAAGCACTTGTGATATGGGTACTAGAACAACGATGGTACCACAAATAAATACTTAAATACAAAATATAAACACCCAGACACGGGACAAACACAAGTGTTCATCACACGAATTTTTGCCCCGGGTGGGAATCGAACCCACGACCCTTGGTTCAGAAGGCAGGGGTCACTACCAATTGAGCCACCGAGCCAGTCTAGCAGTGAATATTGCTGGACAACTATTTATTTTGACATAAAATGAATATTGTACGTATGAACATTACCTAATTTGTGTTTTATAACTAACTTTAAAAAAAGAAGAGTTTCATAATTCGACCGTATACTTTTGGAGTTTCTCGTTATCGACTTTGGTTTAGATTTTGTTGTTCGGTTTATAAACACACAGCATAGCTAATGTTAACATATCATTAATTTGTACGAAATAAACAGCTTTAAATATTTCCATTAATATGAGCAAATGTATACCCGAATAATATTCGCGCTTAAAATTCATCCATAATCATTGCAATAAAAAAAATCCGTTGCATTTACAGCGTCGAAAATATTAATATGCTCCAGTTACCACTGACATAAATACATACTTAATTAACACCGCATTACGCCACATGGTTTCACATTCGATTCGCGACGCATATAGGACATTCGATCTGGGTGATCAGTGATCACAGTCCAATTATTACGTGTTCACTCCACCGCTATCCATGTCCGTATGCCCCAATAAATAATCCGATTAAATTTCACCCGGAGACCGGACGTAAGAGGCGAAATGACGCGTCTGCCGTCACTACCAATATTTGCGTGTCAATTTGACTAACAATCCAATTAGTTGCCCGCACAGAAACGGAATACTAATTGATCGTGATGTTACCAGAATTTAAAACAAACAATTTGAGCTGGTTGGTCGTTGTTGATGGCGTTTGGGAGTTAAATGAAAATTAGTTTAGAAAACCTTTCTAGCATTATATTTAGCATAAAAACTAACGTTTTTGTTTTTTTTTATCTCGGCATAATGGCTTCCCTACGCCTGATCAAAAGCGAAAGGGAAGCGCAAGTCGCTGTGACAACGGGCAGGTAACCGGTCAGTTACCTGTTAGTTGCCAGCGCCATGCCGGCCACAAGCCTAACCCCCATGAGCTCCGGAAACCTTACTAACCGGCAGAAACATGACCCGGAGGTCATTTGGCTGCGGTATTCTATAGGGTGGAAGCCCTTCCCCGGACGGGCGGCTATATTTACGAGTATATCTATTTATAAAACACACTAACAATTAGGCAATATAACAATAACTATTATTGAGACATTAACCTAATATTAACACGTTAAGAGGCCGCACAACGCAATCAACGGCTAAGAGCGACCCAAACAATTGACTTTAATTACCAACACCTAATTTCAACTTATTCCACTTTACATTAGCGGGCTTCGTCCCATTTATGCGATGTAGTTAGCACAGTTGGACTGCCACATTTTCATAATGACACCAATTTGGTGAATTGTTCACGTGGTTTGTTTAGAAGTTGTTTAAATTTTCCCATTATAGTGGCGAGTACTTAGCTTCGCGCTGTTTCAATCATTTAAACGCAAATGCTAATGTTTATTCATTATTATGTTGGTACCTTATTTTGAATTTTGTGCGTGTATTTTCACAAGGATAATATAATAGGAATATGTGAATGTTCATTATTATGTACTTTATTTTGAATTTTGTGTGTGTATTTTCACAACGATAATAATAGGAATGTGTGAATGTTATACGCGTGATTTAGATGCTTACATTTAGCGTTATGTTTTTTTTTGGAAATCAAGTATATTCAAGGTCGTATCTGTTTTATCGATGTTCTATTTAGGCCCAATGTCCTTATTATAAAACAAATCCTATTGTTTTATCTATCGAGTCGATAGTCTGGGCTTTACGACTTAAATCCTAAATGATTCGGAGGTTCCGAGTTCGATTGCCGCTTCGACTGATTTAGGGGTAGAGAGAGACACTCCCAGTCATCATCTGGGACTCATAGGACAAGAGTATATCTTAGTTCGAGACCAGGTGGTTGAAGTGAATAATATTGTCCGGCGCATTTATTTATTAATGAGATTAATTTTATTAATTTATAGTTGAAACTGCTAAATAATTTACATATCTATACTTATAATAAATCTGTAGAGAGGTCAATTCTGTACATGAAATATATTTTCAAAATAACTATCAGGGGGTGATTAGTGATCGATACTTATGCCAAAAATGCAATCAGTAAAATTTTTGTCTGTCTGTCTGTCTGTCTGTCTGTCTGTCTGTCTGTATGTTCCTTATAGAAACAAAAACTACTCGACGGATTTTAACGAAACTTGGTACAATTATTCTTCATACTTCTGGGCAGGTTATAGTATACTTTTCATTACGCTACGATCAATAGGAGCAGAGTAGTGAAGGGAAATGTTGGGAAAACGGGAGAAGTTACTCCATTTTTTAAGCTTCCGTCGCATGTGCAGCCTTAATGGTTAAAGTTATATAGAAATTATGTATGACAGAAATATTTTACATAAAATTGACTAAAAAATATCCCGCAACAGCATATGTCTATCTTTTATGGTTGACTCACAATAACACGTGTAACTCCTGATAGCTTAGCAGTTCGGAGCATTCTGATTATATTTGTTTACTCTTACGTTTATAATACTCTCATTCATCCCTAATTTAAAAAAGTTATCATTATTACCTATTCAATAAAAAAAGAATCATAGAAATCGGTATAGAAACACCAAACTTATACATGAAATAAGCCATCGCGCCGTCGCACGTGAATACTGAATCATGCTATAAGGATTATTTTTGTGTAACGGTTGCCGCGCTCGACACGGGTCGCGGCGGCGGTAGGGTATAATAAAAACCGGCCAAGTGCGAGTCGGACTCGCGCACGTAGGGTTCCGTACCACTGATTGAATGAAAAAATTAGGTAATTTGATTTAAGACGTTTAAAAAAAAACTACTGTCTAGATTTCCTTCAAACCAAATTTCGTTAGTAGTTTTTATAGTAATACACATCATATATTTTTTTCAGTTTTATCATGCCCATATTTTAGAAGTTACGGGGGGGGGGGGGGGACACTCATTTTACCACTTTGGAAGAGTCTCTCGCGCAAACTATTCAGTTTAGAAAAAAATGTTGTTAGAAACCTCAACATCATTTTCAAATACCTATCCATAGATACCCCACACGTATAGGTTTAAAGAAAAAAAAATTTTTGAGTTTCAGTTCTATGTATGGGGAACCCCAAAAATTTTGAATTTTTTTCTGATTTTATTGTCACATCTTAATGCGGTTCACAGAATACATCTACGTACCAAATTTCAATAATGTAGCTCTTATAGTTTCGGAATAAACTGGCTGTGACATACGGACGGACAGACAGACAGACAGACATGACGAATCTATAAGGGTCCCGTTTTTGCCATTTTGGCTACGGAACCCTAAAAAGGCGGGAGGTCCGAGAGAGCTAGCTTCATTCAATATTTGGCTGTTGATGCGTTCAGAGCGATCGACCTTATTGACAGACAATAATTGATATTGAGAAACCGTGCTTATCAGCGCGACTTTTAGTGTTTAAATAGTTTATTTGAATTTCTTTTGTTGTTATATTGTAAAATATTCGTTCAAATTAAAAATTATTAAGCGTAGGTACTTTTATTAATTAAAGTAGTTATAAGTATTTATTTTTAAGTGAAGTAAGTATAGGTAGATAGTTTTGCACAGGCGTTTCAGCTTTAAAAATATATTTACAAAAAAAGTATCAGGGGGTGATTAGTGATCGATACTGATGCCAAAAATGCAATCAGTAAAATTTTTATCTGACTGTCTGTCTGTCCGTCTGTCTTTCTGTCTGTCTGTATGTTCGTTATAGAAACAAAAATTACCTACTCAACGGGTTTTAACGAAACTTGGTACAATTATTCATCATACTCCTGTGCAGGTTATATGATACGTTTCATCACGCTACAATCAATAGGAGCAGAGCAGTGAAGGGAAGTGTTGGGAAAACGGGAGAATTTTTTATCTGAATGTTTGATTGAGCATCACGCAAAAAGTACTGCATGGAATTGAATGTGGTTTTCACCAATGTATTGCTAGAGGTCTAACTTAAGGTTTGGGCATCATTTTATGGAAGTCCGTTAGTTTTGAAACCCGATATCCACGCGTGCGACGCCGCTGGCACAGCTAGTAATTAATAAAGTAATTACTACTACTATTAATTTATTAACTAAATACTTAGTTAGAAAATTTAACCCCTTGTTTTGAGAGTCCTACTTTACTAAGAAAAGTCTTTCCTTGTTTAAAAATTAACTATAAATCGATCCCTCAAGAAAATCATTTGAGATCGACATAATACTATTCCAACATGATTTATTATGCATGTGAGGTAGCACCGTGACCACCACATACATACCTTGTTAATATAGCTCTGTTCGAATGATTTTCCTTAAAGAGTACCGCTACTGCTATGAATAACTTCTACCTTTATTCGCACTTTTTAATATTCCAACGCTAATGTTAGCAGACAAACTAAGAACAAAGTTTAGAAACATTGCAAGCATAATACAGTACCAGTTTCAGTGTACCACAACTCCCGTAAAGTTTTATATTACTTCAGATCTCCGATGCTTAAGCAATAAAACTGGGATGTAGGTAGTTGCTCGGTAGCGTAGACTGGCCACCAATAAAAGTAATATTCATGTTTCTTTCGCTTTTTGCTTTATAAAATTGCTGTTTTAATATTTGTATTATATCAAATTTTGAAATGCGGTTTGAAGATGTAGACGCAAGTTATGGGTACTGGCCATTGCGGAAGATTTTGGGGGAAGTACCTATTATATCCGTTAGAGGACGCACTGCGGTTGATCATTAAGACTATCTGGAAAATATCGCTTAAAATGATTAGACTACCTAATTGTAGGTACCTACGTTAACATATCACTGTGTCTAGTTTTAAGCAAATAGTAATTATTACCATACTTAATTTTGTCATTGAATTCAATCATAAGCTGACTTATGATTGAATTCAATGACAAAATTATGCCTAGCGTATATTCCTGATAACCAGAATCAAATCCTCTACTAATATACAATATTAAGCATCTACTAAACTTCCGTTTGTACCCCAGACCCTTTCATCAGCTATTTCCACCTTATTTATATCTTAAATCGCGGTGCGAAAGGAAATAGCAATTCCTCGACTTTAAATTGAAATTCTCTTTTCACTAAAATGCTTCCGGCCGTGAATAAAATTTCTACCTAAATAGCTTCCATAGTTACTTTACTTGTTCCGAATTCGTGTTATTTCAATTCGTTGTAAGAAATTTATAAATTAGTTAATCATTTTGTAAGATTTGATTGAGTGGAACCTCGGCCTGTGCCTGACATTTCGGAATTTATTATTAGCCTCCTTTTGATATCATTTAAAGGACCAAAATGAACAATTATTTTCATAGTTATCCTCATCTTCAAAAACATTCCCGCTGAAATGAAAATGCCATTATTTTTTTAACCATCCTTGTAACTGACACTCATAAACCTTACCTATTTTTAAATTTGTATTTTAAATAAATTTTGTATTTTAAAATCAAAGAAGCCGACAAAGCAATGACATACTAATAAAATTATTGATTTAATTTAGTATTGTGCTACAATATAAATAGGTTTTACCGAGTAGTATGGTATCTCTATATCGGTAGAAATAATAAAGAGTAGTAAATGAATAGATACAGTAATATAATTCTTATTCCTTTCATACGTTATTACAAAACACAAAATGTTTAAATACTTTTTCGAACAATTTTTAAATTTTTTATCAAACACCTCACACACCACACGTATAGTTTTAACTTTTGATGCAATGTAGGACCGTTATTAAACGTTGAACCGTTCCCGTACATTCCAGACATAGTTACAAGGAACTATCTTTAAAATATTTTTAAGGAATGTGTCCTGCAAGTATGATATTACAAAATCAGTTCATTCCAGTTTGATGGCTTATTTGGTCTTGGCCTTCTGAACCAATCGGATCGTGGGTTCGATCTCCACCAGGATAGACATTCGTATGATGAATACTTTTGTTTGTTTCGTGTCGGGGCGTTTGTATCTAAGTATATATTTGCGGTAGCTTCATGTTTCTGATACCTATAATTGAACTGCTAAGCTACTTAATTTGGGATAAGTATTGGACCTATGTGATGTTGTTTGTTTTTTTTTATTTATGTATCGGTCAATTTTATATCAGAACAAAGTTTTCGCCAGTATTTAACAGACACGAGAGACCCCAATTATAATTATTAGGTTTTTATAGTTGCACCGCGTAGCGACTTTATGAGATTTCTCATTAACACTAGACGACGTAACTGTGAAGAAAATTCCGATATTCAGATCAGAAATTGTTTATGAACGCGAGAAATGGTTGCGTCTCCCCAAAGTGCCCTTTTATCGTTTCTCTCGGAGCGAAGTGCACAACGCTCATTATTGCCAATACTTGGGAATCTTGGGATGATGGAAGCAATTTGGCAAGCGGTACAAAATACAGTAATAAAGCGGTTGGGAACAAATCACCAAATGTTACAAATGTATCTGGACCTAGTGCCGTATCTTGGAAAACGTTTGACAACTTCTGTCATTGCCGTACCATTTAAAAGTAAAACTGTAAGCTACGAGAGGTAGGGCATAGCAAATCTTCGCTCGATTTGAGTCGCCCGTCCGGGTAAGACCTCCACCCTATAGAATACCGCAGCCAAATGACCTCCGGGTCGTGTTTCTGCCGGTGAGTAGGGATCCCGGAGCTCGTGGGGGGTTAGGGTTGGGCCGGCATGGCAGTGGCAACTGACAGGTAGCTGATCAGTTACTTGCCCGTTGTCACAGCGCCTTGGGCTTTTCTTTCGCTTTCCATCAGGAGTAGGGAAGCTATTATGTCGAGTTATTATAAAAAAACCTCTTTGCTAACACATGTGTTTCCACTTTTGTATAACCTGGAATTCTTTGAAAGAAGCGTGAAGAAGCATGTGGAAATTATCATATAAATTGTATGTTGTATTGATTGTCATTATGATAAATACATTTTTTTCTTACACATTTTGAAAAATTGTATGATCAGGAACACTACTCTTAGCGTCTAGTTTCACTTTTAAACTCTTGAAGATCTCTACAAGCTCCAGGATAAAGCTAACCTACGTACGTTTATATAACGTAGATGTATAAATGACTGCTATGGTTTGATATCTAAAGTTGTACACGCGGTTTGGTGACCGCGAGTATTCCCATAGCAATTGAGAGAGGAAGCCGAAGATACAAAGTGCAGGAATTGATAGTCGGATCCTTTTTGGGGTTACGTAAGTACGACTATGTGGTAGGATAACACCAATATTACAAAAGTTGGGTCACTTGCTTAAGATGATAATGTATGGATTAGATAGATTACATTAATAACCCAAGACCTATCACGGCCAAACGGCACCATCTAAGCCAAAACTAAGACGAACCTGGGTACTGGAGTTCTTAGATACACACTTGTTTTTGGTTAATAAATACATCATACATAGCTATAACTCTGATCAATATTAACAGCTATTTTCATGCGTACAAATGTTTGTACTATCATCATCACCATTATCAGCCTGCAAACGTTCACTACTGGACATCATCATCAGCCTATTTCAGTCCACTGCTAGACATAGGCCCCCCCAGTTATTCGCCCCTTAGGGCAAACATTTGAAGGATATTCTCATAATCGCTGTGCTGGGCAGGGTTGGCGATCGCAGGGCGTAGCTTCTCGCTCGAGTGACGCTGCTGCCCGTCATCGGTCTGTGGTATTTAGCTACGCCTTCAAATGTGATGGTTATACCGCCACCAGTCGGCCGCCTGCGCCTCGTTTGTTGTTCGGCAGGATGCACCACGGGCAGGTGAGGCCGCTCCCTCACATCCCTCATATCGTTGTTCAACTTAGGGCAAACATCTGGAAGATATACCTACCCAGAATACACTACTGGACATACTCTTAGGCAATAACAATAAAATTGTTTTTGTTGGATTTGCCTTAGTCACCACGTTTGGAAAACACTACTGCCCATTTCCTGATATTCCGTTAGTCGTCTTTTACCCAGGAGATAAATCCCGCACACACCAAACGGGCCACAACTTTTTGTACTATGCGAGGATTGAATCGCGACCACTATAATATTGTGCCATTGTATTCTTGACTAAAATTCTAAAAACCTCTACTAAAACGTGAAGTTTATTAGATACGGGACATCCAGAGGCACTCTAAATCTCACTTGGCCAGTTTTTTTTACGGTAAATTGAACTAAAAGGCTTTCAGAAGCAGACAGCACAGGATGCGGCCGCCGGCGGACGTCCGGTTTACGGCCCTCGGCTTTACATGCTGCAGTTTTTCTCTCGCTCCCTCTTATTTATGAGCCTCTTCTAGCCTCATTGAGTGCGAACGACCCTCCCCGAAGGTTGGGCCAATTGTTTCAAAGCAACGTTAAATGGTTTGGGCCCGCTAACTTAATGACTATTTCGCTGAAGAGATGTGTTAGATACGAGTCAATTTATCGGTAACATAGATTAGTTGGTAAATATTATTCGCTTAATATTAATTAGTTACACTGAAACAACAGTGTAACTAATGGTTGCAATCTTTAGAACGTTAGATAGTGAGCAATGATGTCTATGCAGAGAGGCGGCCTCTCTTTATCTCTGGCAGATTTAGAGCTCTGTTCTTAAAAGTGATTGGGTAGCGCTTGACCCAAACTCGCCTGATGCTAAGCGACTTTAGAGTCTACGACGAAGCGCGCTCAACTAACAAAACCGTTTCACTCTTCTGAGAGTTTGAAGATTATACTCTGGTAAAGAATTTAATAGCTAAACCGTTCGCACTACGAATGTAGAAGCAAATCACTTAGTGCGAGTTTTTGGAATCTGCATTAAATTTGTCTCATTGCTGCGTCCGTGCTCGCCTAATAGTGAAGCGGAGCGATGTTATTTCAAATAATTCCGTAGCAAACTCTCTTGACAACGTACTACAACAATAACTTGATTTGAGCGACACGCTTATTCTTGTTAGATCCGCGCAATCCTGCTTCTCTGCAAGCACACAACAAAAGAGTAAAACAACAGATACTGCACTGGGTTTCCTTAATGCTATTATGACGTCACATATTAAAATTAAATATATTTAATAACCTGCGAATGGATACAGGTAGTTATAGGATACGGGTTAACTGAAATTTGCTTATGCGCTATTTATATTCTTAAATTTTGACACTATATGGTTCACCAGTTGTACAACAGATGCGATAGCCTCTTGACTTTTGAGCTGTTCTATTAAATCCTATTCATATTTCCAGTACGTACATATTATTCATAGTGCATCCATAATACTCGTATTATGTCTTATCCATAGTGTCCTTTAAGGATGATTGATCATCATCACTAGCAACTTATCGCAGTCCCCTGCTGGACATAGACCTCTCCATTTGTTCGCCACTGCCCATTGGTTTTGCCTATAATCGCTACGCAGAGCACCTGCTCTGCTGCTCTGGGTTGGTTATCTCAAGACGTATCTTCTCAGTGACGCAGCTGCTCGTCATTGGCCTGTGGTATATAGCTATGAATGATGAATAATGATTACCGTAGTAAATTTAGCAGAATGTATGTAGGTAGAACATTATAGATTAATATTAATACCATTAACTTGGTATAGTGCTAGCATTCAGTGAAATTGCTGTTCTTTTATTAGAGACATTGTGCGGGTAGACCAGTATAAAAAATAACGGTTTCCGTTAGTAATAAAAACGACCATCTCCCATTTACTACGCTTATTTGTGTTACGTACGTGATTGCTGTACGGACAAGCGATGGGACGACAGGGGAAATCTGGCCATGATGGGATTCTCACGAGTATTAGCGTGACAATAATAGTTATGTTGCTACGAGAAACGGAAAAGTTTCCTTGTTTCTCGTTAGAAATAGTTCTGTGATAATAACTGTTTTGATGTCTGATCACGTAATCAGACTACTTAGTCTATACTTATAGAATCGGATAGTATTGAAAGAACTCTGATATTTCATTAGGTAAGAACTCGCCTCATGAAATTTAGGGAAACAAATGCTACAAATAAATATGATAATCAACGTTACTAAATAAATATGCTTAAAAATAGTAATAGTAATACGTTTAAAAAAACACGTAACATTAGTTGCCCCAATCCCAAAGAAGCTTGAGCACTTGCATTATGGTTAATAGTATATAAAATGTATCACATTATATTTATATGCATAAATATTCAACAAACAAAAATAACAAACACTCAGATACGGAACAAACACAAAATAAATTTTTGTCAAGGTGGGAATCGATCCCAAGATCCTTGATTACGAAGTCTGACGTCACTACCAAATGAACCACCTAGACTGACCCGTTCGCAAATCCCAAGTAGATAAATTATATAGATACTAGCAGCCCGCTCCTCGCTTCGCTTCGGATAAATCAATTATTTCAGCTAAACATTTCATACATTGTTGGTGTTTTAGGAAGGACCTCTCATATTTTCTATCAACTAATATAACCTACACATAATATACACACGCTTACAATGCTAAAATTAATGGATGCTAGAAACAAAATGAAGATAATAATAAATATTCGATTCGAAGGCTGAGAAATCTGAACATGGTTTGACACAAATAACAAACGCAATACGTGATGCAGTTAACGTAAACGCAATACGTTTGATTATATTGCACAAAATGGTACAAAAGGTGAAATTCAAAGCTAGGAGCATTCTCTACCCGTTAACCCTTGGGTCATGTAGATGTACATCATGTTGGCCTCTGGTTGGATTTGAAGCCATGCCCGTTGTTCAGGAACCACCTGCTCTTAGCTAAGGTTCACTTAAATGTTAGTTCAGATGAATAATATAATATCTAGCGACGTCTTTTAAACACTGATGACTTTAAGAGAGGTAGAGCATAGCGAATCTTCGCTCAAATTGAGCTGCCCGTCCGGGGAAGGACCTTCACCCTATAGAATACCGCAGCCAAATGACCTCTGGTTCGTGTTTCTGCCGGTGAGTAGGGTTTCCGGAGCTCGTGGGGGAGCCCCCCCCGATGGGGTCCTCGGCTTGTCGTGCCGGGGGGGCTTAGTACGGGTCGGGCCCCCACGACCCGGAACAAAGAGGGACCCCAGTGGGCCGCAGGTGGGCGGCGCCGGCAGCGGGACTGAGCCTCGCTCGTCTCGCTTCCGCCAGCAGAGGTGGGCCGCTTGGCGGCACCAGCGCTAAGCGCTGGGTTGTTCGGCAAGGGTCGCAGAGGAAGAGGAGTGCCCTTCGGGGGATCTCGCGGTGTTCCGTTGCCGTCCTCCCTATCCTCTGCGACCCAACGGCCTTAGGGCCGTGTGTGAATGTAGGGCTGTGGCCCTGTGTAGTGGTGGCCGTGGGGCTAGGTAGGTAGGTGGCCGCGCCGTGCTCCGCGTGTCCCTCTAACTTAGGGCAGGCAGTAGAGGGCACAGTGCGAGAACGGCCGTGGCCGTAGAAGGCAGCGGCGGAATTAACATCTTTTTCCCCCGCTGGGACCTGGGCGTCGGGCACGGGGTCATCCGGCGCCCGGCACGGGTTCCGCTGGGAGGGGGCGTGCTTCGTGACCGAGCATGCTCCCGGTGCGCGCTCACGCGCACAGAGAGCGAGCCGTTGTGCGGCACACCGCCTTACCGGGGGAGCCGCGGTAGAGTCGCTTACTGAGGATCCAGACTCCCCTGGGCTTGGCGGCGATGGTGGGTCAACGTGGGGTTTAGCGGGATAACTTGGCACTGCACACCGGTGTCTGCATCCCCGTTGCAGACACCGAAGGTCCGAAGGGATTCCCCAGGTAAAAAAAGCATGGCAGTGGCAACTGACAGGTAACTGACCAGTTAGTTGCCGTAAACTCAAAACCTAGGGCATTTTTCATCTTAGTACCTACATGAAATTACCTTGAAAATGATTTAGCGATAATGATGCTGACCAAAAAGCAATACCTACTTTAATAGCGCTATTTTCTTCCGACATGCGTAATTCATCATCATCAGCCTATTATAGTCCACTACTGGACATAGATGTCTATAATCGAAGAATAATAAAAGGCCGATCCCTCACATCGAACCATGGGTCGAACACAAATTCACATCCCCTACCCCATGCGTAATATAACTATTTTATTAGGCTAAAATACATACAAACTATTACATAGTATGTGGTACAGAAATTATAACATCGGATTAGAAAAGAAAAAAATTTATTATGCATGCACAGATCGCAGTTTTCATTATGTGAGCCTTCCTAAACCTTGAAAGAATGCATTCATATTTTTTGGGTTCTTAGAACTTCATGACACTATGATTCAGGATGCCTTGTGCCTTACAGATTATGCTAGGTCTGTTCGACTGTGCACTATTCCTAAATGTTGTTCCGATTTGTTGCTAAATGAGGAGACTCCAAGCTGATAGCAGCCTTGATGCAGGAAACACCGGTGGTGTGTTTTCAAGTTGGTCGTATTTTTAGCTATAGCAATTTGCATAGAGTATTTTCCGAAGAATTTTATCCTGAAAGTAAGCCGACGGTTCACAAATATGAACACTGTTAATTACTGTTATCACAATCAAATAATCACTGTTTGTTGTGAATTTCCGATAATTACTTATGTATTGACTTCGATGTCAGTACCTGTCATGTGACAATTTCTTTGACAAATTCAAGAAATGACAGTATCTATGGTCATTTCAAAAAGTATGTAACATATTTTGCCGAAATTGTAAATTCAATAATGTATGATACCCTTGTAATCTATAGCCTGTGTGTAAATCTGATGCATAAATAATATTCCTGTAAAGTTTCATCAAAATCCTTTCAGTAGTTTTTACATGAAAGTACGATTTCATATTAGAATTTATTTATTTAGATGTCATAACAGTTTCGGTTGCTATGGGAACGTTGTCATGAGACGTCAGTATGTAAGATCTTTTCTTTTTTTGTAGATTAAAATCTTTTTGGTAAATTTGGGTTACATTATTGGAGTTTTAGCACGGATCCCTAACTTTTTTAAAAATATAATATAGCCTATGTTCAGCGCAGATACTGTAGCTATCCGACGGTGAAAGAATTATTCAAATCGGTCCAGTAGTTTCGGAGCCTATTCGTATCAAACAAACAAACAAACAAACAAACAAACAAACAATCAAATCTTTCCTCTTTATAATATTAGTTTAGATTAAAATCCTCTTATTCTTACTTTTATCAATAGTATAAATCTATCTATCTTTATCTAACTTTTTCATCAGGTAGATAGATAAAATTTCCAATCGCGCCAAAGTTCTGATAAGAAATTTTAAAATGTTTTTGATATTTCTTACAAAATTCATATTTGAAAATATAAAAAGTCGGTTTCAAGTTGAGTCATGTGTAAAGAAAATAAAGATTAGTTTTTAAAACAAATTTCATCTGATTAAGATTAAAAGTGGAACTAGTTTTTAGCTGCAAATAAAATGCATATTTAGTAATGCGGGGTGCCCTATCCTACGTCGCTCGTTCATAATAGGTGGCTCAGTTAATTAAGTGGCTCACAAGCGCATTACGATATTAAAACTGCAGTGCCAGACATTTGCGTGCTTCAACCTCTAATGTGATAATATCGGGCTGCAAGGATATTACAAAACCATTAACGGGAGGCATGCAATCGCATGCAAAAGTTCAACGCTGAGAAACGCGCTGCAATAATTGCTATGACTACATTAAGCTTATGAAAAAACTCATTAATTTGTGTAATTGACCTATGAACATTTCTGTGGGATTATAGAAATAATTGCCCCAAGCAATGGACATGAAATCAAATCTAGACGCGGGGCGTCGTGTGTCGTGTGAAGTGTTGTGTCGCGGTTCGAAAACACTGCTCCTTAGGTGGGCCGCATACAATCGGAATTCCGATGTGGAATTCCGAACTGAAATTTAGATTTGCAAAAACAATGCTCTACTTGCATACAAAGCGCTTCAGCATTTTATACATTCGAAATATATTCGGGATTCCGATGCGGAATTCAAATTTGCAAAAATAATGCTCTACTTGCATATGAAATGCGCTTTGTATGCAAGTAGAGCATTATTTTTGCAATTCTAAATTTCAATTCGGAATTTCGAGGCCCACCTATATGGCATTTATGGGTGAGAGCCTTTTGCTCCCCTGCAGTTCGGTGATGATGATAAGTGTTTGCCATCCTCATAGTCATATAATAACATTAATTACTATCTCTGTAAGCCGCTCCTAAAACTGACCTCCTTGACAATTAGTTTTTTGTTCAGTGATTATGAACACTGCCTCTGACTCAGTGATCGTGAGTTCGATCCTATAGCTTTCCTAGCACAATACAAACATTTGTGTGCATTTCAAATGTTTGTGTTCGGTTTAAAGTCACCTATTTGGTGTGCAATAGGAAATACCTGAGGTATATATTTTTCCCATATAAACCATCGGAACTTCCGCGTAAATATTTACCCTATTAATTAAATATTCTCATCAACCGTATGGAATTTCTTTGCGCAATTTATTCTACCTTAGACGTCTCAAAAGAGAAGTGGAAAGAAAATATTAGCTTGTGTGTTCTGTATATCACATTCATATCTAGGTTTAAAATAGTAGATATGCACACAGATGGTTGTTTGAGGAAGAACGTTTCAAAAGGAAATATGTGATAGCATTATGATAGCTCAACGCGTTACTTAACTTTATTACCTTTACTTAGATACCTTTTTTATATAAATACATAATATACATAGAAAACACTCCGACATGTTCATGCACACAAAATGTTTGTACTGTGCGGGGATCGAACCTACACAAGTTACTACCAAAGGAATCACCTGGACTGACCCGTTCGCAAATCCCAAGCAGATATAAAACATTAAAATCCTAACTTTTATCAATAATCAATGATATATAATAATATAAAAATCTATTTTGTGGGGATCGAACCCACGACCCTTGGGTCGGAATGCAGAGGTAACCACCAAATGAGCCATCGAGCCAGTCATTGAACATGCCAAAGACGCATCAATTTGGTCGATGGATAATGCCAGCCGCCTTGCCCGGTAGGTGGTATATTGCATCGTATCAAGCGTGTTTCATATACAAAATATACCTACTTATCTCCTATCGATACATAAAAATATTCACTTAACTGCACAGGCGTCAGCGGGCGTGGTATTATATCGTGTTACGATAATCTCACATCCTGTTGCCGAGCGTGGAATATGTAAACTATATTATAATGTGGTAGGTAAATGTGATCCATGAAAATGGGTCAGTAAGTATAAAAGTTCTAGGTGATAAGAAAATGGTTATGAAAAGCCAAGTGTTCCAATAATACACTTAAATAATATAGGTCACTCATTATCATTTTGATTCTATGGATGACTGACTCGGTGGCTCAATTGGTAGTAACCCCTGCCTTCTGAACCAAGAGTCGTGGGTTCGATTCCCACCCGGGACAAACATTCGTGTGATGAACACTTGTGTTTGTTCCGTGTCTGGGTGTTTATATTTGTATTTAAGTATTTATTTGTGGTACCTTCGTTGTTCTGATACCCATAACACAAGTGCTTAAGCTACTTACTTTGGGATTAGGGCAATGTATGTGATGTTGTCTGATATTTATTTATTTATCATGAATCACCTTATTAAGCCATCATTATTCTACTGCCCTGCTTCCGCAATATGTTTTCTTCTTCCACTCATCTCTATCAGCTGTCATGGTCCCGTTCACTCTTTTCTCATATGGCTGAGACATCATCTTTTTTTCGGGTGGTCTTGCCCCCTTTATCCATTCACACTCATATTTATTACGGTCTTGGTCACAATGTCTCTCATTACACGCCCGTACCTAAACAGACGGTTCCTTTTCAACTTCTCGGTCACTGGTGCCACTTTCTTACTTCCTATATTGTACTCATTCCTTGCCTTAACCTTAAAGTAGCAGAAGTTTAAAATTTTAGTAGAGGTTTTATTTATATTTTACTGTTTTACTTTAAACGCTAACCAAACCAATAGTAGGAGCTATTTTGAATGATTTTACAGAATCAGCTATAGGTACACAACAAATAGGCAAATGAGAGGGTACCGCTCAATTGAGAGACAAGAGACCGAGCCCTTTACAATTATGATTACGATGTTACTCTTCGACAGGCTCGGTGGCTCAATTGGTAGTGACCTCTCCCTTCTGAGCCAAGGGTCGTGGGTTCGATCCCCGCACATTACAAACATTTGTGTGCATGAACATGTCTGTTTGTATTAGTCTGGGTGTTTTCTATTTATAATATGTATTTATTTACAAAAAAAAAAGTATCTAAGTAAGTTTATCAGTTGTCTAGTACCCATAGTACAAGCTTCGGCTTAGTTTGGGGCTAGATGGCTCTGTGTGGCCCAGCGTGACATGTCTTGGGTTATTTATTTAACACTTTAACACTTATTTAACACTCTAGTTTTAGCAAACTCTACCTATTTTAATTGCTCAATTACGAGCTTATATTTTGTTTATGTACACTTTAAAAAACAGACGGCAACCAGTACCAGATATTTTTATTAACATTATTATCAAATTTCAAAGGCATAGCTTAGATTTAAACTCACGACTTGACAGAAAAGTTTTTATCTAATGAGAGACCGCCGCTCCAACAGAAACAGTCGTGTAATGCCGCTTAAATGAATTATACATCAAGCTAGCCCGGACGGACACTTTTTAAGACGCATTCAATGAGAAAAGTTGAATTCAGAGCCGGCACTCTTAGTAGTTTTGTTTTTAATTTCACTTCGGAGGCTGGCTGGCTGTTGACAAGTTGTCCTTGTAAAGATCTTTTCCGTATTCATCTTGTTTTAAATTATTTTCGGAGAGATTTGGTTTTGTCGCTAAAAAATTTACGTGAACTATTTTTCACTTACTAAGAACATTATGAGATTAGCTTGATAATTGCTAGATATTCTCTCACCTCAAATAAAATTAGAGCGAATCCAATATAAACTGTTATTAATATTTTGTATTCAATTTCATTGCGTTATAGAGTCCTTGAGAGATTCTCCAATAGAGACTCAATGTTTAAAAAGTACCTGTTTCGTTCCTCTTTATCTAATTGACGTTAATAATCAGCTTATCACCAATGCCACACAATTACCTATATCAAAATTATAACACTGAAGTGTGTTACGTAACCAGGAATCGAAAAGGAAAGCTTTGAATGGAACCGGTATTGAAGTAACGCTGGAATACGTGGAAAAATAAACCAATATTATGTATTCCCAAAAGCGATATTACTCTTTAGTATCATAACATCCTTTACCGTTCTTCGACAGCATCAAAGCAGATAAAGTATGGCAAGGTTATTCTCAACCAAAATTAGCTAACGGCAATATTATCCTGTAAGTACCTCACAAAGCGTGCGCAAATGACGTACGATTCCGCGTACCTAAGTATCCCGCGGGCACATTAAAAGCGTGTTTCGCCGATGGATGCTGCCGTCTTGCGACTAAGCGTTGAGTGGAGTGTCAACACGAACAGGCTTTCACGTCGGAGTTACACGGGCTTAAGTACCTTCACGCTGGCTCGGATAAGGCATTATTGAAAACGTCGCCGGTACAGAAATCAAGGTATTCAGATACCCATTTAACGAGATGTACGGGTAGAGACGTGCCCATTGTCACGCCAGGGTCATATCTACTGGTAATCGATCGTCCTTGGAGTATTTTGTAGGGGCGTATTGGGCTTGTCGGAAAAGTATTGCTCGTAGTTCAACGTCGATTGAGAGTTTATTTATGGAGAAAGTTGGGACGTGACATGTAAATTAAAAACTTTATTGTCGGGCTCGCGATGACGGGCTAGGGAAGGAGCTAGTATATATTAAATAGTTACGCACTGTTCAAGGTTTCAGCTGTTATGTTAGCATTATTATTGTTACTTAGATGTTTAACGACATTTGAACTTTTTGGTGTCGAATAAATAATATTATAAAGGATGTTCTTCTACGTAATACTGTCATAAATATTATGTGTATTTTTAACTATGATATTTGTTGATAGAGGAGCGTTGTAATAGGGATATGTTCAGACTTTACTTGAATCTTAAGGCTACACGTGAATTGGTTCGGATTTTGAGCAATAAAAATGGGTGCCTTTACTGATGAAGAAGTTAGTAGTTAAAACTGTGATATTAAAGAGCTAAGCCCCAAATTTAGTATAAAGGAATTCGGAAATTCTAACAGCTCTATATTAGAAATTACTACTGCGGATTGAAAAAAAAAAACAAAACACATGAAAACAAATCGAGACAAAGCTTTTAAAAATACATTAACTTGGTCCTTATTTAAGTCTTTGATTCTGACTCCGTAAATACCAATAAAAGAATGTATTCAAAAGCTTAGTGGCAGATTAAAGTGGGTTACACAACCCCTATTTTGCATCGAAGCTTTCTGTTGTTCGATTTCCCATTCGAAATCATTTAGGCAAACTAAAGGAAAGGCTGCATCAACGGTCTTTGTATAAACGGCGCGTGGAACATGCATGTCAATATTTGATACGATACAGCATAATACAATAAAACAACACGTAGTTCTGTGAAATGCTATTGAATTGGACAACATTGTCGAACAAGCTAGGTCTCACTTTGCTATGTATTTGCTATAGGCATGCTTTAAACTCCTGCCACCACTTTCCGACTATCTCTTCTCCACTTTGGTTAGTCTACAGTTTGGAAATCGCTATTGGTGTGGTTGCCTTCCACTGCCTGGTATGTAACACACTAAGACGCTAAACTAGGAAATAGTCTATTCTGCCGGAGTAGAGGCAGCATGGTCAAGTATTTATTACCCGACGCGCCCGTGTTCCCTAAAAGATTCACTCTCCTCTTGAAAGCTGAAGATTTTCTTCAAATTCTCAATGCGGTTGAATCTACTTTTGGTCTGTGACTACGCTCCATTGTAGGCTCTGGTCGCTTAACATTAAGGGTCAAGCGATACCCATTTACTTATAAAAAAGCAGTCTTCGGGATTGTGGCGTGTTTTTCTCCCTTGCGCTCCGATATGACAACATATTTAAAAGCAAAATTATGATTCGATAATGAACCTTACCTCATTAACTTAAAATCTGAATACAAATTCCATTTTACCTTTGCAGTTACTTGTAATACGCTGAAAGTCAAATACGAGACATAGCATCTAGTGTCGTATTAATATATGCTTTAAGTACATACTCGTATACTAAAATAACTTCGTACAGTTTCCCTCGTAGGTAAACAACAAATCTTTGGTTTTACGAGCTCCAACCTACTTACGTCACTTATGATTACGGCAATTTCCTGCGGGAGAACTCATTTCGATCGTGTAGCAGCCAATTAGAAGCGCCACATTTTCTTTGAAGGCCGTATAATAAAGGCCTGCCTATTTACATAACTAATTTGTACGCCAGAGTGAGCTTTGTTCGCAAGAACGGCTCTGCAGTTATTTTTGCTTATGATAGACTTGCTTGAAGTAAAAAATTAACCTGGTACCAGTCACGGGGTAACACCGGCTTTCGTGAATAGTGTGATTAAGGGGTCAGGTTACCGACAAGTCGGCTCACGGAAGATTGTTAGGTCTTCTAGACCGCAACTAAAATGTTTGCTGTTTGAATAATAGGGCGAGGGTTGTAACTCAATTCTGTGATGTTTTTTAACAGATATGCATTTTTATTTAGGAAAAATCGATTGATCGACACAATGTATTTATGTATTTTTTTAAATGTAAATAACGAAAAGCAACACAATAATTAGGAACATTTTTTCAATAGAAATTATTTCGTGAAAAGCAGAATCAGCTACTTAACTAATCTTTTAATGACAATCAAACTACATACTTATATGGTTTGGAAACCATTCGATAAAAACGTAGAAATTAATTATTTCCTAATTCGATACAAGATACCAAAAACGGTTTAATAAAATGAAAAAAATTCAAGCGCAGTGTTATGTAAAAATGAAATTTCTGTGCTTTTTATATTACAAACTTACTACCACGAGTTTACGACTACAGTATCGGTGATTAAATATTAGTACAGTAACACTGAAAACAGTCTTAAATTAACTCAAGAATTAAGGGCATTACTTTTATTGCTAACTGTATCCTAACAAAAACAATTTTCGTTTACCATCTCTCTACCAAATAACAACAAATGTTGCAATCTTGTTAAGAAAACACTCGATTAATCGGGATAATCGTTGGGTAGCTAGTCAAATATTTATTGGCACACTTCGATTGCAGGGGGCGGCCCTTGTGATTTATCTTTAGATATTTACTATTAACGCTGTACGAGTGTAAATTAATGTGGTTAGAGAGTATTAACGAATTTGTAGCCGCTGCGGTGAGACGAGCCTGACCGCAGGTCTTTGGTTTTGAATAGATTAAGTTTACAAGAAGGGCATTGGCAGTCATTCCTAGTAATAGGGTTGCCTTTAAAATAAAAAAATCTCGTAATAACATAAATTACGTAGAGCAAAATTGCGTATTTCCCTTTGGGAGAATCCCAGGAATCCTAAATACCGTGGATACTTAGAATAATAAGGCATAAATCTATGCGTGGATATATCTGGGCGTGGGTATATCGAAGAGATAATGTAATAAAAACTCTGAAAATGCACAATTAGGAGAAATTATTGTATTGTTTTGTATTTAATGTTAAGTTTAGGTTTAGATTGTATTTCTTTTTTTAATATATTCTTGATTAGGAGTCGAAGTGGTCGCCATGGCCGAAATCGGTCGGAAGAAATCATCATCATATTCTATGTAAATTATCGTGTTGGTATATTAGGAGAAATGTTCATCCTTGTATATTGTTAGTTTGAATACTAATCAAGACTATTTCAAATTCAAACATTCTTAGCGAAACCGTTCAATATTCTCATCCAATTTCTACGCGGTTAAATGCCTAAATGCTAATCACATTTGAATATTTCGCTTCTATCAGAACTAGATAAGGCTTTAAGGAATTGTAAATCCCAAACCGAAACATGCTATTTGGAAGGCAAGCCAAACGTTTCGGAATATCAGGCATAAAATATCCGGTAAATCCTCGAACAAAGGAAAATATAGCGGTCGAAATATTTATGATATATACCATTTGACGGTTGTAGCTATTCAACGAGAATTTAAAACTTTGAATGTGTTAGTCGAAATCGTGAAGCACGTATACTCTGAAATTCTTTTCGACCAAAAAAGTTCCGTGACTAACTTTATTCAGTATATCGTTCACGATAAGTATATGGATAAAAGTTTATTTTGATAAGCAGCTTTACTTGCCCTCACAGCTGCCTTTGTTTGCGTTACCTTACATTTTTAACCGACTTCGAAAAAGGAGGAGGTTCTCAATTCGTCTCTATGTATAATATTTTTTTTTTTATGTATGTTCACCGATATTTCCGTCAATTATGGATGGATTTTAAAAATTTTTTCTTTGTTCGACAGAGGACACTTCCAAGGTGGTCCCATTTTCACCAAGTCAGGATCTGATGATGGGATCCTGGAGATATTTAGGGCAACAACCGAAAATTGTATGTTCATATGGTGTTTTTGTTACGTAATTATATTTTACTCAGGTATATGCTTCCGGGCGTTAACATCTGGTGCTGATGATGAAGCCACAGAACTCCTTAACGGTTAGGAGTTAGGGGACAGTACTGCCATTGGTCGATAGAAACTAGGTGGTAGTGGTATGTACTTATGCAGGGCAAGGGCAAGTTCACAGCACATTAACGCAACTAAAAAAAAAGAAATAAAATTATTTAAAAAAAAAAAATTAAACCGACTTCGAACAAAACACAAACGACCAAAACTAAAAAGCGATAAATAACGTAAGTAATTCTATCCTTAATACATAATTATTTAAATATTACAATTATCACTTATTTTTGAAGTCGGTGCCAAACAAATAAATATATTGTCCTGTTTGCCGGCCGCGCTCGTCGTACAACAACAGTCTACGTTAGGTACCTAGAGGCTGGCACCGACTTCAAAAATAAGTGATAATTGTAATATTTAAATAATTATGTAATAAGAATAGAATTACTTACGTTATTTATCGCTTTTTAGTTTTGGTCGTTTGTGTTTTGTTCGAAGTCGGTTTAATTTTTTTTTTAAAAATAATATACAAAGGAGTTCACTGCTTATTTATTTTTCCTCCTATATTTTAAAAGAACTATGCTCTATAATTTTTACCGCAATGCGATATTTAAGTCTCATTATCCCTACCATACTTTACCGGTGGTATTACTACATCATACTCGTAAACAGATGGGTATAAAGAAAATCGTAACATTCTTTACTTAGTTCAAAGTCCTTGGAGGAATATAAATTTTGTATACAGGTGTCCGTAATGATCCTATCAATATGTTTGCACCAGTAGAGTAACTTCAGGGTGCCAAGTCGGCAATTTCCCATGGGTCCTTAGCCGTGGGGCTACCGGTGAAGAAGAATTATTATTACACATTTAGTGAAAATCCGATGAATTTACCGAATTTGCCATGGCAACTGTATAATTACATCACTAGTCACGCTTCCATTAGGTATCATTATGATTTGGGTATATTGACATAATACATACACGCCACAGTGTGCCATTAAAGCTTCATAGTATGCATAAAGATAACGATATTATATTTGAAAATCAAAGATGGCTTAGTTTGTAAAACTAAAATGCACCTACAGTTTTTTTTAAGTTACTGTTCATATTCAAAGTCCTTCCACGTAAATGCGTTAATCCTTATGGACAATATTTTCATTTTAAAATAACACTAAATTATTTTCGATTCGTGAAAAAGCTAAAAGGTTGACAATTAGTTTAGAATATGACTACTTGGCACTATCGCGTCTAGAATTACTCAAAGACGCGGCTCGAAGTAATTTACAATACAGGTATTTCTTTGAACAGGGACACGCTAACAGTCTCAGGTGTTAAAAGAAATTGTCGCCCATTATCTTCGCCCCGCCAGACCATTTTATGGGAACTGATGGGGTATTGTTCGAAACGTGAGCGAGGCGGGGACCCTTAATATTCACGTCTCGAGCGAACCTCGCAACATATACGTGAATCCCTTCCAGATTATTACAATAATACTTTTTTTATTTATTCCGACGGCGTGCTGTGTTGTAACAAATATAAATATTGTCAGCGGCATATGAGAACAAAGAAAGTATTATTTTCAAGACGGGCGGTAAGTAAGTTAGGTACGAAATAAACGGAATTAGATTTGAGATAAGCTCGGTCCACGTTTATGTTTTTGTTGAGCTTTTTTGGACATCGTAGCCGAAACTAAGCTATATTTCTACAAACACATGCCAAATAAGAATAACCATTTGTATCTTTAGCTCAGAGGTCATATGCACTCAGACACTAAGATTTATTTCGAGTACACTTAACATCTTTTTATCAAATTTATAGCACGTATTGTGTGTGTGTGTACCGAAAATACACTGCTTCTGTTTCTTCGCATCTTTTTCTCTGTACTTTCCAAGCTGTCTTCACATCGAAATATAGGATAAGAATGAGGGAGCAGAGAGTGCACAGTGTTGACATGAAAATCAAACTCTGTTTGGTTGTTCCTCAAGATTTAATTATCTAAGTAAATGGGCGCAGTGAATCATAATGCGTCTTGGCCTCTAACAAAGGATTTCGAATACAGCATAATATCTTGCGACGCGTCACGCCATTCGTCGAAACGGAGGTCGGGTAATTCCTTCGCCGCTTCGTTTTCCTAGCGGTACCGGGGACAGGTCATCGGCCACTCGGTGTGGACCACAATGTGTGCTTTGTCGCACAAACCTCGTTCATCTTTACAGGGCTTCCCCAAGAATACTAACTACTAATTACGTAACCGTAATCATTAGTTTTCAGCTATAAAATTGTAAGCTACATAGTACAAGAATAGACGATGAACCTCGCTGCATCTTCGGCATTAAAACTTCAATTTCAAGTTTCCGAACACTGCTTTTCAATTTCACATCCAAACTCGCCAATCTTCCGAGTAGTTTAATACGCAATTAACCGTTTATATGCAATGAAACAGGATTGATAGCAGTGATCGTCTCACGAGCGAACTTTCCAGCCTGTACACTATACAGCCTTAACACAATCGCCAAATCCGAACAACGAAAGCTATTCCATTCTCACAAATGGGTATTAGGTGGATCAAACACCAATTTGCCGCTATACGGCCTAGTAGGTTTCGTACACGGGATTGCATGTTAGATGATTAACATGGGTTCTCGTCAGGCAGCCACTTCATGACGTTGTAATTATGTGCATGCGGCGTTAAAACGTATGCGAAGAGTGAATTTAGATGGAAATGCAAACCCATCAAGCGAGTTAAATGCTTATAATGAAGATGTTTATTTTAAGTGAGTTGAAAACTGTGTTCTTGGAATTAGTGTTTGCTGGGTCGGAATATAATTGTTAGGAAAAAATACTTTTAAAAGCCTTCCACTTTGCGTGTTGCAAACATTTTTTGGTTTACAAAATAGTTATATGTAGTTTGTTTATGGTAAAACTGTGATGAGGAAAAAGTAAAAATAAATTGACGGTCTCTGTGGTGCGATGGTTAAGCGTTAAACTTTCGGAATCTTTTGCTGGTAATTTAATGTTTTCTCTGTGGGTGAGTGACAATTGGAAACTTTTAACATGATATAAATTTTTAAGTAAAATTTGTTATTTTTGACCAACATTTAAAAAAGAACCGAGAACTTACGACATTCTAAGAACATTGTCCTAAAATAACAAAACATATTTCAAGAAAACGCCCTGCCCGTCCGTTGTCATGCAAAATTGCCAAAAGGACATACAACAAATTTGAAAATATTTCGCATAAACTCGCCCCGCATTAGAGGATTAGAAGTCAGATCTGCAAGATTTCTCGTTTTCTAGCGCTCGTATACTGGAGATGGTATCACGTAATATACAATTTCTATTCTAGCGAGTTCCGTGAGAGTGGTTCGCTCCATATTATCTTCCCTTATTCAGTCGGTTATTGTTACGCCCGCAGCTACTGGTTGCCTTTCAACTAATTATTGCCCACTTTTCCCGGCATTCACTGCTTTTATTTGTCAGTGCTAATTGTGGATCGTTAAACCGTTACAAATGGACCGTCAGAATGCATTACTTATGAGTTTGGCCAAGAATTAACTTATGTAGATAGCAGGCTGATTCGATGTTATCTAAATAGATATAACTCAATGGTGACTGACTGACATAGTGATCCACCAACGCACAGCCCAAATCACTGGACGGATCTGGCTGAAATTTGACATGCAGGTAGATTTTATGGTCGTAGGCATCTTTTAAGAAAGGACTTTGATCAATTCCACCCCCAAGGGGATAAAATAGGGGATGAAACTCTATTCCACGCGGACTAAGTCGCATGCACATTTAGTCTATAGTTAGGGAGAGAGAGTAAGTCTAGGAAAGATTTCAGACATTCGGCATTGTGTCTTGCTCAGTAGGTACCTACCTGAGAGACGTTTTTTTCTTGTTTCCTGAGATATTTCTGCTATTGTTTTGTTACAAGTGTCAAGAATAGAATTTTCTTGCGCCTGACTTTAAGATTAAAAATAGGCACTTACCTCTTTTGATGAAACAACCATTATAGTTAGTAATTACACCAGTAATTTAATATTAAGTAAACAATCAAATTTTATGTTTTTCGCTTGAAAATCATTGATGATTACAATTACATATAAAACAAGTATTCCAAGAAACTCTTCTTAGCATTTTTCTATACTTTGATTATGCCACATTTCAATTCTCGGTAGATACTCTTTGATGTAAGTAAATTAGAGGCTTTTCCTATTAATATTATTGTATTGATTTACAGATTGTTTTGTATAATCAACGGTGTAGGTTCATTCACATTCACAAAATAGGTTAGTGTTGCTCTGTATTCATCATACTACAAAGAATATAATACATAACTTAATAATTCTTTTCAGCTATTATCCAGGTCGATGAAGGTTAGAGTGTTTTCACATAACAGACCGCGCATAGCTAACGAAAATTTCCCAATGATGTTGTTCCACTGAAGAGGGCGAAGATGAGATTTGAACTGTATCATTGGCAAATTTTCGTTACCCGCACCCGCGTACCCTCTATGGGAACGCACCCTTATGCTCGGATCTTGTCCTCTTTCAGAAACACAAGTTTCGACATCACTTAGCATTTATATTTCCTTGGTGTTTATTATTCCTGCTTGATGGGATAACAGTAAAAAAATAACATAATTATCTCAAAAATACCTAACACATACCTACTTAAGTCTCACCACGTCTATTATGTCGCTAAAAGCCAGCGAAGAAAGGCGCTCTTCAACGAGCTTATGTACCAACAAAAACCTAAATACAGTGTAAGTGAAAGTACATTGAGCGGGGCATAATTGCGAGCGCCATCAGCGGCTGAATGGCGGCGTGACGAGCGGCGCGGCCCCGGCGCGCAGTGTGCGCCGCTCTTTTGATGAAACCGTGATTACACCGTGCATGTGACTATGGATTTTTGTGACGGTCTAAAGCAACTGGAAGAGATACAATAGCGCCATGCTATCATCATCATCATCAGCCTATTGCAGTCCACTGCTGGACATAGGCCTCTCCAGTTATTCGCCACTTAGGACAAACATCTGGAAGATATACCTATAATCGCCACACTAAGCAAGCGGGTTGGCGATTGCTAGGCGTAGCTTCTGGCTCCGGTGACGCTGCTGGCCGTCATCGGTCTGTGGTATTAGCTACTCCTTCAATTGTGATGATTAAACCGCCACCAGTCGGTTGCCAGTGCCTCGTTTGTTACTCGGCAGGGTGCACCACGGGCAGGTGAGGTTAGCTTGCAGCGAAAAGATGATGGGCCGCTCCCTTACATCCCATTATACACAAATATTATACTTAAACAAATACGGAACAATTTTGATTCGGGAGGTGAGAGAAACGGTTTTTGGCGTGACCCTATAATAGAATACCTACGTAAGGAGAATACGAGTGTCACATCCAGTGTAAGCTATTCAAGCTTCATAGTAGTCGTACATATACTGGTACGTTGACACGCCTTTGTATTGCGCGCTTCAGCTATGGGTTAAATAAAAACTGTGGCCTGAAATGTGAATATGAAACCACACTCACTAGTTTGCATATTAGACTTTTGTACCAATTTGTGAGGTTGGAGGTTTTTCTAACTGGAGTTTTTCCATTTTCCATTGGAACTACGCTGCGGTTGTTAAGATTTTTATATACCAATTCGAACATCTTTCTTCCGTGGATCATATAACAATAATAACAAAGGTTTATTTGCGTAAAATACATAGTGATGCAATAAATGACATCCAGTAGACAGTATTTAAGCCTGCTGGCAGGCGTGAAATATCTTAGAAATTACGGTTTAGTATAAATTGTATTTGAACATTGTCATAATGCCTAATGGTACGTAAAAACTAAGCAGTGGTGGGGTAGGGAATGCCCACTAAAAGCGTCGGTCTCTCGGTCTATGCCTTATGAGGTGGTGTCATGAGGCCCAATGAACTAGGACTACCATAAACTATACCTTTATTATATACCTTTTTGTTTATTCAGCATTTCGGTGTTCCATTGTTATTGTTACAACATTAATTAATTGCCTTTCAAGATTTATCTTGAAGGCCACTATTTGGAGTTGTCCAACACTCTAAGTACTAGCCTCTGGTTGAATATAATAAGTCCCTTTATTGATTAATAGGGGTTTACGAGTGGCAACTGAACTAAGAACAACAAACAACAACTCGAAAGTTATCAAGGGGCTTCTAGGCGATTGCTTCTAGGTCGTATCGGCCGAAACACAACGTTTACCGGTGTTATCATCAATTATTTCTTTGCTTATTTGCAATAACTGTGAACTTGTTCAGTTGGATTGTGTTCGAGTGTTGATGACTTAATAATAGTTACTTAGAAGGAAAATAAATTACAAGTACAATACTGTCTAAAGTAACTTTTACTATCAGCACAATAAATGGTTAAATTAATAGGCTACTTCTTTTCTAATATCAGGGTGTATGTTAATTAAAAATCAATTGATATTTTTACATTCGGGTCTTTTACTTTTTATTAAATACTTGTTATTAAAGATTTCAAAACTGCTTTACTTATACTTATATACTTTATTTATTATATATACCTACAGATCTGGTAGGTATTACATGTAAAATTTTATGATAGTCATAATCATCATCATCAAAAATTTTCAGAAATAAATACCTAATAACGACACTCGTATTATGTGACATTACCCTAGACCTTGACCAATATTAAATGAATCTCGACTATCAATATGTTTCTCCCGATCCGTACCAAACAACATACGGAATTGTCATTTGGAAGTTGTCCAGTGCTGTTTCGCCTACCTTTCATGTATTTCTTGGCAGGAGTTTCCTGAGATGAAATAAGCGAGAGATGCCAGCTAGACTTTTGATCAGCAGTATTTGAGGCGCAGCGTTGTCATGATAGTAACGATGTTTTCAAACAAACATTTGCCCGCAGCTAAATGAAAGAAGTGCAATTTCTTCCTGTCAATATTTTGAACTTGCACTCAGGCTGGTTTCAGAGTCTCACTTACCATACATAATACATACTGTAATAGTTAGGCCTGTATAGCCGGCGTTGCGCGGGGGTAGTCAGTCCAAGACAGCTATGAAATCGCTTACTGGAAGACTTAACCACAAGTTTAAAATCGCTTAAAGCCCTAAGTATGGTTTACCATAGCTTTGGCTATCGATAGGTTACAAAACGAACGTTATAAGATGAAAGTTATCAAAATATCCCGAAGGATTAGTAGGCAGAAGTAGCAGTGGGCTGATTATGTCTGTCGTAGAACCAACCATCGGTGGAGCAGAGGAATTTTAGAGTGGGCACTCCTTTTGGGCAGATGTAGCGCAGGAAGCGGATGACTGAATTGTTTCATAGTCAAACTGAACTGTCACGTAAAATATAAGGTAAGGGCGACAGGCGCGGTGGGTATGCCCTATTGTGCCTGTCGACCTAACATTTGGACCTCACGGCCGCTTACCATCAGGTGGAGTGAGATCATCCTGAATGCTCTTTTTTTACAAAAAAAATATTCCACGCTATATAAATATGACTGTAAATAGACCTGGGAGCAGTCGCCAAGATCTAATCCTCTTCCGATGTTCTTCCCTGATCATATTACTTGCAATAGTGCTTAAATATTTTAACCTGAAGAATCAGGTACACTTTGATCTTCAAAACTTAAAATAGTACAATGGCTTTAATAAATTATTTGAAAGGACTGTATCATAAGAGATTTTAGTTGATATAGAAATCACATAAATCTTTGCGAGAAAAACGAGATTGTAAGACATAACACTGTGTCTTCATTTAGGGGTTGATAGTATCTTGGAATTTCCGTAAGATTCCAGATACGGGGCTTCTGGTTAACACAATAGAGTAATCGCCATCTGACCCCTGCAACTCGATAAGAGAAGTAGGTCGATCGTATCGGGGGTACTCACTCATCCAGAGTAATCTGAATGCGCCTCGCAATGTCTTTCCTCGTCTTAAAAAAACTCACAGTAAAATGTAGGTTATTAATGTTACAACGACTCAGACAATTTATAAAGAAAAAGTTGGTAAGTGGTTGCCTTATATTTTTGTACGTTGCTATCCATAGCAAAATAAACCTAATAATAGGTCTTCAGACGTATCAATAATCTAAAATTGTCACATTATGAATATTAGAGGTAGTATATTTTTGATACATTACAAAAAAGCTAATGTATCGGTATGGAAGTGTAGTGCGATGGAAAATAGAGAAAAAAAATATCGTACAAAGAAAATAGGCCTGAATAAAATATGCTGCGAAATTTTCGAGAAGCCACGCATGAAATCATTTTTAGTTTAGACAACGTGAAACCCATTTCATACAATCTAATAAGTAAGTATACTGAAAGTAGTGTTCTCAGAAGACTGTCTGATCTATATTTTGCGTACTTTCACCACGTGCACGTCGTACGCAGAAAACTCTTTCCATAGGGTCCAATATAAAGTTACTTCTATTTAAGAAATGCCTAAATTGGGTATCCTTTCAGCGAGTCTTGAAAAAACACCGGTATTTCCAGGGAGAAACGGTTATAAGTGCTAATTTGCCCTTTTTCGTTTTGCGTCATCTACACTAATATTATAAAGAGGAAAACTTTGTTTGTTTGGTTGTAATGAATAGGCTCAAAAACTACTGGACCGTTTTTAAAAATTCTTTCACCATTCGAAAGCTACATTATCCACGAGTAACATAGGCACAATTTTATTTTGGAAAAAAAAACTTTACGCGGACGAAGTCGCGGGCGGAAAGCTAGTCTATACATATAATAAAAATGTAACGAATCGCTGTCTGTACATGGAAGATATATGTAAAAAAATATTATGGGAGGCCTTTATTAATGCAATAGTACCCAAAACAATGATTTTTGGAATTTTTGTCTGTTTGTCGGTTTGTCTGTTTGTCTGTTTGTCTGTATGTTTGTGCACGCTAATCTCAGAAACCGCGTATCCGATTAAGATGCGGTTTTCACTAATATATTGCTGGAAGCTTCCCTTAACATTTAGTGTTTGTTTCATGTTAATCGGTCCATAAATAAAAAAGTTACGCCGATTTAACTAATCACGTCGAGCCTGCTGTACGTTTGCGCGGGTATATAAAGCGCGCCGAGATCTGCGCCGCGCCGCTGCCAGCTGCCAGGCACTGGGGGTCATTAAAATCACTACCCAAGAAACTATTCCACGCGGACGAAGTCGCTGGCACAGCTAGTTTAAAATAAAGCCATTAGGTATGTAATGCTGGCACTACAGTACAGGAAGCTACAGTTCATTCTATACATAAAATCATAATTTGTTTTAAATACTTATAAAACGCAGCACAAGTATGTATATTGTTCACCTCATCAAAACCCTCTGTTTGTATTTAATTTCATTTGCAAGATGCAGCGTAAAGACTCGTATTCATTAGCTTATATTCACACAGCACCACACCCTAAACTTCTGCACCTTATTGTATCACAAATAGGGTTCACATTTGCATTCGTTATTAATTCAACTGAAGTCTTTAAGTTATTCCAACTCACAATACTCGCCTTATTACGGAGGGTAAGACCTTAATTTAGCATAGTTATTAAATTTTATGTTATAAACGTGTCTCAGGTTGTAATAAAATAAACTACCAACAAAAGAGGCTGGGAGTCCTTCAAATAAATAATTTATAGGAATGTTTCCGAAGGAAGTGTCACAGTTTATTGGAACGACCCTTTTGTGAGGAGGTGAATCGATTTAGTCACGAAGAATATTGTCGTTTACGTAAAAGTTAACAAGAAACATGGGCATGACAGATTATCTTGCGGTGGATTTTTGGCGAGCCATGTCACATACGCAACTTACATTTCTTTATTGTTTCGTATTCCCAAAGCTGTCTAGTATATATTTTTTGAGGTAGATTGCCCTGTACAAAACATCTGATGTTTACATTTATAAGAATACAAAACTATTTACTTTTTAATAGCTCGGCATATTGGCCTACCTTCGTCTGATGGAAAGCAAAAAAGATGCACAAATGTACAAGTAACCTAATCACTTATCAGTATCACTAACTTAAATTTTGAGTTTGAACAATGATTATTTGCCTAGGTAGTTGTCGCTAATGTTTAATAATCATCAAATTTCGTGCCGAAATTCTATTAGATAAATAGTTTTCAGTCATATTTTTTCTTATTCGTTTGTTTGTAGTCACGAACAATGATAACACACGATAGAGTTTCAACTGTTTTATCACGCGATGAACTTCGTATTGTATCTAAGTTTAATTCTATTTTCAAACCACTTCCAAATTTCAAAAAGAGCGAGGTTATCAAATTGGATGATTTTTATTGTTTTAATTTCCCTTCTCTTTTCGGCCAGTATTCGCAATATTATGCTGTTGCTAACGAAAATACACATTAACCATACTCTCTCTTACTTCAAACGTTAGCAAGGGTTTCAATGTACCAACTCGAGTGGTCCTGTGGACGCAGAGTATAAGTAGGTACGAACCACAAACGTGGCTGTCGACATATTTAGCTAGCTAGAGTAAGTGCACTGTGGGATGTTTGAGTTCTATACTACGCGTGTGTATTCAGGATCTTATTTGCCAGATTGTTATTTTGCCTATATAAGAGAAGGTATGTAAGTAAACTAGTGGAGCGTTTGACCATCAGACCACCATTTTTTTTATAGTAGCTCGACATAATGGCTTCCCTACGCCTGATGGAAAGCCAAAGAGAAGCCAAAGTCGCTGTAACAACTGGCAAGTAACAGGTTAGTTACCTGTTAGAGCTCCGGAGACCCTACTCACCAGCAGAAACACGGAGGTCATTTGGCTGCGGTATTTTATAGAGTGGAGGTCCTTCCCCGGACGGGCAGCTCAATACGAGCGAAGATTCGCTATGCTCTTCCTCTCTTAATCAGTGTTAGATGTTCAAGATTATGTTCATTAGTTAGAATGTCTTTTACTTAAGACCAAATGAACACAATAGGCGGAACAGACGAGTTTTGGAGTGGACACCTCTTGTAGACGTGTTGTAGAAGGCCCCGCAACCAATAGGGCAGGTGACCCTAAAAGAACTGCTGGCAGAGTAATATGGCATAAAAAAGGAGAGGCTACCCGTATTAAGTTTATTCATATATTATTTTTGCGTCAAAGTTCAGAAATAACTACATAGATACTTATAGGAAAATCCTCAAAAAGGCGTAGATTTATAACGAAGCTAAGATTATTAATTATCTTACCAATAATGAGAAAACCAGAGGCTTCTAAAGCAAATTCATAATTACTGAACGTATGTTTACACAGAATCAAACATTTCCAGACTAGCAAGTGCGCAATTAAGACCGGGTGCTATTAATTATGATCGTTAATGAAGTTCAATTAACGAATGACGTCATCAATCTCGGCTCACTCGGAGACAGGGTGATGTATGGCGTATTGACGGCCAAAGCATCTGGTGGAGTGATTAGGATCGGCCGGTACTGTTTCTTTTGTCTCCGGTATCTATTAGAGATCTTTTTTACTTTCGATGAGAAGGAGGATTGTTATAAAGTTGTATGTAGTAGTCTGTACGTGTAGATAGATATTCTTTATCTTTGTCTAGTACTTATAATAAAAGGTTCAGCGTATATACTTACTCTATCCTTATAAACCAAATGTCGTGGTTCAATTCCCATCCAGGGCAAAAATTAATGTCATAATGACATTAACATTTTTGCCAACACAACACCAAATCCCCCTGAGTTTGGTGTTGTTTTTAAGTGTATGTATGTATGTATACGTAGTATTTACTTACTTACTTCTCTTGTAGAGAGGTAGGGCATAGCGAATCTCCGCTCGAAATGAGCCGCCCGCCCGGGGAAGTACCTTAACCCTTATAATACTCGTATAATACTGCAGCTAAATGACCTCTGGGTCGTGTTTCTGCCGGAGCTCGTCCGGTGAGTGCTGCATCTGTAGGCAGTGGAAAGGGTCGACAACACTTCTGGTGTTGCAAGCGTTCATAGGCTATGGTAACCGCTTAACATCATGCGAGCAGTTGCGTTGTTTGCCACTTTTTTGGTAAAAAAAAACGATTTTCACACACAACATTTGTGTACACAAAACATTTTTTTATTAATTACTTATTCTTATGTTAACTAGGTACAAATTATGCAGGCAAGCATTATGATAGATATCAGGAACTTTATAGCCAAGTGTTGAAATCAAACCTAAATGTATTTTGTAAACATAATTAATTTTACTTACACTGTTATTCTCACCAAATATTTCATTATAATAAAGATTAAGTTTCACGAACAAAATCTAGTACTTTATTTTCTAAGT
This sequence comes from Conogethes punctiferalis, assembly GCA_031163375.1. Classification (NCBI taxonomy): domain Eukaryota; kingdom Metazoa; phylum Arthropoda; class Insecta; order Lepidoptera; family Crambidae; genus Conogethes; species Conogethes punctiferalis. The sequence goes on from CM062082.1 coordinate 8,925,301, forward strand.
AAGTACACTTAAAGCGAACAGCACTTTGTGTGCTTCGCAGATTTAAAATAATGAAGTTTAATGGAGTAGGTATACCTGCCTGGTAACAGCGGATGCCATAATGCTACATTTATCAGATAATAGCAACATTTTTAATTTTCAGAACAGTTTAATTTTGAAATAGATAGTATTCTGGTAAAATTCAAGAATGTAAATTAAACATTACAAATAAATAACCCAAGATCCACCACACTAGACTACACATCGCCATCTAGTCCCAAACTAAGCCGAAGTTTGTACTATGACCCTAAACTCGATTAGAGTTACGGGTGTCCATGGCCGGTGTCGACTGCTTACCATCAGGCATCACAGCTGCTCGTCTGACGCCCCTCACATATAAAAATGGATACTAGGCAACTGCTTGCAACAAACTTGCTTAAATAGTTTCTTTATTGGTGATAAATATAATAGACATCCAAACAGATATATTCACGCACACAAATGTTTCTACTGTTCAGGGATCGAACCTGCGACCACTGCATCAGAGGCACCGTTTACTACTACTGAACCAAACTAGTCGTCGAAATAAAACTAAGAAATGAAAGTCCTTGTAAAACTTACTACTACTATTTCCTTCGAGCTGGGTGATGGCTGAAAACTATTTTCTCCAAGCTACCAGTAAGTAATCATGCTAGGGGACCACGGTCTAATTGTATCTTCTTCACCATTGCGTCCCGGCTTTTTATCAGGGTCTGCTTTCCTACACAATCTACCCCACTTTGCCAATTCTTCGGTATCCTCATGTCATTTTGAGAGAGGTAGGGCATAGCGAATCTTCGCTCGAATTGAGCTGCCCGCCCGGGGAAGGACCTCCACCCTATAGAATAACGCAGTCAAATGACCTCCGGGTCGTATTTCTGCTGGTGAGTAGGGTTTCCGGAGCTCGTGGGGGGTTAGGGTGGGCCGGCATGGCAGTGGCAACTGACAGGTAACTAACCAGTTACTTACAGCGACCAGGGCTTCTCTTTCGCTTACCATCAGGCGAAGGGAAGCCATTATGTCGAGCTACTTTATAAAAAAATTTAAAAAAAATCCTCTGGTGTGACATTGATCTTTTTTATTACAGTAGCACGACATAATAGCTTCTCTACGCCGCTAACCGATCATGCAACCTATCGGTCGTCAGCGCCATGCCAGCCCAACCTAACCCCCGGCTGTCGATGCAACACTCACCCCACGAGCTCCGGAAAACCTATTCAGTCCCCAGTCATTAATTGAAATGAAAATTCGTCTAGACTGGTCCAGGCTTCGGGCGACCCCAGAGCTGGCTCGTACGTCGCTCAGCGCATCTCGCTAGCAATTCAGCGAGGTGACGCAGCCAGCGTCCTGTGGTCACTGCCCTGTGGCAGTGACAACCCTGTGGTTTAGAAGATTTTTAGTGTTTGTACATATTAGTTAAGTTTAAGTTTTATTTATTTACTAGCTGTGCCAGCGGCGTCGCACGCGTGGATATCGGGTTTGAAAAATAACGGACTTCCATAAAGCAGTTAAGCCTCTAGCCATACATTGGTGAAAACCGCATTCAATTCCATGCAGTATTTTTCGCGTGAAGCGCGTTCAAACATACAGGTAAAAAGTTCTCCCGTCTTCCCAACACTTCCCGTTACTGCTCTGCTCCTATTGATTGTAGCGTCATAAAAAGTGTACTATAATCTGCCTAGGAGTATGACGAATAATTGTTAAAATTGTCCGTTCGGTAGGTAGTTTTTATTTCTCTATCGAACATACAGACAGACAAAAATTTTACTGATTGCATTAAAGCTGAAACGCCTGTGCAAAACTATCTACCTATACCTACTTCACTTAAAAATAAATACTTATAACTACTTTAATTAATAAAAGTACCTACGCTTAATAATTTTTAATTTGAACGAATATTTTACAATATAACAACAAAAGAAATTCAAATAAACTATTTAAACACTAAAAGTCGCGTTGATAAGCACGGTTTCTCAATATCAATTATTGTCTGTCAATAAGGTCGATCGCTCTGAACGCATCAACAGCCAAATATTGAATGAAGCTAGCTCTCGGACCTCCCGCCTTTTTATACCCTACCGCCGCCGCGACCCGTGTCGAGCTCGGCAACCGTTACACAAAAATAATCCTTATTGCATGATTCAGTATTCACGTGCGACCGGCGCGATGGCTTATTTCATGTATAAGTTTGGTGTTTCTATACCGATTTCTATGATTCTTTTTTTATTGAATAGGTAATAATCATAACTTTTTTAAATTAAGGATGAATGAGAGTATTATAAACGTAAGAGTAAACAAATATAATCAGAATGCTCCGAACTGCTAAGCTATCAGGAGTTACACGTGTTATTGTGAGTCAACCATAAAAGATAGACATATGCTGTTGCGGGATATTTTTTAGTCAATTTTATGTAAAATATTTCTGTCATACATAATTTCTATGTAACTTTAACCATTAAGGCTGCACACGCGACGGAAGCTTAAAAAATGGAGTAACTTCTCCCGTTTTCCCAACATTTCCCTTCAATACTCTGCTCCTATTGATCGTAGCGTAATGAAAAGTATACTATAACCTGCCCAGAAGTATGAAGAATAATTGTACCAAGTTTCGTTAAAATCCGTCGAGTAGTTTTTGTTTCTATAAGGAACATACAGACAGACAGACAGACAGACAGACAGACAGACAGACAGACAAAAATTTTACTGATTGCATTTTTGGCATCAGTATCGATCACTAATCACCCCCTGATAGTTATTTTGAAAATATATTTCATGTACAGAATTGACCTCTCTACAGATTTATTATAAGTATAGAAGATTTTTTATTTATAAAATGAAAATCAATATTCTAATAGTTTTACCATACCCAAATCACAATGTACCTTCTCGATTCCACATTGAAACACCACGTGTTCTAGATTAATAATTTCAAAATTGTCTGATTAATATAATTTATCCAACAGATGCCCTCATTTCAAGTCGAGGAAAGGTTTGATTAATTAATAAAATAATCTGGGATATTTTAAAAGCTATTCTCTTGAAACATCAAGAATTATTAATTGAACTAAGTAGGTCTATTTAATTAGACATCGCTTTTCAGCTTGTTACAAAGTATTATTATGATCTATTTTTATTGTATGCCAGCTGACCTCTTTACAAGAGTCATTCGTTTCGATTCGTTCGAACCACTCTTAGAGGGCGATGTACAGCAGTGACCTGCAATCGGCTGATGGTGATGATGATTGACGAAATCAAATACAAATCGGGTATTTCGAGTTTTATCGCTATCGTGGGTTCTTTGGAAACCAATCTTCTCGTAAGCAAGTCGTCATCAGGTTGACAAAGCAACTTGCCCACGCGGTACCACGGCTTGCCCACTTGCTAACGGCTTGCCCATCCGATACGTTCGGAGGCAATTTATTGCATTGATTATTTGTTATTTCCACTGACTGTAACTTCACCACTTTACTGAACAGGCACCAAATGTATCACACAATTTTCACAGTTTACAATATCGTGAGACAGATTATAATCTAACAGTATTTACAATTTTGCGGTGACATATACACTAGTCTAAAGCCCATTATGATAAAAATAACGCAATAAAACAGATTGACCTTACTTCCCGGTTAACTACCTTTCATAGAATACCCATTATTGTAATATCAAAGGTGACTGACTTAAATTAAATATAAGCAGAGAACGTCGAACTTCACTCACAAAGAGGTATTTCCACGAAAAAATCATTAAAGGATAAAATTGTTATGTTTACATAACTTTTATTTTATTGTTTATCTGATGGAAACGTTGCTACAATATGTTCTGTTTCGTTAATATTAATCAATATAGTGTTTACGGAATTCGTTTGACGACCAACAATACGTCAGAATTGAAAATGTAATTTTAATTTTTAATTTCCTTTAAAAGACTTAAGTATGAAACATGAATGAATTACCTACCTAAAACATGGAGATAATTGTTGAAACATATAATTAATAGTCCATATTTGACTGGCTCAATTCCTGAGAGTCGTGGGTTAGATTCCCACTCGGGACAAACATTCGTGTGATGAACATTTGTGTTTGTCCCGTGTCTGGGTGTTTATATTTGTATTTGAGTATTTATTTGTGGTACCTTCGTTGTTCTGATAATGCTAGTAGGAAGTGTAATATTTTGCAATTTGGATATTCTGCAATCAAAGCATAGTAAGTAGGATTCAACCTAAGGCATGAATCAACATTTCGCACAACCGTTAAAACTCTGAATCTAGTACGCCTTTTTTGCCTTCAGTGCCAAAAAATACATGTTAGCTAACTAAAACTCCATACAAGCAAGCAGTAGTGATTTCTCTAGACCAGTCTAGAGGCTTTTAGCATTTCCACTAAACGCGACTCGGCTACAGCACATCAATGGCGTTGCATTTCAAAAATGCGTCCGCTTTCATGTAAAAGCACACGGTGCTTTTTACTTGAGTATCCTAAGTAGGTCCTTTTTAGATCCCGCATCTCTTAAGATGAGCTCAGTGTTGTGTTCATGGAATTAAAACCACGGAAATGTTTCAAAGCTGGGTCGGCATCAAAGAACTGCTGATCTATTTTGACAGGCCCGTTGGCTCAGTTGGTAGTGCCCTCTGCCTTCTAAACCAAGGGTTGTGGGTTCGATCCCCACCGGGGACAATCATGCGGGTGATGAACATTTGTCTTTGTTCCATGTCTGAATGTTATATGTATCTGTGTTTAAGTATAATATTTGTGGTACATTCGTTGTTCCGATACCTGTAACTGTAACATGTGTTAAGCTTACTTTGGGATTGGTAAAATGTACTTATGTGATGTTGCCTGTTATTTATTTATTTAAGTTTGCAAGAGAGTATCTCCTAGAGTTAAACTACTAAAGTGCACAAGTGTATGCAACACAGATGCATTCTCTGTTCATTCGCTTTCATAATCCGATGGGAAGACAGATCGATACGACTAGAGATAAATCAGGCAGTATCGACATCTACCTCCATATTGGTACAATATTTATACACTAGTACAGTTGCGGCAAACGAACTCCATACCGTATAAAACATGTTCCGTGTAACTTCTATGAAAAGCCTACAACGCACATGCGAAGTTTTCATCGCCGCTTAGCATAACTACAAACCGAATTAGTATATTAATGTAAATACAATTGTGATGTTTAGCTCAATTTGAGTTGCCGCCTCTTGCATAAAAAAAACCTAAATAAGAATATCATACTCTCACTTGTCACTCTCAACATAATATTTCATGTCCATTTGTAGTTTTTGTTTAACTAGGACAGCGCTGGTGCATTGGCTTAAACTAATAGCAGTATTTCGTAAAACAACCAAACTCGATATATTTAAACGCAATCAGGGATTAATCATACGGCTGCCGCATCGCTTACATACTCGTAGGTAGTTTGTACAAATGATGTAGATTCACCTAAATATTATTTTATCTAGGCAGTAGAATTGTTTTAACTTGCATTTACAAGTGCTTCAATCAAGTTCATGTGAAATTTACCTACTGCATCCATAATGTGATATTATTACCTCTGCATGACCCCATATTTAAACCGACAGAAAATACTTTTAGCATTAAGTTTGAATTTGATAATTTTAAAAAAGATAAGCAAATAATTACAGAAGTATATATTTTTAGTATCGAATAACCAACTGAGGCTCTAGCAACCGACTGGTGGCGGTATAGCCATCGTGATGTGCCTATGACGGGCAGCAGTGTCACTGGAGCGAGGAGCTATGGCCTGCGATCGCCAACCCACCTACCTAGCGTGGCGATTATGGGCAAGGCCTCCAAATGTTTGATCAAAGTTGCGAATAAGAGAGGCCTATGTCCAGCAGTGAACTGCGATAGACTGATGTTGATGATATTTTTAGTATTAGCCCGTGTAATTAGAAATTAATACAAAACATATAATTACATGACAAAAGTACTTTCAATAACTACTGTGTTGTTAACACAGAAACTGTAAACTATTAAACATGTTAGTTGAACGTTTTCAATTTCCCACATGAAGTTTCCCAGTAAGTACGTAACTTGTCCAATAATTGAAAACCGCTGAAATAAAATCCCTAACAAATGTTACTTCCAGTTTAATTGAGGAAACTTCCCGGACTTTTCCCCGTAACGTTGTTCGACAAACTTGTACTATTATTGCGTACCTTGTATCGTAAAATACCAGTCTCCACATAACTATTGTTCGGGTGTGCTAAACTTTTTCGATAACTTCACAACGACCACACTCCGTTCCGTTGTTCTTGGCTCGATGGCTTTTCGCAGATATTATGAGAATGTAAGAATTGTCGTGAACATGTATTCCAGTGTTTAATATCGCGGCACGCCATTTCCTTTTGTTATTGGAAAATGCTTTAGAACAGTGCGATTCAGCGCGCCGGTTTTCTAGACGTTTCATTTCGAATCGCGATTTCACTCCTCAACATGGGATTTTACTTAGATTTAAAAGAAAAGGAGTAAAAGTTGCAGATAGGACTTGGGCACGGATTGATTTAGAGCTTGTTTTTAAGTTGGCTATTTGGCTTGGCTATTTAAATTACTAAATCTACGAAGTTTATAAGCCTAAAGAATATTTATTTCTTCATTAAAAATAAAAACTATACAGCCAGTCACTTACTCGTACAATAAAAAATTATAAAAAAATGTGGGTTGGTACATAGATAGGTAATCCGTCGTGTAAGTACCATAATAATTTGGGAGCTATCCACCAGGTCGGTATATTTACATATTATGTATTAGTTCAGTTCCTCGTTCCTGCCTCGTGCCATTAAATCATGGAATGCATTTCCAGCTCATGTGTTTCCTTCCTCTTACAATCCTGAGTTCTTTAGGCGGGGCGTATAACAGCATCTCAGTGAGCCTTCGGAGTAAGGGCGACAAGCGCGGAGGGTTTGCCCTAATGTGCCTGTCGACCTAGCATTTGGACCTCACGACCGCTTACCTTGGAGTGAGGTCATCCTAAACGCTCTTTTTATAAAAAAAATATTAACAGCGAATACTTTCATATAAAAGCACATCGCTTCTTAATATAACATAGAATGCTTTTTTGTTGATTCGGAAATTGTTTACTTTTTTAATTTCACATCTATGATCAACCACGTGATTAATCGCAAAGTAAGAAAGAAGCTTCATTACCCAGACACGGAACTAACGCAAATATTCATTACACGAAAGTGAAAATGAAGTATAAACTGAGTGTAGGATCGCCAAATAGACCACAGGCCTGTTCGTGCAGATAGTTTTGAATGCAGGAATGTAAAAATAACTACCTTTTGCCATATCATGCCATCATTCATGACTGGCTCGGTGGCTCAATTGGTAGTGACCTCTGCCTTCTGAGCCAAGGGTCGTGGGTTCGATCCCCACACGTAAGAAACATTTGTGTGCATGAACATGTCTGTTTGTATTGGTCTGGGTGTTTTCTATGTATAATATGTATTTATTTACAAAAAAAATGTATATAAGTAAGTTATCAGTTGTCTAGTACCCATAGTACAAGCTTCGGCTTAGTTTGGGGCTACATGTCGCTGTGTGGCTCAGCGTGGCATGTCTTGGGTTATTTATTTATTTATATTCTTTCTCCATCGATAACATTATTGCAAAATGTATCTTGTCGTAGTTTCAAAATAGCTATTTTAAAGTAAAAAGTCGTGTTTCACACCGAACGGGGATATACGTCGAGCGAGAGCCGGTGCACAGACTGCATCTAAATGAGGGCTACATACATTTCGACGCGCGGATAAATTTAATACATAATTTTGTGTTCAGTTTGACGCCTTGGAATACCCGCGGTTATTCATCTAAAATCCCTAATAAAACGCTTGAAAAACCTTATACTTTACTTGCTCGTTTTACTTTACTTGAATCAAATCTATTCTAAAACTTGTTCAAAGGATATTCTCGCAATATTTCATTCGATGTGTAAAATAAAACATTAAAAACGGGTATTCTTACTAGCGGTATACCTGATTATCACGATTGAAGGCGTTGCTAAATACCACAGGCTGATGACGGGAGCGTCACCGGAGCGAGGAGCTACGCTCTGCGACTTGTTTGCCCAAAGTTGCTAACAACTGGCGAGGCCTATGTCCAACAGTGGACTGCGATAGTGTAACTACACGTAAACATGCAATTTTTTTATAATTGATCCTTCAGTTGACGGTTAGATTCAAACGTAGAAGCAGCGTTTTATCGGATTTGTTGTCCAACAAGTTTAGTTGAGCGTCAACGCGCGAGAGGAAAATTCGCCTTGTTGCATAAAATGTGACGGCGCTGCTCCATAGAGCGAGTATCACCCGATTAGTCGACTGTCATGTGCACATACAAATCATAGTTCAGCGAATAATCATCATACAATTAAATAAATGATTAAGTAGTCTTCATCATCATCAGCCTAGCGCAGTTCACTGCTGGACATTAGGCTTCTCCAGTTGTTCGCCACTTTGGGCAAACACCTGGATGCTATACCCATAATGGTCCTGCCGGGCAGGCCAGTTGGCGATCGCAGAACGCAGCTTCTAGCTCCGGTGACGCTGCTGCCCGTAATTGACCTGTGGTATTTATATACTACCACTAGTCGATTGCCAGAGCCCCGTCTGTTATTCAGCTGAATGCATCACAGGCAGGTGAAAAGATGATGGTTCACTCTCTTACATTCCGTAAATTAAGTAGTAGTTGGGCGCGTCATTTTAGTTAAGACAATCTCTACTACCGTAGTGCGCTACAGGGTAATCAAATAGAAATAGCAATCCCCAAAATACCCCTCCTGCGTCAGGCACCTCTTGTCCATTACCACTACAGCTGGTCCTCTCGACTGCGCAGCCGTGCCTCTTTAATTATTTACCAACTGCCACACACCTCCGCTCACTAGACACTTGAGTGACGTGCTACCCGCTTGCTTTACTACTGAGAATTCGTTTTAAATTGTGAAACATTTTTAAATGTTTAATTCTGGACTTTTTGCGAGTGTTGCTTGAATATGTGATTTTACTCGCGAAGTTTTATGTTTAGGTTTTTAAATTTTTGATTGTCCAAAAGTATACTCATTGTTATCTTATTTCTGAAGATTTAGGGTAAATTAAATCCCATGCCATACCAGCGGTCATTGTACAAATCATTACCAGAGACATCGGTCATAGTTATACCGCTACCAGTCGGTTGCCAGTAGCTAAAATAATAAGGTTTACAATAAAAGTGAATAGGTATTAGTTCCCGATGCTGCTATTAAATCCTACGAAATGCAAATAGGCAAACAGAAACCCAATATTGTGCATAGCTAATTCTATATTGGATTTCCATTAGGTATAATACGAATATGTATGTATATTAGATACAATTTCATCGCTAAACCGATTTATTAAATTCACTGCCTACGTATTGCCTTCTCTGGCGCGCTGTGCAATAATACGGAATGTCAGTTGCATGCGGATACAGATTTATTGCGTAATTTGCTACCTACTGCTCTGTCGCAGCATATAATATCTTCGTGACATAACTATAGATAATAGGCACTCTATCAGCTGAAGTTTGCAGAGTATGCATCATCATCATAATGCAAGCGTCAACTGCTGGACATAGAACATGATAATTGTCATTTGGGGGGATTTGCCATAGTCATCATGCTTGGCAGGCGGGTTGGTGACCGTAGCAGGTTTTATTTTGTACCCACATAGACGCAGCCAGGGCCCTGAGTACGAGACAGCTTTTTTTTTAGAGGGGAATGCATTAGGCACCTTCATACCGTCTCCGGGGGGAGGCCAGCCGCTGATGATAAGCGGCCGGCATTCCTGGTCCGGGGAGGGCAAATACCCCTGCCCCCGGATTCGGATAGCAATAGAGTGTTCCCCCGGCGGACCTCGTGCAACGGTGTGGTAGCTAGCACCCACCACACCGTTACGCCCTTATGAGTGGATCGCGCCCCCGCACTCACCATCTGAGGGGCATACGATGCGTTGTATACCCTCCGGCGATGCCCGGGCCGGGAGCGGCGTAGAGCGGGCGCGTCTACCGCAGCCTCACGCTCTCTTTCCGTCGCCTCCTTCTGTGAAATCACTGTCTCCGCCATGCCGGCCCAACCCTAACGAGCTTCGGAAACCCTACTCTCGGAAGTCATTTGGCTGCAGTATTCCATAAGGCTCAATTCCATATAACCCACCTTGGTGTGAGTACGGGACACCTGGGATATTTGGAGCTCACTCCTATCTAGCGGAGAATACCCACTAAGCCCGAATGTGGTCCGCTATGAGCACTCTATCTGAGGGGGTCGGGATGCCCGGAGGGATTCATCCTAACTCCGAAAACCACATGGACAAACAGACTAGAGCACTTTTACAAAATAACATTAAAATATATTTTTTTTAGCATAATTTTATCCACAAAAAATAAACTCGAATTCTATTTTTTACCCATAAAAAGAACAAAACCTAAGGGAGAAAGCTTTCAGTTGTCCTATTCTCTAATAGATAGAGTGCACATCTAAAACGGGCTACACAATAGTTTGATTATTCTTGATTCTTTAGTGAGTGGTTGAAAGGCATACCCATGTACGTTTTTACTACAAATTGGCAAAAGCAGACCTCAAGGATTTCATTCATTTATGTAACTTAAACTCAAAATTGTATATGGAAATAGATCAGGAAATTTCAGTTGACAAAGATACTTACTTACCGTAAGTAATACCTTCTCTGTAAAATCTATCCTTTTCGAAAAATGTATCACGTACATTTTAACTGACTATACTATCTAAGACTGAATCGTAAATCACATTACAAATAAAACCGTCTCCTTTATTATAAGAGATAAAAGTTTCCTTCCGTTCACCTTATAAAATAGATTTATCACTTTAGTGTACCAGAAGATGGTATTAAAGGAAGAACAAAGTATAATATCAAATGACATTGAATAATATTAACAAGTAGATGTTTATTCCGGGTAATATCGCGTATTTATTAATGAATGAACCCAACATTATGAGAGAATAACCTAATTAGTATTTGGCACAAACGAGGGATGATAAATCAGTAATGTAATAAATGAGAAGGTATACATCCAGGGAATTCCATTTGTAACTTCATTGAAACAATTTTCTACTTCTAACAGAATTCCTTTCACCTAAAAAAGGAATGTTATTAACAAAGAGAAACATTATTTATTTATCTCACTAATAAGGGAACTTACAAAAGAATACACGTGCGCCAGTAATACACGATTACCCCCCAAGTCCCGGGCGGCCGGGCATCCGGTACAGCTTACAAAGAAACAAAACGGCTCCAGAACCGGATCTGTCTTGATAAGGAAACCGGATGCCGATCTCGGCTAACGAACAACTACTAACAGACGACCGGCACACCCAGACCTCTCCCCTGGCTCATAAAACACCGAATTCGTATAAACCACAGAGAGAAGCGCGGGCTCAACAACCACTGGTGGACCTTTGGTATATGCTAATATACTGTAGTCACGGCAAAGTGACGTGAAAGCAAACTTCCTTTGATACTTCATCTCTCAAGTGTACTTGTCTTCGACGTAATGGAAAAGCTCTTTACTTGAGAAAATTTCGCTTTATCGTACTCTCCTAATGCCACTTTATTACATAACTGGTAAAATAGACAGATTTATTAAAAGCATTTTGTTCTTCGTAAGTATTGTACGTTTGCCTAATTAAATTCTAGTTATAAGTAGACATATTGCCCATATTATTATAGTGCTGAAGCTACTTACTTTGGGATTGGAACAATGTATGTCATGTTGTGTGATAAGCATTCATAATTATTTATTTAGCACCTTACACCTTTTTACCGTTCTATATTCGATTGATTTTCTCTGAACGCCCGTACAGAGAATTGAAAATTATCGAAACAAAACCAAAAGAGGTTGCCGAAGAGGAAATAATCGACCGGACGGTCTCTATCCGGAGAATTACACATGAAAGGCAACCGAAATGTCTTGTGATTAAATCTGCCTGTGCCCACGTTTCTGTATTTCTGTCCCATCGACTCATTAAATTGAGTGGAAATACTGAACGCTGGGATTAGTGTTGCACAACTATCTATGTGATATGTCGATGTTTCTCCAAATCTTGGTGAAGTAAGTTAAAAGGTTAACTTATCGAAATTTTATATAAATAAAGAACAGACAACATCACATACATTGCTCCGACCCCAAAATAGTTTGAGCACTTGTGTTATCACAACACCAATAATACTCAAAAACAACATACACACTCGGGCATGGAGCAAAAACTAAAAGATTAATACACTTTATTGTAAGCCATAAAAATTTACTTTTACTAAGACAGATACAATTGTTGCATACTATACGCGCTCTTATCGCTATAAGAAACAATCTTATGTAGTATGGATAATAGCAAGAATGTCTACATAATTATATTATAATCGCTGGGCGTATGAAGTTAAAACGGACTTGCGTAAGCTCCTTGCAGATAGCTGGCAGGACAGACCTAGATGGAGGCTCTTATTAATGGAGGCCAAGACTCAGCTTGGGTTACTGCACCGATCTAATTAGTTAGTTAATTATATTTTTAACGATTCTGTATGTTACTGACTACCACACCCCGACACTATCGGATGACACGTACTAACTTATCGATAAACTATAAATCTTGGTGCAGCACTGACTGAGCGTCGTGGGTGCTTCCAATCCAATATAAATCTGGGACATCTGTACCGCGCACTGCTTAATTTGATTTATATCGCACATGTGAAGTATTTTAATTGATATCGTAGTACTAAGTCGAGCGTAAAGGTATAACGAGTTTGGTTCCGTTTAGTCAACGCTGCCTTTGAAACAGTGGTCGCAAATATTCCTGCACAGCACAAGACAAAGTGTGCATGAATATACCTATTGTTTGTATTGGTCTGCGTGTTTGCTATGTAGAATATGGATTTATTTACAAAAACACATTTATGTAAACTTTTCAGTTATCTATTACGTTGTTAATTCCCATAGTTGAAGGTTCGGCTTGGTTTGGGATAAGATGGCGCTGTGTGACCCAGCGTGGTATGTCTTGGGTAATTTGTCATTTCACTATCATCACTACACACATTATACTATATAGTAATGAACGTAATCGCTTTTGAAGACTGTATGTTGGTCCCTATGTATGTTTAGACCTTTAAAACTAATTAACTAGATTGGCGCAGTGACCCAAGCCGAGTCTTGGATTCCAACAATAAGAGCCTCCATCTAGGTCCTGCGCAAACTCCTGCCAGCTGTCCGCAGTGAGCTCACGCAAGTCCTTTTGGACTTCATCCGCCCAGCGATACCTGGGACGGTCAACCGGTCGTGTGCCACTCGGCCGTCCCACGTACTCTCGCTTCACTGCATGATCCTCGCCCATACTTTCTTACCTGTAAAACTATGCAACGAATTTTCATGGGGCTTTTTTTATCATCAACATCTTCTGCCTATCGCAGTCCACTGCAGGACATAGGCCTCTCTAGTTGTTCTCCACTTTGGAATACCTAAACTTGTCATTCCGCTATCATGTTTCGCAATAATTCGGGCGGACATCGTAGGTTACGCTGCAAGCGAATTGTTACAAAATATCTCTGCTTCAAACTGGGTCACACTGTTTTGATGAATGTTTCCTGTCGGGAATATCACGAACCGTGTATCCCTATAGGCACGTGTTTATCTGTAACTTCTATTCCCTTGGTAAGCGAGGTAGCTTAAGAGGGGTAGGGCATAGCGAATCTTCGCTTGAATTAAGCTGCCCGTCCGGGGAAGGATCTCCACCCTATGGAATACCGCAGCCAAATGACCTCCGGGTCTTGTCTGCCGGTGAGTAGGGTTTCCGGAGCTCGCGGGGGTTAGGGTTGGGCCGGCATGGCAGTGTCAACTGACAGGTAACTGACCAGTTACTTGCCCGTTGTCAAAGCGACTTAGATTCCCTGTCCAGTGTATCACATTTGATACATAACAATTGAAAATCTATTGTGTCTGGACCGTGGATATTATTATATGTATTTTGATATGAATTCAATGCCATAAACGCAGTAGGTATATAATATAGCCATCGAACAAAGGTCTTTTATATACAAAACACCACGCAATATTCGACCTTTACGTTATGGTTGAGTAGCAGTTAGTATGAAGCGAGTTTGGGCGAATTCATATTTGTGATTTTTAAACTGTGATATCTCGGGTTCTTTTTATACAAGCGGAGTAATTATTTCAACAATGTTTCTATGATTGAGTGATGCATCAATATCAACCCAAAATAAAAATTAGTCATCATGCCTATTTGTACATGAAATAAATCTCTATTAATTTGAAATGAAAGCCGACACCGTTATCATTGTTCAACCAAAAACTCGTCAAGCTTAAAGCAACACTGGCACCACCAGTATCGACCAATCAGCGCTTCTGTCATACGAATACGTCCGCACAAAAACGACTCTTTGCTGAATCGCCGATACGGCTCTGTAGCGGTACGGCAATTTGCAAAATAGAGACTTTTGTGCGGTACTGGCCGGACTATGCGGCTTTCGTTTTTCGTAATGTTTCTATAGTCTCATTGATAGAGTGGGTTAGGTTATAGTTACTGAATGATTTTTTATTCTACCTTCACGTTTAATTCTTATTATAACCCAAGACATGCCATGCTGGGCCACACAGCGTCATCAACTCCTATAACCCGAAGCTTGTACTATGGCTACTGAAAAACTGATAAACGTACTATTTAGATATATAGCAAACACCGAGACCAATTAAATAAAAAAACAGACATGTTTAAGCAAACTAAATGATTGTACTGTGCGATTGATCGAACCCGTAACCACTGTTCGAGACGCACCGTTTACTACCGCTGAGCCAAACTGGTCGTCAATATTTATTAGAACGCGAAATCACTAACTTGGTTTGTTGTTATACTAAATACTATTTTCTTTCTCTCTTAAGCAGAAAAGTTATGTATAACATGTACTGTACAAATTATTCACTATATGAAAAGCAAAGTCCACAGGCTATAGGCCCTTTCCATTTGTTCGCCACTTTGAGCAAACATCTGTAGGCTTTCCCCATAATCGCCACGATGGGCAGGCGGGTTGGCGATCGCAGAACATAGCTCCACGATCTGGTGACGCTACTGCCTGTCATCGGCCTGTGGTACTTAGCTGCACCTTCAGTCGTGATAGTTATACCGCCACCAGTCAGCCCAATGCCTCGTTTATTATTCGGCAGGATGAACCACGGGCAGGTGAGAGGGGCTAGGTAGAATAGATAGGTCACTCCCTTAAATCCCTCAATGAACAGTGATTGTTAAGGAGTCTGCCCACTACACCGTATCATACCATGGCCGTGCTATGAACGTGTCAGACAAAAAAGTATTCTTTGTATTGAAAACTATGAGACGATGCCCATTAGACCGTTCCGTCACCGACCAACACCGTCGCGTGCCATGCACGGACAGTTCAGAATTGTCGGCGAGAATATTTTGCCGGTGGCGGTACGCTCCGCGCACGGCACGCGACGGTGCCAAACCGATGCGTGCCGGCAGCAAAACGGTGATAATACGGGTTATAACCGCGTATAAGGACCGTTAGAAACGCGTCTCAAATGCCTTCTCTGGGTTTATCAAATTTAATTGTACACAAATATTTAGATGCACACATAAGAGCTTATATCATTTCAATTTACCTGGGTTATACCATGTTAGTTCCATACATACGGGTTGCATACGGACACCATACCGGCATCATACGGGCATCATACGGGTTGCATACGGACACCATACCGGCATCATACGGGCATCATACGGGTTGCATACGGACACCATACCGGCATCATACGGGCATCATACGGGCATTAAACGCTGTCGACTCGTTTCAGTGGGCTAAGCAAGCCGTATCGTATTTCCTTCCGTGCTTGACACGTTCATAGCACGGCCATGGTATGATACGGTGTAGTGGGCAGAGACCTTTAACGTTTAAGCCGGCTTGTGCTATCAAACAGTGAGTGACTTAGCAAACACATTAAGCTGGCACATTGTAACTTCATAAAAAATAAGCTTCAACATAATCAGATTCAGAAAGCTCCCCCGTTGGCTGTTGGCTCACCATTAAAAGCTCGTCATGTAATCGCATAAATATTGAAAGTGGCCGCTTACATCCTGGGTAGCCACTTTGTTTTTGCGGAGACGGAAGCAATTAGGCCCCGCACAAATTCGCATTCGCTTTTTTTGTAACCGGTCTCGGAGAAATTAAAATAGATTGCCTTTTAATATTCTTGTTGCCGACGCAACTGAAACCGCCGCGTAATGCCGGCTAAATGAATATACATCGGTGTCTGAAGGACAGTTTTAAGACGCGCTCAGTGGGAAAAGTTGATTTCAGGGACGATGGTTTTCTTACTACCGGTGTTAGATAGCTATACTCTTTATTGCACAAAACAAAGACATTACAGGAAAACATAATACAGATAAAACATAGGTAGTACAATTTAGGCGGTCTTATCGCTTGTAGCGATCTCGTCCAGACTACCTTCAGGTAGAGGAAACCAGTTTCACTAAAGAGTTGGGTATCTTGGCGGTGTTTTAAAGTTGTATTGTATTATTATTTGTTGTTTAAAATCAGACGCGAAAAAAACCGTCAGTGTGGCCGCTTCCATTAGTTTCCTTTATTTACAAGGTCTGGCGGTTAAAATCCGCGGCGGTTTAACCATAGTGCGGCCTATGCCTTATAAGAAAAAATAACAACACAGTCATGTGAAGATATTGACTTCATCAACTCCTTTCGGCTTATATTAGGCATAAACAACATTATTTTCTCCCCATCTATTCCTTTTGATGTTCCTATAATGTTTTCCCTGAGGAACGGAATTGAATTTCGCTTTCATTTCTACCTATTATTTCCTTTCGATACCTACTGCTTATGTTTCCCATTATACTGGCATTTTGTTTACGAACGAGTTATTGGAGAATGTGCGTATTTACTTTGTACGTGATTAAAGGGAATATGGCTTTTTGGAGCCGCGAAATGGAGATGTTGATTGTCAAGTTATGATATTGGTATGATAATGTTTCCAACATAGCCTAAAGAAGCAGCAAGTTGAAGTGGCAATCTGCAGGCCACATCGCTTATAGAATAGATGACAGATGAGATTAAGAGAGATAGGGCATAGCGAATCTTCGCTCGTATTGAGCTGCCCGTCCGGGGAAGGACCTCCACCCTATAGAATACCGCAGCCAAATAACCTCCGGGTCGTGTTTCTGCTGGTGAGTAGGGTCTCCGGAGCTCGTGGGGGGTTAGGGTTGGGCCGGCATGGCAGTGGCAACTGACAGGTAATTATTTTTGTGAGGATTTATTTCGCAAAATTAAATATATCTCATTGCAGCTTTTAGCGAAAATGAAAATTAGAGACAAAAACAAAATCATATTAATTTCAGTTGAACGTGAATGAACTTAAAATTAAAGCCATTATTTAAGTACGGGTACTAACGTACCACGTTATAACTGATTCAATGTTGTAACAAAGCGAGTATTTACTTATACATATACAATTATTATTGTAGGTACATACCTACAATAATAATGAAGCTAATGTAAAAAATATGGGCCATTTAAAACAATTTTAAAGATCATCATCAGCCTCCATCCACTGCTAGACATAGGCCTCTCCAGCTGCTCGCCACTTAGGGCAAACATCTGGAGGTTATACAAAATCACCCGCTTGAGCAGGCGGGTTGGCGATCGCGGTACATAGCTTCTCGCTCCGTTGACGCTAATGCCCACATGCCAATATAGTTAAACTGAATAGCCAATCCATACGATATCCCTAATACTAAACCCTCTATACCAAATCTCCCTCGTTTAAATTTTACGTCCAATCCGCAGATGTCTAAATCGCATTTCTATCAAACAGAAAGGCCAATTTCACACTCGACAAGAGTCCCAATCACCTTAATTTGATAAAAAACTACCACTTCTGTTAACGCATATTGCTTTACCACGGTTAACGTACTTAGATCGTAGTATGAACGGTAATGAAACAAAGCTTGCCTGTTCGTGGTTAATAGATTCACTGTTTAAACTCGTACGTAGAGATAATAGTGTTTGGCAACCATATTCCCTGACGTTGTGCATTAGCATCAAACAAAATCCATCAAGGCTGGGCTTAAACTAAGCAGAAATGATGGTATAATGCGCTCGTAACATTGTGTTTTGAAAGCTTTGAGATACATTTATGTGGGATTGTTTGATTCAGAGAATGGAATGTAATGCAAGATGCGGCAGAAAGGTGAAGGATATGGGAAGATATAGAGAAGATGTATGGCGTGTGTCGACGGAAAACAGGGGCAGCCCGTTGGTGCTGGAGATAGTCCTTTTTTGGCGTTTCACGTCGATTATTCTAAGATTTTGTGCACTAAAAAATAGACGGCACCTTTCCGGTAGCGTGCTTGTAGATCTTCTAATTCGGTAATGTGACAGCTGTCACTTGACAGCTGCGTTGGCTATTGGTCGCGAGCACGTCGGCGGCTGTGATTGGCTCAAGGCGTGTAATAGGGGCGCTTGCTTCGCCTTAATTGGACGCGATGAAGTTGGTGGCAGACGATTGGTTGTTAACGCTCGATAGTGACGGGAACAGCGTGTTAATAAGAAGATATGTTTGTATTGGTAATATTGTTTTTTTTTTCATCATCATAAGCTTGGAAACGCACACAGCCCCCAATGATAACTGTCTTTGCAGGCGAGTTGGTGACAGCAGTAAGTACTTGGATACAAGTAAACTGCTGCCCGCTTCCTAATATTCCCTTCGTCGTCTTCTACGACACCCACGGGATGAGATGGGGTAGTCTTAGGCTTGCCAACTATACTGTTTTAAACAGTATTATTATACTAATGACTGTTTAACAAAAATACATTATTACGTGTAACACTTACTACTACTAAATTTAAGAGCTTTGCTCTTGTCGGTGGAGCAACTTCCACTCCTCCCTGAGATACATTTATGTGGGATTGTTTGATTCAGAGAATGGAATGTAATGCAAGATGCGGCAGAAAGGTGAAGGATATGGGAAGATATAGAGAAGATGTATGGCGTGTGTCGACGGAAAACAGGGGCAGCCCGTTGGTGCTGGAGATAGTCCTTTTTTGGCGTTTCACGTCGATTATTCTAAGATTTTGTTAGACGCTCAAAAATTGATACTGTTCCTTTTTCTAAAATACTTTTTGATAATCTTCATACACCTGAATATACTTTATTTCTTCTAAAGAAAGTTAGCAACCCTAGGTAGTCTTGTTGTAAATCCGGAAATCACAAGGACTATCAAAATTATTCTTATTGAAAATACGTATTAAAGTAGTTATAAAGCAGTATGTTTAGAAGACTTGACACATTTAGCGAACCTAGTTTCCTTCGATTTACTGAAAAGTTTTATTTTATTTGCGAGGTAGGTACCTATAATGTGTTTTCTCACGTCGATATGATGGAAAGTGAATGTGTACGGATATCTATAAAACAAGCGAAGGTGGCAGGTGTTTTGTCGCTCAAATTATATCGTTCAGCAAAAATATACACCGGAAGGTTATTCCACATCTCAACTTTTCGCATAATAAAACTTGCCAAACGCTTCCTGCAAATAGGACGAATATTGATAAAAGAGGGGAGGAAGTACTCCATTTTGTTTGCTTGTTCGTGAAGTACTTACATAATAATAATATTGTCAATAAATATGTGCACATTTTTCCTATCCGTTGAGTATTTTCAATGTATGAAAAGTAGCGTAGAATTATGTAAGTATGTTCAGGCAGAATGTATTAGGTAAATATGTGCAAAAATAAATAGTATCTGGAATAATTTTATTGAAGTAATTATGTTAATTTAGACTACCTGAAGGTTATTTGTAAATTATGTACTTACGATAAGATAAAGATATTTATTTCAGAACAAACACTCGAAAGGAGTAATTAATTTTATGGTAATGGAACGTGAAAATTTTAAATTCTATATGTGCAATTTATTCAGACCTTTTATCAGAGCTTTGCTGAAGTATATTACGAGTGTATATATATATGCCACGATAAACGTTCAGGATTACCTGAATTATTACTTGGAATTTTTTGTTTTGTGTATATGTTATGGACCAAGTGATTAATGCGGGCATTATTTATAATGCTCGGGCATTATGAATAATGTCAAGCTCTATTGGGCAAAATGATAATTACTATCTAAACTTCATTATTTATCATATTGCCCGGTCATTATTGCACTGCTACTTGACAATTTATTGGGCAATTTGATAATAAAGCAAGGAGGAGTGACGCGCGCGTAACTAATCACTTATTTGGAGATCGCTGCATCCGCTAAAATATGTTTTTGTTTAGTTTTACATACGATGTTTGCCAAAGGGACTTATTAACGTGGTGCAACTGTAGTGTAGTAGCTATATTATTTTGATCTATCACGTTTTAACAAATACAAATTAGAATTTAATGTCGTATTGGCCAACAATCGCGTGTATGGAAGCCCCCTTGAATATTTATTTTATTATGTTTTTAATATTGGTTGCAACATCATCATGTTTTTATAGCGAACAGATATACATAATTTGAAAACTTATAGGGTTCCGTTTTCACCCTTTAGGTTTCATATCTTATAAAAATTAAATGGCTAACGTCCGTTATATCACACCAATGGCCCACTTATCCTGTACACAGGGCCTGTCAATTCAATAATAGCCCTATAACTTAGTTCCCATCTTTATGCAATAGTGCTGCATTGGCCGTGTATTAACTAAGTGCGTAATCTTGGAGCAATCAGAAATTATGTATGGCCTGAGTATCACATACACATATTAAATTATCTCAAGGAGTATTGGGCCTGTGCCCCCACGCTTGCCTTACAGAAGACCAGGAGGGGTAACACTCCAAATGGAGACTGCGATATAGTTATTAAATATGTTTTTATCACTCTGCCCAAAAGGTGATAAACGAAATTCATAATGCCCGGTCAATTTGATTATTTTAATAATTATTATCAAATTGCCTTCTCATATTGGCCATTTATCATAATGCCCGGGCATTATACATAATGCTCCATTTATCACTTGGTCCATAACATATACATTAGCATAAAACAAACATTTCATTACTTGAAATCTATACAGTACCTAGATCCACCAGCAATATGTAAAATATACAGATTCTGGTTAAACATTAATATTATTACGTGCACATTTAATAATTATTATTAAACTATACAGATCCCAGTGGGAGGACGCTTGACCTCACTTCGCGGCGACTACTATTAAACCTCTTAAGTGGATTTGCCATCCAATTTGCGGCACACGGTGCATAATTACACGTATTTTTTCAACAAAATGTGCATATAGAACTCAACGCCGCACAGAGAACGTGAGAACATTCAAAATTAGACCGTAATTTAATGTCACACGGTGCAAAAATTGCAACAGCAATTACAGTAACATGTCCCGCATGCATTTTACATGAGAGTTTTCAGCCGGGTGGAAAAATCGGATAAGAGATAATGTAACATCTGCTCTCGGCGAGATGAGACCGCAACTTTCTTAGGTGCAGCGATTTATCACGCCACCTACATTCGTTTAGCTAGCTACTATCGATCATAGCTAAGGAAACATTCAACTCATTTATAAATAGTCAGATCACTTTAGTAAGTATTAGTACTTAGTTTACTCATTGAATATAGCACATATGGAAAATCTTAGTGGTTAATTATTATTTGTTGGTTTAGGTATGCCTTATTTAATTATGTTTGAAAATTTTGTGATCCTCTTGCAAAGTTGCGTGGGGTAAAACGTAGGTAACCCTTGGGAAGAATTTTATGTGAATATAAGGTGAGGTCTGACGGAGGATTATCATCAGCCTATGGTAGAAACATTTGTAAGTGCTTTTTAGAAACCTATATGACGGAAGTCTTGACTATGACTTTATATTACAAGATAATGGATGGCTGCAATTTCATTAGGCATATTAAAAATTAGCCGTGTGTTACTATAATTGTGCGTTTTTTTCAAATAGTTGCCCCAAAATGGAATCCCAAATTTTGCCAATTCTTAAATACAATGTCACGTTCGAAATGTATTTGTGATTAGTTTTCCCTATATTTTCCTTTACTACTTGTCTTTTATCGTATGAACTTCACCACCTCGCCCTTTCTATCTCCACCCAAATATTGATTGAGGAGATCACTCATAGCGATAAGACCGCTTAAATTTTACAACAATTATATAGGTACTTTGTATAGTTCTAACTCCAGTTTTGGTTAGCAATAAAGAGTATCTATCTATCTTGTTATATCTACTCTTTCGCGTCATACATTTCATTCCACAAAAAGTACTGGTACATATACGATATCTGCGCGATAGTGCCGTAAGTTCCTCACAAGTGGCAATTTATCAAGTAACGGCTATAACGCAAATGGGAAGCGATCCGATGCAGGTTACGGCTGAGCACAATGACGCATGAGCGGGATGTAGCATGTGTTCCCAATGATTCGCTTGCCAATGTTTTGTAGAAGCCTTGATAAGTTATTGGAATAGCGTGGTTGGATGGCAAGAAACGTTTGGCGAGAAAGACTAATACTGCATTTACAAAGTTTCGTCGTCATGGAAGAGTTTGCCTAAAGTGTGTGGAATTGTCCGTTTGGTTTCCATATCTATAGGAGTATTGTTATTATACGTATAAAAATGTAATTTTGCTTGGTCACGCTATCACGCGTGAACAGCACGGACCATTTTCACTTATTTATTTTTTGTTGTCTTTGTTTTAGTCAGGAGAAGGTTCGTAGAAAAGAAAAAATAAATAAAAAATTGCGCGGCAAATTAGAAAATTTGCACCCGTGCGAAGCTGAGGCGGGTCGCTAGCTTAAAATAAAGCTACCCCGTCCCATAGAAGACATCTAAGGAAATATTAATGAAAAGTGCAGCAGCGTTTACCTGGGTACAAATGCGGTCACCAACCCGCCTGCCAAGCGTGGTGACTAAGGCAAATGGTCTCTCAAATGACAAATGCATCCTATTGACCAATGCAATTATATCAGCTATCAAATATCTATCACATTTAGTCGAAATAACTTACCAATACTAAACCACGCAGTTAGCCGAATTATTTCAAAGGCAGCACAGTTATATTGGGAGAACGATCGCTACCAAATCCATTGCCTAAAATTATTCCGAAACTTTGATGGTACAGGTGCTGCCTGATCTCTGATATTGTTGGAATATTCTGTAGCGTTATTGTAGGGTGTTCCGTATTTGGGGTGCAACAAAGAGAAGCCTCCTCGAGTGGCAAACTGCTACTAATCTCTTTCGGGGGATTGGTAGTAGTGGGTCCCGGCGCACCCTGGGCAACGGCGGGTGGTAATCTCTTAGGAGATTGCCACCCGACGGCTAATTCTCAATGAGGGAGACGAGCCTGCTCGTGAATACGAGCAAGCTGGTCGTCTCGCCTCGGGGCAGACAGAGTCTGCAGCTGCGCGACGTGGGCGCGCAGCACGGTTGGACCGCTTTGGCGGTAGTGGATGGACGCATGGTGATGCGTGGCGGTTTGTCGGCGATGGTCGCAGAGGAAGAGGAGTGCCCTTCGGGGGATCTCGCGGTGTTATCGTTGCCGTCCTCCCTATCTTCTGCGACCCTTGCCGCCGGACCCATTGGTGGTGCTGGTTGACGGCGTCTGTCGGGTTCGCGGACGCTGTCCTAGCTAAGAGGAGGAACGCATGGTGATGCGTGGTGGTTTGTCGGCGATGGTCGCAGAGGAAGAGGAGTGCCCTTCGGGGGATCTCGCAGTGTTGTCGTTGCTGTCCTCCCTGTCTTCTGCGACCCTTGCCGCCGGACCCACTTGGTGGAGCCAGTTGACGGCGTCCGTTTGGTCTGCGGACGCTGTCCTGGCTGCGCACTTGTGCGCACTGGGGGGCCCTTGTGGCCGTGGTTACTCGGACGCGACTAGTGGGTGTTGGCCTTTGGCCGTTTTTCCCGGACGTGTCACGATGGGCGGCGTATTTATACGCCGCGGCTTGGCGGGTCCTTCGGCCACGGTTCTCGTGGCCGTCGGATGGGTCCTTTATGGATTGGTCGCCGGGCAACCTGTTTCCCCTCGCAAGAGGGACCAGGGGGCTTGCCTTAATTGGCCGGCCCGAGTGGAGTTAACCACAATAAAAAACCACCTGTTATCCCGACTTCGGTCGGGACCAGGGGGCGCAAGCTCAAGTGGAGAAAACCACACTAAAAATCCACCGTGCGGTGGCGACTGCACGCCCGACGGGGTCCAGTGAGGGTTGGTGTGGGGACATCTCCCTTGCCTTGCACGGATCCCGTCCTTGGAGGAGGGCGACGGCTTCTGCCTGAGCCCTAGGCTGCCCCAAGTGGGGGGGCCGGCCGAGTCTGCGCAAGCGGACCGCGCTGGTGGTGGCGTGGTGTTATGGTTCATACCAAGATCCCACGTCATCATCACCCAAGGCGCGTTGACGGTGTAGACCGGGGTTTTTTAGTGGGTATTCTCCGTCTCGCTAACATCTAGAGGCGGAGTGAGTCCCACATAACCTGCTGCGTCCCCGAGTAGCAGGTATGCGTAAATGCATTTTCCCCCGGTGCAACAAAAAAAAAAAAAAAAAGGGTGTTCCGTATTTCGCGGTACAGTCAGCATCAGATATAATTATGTGAGTACGTAAGCTATGGAAATAGATTAATGAATATACAAAAATATTTAGACACTGAAAGTTTCAAAATAATATCAACGTCCTATGCATCTAATTAATCTTAACAAGCTACAAGTAATAAAACACTTTTTTTATAAATAACTCGACAACTGTCAAATTTATTTAAGCAAAATAACATTATCACGATTGCTTCAAGTACATTCTTCGTTCAAAAACTTTGGTGGCTTTATTTGTTAGGTGATTTGTTGATTGACCTTGATTGTTAGGTGATTATGAAAAGCTGTCTATTTGATAAATGTGTGCTTAGATAAAAAAATTATACCTCTAGGATCTAAGTTAAAAAATGGCTGCCGGTCTGCCTATGCTTAAGATGTTGATATCATTTTAAAACTTTCGGTACCTATGTGGATAGTATTGGTTGTTTATAGGTATCCTATTTGACTATCTTACGTACTCAAGTATATCTGATGCCGACTGTACATTGCTGACGCTCATAGCTTGTAATATTCGTGACAGATACAGAACCGTATATCTGAATTACGTTGTACAGGTAAAGGGGTTTCTGATGTAACATGGATAGATAACTCTTTCGAATGACTAAAACGACCATTGCGAGAGCCATTCAACATAGTGTCAATTGAGATGTTACTAAGTTCAGTAATATACTCGTACATAAACAACAAAACGTTTAGTAAATATAAAAAAAGGTTTGATGATGATGCGAAAAGTATGTTTGATTTGACGGCCTAGGCACAACGGTTAATGCTTTAACCGCGGACGATGCCGAAGGTTCTGGGTTTGATTTCCGGTTCCGTCAATTTAGGAAATTAACCTGGATCTGGGTGTTCTGACTGACGCCGCCAGTCATCATGTAGGTAGTAGTTACTTATGAAAACCGAATAATGGAAACCGTAGTTTTAATTTAAGCGGTATGAATTGTCTAGCGTCCAAATATTATGAAGGTACTATGAAGGTACATAGTGATTATTCGAACATTCTAAGTAAAGATAGAAAATGGCGGGAATTATAAGATGGCTATGATCGTTTAAAGAGAAATTAGAGTATACCTTTGGTTTGTTTTCTATTACAAGCATACCTAGGTGACATACGACAGGCATTTTGATATCGCTGCTGCCTGAGAATCTATTAACTATCAGGTTCTCCAAAGTACTTTCGACCGGAATAACATCAATTCAGAAACGCTTTTAATGACCACAGATGCAAAGCGTCACATAACTCATTGTCATACCGCACTTGAACATTTTAAAAACAAGTGAAACTCGGTGAAGAACACATTTTTCCCAGAGTCACAGAGTAATAAAATAATTTAAAAAGTCGTCGTGACTTCTACACTGGCTGGATGCACGCCAAAAGCCGCGGGTTGCGGCATTATCCCTGTCTCTGGTGTAAACTTTTAAAGAGCACCCCTAGTCTAAGTTTTGGACTATTATAAAATGTAAGGGGCGAGAAAATAGCGCAAAGGCGGAACTCCGACGGATTTTTGGACGTTTCAAACAACGATTACGGCCGAACTGGCGTCGATGCTCGCAAATTTTTATAGCTATCACCTCCGCCGCTACGGTTATGTGTGAAACAGTTTCTATTGCAATCGATAACTTCTTTAGAATATTTGCGCGAATAGCATTGCACTCTTATCTACACTACATATGTGGTACGGACTTTTGCTTAAGTATGTGTTTATATAAAACATTAAGTATGTTTATATTAAGAGTATAATGTAAAACATCGGTGCACCTTCCCCACAAGTGTAAAATTAATAAAAAAAAATGTTGATAGATAAACGTTGCAATTACATATTTTTATGATTCTATATACCTTTTTTTCTAGAGGGGATTGCATGGTGTGTGGGATTCACATCTCCTAAAATGGGAGGGCATACCCACTAAGCCCCATGTGTCCCCAGTGGGCATCAAGTTGCAGGGAAACGGGTAGCGTCGAAGCATACGGCCACATCCCTGCCTGCCCTAGTCAGCCGCAGATTACAAGCGGCCGGCACTCCTGTGATTCTATATACCTAGGATGACGTTACATTACTGAAAGACGTCGATAGTCAACCTCTGGTTAACGCTTAACTCTTTAACAAAAATAGATTCTATTTCCTTTGCGAAGTTTTGTAGCAAGTTCTAACCTTGCAATTGTATAGATGGCATCAATTTAGCGTATCGACTGGCACAGAGTCACGCGGTATTGAATTAATCTAGCTTCGGTATTGGCAACGTGGAACAGATGCTGCTTCTCACTCATGCATCATTCAATCCTCTGCTACTGATAGCTTGAAATCGCAAGCCATTTCAGATCTTTGCTCTGACTTAGCTTATTACGAATATCATTAATTATGATCTAGAAATATTTTAGTGAGACTGGCATAGCATAGTATAGGACCATAATGTACTACTTAATTTTGTGCAAATAAATATTTGAGTTTGAGCTTTTTTTATTTATTTTTAGTTTATTATAGTAGCTCGACATAATGGCTTCCCTACGCCTGATGGAAAGCGAAAGAGAAGCCCAAGTCGCTGTGACAACTGGCAAGTAACTGGTTAGTTACCTGTCAGTTGCCACTGCCATGCCGGCCCAACCCTAACCCCCCACGGGCTCCGGAGACCCTACTCACCAGCAGAAACACGACCTGGAGGTCATTTAGCTGCGGTATTCTATAGGATGGAGGTCCTTTCCCGGATGGGCGGCTCAATTCGAGCGAAAATTCGCTATGCCCGGTAGAGAGGTATCTCTTAGTAGTAATACTACGTGGCCAATTCTGAAATGTCAGATAATAGTTATT
The DNA here is from genome assembly GCA_031163375.1 of Conogethes punctiferalis. Classification (NCBI taxonomy): domain Eukaryota; kingdom Metazoa; phylum Arthropoda; class Insecta; order Lepidoptera; family Crambidae; genus Conogethes; species Conogethes punctiferalis. The sequence goes on from CM062082.1 coordinate 8,952,817, forward strand.
TAAAATTTCATACCTAATCTATTAACATAAAGACAATATTTTTTGTGTATCAAAAGCAGTACCATCGGTGTTTACTCGTACTTAAATGGATATATGCAAAAATTTCATACATACATAATATTAAAGTACCTGTTTATTTATTAACATACCGCGCATGCATTTACTGTACATAATGAGATATAAAATCCACCATTTACATCGTTATGAGCAATAAAGACTACATCATTTAATAAAGGGAGAAGTAATGCTATAAATCGCACAGGGCATCACTCTGCAGTTGTATTATAGCACGGGCCATTACTCTAGTTGCAAACACCCCTGAGTAATGGGGTGTCTACTTATGGGACTCATTTTGGTCGCATCATTTTTCAAATGCATTTTTTTTTCACCTTTATGACTTTTTACGGCAGATTAATTCTCCCTGTCCGCAAATGAGGGTTTATATAATATGTCACCGTAAGATTGTAAGTACCGTTAGATTATAATCTGTCCAACGAAATTTTAAACTGTCTGCAGATTGTGAACCGAACGTACTGCTTACAATTAAACATTATTTTTTCGACTGATTGTAATCAATCAAATTGGTTGAACGGAATATATAGTACGTAATTATGTACTCTATCCTACTTAATATTGTAAATGCAGTGACGATGCTGCTCGTCATCGGCCTGTGGTACTTAGCGATGCTTTCGAATGTAATAGTCACCAGTCGTTTGCCAACAGGGTCCAACCAAGGGCAGATGAACGCAATTTGGAATGAAAAGAGGATAGGTCGCTCCCTCACATCCTAAATTTACGAAGTGATCCCAAATGTGTTATAATTTCAACTCTTTGCCTTAACACGGAGCCTCATTTAATAAACTGCTAATTGTTTAATGAAGTATTCGGACGTGTTTGCGAACTTGCACGAACCATTTATTATCCGCTTTACCAATATACGCCATACTGGCTGTCCGAGTTAATTGCATACTTGTTTTTCTGTTTATATTCTTTAATCTCGATACGCCATTTTAGCTGTACACGATCGCTGAAACACTGCTCGATGTGATAGGATTCGAGGGGTTATGAAGTAATTTACTTGTTGTTTTACATTTAAATAGTATATGTATGATCACCATTTTATTTATATAAAATAACTGAATATTTTTTCAGTTTCAAGGTTTTCTTAGTCAGAAAAAAGCAAAGATGGAAAGTTATAAATTTACGTGTTTCATTGCTGCATCATGATGCAGCAATGCATTTTGCGAAGACACTGTGTTCGATTTTCGGTCGGGTCAATTTAGGAAATTAGCTTTTCTAAGTTAACTCGGGTCTAGGCGTTCTGGGTGATACCCGCAGTCATCATCATCTAGTACTCATAAAATAAAGCAAAACTTTAGTTTGTAAGTAGGTATAATCAGAGTACAAAGTAAAATCTTATTGGAAGAAGCAACAAAAATAAAATAGCTTTATAATAACACCGATGCTTGTACATCACCTTCACTTCTAAATATACGAAATATTCCAAAGATACGAAACTCGCTTAACTTCTTATTTACGTCTCAAGTTTATTGTTTCAGAGTTTATAAGGTGCAAAAGTTCTCCTTTCCAAAAGCTCTCTGAAATAATTTTGCAAGTCGATTAGCTTGAGTAAGGTTAGTTAGATTCACATTAAATTGTCTCCACTAGTCTCCCCGACTGCACCCCTTAAACTTCGACTAGAGTGCAATGCTCAATTGAATTTGCATATTACGATAACAGTGCCAATACCCAGAGGATAGCCGGAGATGTTCAACTGTTCCGAATTACTTTGTCCATTTGTATCGCACGGTGTGTATAGAACAGTAACTAATTTGGAGTTGCTTTAATATAGAGCGCGAGGAACAATAAATGTGACGTTGTCTGATATTTAATAATTACATATTATTAAATATCAGACAACATCACATACATTGCTCCAATCCCAAAGTACGTAGCTTAAGCACTTGTGTTATGGGTATCAGAATAACGAAGGTACCACAAATATGTACTTAGGTAAATACAACACTTGAGCCACCGGGCTAGTCAATACGCCTACGCTATGCGCCTTATAAATGCAATTGCGAAGAATCGAACATAATCAAAGCATTACTCATGAATACGTTAGCCGTTAAATTACTTTCAGCTGCAAAAAAATCGCGGCGAAGCTTTTTCCATGTACGTACAATCAGTTTTTTCTATTTCGTCAGCATTCGGAATTACGTTTAACAGTTGGGCAGGCTGCACAACAGCAATTATCGACGTCAGTAAAACCAAATGACCTCTGATTTAATTCGTCCGCAGTCAGTTTAACGAGCGCTAGTTTAATAAAAACACCCGATTGTGCACAAACGGGACGGTTAATTGCGCATTTTATTATGACCATCAAAAGTTTATTGGCGAAAAGACATTTTGTACGCCTATTTAGGATTGATTGAGGTGTTGAATGGCGGTGAATTGTCAACTTAATAAAGAAAACCTTTTCTGAAAAGGTTTAAATCATATTTTGTTTAGCAAGATTTATTTGTCATTGAATGTGAAGAGAATTATGAAAGAATAGCGAATATTGATAGATAGATAGATATTCTTTATTGCACAAAACCAAACATTTACAGGAAAAAGTATACAGATATAATAGGTACAATGCAGGCGGTCTTAAAAGCTGATTTACCATACTCTCCACCTCCAATCGTTACATCATTCATCAACTTACATACAATTACGTCATAATTGGTATCGAATTCGAACAATTCCGGATGCCCCGCCATAATGCACTATCCATCGGATAATTTGAGAGATCGCCCGAGACGTGGAATGTACCTGGACGTGATTCGCATTCCTCTCCCCTGGGCATTCCGGGAACGAGTGCACTTGCTCCAACATCCCCTACACATCGCCGGAGCATTTATGGGGTTTTAAATTTTTAATACACAGCGGTATGGCGCCGTGGAAATGTTCAGTACATTTCCCCCTCATGATTTGTTACTGATTTCAGGTGGCTGTTTCAGTGTTGCTATTTACGCTTGTGATGTATAAATTTATATTTAAGTCTATGTTTATAATTTGGTAACTTTTGGATTGCCAAAGCAACGCTCATCAGGTTTACAATATGTGTCTTTCTATTACTTTAATAATAATAATAATAACTAATGGCATGCCACGCTGAGCCACACAGCGCCATCTAGTCCCAAACTGAGCCGAAGCTTAGTAGTTTATTCTATGGTTATTAGACAAACTGATAAATACTTTTTTTTGTAAATAAATACCTACGTATATTACGAGTACGAGTATGTAGATACTGTTGCTATGGCAAACACCCAAACCAATACAAACAGACATTTGTTTATATTGACTAAGCAAATGAACTCTCTTAAGCGCATTTTCGCTCTCTGTACCTGCTAATGATTCTGACGAATTTTTTACTCTTGGGTAAAAAATTCGTCAGAATCATTACTTTCTAGTGTATCACGGCTTATACTGACACCGGATTGACGCAAAATAAACACAAGGCATTACGTTTTGTAGTCTCCGGTCTCAGGAAGGTACTAAACAAAAGTGCAGACTGCTCAACCGGGTAATTTGAGAAATCACCCGGATCGGGGGAATCCTCAATGATGCAATTCGCATTCCTTACCGGTGGACATTACGGGAGCAAGTGCACTTTGTTTTTACAGACCTCTGGCTTAAGTTGACTTCTTATGGACAAAAGGTAGATGCTTTTAGATAAACGCGGAACGTTTGAGGGATCTGCAAATAAAGTCATGTACTTATATATGGAACGCTGATAAGAATAAGTAATGTCTTTGATTCGAAGACCAAAACACGAGTCATGATGGAATCTGTTCTCGTAAAACGAAACAAATATAAACCACAGTCCAAAGGATATATTATATTATAGATCATGTACTTTGGGATGAGATAATTCTTAAATAGTTATCTATGGGTCCCTCCTCAGAACCTCAGGGTCAGTTGACCCTGAGGCTCGTTCGACGCTGAGGGTGCTTTTGAACAACAGGGTCGTCAGTTTAATTCCCGCCCGGGATAGACTTTCATTTGAAGAGCATCTGTGTTTGTTCTATGTATTAATATTGTATTTGAGTATAGTATTGTAGTGTAGTATTGTCGTAACTTCTTAGATTCCGATTTACAACACAAATTATATAGCTTACTTTGGTATCTGGTGAATGTATGTTGTAATTATTTTTCAGACAATTTTATTTTGTTTGCATCGTGTTAAAAGATGACTTAAACAGAAAATCAACACACATCTCCATTCTCGTTTTTCTTTTCAAATCAACGTTATTAGTTTTATCTATTGAGACCAATGTCACCTGTCATTGGTGATTAATCATTTTATCTCATATCCGGTGTTATTTAACTTTTTAAAATAACGGTCTAGCGTGTTTCGATGCTACTCACGTAGACCCTAGCTAGTTGCGTTCCAAGACAGAATTAGCTTGAGTCACGCTGCCACTGCCGATCCGGATAACTGGATCGGGAACTTTGCGATAAGACACCGGATAATATTAACTGCTTTTGCTGCATTAAATACGCTAAGTTTAAATATAACGTTATTAACCAATGTATCAAGAATAGAACGATTTTCTTAATTTTGAAATAATCATAGCTTGTCGAAGAATTTCCTCTCCAATCGATCAAAGACCCCTGTCTATGTCCACCAGTGGACTGCGAAAGGCTGATGATGACCATGATGATGACGTTAGCACGTAACTTTTAAAAAGTATTTTTTCTAAGGCTCATATTTTTAAGCAATAATATCCTACTAAATGTTATAAATATAAAACTTTGTTTGGTTGTATGAATGTTTGTTAATCTTTCATATGAAGGCTACTACTCAGTAGCCTTCATATGAATTAAATTTCATTAAAACCCACTCTGGTTTTAATGAAATTTAAATGGCTTATTTATTAATCAGATTAACTGTTCTTATGACATTATTATAAATGGGTACACTACTCCATTTTAAAAACGTCTCGTCGTGTTAGGTTCAATTCATCGATGACACTTCATCGAAAGTGTAAATTACTTACAGCCTATGACTGTCGTATCTGGTAGACTTACATTACCTACTGTAAAATTGTATTCAAACTCATTCAGTAATTTTCGCGTAACAGATTTATCAATGATCTGTCCATCCGAACAAACTTTCGCATTTATAATATTAGTAGGGCTAGTAGGATAATACAGTAAAGTTTCATTTAAATCCGCTTTGTAATTTTCGGGTGATCCATCCAACAAACTTTCGTATTTATAATAATAGTTGGATAGATCATCAAGCTCGCTGCTGTAACATAAAATTAACTTCAAGTTAAAATTTAAGAGGCTCTTAGAGAGTAGGCTATGCCCTATGCCATACCCCTAATGTTGCAGGTATTCATGTCCTAACCGTTTACCACCAGGCAGGCCGGTAGCCATTTTGCCACCGAAGTGGTATAAAAAATATTATTAATCACGTGATCTTTATCAACCCAATTTCAAAAACACGTCAGTTCATCGAGTTATTTTGCGGTTTTATTTCCAAAGGAAAAATTCATTACGGCCTCCCATTGTCCCAGAGACAATAAGATAGGGTAGGATAAAGGAATTCCAATGCCAATAGCAGCCGAATGTATTGGTCCATAGAATTTTCCTTCCATCATTAATCAAAAAATTAATGATTATTTTTTTTTTATATTAGCTCAACATAATGGCTTCAATGGAGAAGCCCAAGTCACTGTGACAACTGGCAAGTAACTGGTCAGTTACCTGTCAGTTGCCACTGCCATGCCGGCTCAACCCTAACCCCCCACGAGCTCCGGAGACCCCACTCACCAGCAGAAACACGACCCGGAGGTCATTTGGCTGCGTTATTCTATAGGGTGGAGGTCCTTCCCCGGACGGGCAGCTCAATTCGAGCGAAGATTCGCTATGCCCTACCTCTAGGTAGACCTAAGGTAGACCTTGTATCGGGAAATGTCATTGCAACAATAGCCAAATCATAATCAGCCGGCAGATGTCCAATGCTAGATGCCCAATGACATCCCCAATGTCAATTATCATTTGGGGGTATTTGATTTGCCTGGCCTGCGATTTTTTTTTATATATTAGCACGTCAAAATGACTGCGTCCTGCCTGATGTTAAGCAAACGACGAAGTCCAAAAAGTGTAATGATTCTGATCACACGTGGTTAGTGCAATGTGGATTGATCACACTATGACGGCCTGCATAAGTGCCGCTTCACGCCCCGTTTAAAAGACCCTATAAGAGTATAAGAGGAAGTGAACACGTGTGCTGGATTTACTAAGTATCAACTAATAATCAACTTTCTCATAGGAAAACTTACCTTCTGGGCTCCTTCTGCGTGGTTTTCTAGTTGTGGTGGTCGAGTGTGGTCTGCCTAGGCGCATTTTGGGGCGCCCGCTCCCACTTGGATCTCCCGCAGTATTGAACCGAGGTTACCTAGGCGGTGAATTTTTCGCGTACAAATCAACTTTCTCATAGGAAAACTTACCTTCTGGGCTCCTTCTGCGTGGTTTTCTAGTTGTGGTGGTCGAGTGTGGTCTGCCTAGGCGCATTTTGGGGCGCCCGCTCCCACTTGGATCTCCCGCAGTATTGAACCGAGGTTACCTAGGCGGTGAATTTTTCGCGTACAAATCAACTTTCTCATAGGAAAACTTACCTTCTGGGCTCCTTCTGCGTGGTTTTCTAGTTGTGGTGGTCGAGTGTGGTCTGCCTAGGCGCATTTTGGGGCGCCCGCTCCCACTTGGATCTCCCGCAGTATTGAACCGAGGTTACCTAGGCGGTGAATTTTTCGCGTACAAATCAACTTTCTCATAGGAAAACTTACCTTCTGGGCTCCTTCTGCGTGGTTTTCTAGTTGTGGTGGTCGAGTGTGGTCTGCCTAGGCGCATTTTGGGGCGCCCGCTCCCACTTGGATCTCCCGCAGTATTGAACCGAGGTTACCTAGGCGGTGAATTTTTCGCGTACAAATCAACTTTCTCATAGGAAAACTTACCTTCTGGGCTCCTTCTGCGTGGTTTTCTAGTTGTGGTGGTCGAGTGTGGTCTGCCTAGGCGCATTTTGGGGCGCCCGCTCCCACTTGGATCTCCCGCAGTATTGAACCGAGGTTACCTAGGCGGTGAATTTTTCGCGTACAAATCAACTTTCTCATAGGAAAACTTACCTTCTGGGCTCCTTCTGCGTGGTTTTCTAGTTGTGGTGGTCGAGTGTGGTCTGCCTAGGCGCATTTTGGGGCGCCCGCTCCCACTTGGATCTCCCGCAGTATTGAACCGAGGTTACCTAGGCGGTGAATTTTTCGCGTACAAATCAACTTTCTCATAGGAAAACTTACCTTCTGGGCTCCTTCTGCGTGGTTTTCTAGTTGTGGTGGTCGAGTGTGGTCTGCCTAGGCGCATTTTGGGGCGCCCGCTCCCACTTGGATCTCCCGCAGTATTGAACCGAGGTTACCTAGGCGGTGAATTTTTCGCGTACAAATCAACTTTCTCATAGGAAAACTTACCTTCTGGGCTCCTTCTGCGTGGTTTTCTAGTTGTGGTGGTCGAGTGTGGTCTGCCTAGGCGCATTTTGGGGCGCCCGCTCCCACTTGGATCTCCCGCCGCCGCCGAGGGGCTCGAGCCCGCGCGCCTACACCACATAGCCCCGCCATCAGCACCACACTAATCCACAGCTCTCACGTTATCACCGGCTACTGCAATTCATCGTCATGTCGTCCGATACGCCAGGCTCATTGCTGGAAATGATCTTGGAAATACAAACCAGGGCTAAGAGCATTGTCGCGACTGTCACTAAATCCAAGGGCACGAGCGCAGCTGATAAGAAGAGAATTATCGAAGATGCCGACGTCATTGATAGTTTTGCATGTAAGGTATCGACGCTAGAAAGCCTCACTACGGACTTAAAAGGTGATTTACGCAAAACCATCGAAACTGAAATGGGCAAATTAGCATCGACCCTAACCCAACCATCTAATTCGTATGCTACGGCAGCTGCAACACCCCTTCAAAAAATTCAGAAACCTGTATCTAAACCTGCAATCATTATATCTCCAAAATCAGCACAGCGGTCAAGACAGGAAGTCATGAATTCATTTAAGAATAATATCTCATTTCGCGGTGAAAACTTTGCACCCGCGTCTGTTCGCCCAATATCCACCAACAAAATAATCGTAGAGTTTGACTCGCCAACGCAATGTGACAAAATTCTTAAGAAACTCGATAACTGCAGCGACCTTCAAGGAGAAATAGCTAGAAAACTCAAACCTATGATTATTCTAAAAGGGATTAATAACGAAATTCCTTCGGAAGAAATTGTCGAAATACTGTGCTCGCAGAACGAAGAAATCAGAAACTCAAAAGTTCATAATGATGACCTACAGCTACGTTTTAAACTCAAAAACAAAAACAATAACCTATATAACGCAGTTCTGATGACAACGCCACTTATATGGCAAAAAATTACTAAATCGGGTAGAGTCAACGTGGAGCACCAAAAGGTTTATGCCGAAAACTATACGCCGCTTCTCCAGTGTTATAAATGCCTACAGTTTGGACATACTAGAAAAAACTGCCGATCTGAAACAAACGCCTGCTCGCACTGTGCTGCAGATACCCACTCATATGTCACATGTTCCTCTAAATCAAATGAAGCATTGACTAATTGCTACAACTGCGTTACAAAAAACTCCAAATCCAAAACCTCAACTGATACCAAACACTCCGCCACGTCTAATTCGTGCCCCTGTGTAAAGGTGGCCATAGACAGAGTTATTAGTAGAACAGATTATGGTTTTAACTAACTCAAATAATTCTTCACCACAACCCGAATCTATTAAACTCATACAATGTAACGTAGGGCGGTGCTACGCCTGGCAGCATGAATTTATTCAGTATTTTGCGTCTAACAATTATCACATAGCTTTCATCACTGAGCCATATGTGGGTACGTTAACCACAGTCAAGCCAATTTCCGGGTACATTCTCTATCAGTTCACCACAAATACTAGAGTGAAAGCATGTTTATTCATAAAGGAAGGACTCGGAGCTGCACTGGGCTTGACTCAATATTCAACACCCAACTTATGTGCAGTACAGTTAACGATGAAAAATCAAAAACTAATCTTTACTTGTGTCTATATAGAACCTGACATAGATGAAGATGGCACCTTAAACAAACTAGATAACATGCTTCAACATACTTCTAATAGCTACCATATAATCTGCGGTGATTTAAACGGCTGGCACCAAACATGGGGATCTTTGCGGTCAAATCGAAGAGGGAGAGATATATTAGACGTCTTGATTAATCATGATTTGTTAGTCAACAATATCGGTAATCATCCAACATTCGAAAAAATAGTTCAAGGGACCACTCGTTCATCCATCATCGATCTCACAATTTCATCTATTGGAAACAGTGATAAAATAAAAGAATGGAGAGTTAATGTCAATGCATGTCCATCATCAGAGCATCATGCAATAGATTTTAAATTGGCTATAAATAGAAAAGATATTCATCAAAAAAAGAACACCTCAACATACAAATATAATACGAAAAATACAGATTGGACTAATTTTAGTGAAAAACTTAAACACGAAATAAGTAGGCAGCATTACGATGAAATTGACATAAGTTGTTTATCCGCCGAAGAAATTGAAACCTTTATAATCAACATAACTCGCTGCATACACCGTGTATGTGACAAGACTCTTACTCCAAAACGAGGCGGAAAGATCTACCATCCATGGTGGACAGACGATTTAGAAGATATGAAGAAGGAAGTTATTCGTGCACATCATCGAATACAAAATCTGAAGCGAAGAGGAATGCCTATGGAAGATGCTTTAAAAGATCGTGAAGTTATAAGGAAAAAATACGCCGAGTTGCTAAAAGAAACATCTACCCAGAATTTCAGAGAATTTTGCGCAAAACAAGGGAAAGAGGATGTATGGGCTATAACTAACAGGATAATAAAGAGCTCACCAAAATCTAAACCCCCTGCAACTCTCAAAATAGGAAACACATTTACGCTTTCGGCCACAGACACAGCCAAACATCTTCTCGATAAATTCTACCCTGATGACACTGCTGATATTTCTGACCATCATAAACAAACTAGAACATTATCCCAGCATGTACCTAATACCACAGATGAGCCTCTTTTCACTGAATTTGAAATTATTGAGAGTCTCAAATCTATAAATCCTAATAAGGCCCCTGGAATGGATCATTTAACATCCGATATATGTCTAGCTTTCGCTAAATGCTATCCGAGTCTAGTCACGCAGATTATGAATAGATGTGTCGCTCTGGCTTACTTCCCTAGCTGCTGGAAAGAGGCGTACGTTAAAGTGTTGCCAAAACCAAGTAAAGACGATTATACTAATATCTCTTCTTATCGTCCCATAGGTTTATTAAACGTCTTTGGCAAAGCATTAGAGAAACTAATTGTTAGAAGGCTAACATTTCAAATGGGTAAGAAAAATAGCACAAACTCACATCAATATGGCTTTAAAGAGCAATCTTCAACAACAGACGCCCTTGAGGCTGCTTTACATATAATAAGATCAGCCAAACGCAATAAACAACAGGTGATCGCGGTTTCGTTAGACATACAAGCTGCGTTCGACAATGCGTGGTGGCCTGCTTTATTTAAAAGGTTACAACATATAGGATGCCCTAAAAATATGTATGAATTAATACAGAATTATTTCAAAAATCGTACCGTAACGCTTAATTACGCGGACGCAACAGCAAGTAAAGAGATGACAAAAGGATGTATCCAGGGTTCCGTTTGTGGTCCCTTATTTTGGAATTTAATTCTAGATGAGCTCCTTGAAATACAGCTTCCGACAGGATGCCATCTTCAAGCATTTGCGGACGACGTTCTTCTCATTGTACAAGGGAAAGATGTCGCATCGGTGCAGTCTTTTACCAATTTAGCTTTGACCAAAATTGCATCATGGGGTGAACAAGTTAAACTTGCTTTTGGCCCTAGTAAAACTCAGTTAATCGCTTTCACGCCCAAAGCAACTAAAGCCAGTATCAGGATGTGCAATCACACACTTCATTTCGTGGATTACATAAAACTTCTTGGTGTTCAAATTGACAAAAATTTAAAATTCATTAAACATGTTCAATCAGTAATTGGTAAGGCACATAAAATCTTCCAAAATCTCTGTAGAATTATTAAACCTACCTGGGGAATCCACACTGAAAACGTCTCCATAATATACCATCAAGTGATAGAACCAATCATAACGTATGCAGCGGAAATATGGGCAACGGCTACTACGTACAAGTGTGTAAGAGATGCCCTTAGATCGATCCAGCGTAGCTTTGCTATAAAGGCAATAAGAGGTTTTAGAACTATCTCCTCGACAGCAGCCATTGCTCTAGCCCGATTCACTCCACTACACATTAAAGTTAATGAGATAGCTGCAATAGAACGAGTCAAACGAACAGGTGTAATATCAGATTCTCCTTGTGTCACTACGCTAGAACGGCATACGAAACCCTATGCGCTTCTTCACCCTGCAGAAAGAGTACCAATTCAAATAGACAGTGCTACTTGCGAAGCTGATGTTGCAAGATTGTGTCCACCTCCAATATGCAAAATATTTACAGATGGAAGTAAACACAACGGGAAGGTTGGAGCTTCTTTCGTTGTGTTTTGTTCGAATGGTACAACAATAACGCGGAAATTTAAATTGCACAAATGGTGTTCCGTTTTTCAGGCGGAATTATATGCTGTTGAACGAGCTTTGCATTGGGCCTCGGACAGTGGCACATCCGACATCGCCATACTATCAGACAGTTTGTCTGGTATAAAAGAAATTGAAAATGTTAACAGTACACATCCCTTAGTCGTAGATATACATAATCATATAAACAATATCCGGAAACAAGCAGAAGTTAAATTAATTTGGGTCAAAGCACATATTGGTATAGGCGGCAATGAAGTAGCTGATGTTGCTGCAAAATCTGCAGCTACCATGCACAAGTCTCCGGACTATTCAAATTTCCCCTTAAGTTACGCTAAATTTACAATTAAAGCTAAGAGTACAGTCCTGTCTGAAGAAATATATAACAGCACACAACAAGGCCATCACACAAGGACCTGGTGTCCGACGCTACAGGATATTCATGAACTTTTTCAAGTCACTTCACCTTCGTTCGAATTAACTCAAATACTTACTGGCCATGGTTACCACTTAGATTATCTCTGTAGATTTAAAATAACCCCCACAGATGCATGCCCGTGCGACGATACTACCACGCAAACAATCGACCATTTGCTGCGCGACTGCCCGCGGTACGCAGCGCAACGAAATGACTACGAACTTACCTGCAATATGACGAAAGTTCGGCCATACACTTTACAAGGCATTATACAGAAGGATACAGCCCTACAATCATTCCTAAAATTTATAAAATACATAGTTAATACATTAAAATCATTTAACAATACATAAAACAAAGATTCATATTTTTATTTCAAACTAAAATTTTAACAATTGTAAAAAGCACCTAAAAATACGCTACTACAGGCCTAAAACTAAACATTTTGTGTACAATTCATAAGCTCCTTCTAATTCACCCCTTTCTTTATAAAATACCTAAAATCTTACTAATTATTTCACGATTCTGTATCAAATAGCAGAATCTTGAAGTAATCAAACACAGGCCAAGAAAAAAAAAAAAAAAAGTATCAACTAATATTTACACTCTTTCTATAGTAGCTTATTAGGATTAAGATATTTTTAACACCTGTGTCCTATGTAACCGCCATAATTATTTATGTGTAAATAAAGAATATTTTATGTAATGACACACCATAGTTGTTTCCTCTTGTCTGATAGTTGGCTAGAGACGGGTTGCGGGTTGCAGACTAAGAGGTAAGCTAAGCTAACTTAGCTTACCTCTTAGTCAGCAACCTGCAAAAGGCCAAGCAAAGACTTCCACATCAGCCGTTTGTAAGCTGTCATCCATCCCCATCGACTTTTATTGCGTCGTCAGTCCTTCTTGCTGAAGGGCGCCCCATACCGCTAGTTAAAGTTATTCCCAATTATTCCAAGTTACTAATTTAACGTCGAGTTATGTTTTATGGTGTTACAATTGCTTTGTTATTACGTTAATGGACGTTAGGCGTGACGTTACGTAACCGCAATATAACAGCGTAGTGACGGTCCAATAGATCGCGTTAGGGTGGGTTTCCATTATGTTACGATAGATTTATCATTTTATATGCTAACAAAAGTTTGACTCTATGTCATAACCATTACACAGTGGAAATATTTGATATCTTTAATATGTGCCTCTACTTTCTTATGTATTACTTTTATTACTAAAGTGACTACTATTACTTTGAATTTTTTTCCTATTATATTATTTTCAAGGACGCATCACGAACCAGCATGGGTGTGGTTACTGATTAGAAAGTTTCATGCCCGTTGTCAAAGCGAATTGGGCACCCTATTTAAAAGTAAGGCATTATGTCCAGCCAATAAAAACAAGACAATCCGTCGCCACAGCAAAAAATAAATCGTTTACGTTAATCAATTAAATTAGATACACAGGTGATGCTTTGAGACTTTGTAGGAACAGACTTGTCCCTACGAAATATAAAGTAAGTAGAGCTAGGTGATCGTGCTCAGGGCCAACAAAACATCTTTGTTTGTCGTATGTATGTTAAACTTTGCAGGCGCGTTGTAGGTCTTCCACAGAATTTATATGGAGCAATTTCTCAATATGGAGAGATTATTTACTCGTGATGTTAGTAGTCGGAACTAGTGAACTAGGGATGGGTAGTTAGATGTAGTTACAACGTTGACTGACATGAAACAAGACGTAACAGAAAACGTGTCACACGATAAATCTATCGTTACGACATAGTGGAAACGCACCCTTGGAATGTGAGGCATGGAAAACACAATGTGATAGTGATTCTGACATAATTAAATAATGACAAATATTGTGGGAACTTTGACACACATTCTACTCGACCTTCTATTATAGCTAAAATATACAGTTATGGTTATAATAATGAGAGCAATTTTGGTTATTATTAAGTTGGTGTATGTATTCGAAACTTTTTGTTTGTGTTGTTGCCAGATTGGGGCCTAACAAAAAAGTTGTCTATTTAATAATTTGTCCTTGTGGTTTCCAGATTTAAGTTAGTTATCCACATTTTCGTGGATATCATAGAAGACGACTAAGGGTCAAGAAAAAGGCAGTAGCTTTTACGTAGATATAAATAAATCTACCGCGGTCACCAACCCGCGTGGCAAGCATGTTGACAAAGGCGAATCCCCCAAATTACTTAATGTCTTATAGGATTATGTCCAGTCGTGAATGATGATGATGATTTAATAATCATATTTTCACCAGCTTGTTTGTATGATTGGATAGATGATTTAAGCGAAGATTAAAGAATCCTGTAGTTCCACGGGGACAGGATTCAATAGTCTGGTCTAAACTTAAGGTATCCTAGTAAATACAGTTAATTAGGAGTAACCCCCTTTTTTTTCAATGCCGGGGAAAATGCTTTTACGCATCCCCGTCACCTGGGGGGAGTGACGGGGTATGTGGGACTCACGCCGTCCTCTGGAGTGGGAGGGCGGCACCCTGCCTCAGGATGGAAGAGAGGCAGGGAATACCCACTAAAAACCCCGGCCCCTCCGTCATGCGCCTATAGGGACGGTACCAAGGGACCTTGGCTTTACCTATACCTAATACCCAGATTCGAGGGTATTTAGGAGTACCCCCCTAAATACCCTCGTATCTGGGTATTAGGTATAGGTTAATTTTAAAAAGTGCAATTCTGAAATTGTCTCGACACTATTTGATACCGTATTCTTCGGTCAAGCGATGCTGCGCACATGGAAAAAAAGACTTTTTTTTCTATTCTAGACAGTATCGTATACTCGTACATAGTTTCAGGTCTATAAATAAGCTATTAAAGTACTCTTAGTCCGCAATCTTCGCAACCCGCCGGAGCCATGTGCGGCATCAGCGGCCGCGGTCACGTGTTGCCGAGGACCGCCGGATAATTATCCGGCGATTGTGACAGTTGCGTTTCAAAAATTAAACCGACTTCAAAAAAAACGCAAACGACCAAAACTAAAAAGCGATAAATAACGTAAGTAATTCTATCCTTAATACATAATCATTTAAATATTACAATTATCACTTATTTTTGAAGTCGGTGCCAACCTCTCGGTACCTAACGTAGACTGTTTTTGTATGACGCGCGCGGCCGGCATATCCACACGACAATATACCTAGATATGTTTGGCTGGCACCGACTTCAAAAATAAGTGATAATTGTAATATTTAAATGATTATGTATTAAGGATAGAATTACTTACGTTATTTATCGCTTTTTAGTTTTGGTCGTTTGCGTTTTTTTTGAAGTCGGTTTAATTTTTTTTTTTAAATAATTTTATTTCTCTGTTTTTAGTTGCGTTAATGTGCTGTGACCTTGAATAAAGGCTAATTAATGTCCTTAAGAGTTTTACTTAGGAATGAAAAATTTTGCTTTAAGTCAAGTGAAGACTTTGCGATCTAGAATCAAGCATATCACTTACCAAATCACCTGCCCTATTAGCCCTGCATAAGTACATACTACTACCTAGTTTAATATCGACCAATGTCAGTACTGTCCCCTAACTCCTAACCGTTAAGGAGTTCTGTGGCTTCATCATCAGCACCAGATGTTGTCGCCCGGAAGCATATACCTGAGTAAAATATGATTACGTAACAAAAACACCATATGAGCATACAATTTTCGGTTGTTGCCCTCAATTTCTCCAGGATCCCATCATCAGATCCTTACTTGGTGATAATGGGACCACCTCGGAAGTGTCTTCTGTCGAACTGTCCAAAAATTTTTGAAATCCATCCATAATTGACGGAAATATCGCTGAACATACATAAAAAAAAAAAATATTATACATAGAGACGAATTGAGAACCTCCTCCTTTTTTCGAAGTCGGTTAAAAAGAGGAATTCTTCTTTGGAAACGCAACGGTCACTGCTACGTGATCGGTTTCGCAACTCACTGCGATATAGAACTGTTATGCTCCAGTATAATAGTGCAAGTTCCAAAGACTCATACTGTGCGTTTCGCCTCTACAATCATAGCCAAAACTTACTCTTTGACGCTCACCGTTCCCCGAGAGCTATAATGCTCTGATGTTCAAGGCGAAAGTGAATCGCTTTTTACTTGGACTTGGACTGCGATATCACTTACTAAGAATTAGGTCGCTCACAAAAAAGAGAAAAATAAAGTAGCTTGTTTTTAAAAAAAAAACACTTCGGATAAAAATAAGGTTAAATTTTCTACTTTATTCCAGACAACACCATAATTATAATCATTCCTCGAGAGTATAATCTTCCGATGTTAAATGCAAAAGTGAACCGATTTTTGATAGGTAAGCGCGCTCCATAGACTGCGATATCGCTTACCATCAGGTGAATTGAGTCAATCGCAAGCCCATTTCGAATAAAAAAAGATTATTCTATTCTACTCCACATCTGCAGTAGGTACATAGTATTAGGGCTATAAATAAGCTATTAAAGTACTCTTAGTCCGCAATCTTCGCAACCCGCCGGAGCCATGTGCGGCATCAGCGGCGGCGGTCACGTGTTGCCGAGGACCGCCGGATAATTCCTCTTTGGAAACGCAACGCTCGCCACCGCTACGTGACCGGTTTCGCAACTCACTGCGATACAGCATTGTATTATAAATTTAATGATTTATGATCGTATTTATTTATTTACGAGTATATTATATGTTTCGTAAAACATGTATGGACTAAAGAATCAAGTATTATCTGGAATCTTGTAACGTTAAAGATAATATTTTTTTCTTTGTTGAGCATGAACTTTTTTCTTTCTTTCTTTCTTTCTTTCTTTCTTTCTTTTGTACACTACTTTACTGTGCAGTTAAAATTAAATAAATAAACAATTTTAAACCTATGTGTCTAAGCCTGTCAATACATGTATACATAGACACGGATCCGTCAATCTAACAATACCTTTCTGTGTCATGCATGTGCCGTAAACAATCGCTTCTTTCAGTATCTAAGTGCTAATAAGAGACAACAATTTGAAATGAATTTACACATACTGAGGGTATCAGGTCGATGTGCTGATAAGAAAAAGTTTTAAAATAATTATATACCATAGTCAGTTCAGCTGTACTACGAATGCTACGAACGAATGCTATGATGTGTTCGTAGTAGCTGTAGCACTTACATGTTCGTAGTAGAGCGTAGCAGTTTATAACTCTAAAGCTAGCGCCACTTTATAACACGCCGGAGGGTCCGTTACTTACAGAAGGAACATGAAATCTTGAAAACTAGATGATGTATGCAATGTACGAAAGCTGACATTTCTCATGGTTGTTTATTTTACACTACTTACTACTTCGTCGTGTTGGACTGTATATTTCGACCTCATCATCATCAGCCTATCGCAGGCCACTACTAGACATAGGCCTGTCCATATTTCTACCTATAATTAACTTAATACTTGAATGACCCGGTGGCTCAATAGGTAGTTGGTACACCTTCCTTCTGAACCAAGGGTCGTGGGTTCGATCCCCGCCCGGTACAAAAATGCATGCTATTAATATTGTTTGTTCCGTGTCTGGGTCTGAAACTTATGATACACATCTCAATTATAACAATGGGTATAAAAATAACTTATTTCTTAACTTAACAGCTACTACTTGGAAACCTTCAAGAAACGAGCGTACTTTTATTTATAAGGCCGGCAGCGACCCCAGAACTCAATTTCAGTTATAGGTGTCCTGTTCGTAGGCGCTACTGACTGCTTACCATCAGGTATCACATTTGCTTGTCTGCCGCCTCTTACATAAAAAGAGTAAACACGGTTCGGTCCAAATGAAAGAACGGAATAAAATATTTCTTATATAGGTTTATATCGGAAACGTTATTTAGGGGAGGCCAAAAACTATCGGATAATTGCTTCTTAGATAGGCAGCGCGCTTCCCGTCTCCTACGTGATCGGCCTAACAAGCCGCCTCGCAAGACAAACTTGTTGTTTTAAAGCGTTAAGTCTTGACTTGAGAACGGAACTACAATGAGTCACACAAATAGACGGTGGACTAACCTAAGACTTGGTTGTTTACTTTCAGTTTGATTATTCAATCATCAACAGCTCATACTCATATATTATGTGCCGACAGTAGGGCTCGAGGTTACTCTAAACTAGGGTGATAGACTTTTTCTTTACTAGGGTACTTTTACTTTTGCTTTTTTTGTTAGTCGGGAATGCCTTTACGCATATACTAGCACTCTGGGTACAGAAAACCTGGGTTCATCATCATCATCATCAGCCTATCGCAGTCTACTGCTGGACATAGGCCTCTCCAGATATTCGCCAGTTTGGGCAAACACCCACGGCTTCAATTGTGATGATTATATCGCCACCAGTCGGTTGCCAGCGCCTCGTTTGTTATTCAAGTGAGGTTGGCATGGAGTGAAAAGACGATAGGCGGCTCCCTTATATCCCTGAGTTGTGTAGGGCTTACTTAAAAAAAATCTAGCGAGATGCCTATTATACCTGATGGAGTTCTGCTACAAAGCGCTACTGTCTGGGGGGTTCGGGGTGTCCTGAGGGACTTGAAACCACGAACAATCTCACTCGTGCCACCCAACGTAGGTGGCAAACCTCGGGAGGACGGTGTGGTCTCCTTACCTTATTACTTGTAACCTTTAACTAGACCTTAGTGACCTACCAAATTCTAGATATGCTTCAAATAAATTTATTTTCATTTCTATAGGCACCTTGCAGTGCACGACGCCACTGACCACTATAACTGAAGTTACGTGTCAGTCTTCGTCGGGACCCCTATGCTGATATCGTAACCAACCACGCTGGCCAGTGCAGTCACACTTCACACAACCTAAAAATGTATTTATAGGTGTTCAAGTTTCCTCACCATGTTTCCCTTCATCGTACGAATGAATGAATCGTGTGCGAAGCTGTCGTGGAAACTCGTCAATTCTTGCAATTCCACGTCGCATCGCACTTTCTTGTGCAAACCTCTAGGCTACAGACGCCCTTATTTTGACGTTAATACTCCTTATTTCTAATTTTGATGATAACATCTAGCTTAACTTAAGCCGATTTGGGTTTATGACAGTTTCACTTGTGGTCGTTACTCAGAATTGTGAACTTAAAGAACGTTTTGCATGCAGAATGTTCGTTTGCCATGTGACAAAACCATAGCGATCGTTCTCCTTGCTCTTGGAAACTATGATTTTAATCAAAGCCTGCAATAAATTAACATAATTAAGTTAAGGTAATCAGTGGCTCTGGCAAGTAAGCCTGTACAAAATATACCTTGGTCATTCATTTATTTTCTCTTTGACAGCTCACGCCTATGAATTACCGTAATTTTGTTTTTGGAGTTTTTTATAAGTGCAACAGCTGTAACACTATAATTTATTAATTAACACTTACTTACCGAGTTGCTTCTAATGGATAATTTAAAAATGAAATGCACAGAAAAGAAAACGCGAACATAAAGGTAACTCTAGATTTTTAATAAAAAAATTTCAAACTGATCTCCATACATAAAATAACTCAACGCGTAAGGTTTTTTGATGGATAGATAAAAGTTTGTTACACCTTCGCACCACAATTGCAAACAACTAAAAATGATACTTTCACTGTAATATGAGATGACTGATTTCATAATCATAAGTGAATATATCTACGTCTACTTCATGATTCGATTAAGTATATTGTTAAGTAGGTGAAAAAACTGCTCTCTGTTTACTGTTATTTGTCTTTAGAGTAGGTATGAAGTTATAAAGAGAATGACGAGTGAATACAATCACATAAAATACACGTAAGTATTTTGTTGCAGCTAAAGTCACAGTGGTACCGCAACAGAGTGAGTAATAGTGTTCTTTACTCGATGCAGTCTTCGTAATAAGATCTCGGCAACCGCTTGCCGTCCTCTAATAATTCTCTATGTGGTATGTTTAAAACAAGCGGTGTAATGCTTTCATTAAGTATTTAGGCCTTGCAGTACGGTTGTTATTATGTTTTGACATTATATTTGTACAAGTTTTGTCAAAACGTATACTATATGTAACATTTATCCTTTTGAAATGAGATACTACACGAATTTCTTGCCGGTATGTTCTCGGCTCAATTTGTAATTGACATCTTCCATATGAACCAAGATTCGTGGGTTCGATTCCCACCCGTGACAAATATTCGTGTGATGAACATTTGCGTTTATTTCGTGTTACCTTATATTTAAGTATGTATACTTGTGGTACCCCGTTGTTCTTACGTCCACAAGTCCTCAATCAAGCTATTAATTTTTGGATCGGAGCAATGTATGTGACGTCAGGTTTTTGTTTATTTATAAAATCTATTGTTATCAACCCTGGCATTAAAGGGTTAAGGGCACTTTGCAAGCAAAACATCCACTTAAAACTGCTACAGACAAAGCGACCTACATCGTACCGCCGGCAATAAAATCAAAAGGCTATTTAGAACAGGAACTGTTTTTCAATATGTCTTACAAGAACAAAGGAGAAGTAATAGCCACAGTAACGTAACCCTTTTGCGTTTAAGACCCAACTGCCGTAAAAGTATCGAATGTCGTAAAATTGATCCCGTAATAAAATTACGGAGCGTGAAGGGCGAAAATGAAATATCGTGTCGCTATTACTGAGAGAGAGAGACAGAGAGGAAAAAAAATGCGAAATTTAATAGCTCGAGAGAAATTGGCGTTTTTTACGCGCCCATCCAATGTGTACATATTGGCGTTTTATTTCCGCGAGGACGTACCGTTTACGGTGTTCGGATAACAATTTTGTGTTCGTGACATATGTGTCTCAGTTAGGCCCCGCTCATTTGGGAAAAATCTCATTTTGTAGCAATTACATAAAATATTTTTTTTTTCAATTACTTTTTTTGTTAAGGTTCACTTCTACATACTGCTTTTAATCAATAAAAAGTGCTTTAGCTACTTACTTTGGGCTCGGCGCAATGTATGTTATGTTGTCTGATATTTATTTATTTATTTATATATATTATAATCGGAAGGCTGTAACACTAATACCAACTGTCAATTGCAATGATTAAATTCAAAACAAATGACGTCAATTAATACAGATAATAAGATAAAATCTAAGTAGTCCTTTTGTAAAAAGATTTAATATTTTTCAGTTCTGCTGAAACATTCACCCACTATTATTTATACTCGAGAGTGCTAGAGGCGAATTCTGAATGAATCCGGATATCCGGGCTTAACAAAAGGAAACGTTTCCCGGAATATGGTCCGTCCGGAATACTTATAAGCAGATTTTCATTATTATCGTACATACTTTTAACCTTATTCAATCCTTTTAAATGAATGTCCTGCATAATATGATTATGTGCTCAAAACAGGATTCGCGCAACCTCTAGCAAATAAAATTAAAACAATTGAAACTATCGTTTTGTAAAATTATGAAAACTATTTTGGCGTTTGCCGAGAATTAAAAAAAAGTAATTTGTATATTTTGAGAAGAATTTCGTTATTTTAATGATAATAAGGTACAGAAACGTAATTGAACTAGTTCATTAAACTAAACAAATATAATTAAGTTCTAACATAGCGTAAGTTAAATTGCCTTTGTAAAGTTAGTCTATTTACATTTGCAACTTGATTACCTTGGTAAAACAGTTTTTTCTTTATACAGTGCTTAAAATTAAGTTCATTTCAAATCAATTAGTCCAGTCGAAATTTACATTTTGTTAAAACGTTACTGTTACTGGTAGACTGATCAATTATCATAATAGTTTCCTGTGAATGAAATTTTATGATTTACGGAACTATGATGGACTATTTGGAACTATCGATCCATAGATGAACCAAGTGTCAATCGATAGTCATGAGCGTGGAAGAAACTGACGAATCGACTTTGACCCATTGATTCCTAAATTTGAAGATCTCATCGATCAGCGATCGATCGATTGGCCTAGTTAACACCCCAATACTTACTTACCACATAAAAAGAAAAGCATTACGGGTGTTTGCAATAATTAAAATTTTATCACGTAATTCTAGTTTAAAGCAACTAACGTTCCACTAGACATAAAATTTGGTCTGTAAAGTTTTACTGCGTATATTTATGTACCATTTATCTATCCCATTGTACGACTTTAGCAATAAAGTACTGTCTCGAGGCAGGTATTCGTTGTCGCGACATTCAATTCGATTCGAATAGACACAGACAATGGAACGTTCAGACCGCACAAATGTTCCAATTACCCAAAGTCCCCGATACGAGTTTCAATTTGTGTAAGTTTCAAGAAAACTCTGGCTTTAAGGTTGAGTTTCGTTTGCACACATAAACCGCTGTAACGTGACGGAGTGCGACGGACCAGCTGCTCGGATAATGTCTCTCTACTCTCTTTATACCATTGGGTTTATCTCCGGACCTTCTGGGCGCGTCTGACCCTGATTTATATATGAAAAGTCCGAATTTATCGTGCACCCCGTTCCGGTGGCTAATAGCTTAGGATATTCCAGGGTTAGCCACACAACTAAAATAATGAGCGCAGGACAAAACAACTAAATGAGAATGCGCGGTTTTTGTTGGGTTGAATTTGCGGAAGCGTGGCCGTTTAAATTTGAACCCTTATGTCTGCTAGCATAGGTCGCATACATATTTATTTTGAAATATTAGCACTGACGCGGGAGTTCATGAAATTAATTATTTTAGATAAATATGAAAACAGCCATTGTTATTATATGCATGTTGCATCATTGCTTAATTACATTCAATGGTCACAGAATAAACTGGCTTCAAATTAATGAAAATAATAGTTTTGTTCATTTCACGGAAAATTATCTCGAGTGATTCGTCAAACTTACAGCTCATCTTGTAAGCTAAGCGATAACAATCATATATATATATATATATAGGAACTAACTAAATGTAAGTTAATTCTTGATTAGGGCGCCAGCAATGCAACAGTGCGGAAATATCGGATACTCAAAAATCCGTAATGCAACGGATATGAATAGGTAAACTAATACCTAATATACTTCTACGAGTAAGAATGTAGAAGATTCAATTAAGGGGTTTCCTGATTTTCAGCTTCTCAACCAATGTAGAACTTACCCTGATGGTTGGCGACTACTGTACACTTTGTTCAAACAACCGTGAAGTGAAAAAGGTAATATGATTCATTTGGTTACTTATTCGTTGTCGTAACGCCTTGATGCCCAAGCTGTTTTCCATCAGGCGACGAGAGGCCACTATCCTAAGCCTAGGCATTAAGTACGCCGTTTGTACACTATTTCTATAGTGCAATAAAGATTAAATAAATCCTACTACTATTCTAGTTATTACGGCCCGTGGTGCAAAAGAAAGAAAATTCACCAAAAATGAACCAGTAGTAGAGTAGCCTCTCGCTCCAGTGACGCTGCTGCCCGTCATATTTACTTACTTTTGCCTATAATCGTTATGGTTATACCACCACCAGTCGCTTGCCAGAGCCTCGTCTGTTATTCTGTATAATGCACCACGGGCAGGTGAGGGCAGGCGAGAAGAGGAAAAGATGATGAGTCGCACCTTTACATCGCTTTTCATGTACGTAAATAAACATTGTTAAAAAAAAAAATTCTGGTTGATATTTTTCCATTATAAATTCAAGAGTATCGTAAACATAACAGCACAAGTATTGATGAGAACAAACACGGCCCTTGTTCTCAAAAGCAAACATTTCGAAAAACCAATATAATTTTGGGAGCGCGTCGGGCAAATTTCAATTTACACCGTTTGTGACTCGCGATCCAACTTGGAAGAAATGAAATATTATACGGGCTTGTAAGGGCTGACCCATGTCAAATCAGCATTCGCAGGTATGCCACGAATTATTTACGGCCAACTCACGGCTATGAAATTTTTTATCGCAACGATAAATCTTTATTAGCCAAGTTAAATTTTTCCGGGACTGGTGGGTATTTTTAGGAATTCCCCTCTTAGATTACACCTACGTAGGTCGAACTATGTCAGAAATTATTGATGTAGTCAGCTTTCAGGGCATTTTTTTTAATAGAGGGTACGAGAGTAATCTTTTTACATTTACGTAATTAATGTGTAAGTAAAGTTCTGCAGACAATAATTGGTGTTGGTAATCAATTACAGTAAAACTAACATTTAAACATCACATTTGTTAAATACAATGTAAGTAATTTAGTTTCTTATTAAGTACTAATTGCAGCCCGCAGCTTTGCCCGCACAAATATCGATGATATTATGTAAAATGTTATCTTTATAAAATAAAACTATATAATGAATATTTGCGCATTAAAGCAGAGACCTTTTATTAACTTTAGCACAACACCGACTTAATGCACTAAGGTAATCTAATGAAAGTCAGAGAATATGCTATAACAACGGCGGAATTAAATTCGGGCGAAATTAAGCGGAAGACAACGGGCCATTTCACGCTAGCATTGTGCCTCGGCATAACTTAAGATACATCTGCATGATGTTTGTGGGACACGGAGTATATTGGGCAAATTGCCGCATTCTCGGCCCATGAATATTTCATGAGCATGTATGTGTGCATCATATCGATAGCTTCAGCATCCTTAATCCCTTTGAAACTAAGTCGAATTTTGAACTAACTATCGGAGCAGTGTCGACTTTACAATATGATCACTTCATCATAAGTCTAGGAATAGATATAAGCAACATCCCTATGCCGTGTCCACATGTTTACATAGGATCGACTCGCGTCGTTTGAATATACATCATAAGCAAGAACCTCCCAAATCGAGTGCTATGTAAACGTTATGTTACGAAAGTAAATCATGAATCGTTCTAAGGCTGTTGCAATGGACAGGTGAATAATATTTACCTGGCTGCTACAAAATCGATATCCATTGTATGGTATCAAATATTTACTAATGTCTCTCAGTACAGTGTTGCAACAAAACGTCGCTTACAAAGTTATAAATGCGACAACGATTTTTAAATTTTTTTAGTCAGTTTTCTTTCAGGTGTCCTGTTCCATGTCTTCTGTATCATGTGTCGTGGGGTCAATTTCCATCCAGGACAAACATTTGTGTTTTTTCTGTGTCTAAGTACCAAAGCACAGTTACCATATATTAACAAAGGGAGGTAGCGCTTTTAGTTTCTGAAGTAGTTTCAGTGTCTCATCTGTGTCTTTATTTCTGCATTATAAAACCAAATTAGGTATACAATGCTAGGAGTTTCATACTAACAGTTATGACAAGTACATACTCTAGAAATATTTTGGACAGGAAAACCGAATAAAACTGATAAAAGTTAAACTTGAGAATACAAACATGATAAAACAACAAAAACACTAACATAATCTATAGAAAAGTTAATTATTTTATGCCAAAATAAAACGACGCCTTTGCGAAACGATGAACAAAAGAAAAAAAAAGTATATTGAACGTCAAAAGCGGTGCCAGACGTGTCCTTAGCCACTGCAACCGGAGTGCAGGATGCGGCATACCGCAAGAAAGTAAAAGGAAAACAATGGGGACATCGATCAATAACTGTCAATGGCCTCGCTTATGTCTCGCCAATACGGAATAAATACACGTATCATTAGGTGTAGGTTGTATTAGGATGTTAGTGGAGTAGTAGAGTCTCTTCTTGAGGATCCAAACTCTCTTGAGCTTGGCGGCGAAGGTGAGTCAGCGTGGGGTTTAGCGGGATAACTTCAGACTTCCCCGTTGCAGACACTGATGGTCCGAAGGGGTCCCCTACGTAGCTTCGAACGCCGTTGTTGCGAAGTTCATTGTTTCGACTTTTTTTCGACTGCCTCATTCGTTCGAAAGCTTATGGACTCGAATGATGTAGGCGCGAAAGACGCTGATTCGAAAAACATCTTCACTGCCTCATGTCGAATGCTTGTGACTTTGATAGTACTTTATAAGTACTATTGTGTGTAAAAAAAAATCATCTAGTAATTAAAAAAACAACATATTTCGAGTAAATCAACATACTTATTTATTAGTAGGCGTTAACAAAAAATATGAAAAAAAAATACTTAACTAATACATACACACTTATGTCACCGTAAAATTGTAAATACCGTTACACTATAATCTATCTCGTGAGATACATTTATATTTGTGTTATAACTATTCAAATCAAAAGCAGTTTAGCCAAGCGGAATCATTGACTTTGCACATAATATAAAATAGCAAATTTTCACATCAAAATTTGAACAAATGGGGGCCTCAGTATTAGTATTCCCTTCACATCGGATCCTCCCACACACGATCGCCACACAAAACGCAACTTGAAACAAACACCAAAACCGCACAAAACACATTATCACGCGAATAAACAAGCCAGTGTCACCGATAAACCGCCACGTGACACGAGCCGCCGCCGCTGAAAGGCTCAGGTTTCAAAAAGGCAGTTTTTCACGGCACTTCATAAATAACCCAACATTCATCTTCGTGACACTTGAATACGCTGTGGCGCGCTGAACCCCATTAGCCTTTAGCGAAACAATGGCCGGTGAAGAGCGGTCGTGATGTCTACGCCCATTAGTAAAGGTCTGCGATATTAGCATTATGGCGGCGACCTGAGGTGTGCTTGGGGTAGCAGCTGGGTGGTTGCATAAGCAAGCATTTTCACTGACCAGTATAGTATAACATTACATAGTCCTATATAAAATTCATCCAAGCACTCTCTTCCTGGTGTTACTGAAAACCAGTGTCGCGAAGTTCCCGCGCTACGACATACGCTGAGTGACAGCCATTTTGAATGCATATTGATGTTATTGTGGTATTAAGTTAAATATAAGTAGGTATAACTGTGTAAATACGAGTATGCCCCAAATAAAATGACTAGTTGGCCGGAGTAACAGTCTATTTTTCGGAATGAAAACTTTGTCATTTTCTTATAAAATTTTGCATACTCACAATAATACATACCCTAATACTCATATATGTGTTACAGTTAAAACTAGTTAGTAGATAGAACTCGTTTTTCCTAGTAAGAACTGGTTTTTACTTGATACATTTGTAAACACTAGAATTTACTGATGTCTGAATCGAATATCAGTTAAAACTAGTTTCTGCAAGACAAACATAAATTGTTTTTATAAAATTTTAAGGGGAACATTTCGGTCATACATTATTACCGTGTAGCTTTAACTATTACGGCTGCACACGCGACGGAACCTTACAAAACTTCTCCCGTTTTCCCAACATTTACCTTCACTGCTCTGCTCCTATTTGTTGTAGAGTGATTATAAGTATACTAAAACCTGCCCAGGAGTATAAAAAATAATTGTACCAAGTTTCGTTGAAATCCATTGAGTACTTTTTGTTTCTTTATCGAAAATATGGACAGACAGAGAAAACTTTTACAAATTGCATTTTGGCATCAGTATCGACCCCTAATCATACCCGGATAGTTATTTTGAAAATATATTTCATGTACAGAATTGACCTCTCTATATAATTTATTATAAGTAGGTAGAATTTTAACTGGTTATTTGTAAAGGCATTAAGTAATAACTAGTTTTAACTAGGGAAAACGAGTACTAACGAAAAATTTTAACTGTAACATTATGCACTCCTAACTAAGTGTATACCAAATTTCAAGGAGATTAGATTCAACGGATGCGCCCAAGGACCGGTTGGTTATCATCCTTTCCGATGCACACGAATGTATCAACTACAACATTCTGATGATAGATTTCAGTGAAGTAATTCTTTCTATTAGCATAATACCTACATTTATAACATTAAAAATTTACATTTTAGAACTGAAATTGAAAATAGTGCAACGAGCGGTTACTATCACTAATGCTAAGTAGTTTTACAGAAAATGTTATAGTAACACAGCACTCCAGGTAAAAACAAGTGTAGAATACAAACTATTATGAACCGAATCCCCATGCGTGAAGGTTTACTTTGCTTTGACCGAATAATATCAGTTCGTTTAAGCTGTGTAGTGTAATGCAAGTAACTCTTAACCCCGATGTAATAAAGTGTTCTTTGACTTGTGGGATAGACTGGAGCTTTCTTCAAGTCTTTAGCTCTTTAGACGAGGTATGAAGCGAGTCATACCTAGTAAACAAATATTCTAAGCGCAAAAATTTGTAAGCTTGGTTTACCTTTTTACATTTTCATGGATAAACCGTTATGTCACTTAAGGCGGGACAAATGTTGACTGATGTGGTTGGCTGGGGCCACCATATTCATTCATTATACATAAACCTTCCTCTTGAATCACTCTTTAATTCTCAATAGTTTTAAAGATTTAAGAGCACATAGGAATTTAGGGATATAGGGACAGAAAAAGTGACTTTATTTTATACTATGTCGTGATATGTAGTGATGAAGCATTCAGGAGAGAAACCTCACTCCACCTGAGGGTATAAACTGGAAGGGCGTTCCATGACTTATGGCACGGGGCAAACGAGGAACTAAACCTCTTGATACGTGCTACTATCGTCTGAATGGTATGCGGATGGCAACGCTGTCCAACACGTGTCGTGTCGTTCGGGAGTGGAAAGGAGAGGATGGGATTAGTTGGAATAACTCTTCGGAGCATTTTCCATTGCAGATACGGTGGGGAACACGACAGGCAATGTCTCTATGTGTTACTAAATAAAAGAAAAGAAAGTGCAAGCTACTTACTATTTGAACGTGTGACGTCATATCGAGCGTTCGAAATTCGAACACTTAAAACAAATGCTCGCTGTAATTCTTCGAAAATGTGACGCGATCGTCATTTTTTTATCATATTTCTGTGCGTCGAACATTATCCCAGCACCATGATGAAGGCAATGATTTTTACGTTTGCAGACAATTCAGTTCTCATGAAGCTTATCACGCACGCGGTTTTTGCAGTCTTCTTGTTTAATGGCGTGGAAACTGTGATAAATTACGCCTTAATGCCTTTTTTCTCTCGCGCGGGCCTATCGCTAACCCCGTGTTTTATTGTTGACTGATGCATAGGTGTATACGTGTATACAAATAATTATATCCTTAGTAGGTAAAACATGTATTTTCGGGTTGTTACCCTACTGTTTTTAGCATTAGCATTTAAATATGAATAGCTTGTTCAAATGTTTATTCCATTTGTAAAATAAAGAATAAACGAGTTTCATTGCTAATCGTACCGTTACGCATTGTATCACAACAAAATTGTCGGAAAATGTGTCCATGACATAACATTCCCAGGATGGGATTTTGTTTTAATAAAAAATGTCGAACTAGCATATCGAATATTCATTACATTTTTAGTATTTGTTGTTATAGCGGCAACATAAATACATAATTTGTGAAGGTTTCAAAGTTGACCTGTCGCGGTCCTTGAGATACAGACTGGTGACAAACAGACGGACGGACGGACAGCGAAGTCTTAGTAATAGGGTTCCGTTTTTACCCTTTGGGTACGGATCCCTAAATATAAACTTTACATATACTCTCGGTATTAAACCTTAGTTCATTCACACTGATGATTCGCTCAGCCCTCACCGCATCTCACTCCAGCTCAAACAGTTACTGTCAGGGCCTTTCAAACCCTATAGAATATTCAAAGGTTGGCCTGTGAAAATATGGCTCAATTGGCGCCGCGATCCACGCGGGATTTCCACTTTAATATTCAACCGATGAAAAATTTCCCGTCATAAAAACCTGGACCGTATGAGTTTTTAGAACCGACGTATTTGAATATTGATGTTTATGGAAAGTAGCTGCGCCTTCGGTATGAAAAGGGACTGCTATTCTGCTGAGTGTCATATATATGTGGGTTAAACTCTTAGTAATGGAACTATAGCATAATGGAATAAATAACTGCATTCCTTTTGTACACTAACAGCACTTGTATTGTAGTAAGTGGGTATGTTAGAACTAACCTTTTGTGCCAAAAATATGATTCATCATCACCAGCCCGCAAGCTTCCACTGCTGGCAAACACCCCCTATTGTCATCAGCCTATCACAGTCCACTATTGGACATAGGCCTCTCCAGTTAATTATGACTCACGCTTGCTTTCTAACTCACTTGGCAGGCGGGTAGGTGGCCACAGTAGGTTTGTACCCATCTGTTTGCCGCTGCCCGTTTCCTAATATCCCCTTAGTCTTCTACGACGCCCACCGTGACACACAACCGTATTCATAAACGTTACTATGCGACGCGCGGACGCACAATGTTCAAAATTCTATGGGTTTTTGGATACCTGTACGTTCTCGCGACGCATAATTTTGTGAATATGGCCGTTAATCTTGCACTATCGAAATTTGACCGTTCTACCTTTGATGTGTTTCTGAGGAGTAAGCGCGTTTTTCACATGGTAGCATTCCAACCTACTACTCTTTATTATAGAGTATAGTCGAGTTTGTAACCACTAATTTCAGTCATTTGTTTTCTTAAAAAACCTAAGTATAACGACCGTATTTAAACTTAAATACCCACTCGGAAGCCGTTACGGTAAGCCACCATTTAGTAAGTATATAATTAGCACCGAAATTTCTTCTATATTCAGGTAGCAAACTTAAAATAGGCTCTATTGAAGCCTTCCGCTATTTTAGGACTTTGAAACTGGTGGTGGTGTGTTATTTGTACTACATTTTGTTTGGTCAGTCAACATTATAGGCTCGTATTAGTCAACATGCCACATGAAGGAAGGATATGTACTAAAATAGCATCAATGACACCGATTAATGAATCATAAGTTTGTCGTTTGTGGGTTTAGGTTTAATTTCTTACCTAATTCAATGTCATATCATCATCATCATCAACCCATCGCAGTCCACTGCTGGACATAGGCCTCTCCAATTGTTCGCCACTTTGGGAAAACACCTGGAGGCTCACGCTGGGCAGGCGGGTTGGCGATCGCAGGGTGTACCTCTTCGCCCCGTTGACGCTGCTGCCCGTCGTCGCCCTGTGGTATTAGGTACGTCTTCAATCGTGATGATCATAGTTTCACCAGTCAGTTTCCAGAGCCATGTATGTTCGAATAACATACATGGCTCTGGAAACTGAAGGATGCACCACGGGTAGGTGAGGGTGGCTTGGAGCGCTCCCTTACTTCCTACTTGTACTTGACTACATAGGTATAGGTATAAAAGTATGATACAATGACTGGACTATCGACAGCACAAGTTTCCTGAACTATGAGCGTGTCATAGACCCAATATTAGTTTCTCGTCTTGTTAATAACTTCGAGCAAGTTCGCTAATCCATTTTAAGTATCACAGATGGAAATTCTGCTCTGCATGGCATGTTGGACCTTCGGTTGCTAGAGATAAAGTTTAAATGAGATCTTGTTTCCTGCTAATATTGAATTAATATTTTATTATTGTATTATCATTGCTGTATGTTTGTTTTTAACTGGTTAAGTGAGTTAAATAGATTTTTTTAAATGATAAGTAATTAACCAACAGGTTGATGATGATGATCCAAAATATGGAGGAAGACAAGACGAAATACCCGAAATAGAAATAGAAATTGTTTATTATTCTTGGAGATCAAAATATACACAGTAAACAAATATTTATACTTAAAAATAAACAAAAATATATACATAATAGGTACATGACAATTAGACCGGACACGGCCGTTGCTACGTCCAAAATAAAAGGGCCTCACTCATAATTAGGCCCGGCCGTGGCCGCCGTGGCGCTGGTTTTCAGTGAGTCCTGCTGAGTGAACCCCACGGACGATTGTCCCTGCTGAAAATTAATCTCATAATCTTTATTCCAATTCGTATCGTCGAGCTACTAATAAAAAACCCTGACGACCTTAGAAAGGTGACCTAACAAAGTCAACTTGCATTTATCGTTTGAAAACATTCCGATAGCCGCGACTACAGTTACATTAAGGTATCATCTCACTAATTGCTGTGTTGAGTAATTGCGACAGGTCTCAGATTATTCTCCACGAAGATTAAATTGTTGACGCGCAGCGGGTAATTTATTTCAATTAATTCAACGAAGTGAAGCCCTGACAGATTCAGTGAATCATTTTTCTCGTAGGGAATGCGAAGACGTTGACAAATGAGCAAATTATTCGGTCACTTCACTATACATGTATATAGGTTTGGATGGTATAGAAAAAACGTGAATCAACGCTGAGTTTCGATTTTAGGGGGAGTGTATTACGAATGGGAGGAGAAAGGATTAGAAAGGGTGCCGGGATACGTATTATAAGTACGTTATATTATGCGTTTTGCCTCTACATTCATAATGCGAACGGCTAAGCTTTGAAACTGTTTGTAAGAGTCCGTGTTCTCAGAAAAATATAATCTTCAGATCTTCAAGCCGAGAGTGAATCGGGTTTTGTTGGGTGAGCGCGCTCCAATCGTAGGCTCTAACGTCGCTTATAATCAAGGGAGTTGGTATTTAGGGTTACACATTGACTTATATCAAAATGTTTTTAAAAATTGCGTCAATAAATAATTGTAAATTCTTAATTGTTACTTTCTAAGGAATCGTTTGTTCAGAACTTCGTTAACTTTGTTTTAACTATGTGACAAAAAGTATACGTACGCATAAATTTTATAGGTACAACAATAAACTGCTTCGTTTGTTTGTGAATCTACAAAGTTCCGACTACGTGACGCAACAAATCAACATAAATCTTGCCAAACAGATATATATGACGAAGAAAAACATAAAACACTTTTTATTACGCTCAAAGTCGCGGACGATAGAGTAATAAAACGAATCCTCATTTGCCGAGGCACCGTCGCGTTTGGTTGACAATGTGAAGACGATACGCGATAAGAATAATACCTGTTAGCTTGATAAGTATACGCTCAACCAAGAACATTGTAAGTTAAGTTTAAGAGAGGGCATAGCGAATCTTTGCTCGAATTGAGCCGCCTACAGAGAGGGAAGGACCTCCGCCCTATAGGATACTGCAGCCCAATGATCTACGGCTCGTGTTTCTACCGCTGAGTATGGGGGGCTATGGTAGTGACTATTACACGTAGTTTCCGTTATTGTCCCTTTGATTTAGAATAAGATCACCCCACCTCATCTCGTGGGTGTAGTATACGACGACCAAGGGAATATCAGGAATCCGATCCACCAGGATTTGCTTTCGTCGCCCATACCTGCCTGAAAAGCGTGATGACTAAGGAAAATCTCCTCAAATGACAATAATTGTGATTATAGGAACCCAGCAGTATGTCCAACAGTGGACGTTTACTGGCTCATTATGATGATGATGACCATGCTATTACTAGATTAGTGATCAGACGAAAATTTGTATGATGTTTTATACACATAATCTTACTAAACAGTACTCCTACATCTAAACTGCTAAGTAACATTATGTGTATAAGATATACGAGTGTAAGATAAAAATAAACTTACGCAACCTTTTAAATACGCATCGTAATACTCAACGAAAACAATAGCATCGATCATAACAATCAATCATAAGAACGGATTAACGTAATACTCAAGATATTTTCGGATAAAGAAATATCTGTGCGCCATTGATGAATGATTTCCAAATCGTGAAATATGAAATGAGAAAGAGAATAAATTATCTATTCCGATACACTCCGCCGGAGTTTTAAGAAAGATTGTGATTATTAACAGTCTGTATGGCCGGAGATATGGTAGACTGGACCGCTAATATTTCAGGGTGAGAAATCACTGGCGATTTCTTCGAGTAAGCGGCATAGATAAAAATTGACCGTTCTCAACGATTTCGCTGGTTGGCCGTCAGGCGGGGGCTGTAATATTTCACGGTAGAATTGACGATGTGAGAGTAAATTACTTCCCATGAGTTGGCTTGTACTATGACACATTTCTATCATATGTTTTGGTCAGTTCTTGGTACGAACGTTCGTGGTTCAACTGCCTCGTTGGTAAAGTGTTTGCCGCGCTATATCGAGATATCCCTGGTTCTAATCTCAGGTCAGATTAAAAATTACACTCACTAGGTTTCTGTAAGGAATTACTCGGTAGCAGCTCCTGTGACAAGTTTGACAAGACCAGAGGAAGATCAGACGAGGGTTTATTACCGACATCCCTGTTTGATTCCCTTCCTAGAAAGCCCCGTACTAGGAAAGCACGTTCAGTCTTTGGTTCTGAGTCTGATCTCCCTCCGGTCGGGTCAAACTATCGTCCTATCGGATTGTGAGAAAAAAGGAACAGAGAATGCACCCGTTTTCGCACACATTTGTGGAACGGTTGAGTACTTAATGTAACTACTTCCATAGATGGATAGATATATTCTTTATTGCACACCATACTTAAAACTAGGTATAGTAGACATTTTTTGTACATAGGCTTAACACTCATGTGTCAAGCACATGCTTGAATTACTTACTTGTACTATCTCCTTAACATGTTGAAATATGTACCAGCAATAAGATAATATACTACCCGTATAAACACCATGATTAAACTTAATAAGGATCCTTTTCCATAAAATTGGATAAATATATCCAAAAATATCACGCACGTGTATTTCTTCTTTCGGTTCGTATTCCAGAAAATACTGCTAAAAAATTTTGGTTCAATACAAAAAAGGGAATTACCGTCGTTAAATATTGGAAACAGCAATGAGCTCCGACGATGAATAATGAAAACAGATGACGCGTTTGAAAAGAAAATGCTTCTTCAAGAAAATGAAATATTTAACGTCTAGTTACGGTGGGAATTTCCATTATTCGTTTTTGTGGCTCGATTTTACACTACAGCTGTCATTATGTCCATTTAAGTACTTAAAACTAAATGAAAACTTTGTATTAAAAATGCGTTTGTTTAAATATAAAATGTTTTTCATATAACTTTCATTTTAAAAGAGAAAATGTGATTAATGTTTTCACAGCTATATTTTAAACCAGCTGACCCTGCTAACACCTGTATTCATAAGCAATACTTATCCATGAAAACTAATGACACTATGCGAAGTAAAGCATTTACAATGTCGATCACCACTCCACTGTTTTACTATGAATTAGGTTAGAAAACACTGTAATGTAATTACTTTGCATAGTGTTGTTAGTTTTCATAGATAAGTATTGTTTGTGAATACGGGTGTTGGTATCGCTAAGTTTATCAACAAATACGCATTTGACCAATAGGCCTCTTCAAATGGGCCGATAGAATGACATGATAGGCTGATTATGATTAGATGCCCACCAAACTACTCAGTATTGATTTACTTATTAATGGTTGTATTATGTAGATATATACCTACAACCTGAACAATTTCCTACAACCTGAATAATTTAGTGGATTTAAAACGTGAATTGATCAGATTCAGAAATGATAAAATTCGATAATGTACGTGGCATGTCCTGAATTTATTTATTTTAGAATCACGCGCATAAAATTATTTAGCTACTGAATGTAATTTACTAAGGTATCACCATCACAGGCTTTTAACAGCGGAACTGCTATGTTGTCGCGAGAGCACCGGGCAAGTTATTTTGATACACTGCATAGCATATGCAACCTAGAGATAGACAGTAAAGGTCCGAAGGGATTCTCCTCGTAAAAAAGGCTCTCAAGACCGAAGACATGTCCATAGATTAATATTTAAAGTTCTCTACATCGTTAATATCATTTATTGCTATTATGATGACTCGAGGGAGCAATAAAGTCAAGCTGACTGCCACTGTCTCGGACTTTCATAATGGGCCATATTCCAAATTATGTAAGATTAGGAGATTAGGATAACGACTGAGAAGGGACAAATTTGAGTTATGTCCTTTAGTTGCAAAAGCAAATCCCCTTTTAGTACAGCAGTTGGCGACGGTTGATCATAGCAAGGATGAACCCTAAATTTAGTAGGTCTATTAGTCCTATTGTATCATTACAATGGGCATAGAAAATTTTCTATGTATTTTGTTACCAGTTTCAATGCTTAGCGTCATTTGTGTGCAATGCCTTTGGTAAAGCGTTGTATCTACCAGAACTTTCGTCTAGCTTGGTATTGGTTACTAACTTGTAATAATTACGTCTCGATGCAACTTATTTATCTTTATGTTCCTTATAAGTAACTTATTTATCTAACTGTACAGAAACGTATGTAGTCAACCTTGATACTAAATATCATAATACCTTGCAAGCCAGATACGAATACTTGTATTTTACTTACAAACTTAGGTAACGTTTATTGTTCGATTCATTATTCTGATCTATCGTTTTAAATGCTGATATAATATTTTAAAATAAACAACGTATTATCAAACTTGGCAATATATCGTTTAAAAATATTGAACACTTAATGCTGAGGAACTATGAATGCAATTAAAACTGACTAAATAAAAATGTGCATATAAACTAGCTGTGAAAGCACCTGCGTCTGAAAATGATGAAAGTCAGCAAAATAATTATTGGATGAAACAAAATTCAGCGGGTGGTCCGCTATGCTACCGATATACTCGTAATAAATTCCGGAAAAATATAATGGTTATGGACGAACCCGTGGACTGACACGGGCTGATGATGATGATGATAATGAATATTGTATTATGAAACCGAATTGACTGACCGAGAGGTCCCGGGTACGAATACCGGGATGTGCTAAAGAAATTACACAGTAGCAGCTCCAGAGTCAGGAAGTTGGTGTTGATATAGGACCGTGCATCGAACACACACTAACACTCGTATTGATAAACAATACTTATGTATGAAAACTAACATCATTATGCGAAGTAAGGCGTTTACTATGGCGACCGGCACTCTATGTAGTATGAATAAGTTTTAGGGTTCCTGTGCATCCGCGCGTCGTATATTACACGTTTGTGAATACGGGTGAAAGATTCTAGGGGTGAGAGCCTTCCGCTCCCCCAACAGTTCGGTGATGATGACAAGGCCGTCCTGGCCATCATCGTAGTCATTTAGAAAAAAAAAAAAAAAAAAAAAAAAGGGTGAAAGATCATTGACCTGTTCCTGATTTATCTAGTTTTGTCTGATTATCGTCCTGTGATTATTAGTGTGGAGGAACAGAGAGTGAATCAGTGACTGCGTTATACATAGAAAACACCCAGACTAATACAAACAGACATTTTCATGCACACAAAATATTCGTACTGTGCGGTGTTCGAACCCACGACCCTTGGCTCAGAAGGCAAAGATTTTTAAGAATAAGGACGCACACAACACTCATATAAATATTTTGTAAAGCGTCTACACACCACTCGAGTCCATTAACACTTAGCCGCAGAACCATAAAAACTTGACGCAAATTTTAATAAGTGATCGCACAATTTCCGAAGCCCCATCGATACACACCAACCACTAGGACAAATGTGTAGCTTCATCAATCAACGTCTATGCCTGATACAACCGTGACGTGAACAAACTACCCGAATATTTGACATTGCAAATACAGACGCATGTGAATTTAGCCCCTATTACCTTACGATTGGGCGTTGGTTACTGACGTATTGATTACAATACATCGATGTAATTGAAACTGGCAAGACACTTGATGATAGTGTTGTCTAATTGATTGGCTTATCGCATTACATACCTAATAAGTAGCAGGAAACAGAGAGACTGTAATGAGAGAATGCAAATTTGTTGGAAATACAAGTAGGTACCTACTTAGTAGTACGTTTCTGTGAAAAATAATTATGATAAAAACAAAACACGATCTGGGATCGGCCAATTAATTAGAATGAATACAATACCACATACCTATAATACTTCGATTGCAAAGATGAGTTGAGCAGCTAACTTGTTAAGTTGTACGAAGGTACCAAATAATGTACTTAAATACATATCACAACACATGTTAACGCACGAATGTTTATCACGTATGGGAACAGAACCTCTCAGCTTGATTCTGAAGGCAATTCTCAATGTATGTGCTATGTCCTTACTTTTAAATTCATTTTTATTTCTTACTAGCTGCTGCCCGCGGCTCTGCCCGCGTGAATATTCGTATAAAACATAGCCTATGTGTTAATCTGATGTACAAACTATATTCCTGTAAAGTTTCATTGAAATCCGTTCAGTAGTTTTTGCGTGAAAGTGGAACAAACATCCATCCATCTATCCAAACAAACTTTCGCGTTTATAATATTAGTAGGAAGGAAGTAGGATACCCTTAGGCTTCATCACAGGCGTCATATAGGCGGCATTAGAAAAACTCGCCATTTTGACGCAGTATGTATTCCGGATAACTGTGAATTAACGAAGCCTTCTTGTATCCGCTACGCTGAGCTCGATCTAAACTGTCAGAAATCCGATTTAATTACCAAATGACGAACGAAATGAGTGAGCGATGGGAAACGAGTTTGCTCCGCTCGCCACAAAAACATGATCCAAATCGCTCTTACAAGGAAAAAGCCGGGTTTACATCCACCGACCTTCCGTGTTCCGAATCCGTGCAGCAGAATTGCTCGCAATCTAGAATCGACTGAAGCGGACGCTTTATGATTCGCGCGATCCGTTTCTTGTCAGATTTTATGACATGCTTAATGACACGTCACGAGTGTAACTTTATCCAACCCACAATGGTCAGCTTGATAAATCGTTATAGCCGAGAGAAAGAAAGAGGAGCTGCGGATTAGGTATATGGACCATGTTGGAAGATTGCAAATTCTCAAAATTGGATCAACCAAGAGAATACGAATCACCATACGACTTAGAGACTGGTTGAGGTTCTCAACTTAAATCTGCAAATGCCCGTGAACCGATGTTTTCGCTTTCTGTCAGGTGAAGGGCGGCCACTGCCTGTGTCAATAAAAAAATTTTATCACGGATGGCCTAGTGAATTACTTAGAACATATTTTTAGATTGCAACTTTTCTGTAGCGGCCTACTTTAGCAGTTTTGCAGCGCATGCAGTTTCGTATCATGCTGTGCCAAATAGGCAGTCGTTCTCCGCCGCGCGTTCCGACCACATATTTCAATATGTCAACAGGACATTTCTGGACTCTAGACTTATATCATTTCAGTAAACCGCGCCGAGGTCTTTCAACACACCACATTTTCAAAGCGGGATTACCGAGATAGTTTGGATCGTCCTATGTAAACGCGGCTAATAACATAGAGCCGTTATGAAATCACCATGACCGCCTGTCGCTCGCAGCTGTTGCTGTGCACTTCGATCGGACGTCCCGGTTCTGATTAAGAAATTAAAGAAAAAATATCGTCTCGTCAACGTCTGTCACAGATATTTCTGGCAGTTTTCCTGCTTCTCATGAATTTTTGCCGTCGTTTCTCGAGAGGTAATAAAACGCGATTGTTTTTCCGATTAGGTGTTTTGGTATTATTTGATTTTCCGCCTACCTGATTGGACTAGCTTAGTAAAGCCTTATAGACACCGTGTAGATATATTACAGAGTATCAAAGTGGCCATTTTTATGCTCAATTTTATTAGTTTAAAGTACTTAGTGTCCGTTGTTAATTATTCCAACAAAGCTTATGATCATCATCATCATCATTAGCAGCCTGTGGCAGTCCACCGCTGGACGTAGACCTCTCTGGCCTATAAATTAATAGTTAAATATCTCTGAAGTGTAATCTTATTTTACAACAAATATTTTCAATTGTTTGGAGTACAATAGAAGTTATCTAACTATCTTAACTATAATTTAGTGTCACGTGTTAGTATACACTTATGAAAGTTTTTCATTGCTATGAAAACTTGGTAGTTAGAACAACCACACTTTAGCATAAAGCACAATATTGTTTGACATATTCCGAAAAAAAATGTCAAGTCGCGTATCTAACTTGCTCGGTTTGGCTGACTCAAACCAAGCCTTCTAAACCAATGGTCGTGGGTTCAATGCCCACCCGGGACACACATTCGTGTGATGAACATTTGTGTTTGTATTTAAGTATAGATATATTTGTGGTATCATCGTTGTTCTGATACCCATAACACAAGTGCTTAAGCTTCTTACGTTGGGGTCGGAGCAATGTATGTGACGTTGTTTTTACCGAGTACAATACCAACCGCAGATCAAAGATTTTAGACTAACTGGTCGCGGCCACATTTGATTGAGTCAGTTAGAAATTCCACAAAGTCAGCTCCCATTTTTCCCGTTTGTCACAATTCAACTGAAACAGCGAATAGTTACTTTGAAAATAGCAACAAATATTCGGGGGAAAAATGTTCAAAAAGCCCTGTCCTATATTTACATTTTTCGTGCGTTTCCTGTGACATAGATGGGGCAATACGACCAACAAGTTTCCGCCAGATAGCCGCGCTGGTTTTGTGTCTAACTTGCTGTATAATAATAATTTGGGCTGGAGTTTTGGCCACTGTACACAGTCTTGATAAGCACGGCAGATAGGTACTGGTTGATGGTGTGGACTGTAAACTAACGGAGAAATGAGGGAAACACGTCAAATAAGGGAATAAAGATATATGTTGAAATACTAGGCTCACACAATCCACTGTAAAAGCATAGAGTTAACGATAACTTGGCAACTATAGGTTAGCATGAATGCGGCAACAAAACAATAAACTTTCTATTGTATCTAGGATTTCTCGCATTTGAAATGTTAAGCCATTTAAAATAAAATCAAAAATAACTTAAAAAAAAAAACTAAACACGACACACGAAAACCTCAAAGGAGAAAAATCAACCCACAAATAGACCCTAACTTAATTAAAACATTACTATTCAATTAATGATTAGGGTACTCATCTGCCGTCGGGAGGCTACTAAAATAGCGATTTCGGAGGTCCGAACGTTCCTCAATTAGGCAAAGGTTGTCCGGTAGGTATGCGGTGATCAGGGCAGGCTCATGAAATATTCATAGGCGTAGATACGGTGGACACCCCATCGATGTATTTACCGCGGCCCGGTCATCGCGGTGACAAGAAAATTGTAATAGAATTTATGCTATGAATGTATGTATGTAAAATAATATATATTTTTTTTATAGTGGCTCGACATAATGGCTTCCCTACGCCTGATGGAAAGCGAAAGAGAAGCCCAAGTCGCTGTGACAACGGGCAAGTAACTGGTCAGTTACCTGTCAGTTGCCACCGCCATGCCGGCCCAACCCTAACCCCCCACGAGCTCCGGAATCCCTACTCACCGGCAGAAACACGACCCAGAGGTCATTTGACTGCGGTATTCTATAGGGTGGAGGTCCTTCCCCGGACGGGCGGCTCAATCCGAGCGAAGATTCGCTATGCCCTACCTCTCTTATAAAATATAAAAGACTTAGGATGAAGGACTGAAAAATATCTTTGTTCGTATACTTTGACTGACTCGGTGACTCAATTGGTAGTACTCTGCTTTTTGAACCTAGGGCCGTGGGTTTGATCCCCACCCGGTGGTGAAACAAACACAAAAGTTCGTGTGATGAACATTTTGTGTTTGTTCCGTGTCTGGGTGTGTATTTAAGTAAGTATGTATGCATATATTGTGGTACCTTCGTTGTTCAGTTTCTCTGTGCTGAAGCGAAAAGATGATAGGTCGCTTCCTTCCAACCCATAGAGGAACCCAAGCCATTACAAACATGTCAGAGTGAGTCACTTGTTCAACTCACACAAAGCAGCTTATCTTGGATACATTTCTATGCTTAGAATAGTCCTTCTATTGTTATTTATATAAAACGCGAAATATTTTACCGCATCGGCCTAGTAATAGTGGCGACAGATATCATTCGTAGCACGTTGCCGCTCGCTGCCTCTGTCCCACGAGGGGCGTTCGATCGCATCTATGTATAGCCGCAGCAGCGTCATTGATTGAGGTGGCATACCCCTGTTTTTTCAAAGGGTTAGCTTTAGTGATTTGTTAATGTAGGACGAAGGCTTTATTTTACCGTACTATACCGCAGCCAAATGACCTCCGTCGTCGATTTCTGTCGGTGAGTAGGGTCTACGGAGCTCGTGGCGTGAGTGCGGAATCAGCAGCCGGGGTTAGGTTTGGACCGGCATGGCGAAGGCAACTGACAGGTAACTGTCCAGTTACTTGTCCGGTGTCACAGCAACTTGATTATTGCAGTTCTGAGGCGACTTCTATCGCATTCTACTACTAGATATAGGCCTCTTCAGTTGTTCGCCACTTTGGGCAATTATCTGGAAGATTTACCCATAACCGCCTCGCTGGGCAGGCGAGTTGGCTACCGCAGGGCATAACTTCTTGCTCCGGTGACGCTGTTGCCCGTCATCGGCCTGTGGCATTTAACTATGTCATCATTTGTGATGATTGTACTGTCACCAATTGGTTGACAGCCAGGGCTTCGTTCGCTATTCGGCAGATTAGGTGTTTCCTGCCGAATAGACAAGGTGACGGGTTGAGCCTCTGGTGACGGAAGGTGAGGGTGGCTTGAAGCGAAAAGCTGATAGCTCGCATCCCCACACACAGTTAGATTTGTATCATCATCATCAGCCTATTGCAGTCCACTGCTGGACATAGGCCTCTCCAGTTGTTCGCCACCTAGGGCAAACATCTGGAGGATATACCCATAATCGCCACACTCGGTAGGCGGGATGGCGATCGCAGGGCGTAGTTCTCGCTCCGGTGACGCTGCTGCCCGTCATCGGTCTGCGGTATTTAGCTACGCCTTTAATTGTGATGGTCATACCGCCACCACTCGGTTCCCAGCGCCTCGTTTGTTATTCGGCAGGATGCACCACGGGCAGGTGAGGTTGGCTTGGAGCGAAAAGATGATGGATCGCTCCCTTACATCCAGTTTCGTATAGTATACGTATAATAAACATACAAAGTTCGTTTTGTTTATTATACACACACTCTACGGATACTGCAGTACCATCTTCGTATAATCCCGGCTGCCATTGTAATGCATTATTGCAGTCCTGAAGCGACGTCTGATAACATTCGCTGCACGTCGCCGACTCGTTGTCGCCTCCCGCGGGACTGACACAATGAGATCCAGATGCGATTATGCATTGAACTGTAAAGTTCACTGTTGCAGTATTATCACGAGGAACTTTTAAATAACTTAATGTTAGAGACATATTTGCTGTAGCTGTTTTGAAACTTTGTCATAATAATACCTACTTTGTTGTAGTTTGGAATTCTGACGTCTGCATAATGTGAGCAAAAGTCCTCTACCTGTAGTTAATGTATAAGATAGTTCATAAGTAAACTAGGAAAAGTATAAACTAAGAATTAAAGTATCAAGCTTTCTTTTTACACTATGTAGTTACTACCCCACATATATGTATTCCCTATCCATACCTTTTTTTAGAATGATGTATGTGTTGGCGATCAAATATCTAAAATATTCAATAGAGATAGTAGTTTAGTAGTAGGTAGTTTTTATAAATTTTCAATTTAGTGCTTAATTTTAGAAGTTTTTTATAAGGTGATTGCATTAATTATATAAATATAACTATTTTAAAGCCTTGGTGTCGCAATTGTTGCATCAGAGCGTGAAGTCTAAAGCGGAGATATGCCGAAAGTTCTGGGTTCGATTCTCAATCAGATCAATTATAATTATAATTTTAATTATCGGAAATAAATCTTTTTTAAACAGGCTTGGGTTGAAGGTTCTTAATGTAAAAGGGAATAATATCTTTGTTTGGGAATAAGTCAGTGCATTGCAAAGCATTATGAAATAGTTAGCAGGGTACAAA
This sequence comes from Conogethes punctiferalis, assembly GCA_031163375.1. Lineage (NCBI taxonomy): Eukaryota > Metazoa > Arthropoda > Insecta > Lepidoptera > Crambidae > Conogethes > Conogethes punctiferalis. The sequence continues at coordinate 8,996,381 of CM062082.1, forward strand.
TACGACTAATCTATCCCACTAATATTATAAACGCGAAAGTTTGTTTGGATGGATAGATGGATGTTTGTTCCCTTTTCACGCAAAAACTACTGAACAGATTTTAGTGAAACTTTACACGAATATTGTTTATGCATCAGATTAACATATAGGCTATAAATTACAACGATTCATCAATTTTTTCATTTAGAATTTCGGGAAAATATGTTACGGAATGATTAAAAACTTTTTGAATACACCATAGATACTGTCATTTCTTGACTTTGTCAGCGAAATTATCAATTTGACATGACAGGTACTGATATCGAGGTAGGCAAATACGGAAATTCGCACAAATAAGTACAAATAATTGTGAATTAAAAATGTGCGGCTTATTTTCGGAATGAAATTCTTCGGAAAATACTATATGCAAACTGCTATAACTGAAAAGACGACCAACGTAAAGGGATAACCACCGGCGTTGTCTACTAGAATATTGCTCAGTTTCAGAGGCACCTCATTCAGCAACAAATTGGAACAAACTTTAGGAGTGAAATTGTGTACAGTCAAAACAGATCTAGCATAACCCGTAAACAAGGCGGCCTGCATCTGATAATGAATCACAGTGACCAAGAACCAAAAACCTTACTGCAATCTCAGAAGGCTCACAACGGGCCACATGTCTAGCTCGGATGCGACGAAACTGCGATCAGTGTATGCTTAATAAATATTTTTCTAATCCAAATTGTAATTTCTGTCCTCAATATACTAATATTATAACATTTCAGCCTAATAAAATCGTTTTAATTATGCATGTCGGAAGAAAATAACGCTTTGAAGTAAGTTAAGATTCATACACCGGCCAAGTGGTCGCTTTTTGGTCGGCGTGATACTTAAAACCTGTGTACTAACATGTACAATTATTGTACATAGTTAGGTACCACCTATAATTAAAAAATCTTAATTTTATCGGTAAATAATTTTCACATTATATTCTTAGGGATGCTCAGTATGACATAAAGAAAAATCGAAATAAAAGATACTTAGTATTTTTAGCGTGGCTTCTCAAAATATGTTCATACACAGGATATCCAGATTCTGTTTTAGTTGTATAGATAATAAGATTATTAAACGCACTTATTTTCCAAAAAGTACAAAATAAGTATCCGTATTTCTATATTGTATGGGAGTGACCTATCACCTTTTCACTCCAAGCCTTCCTCACCTGCCCGCGGTGCATCCTGCCGACCAACAAACGAGGCTCTGGCAAACCGACTGGTGGTGGTAAAACCATAACGATGGAAGGCGTAGCTAGATATCACAGGCCTATGACGGGCAGCAGCGTGACCGGAGCGAGAAGCTACGCCCTGCGATCGCCAACCCGCCTGCCCAGGTGGCGCTTATACTCATAATATCCTCCAGATGTTTGCCCTAGGTGGCGAGCAACTGAAGAGGCCTGTGTCCAGCAGTGGACTGTAATAGGCTGATGATGATTATGATTTCTATATTAATCAATTTAAAACGTATCGCGCCGACGCCAGCCCTCTTCTAGCCGAAAATCGGCCACAATGACCATTCTCCAAGCAGACCGTGCAAGTATGCACGAGATATTGAAGTGTACATGTTTATACCCATACACAAGTGCATTACGTGCGGTTGCTCTGTTTGAAATAATGAGAATTCATAGTAGTAACTAGGTACGTAGGTAAGCACCATTTTTGTTTTTGATACCGTAAAAAGACTAATTGACTCAAAAAAAGTGCGGACGCGACATAACAATCTGATGACTGCTGACCCCAGTGGCGCATTATATCGGTTCCCGGTAGGATTCAATGTAGAAAACGAACTTTTTTAGATAACTCGAATAATTCAGGAAGACGTCGCTCTGGATAAGTCATCACCGGAACTTACAGTTAAGAGAACCATAGCTTAAGACCAGGTGATTCCTGAACAATGGGCCGTGGCTTCCAATGGCCAACCAGAGGCCAACATGATGTACCTACATTGTGTTTGTCCTGTGTCAACCTATGTTCAGATTTCTCAGCACTCAAATCGAATACCTATATCTTCATCATCTTTTGAGCATCCATTCGTAAGCGCGTGTGATAAAATAAGAGACAAAGACGCGTACGTACATGATATAATGACAGAGTAAGCTCTTCATGACAAACCGATGTTCACGCAGGCAAAGCCGCGGGCAGCAGCTAGTACTTATAATAAATCTGTAGAGAGGTCAATTCTGTACATTAAATATATTTTCAAAATAACTATCAGGGGATGATTAGTGATCGATCAGTAAAATTTTTGTCTGTCTGTCTGTCTGGCTGTCTGTATGTTCGTTATAGAAACAAAAACTACTCAACGGATTTTAACGAAACTTGGTACAATTATTTTTCATACTCCTGGGCAGGTTATAGGGTACTTTTCATCACGCTACTATTAATAGGAGCAGAGCAGTGAAGGGAAATGTTAGGAAAACGGGAGAAATTTTTTGAACGCGCATCTCTTAAAAAACTACTGCATGAAATTGAATACGATTTTCACTAATGTATTACTAGAGGTCTAACTTAAAACTTAGGTATAGGTATAAGTATTTTATGGAAGTCCGTTATTTTTGAAACCCGATATCCAAGCGTGCGACGCCGCTGGCACAGCTAGTTAGATATAATAGTTAATAGTTAATAATCTATTTGCATCATACATAAATTTTGTTAGTTTCGGAATTTGAGGGGTGTTATTAAGATAATTAGGCATACGCAGTAAGGAGTCGTTTAGAAATACTACGAAGTGAGGGTAAGGGGATAATATGTCTGTGGGAATTTTGCCAGAAACATAAAATGAACATTTTGCCTTACGCGCGCTATCTCATTTCGTAGATTTCGGAAGTCTCGGCACGTAGTGTTAATTTAAGGAAAATGTAATTTTGGTTTAAATTATATATAAATATCACATAAATAAATAAATGACACACAACATAAATTAAATACAAATGGGATTTTTCTGTAAAGAGTTAACTTTAAAGAAAAATCACTAATTAAAACGATGTTGCTATTTTATCCAAAGTTTTACGTAACAAGACGACCTCGACTCGACATTTAAACGTCATAACCTTTATTTATATCCACGTAATATAACCTATAAAATATATGAAGCACAAAAATTTGTCTAGATAGAACAGATCACGTCTAATTTTTAAAGAAAAACGTCGAGGCAGTTTTAAACTTTTGAAATCGAACGTTCGAAACAACAGCGCATCATTTACTTCAACTTCAATTTCATTGCGCATTCTACGTGAAACGAGCGCTAGAGAGTACATTTGGAACACGTATTGGATGTGAATCAGTCGTATTGACGCGACGACGTTTTGATAATCTTAGTCTCCAAGTAATCCATGATAGCGATACAACTATAAACGCCCAAGTCATATTGTAACTGCTCATAAAAAGGTCGGTTGCCATAAAATAAAATCTAGCATCACACAAGTGAGTTACGCGTACAGCGAACACAGTAGGTACTGTTCTATCCTTGATAAATGTTCTGTGGTCTATTTACAATTAATCATATTTAATTACCAGAAACTTCACATTTATAACAGAAAATCCTGATGTTAGTCTGACATGTGAAAAATGGTATATTAACACACTTTCGTCTTCAACTCTCATTACTTTTTATTCCCACTAATTAACCTCCCAAATATCTGATATTTCCTAGCATTTCCTATACAATTCGCGTGTGAATATTGCGTGTTCCAAACGGCTAAATTACGTTATGAGCCTCCGCTGACCATTACTGGCGTCATAATATTTAATTACATTGATAAATTAAATAACCGAAATAAATCAACTTCTTTATATTAATGGGAGTCATTAAACGGGTACGGAGTGCCCGCTATCGAATTTCATTCAATAAATCAAGGTATATATCTGTGTTTGTGAGTTTTTCAAGCATAATGTTAACATTATGTTTAAAAAATTTACAAACACCTAGCTAAATTATTTTTACAGTTTATGTTGGAAAATGTTTAACCACGTGCGATAAACAACTTCTCACAAATAAGTTAGCAGGGGTTCCCAAAGTACGTAGATTGTATTTTACGATCAGAACAAATAGGTACATACCAATACCGATGGTACAAAGGTGGATGACGCTGCATGAAAGCTCATCGCCTTTTGAGCAATAATTAAATTAAGTGTAACATTTATTTTATTTTGTTATTATTTTTAAATTTGATTTTTATTTATTTTGACATATTATGTATTTTATTCCAATTTGTGTTTGTTTTCGTTTATTTTGACATGTTTTATTTGTTATTGTGTTTATTTAATTTTGATGTATATAGATTGAATTCTGAAATAAATGAATTATTATTATTATTAATACAAACACCCAGCCACGGAACAGACACAAATGTTCATCACATTAGACAGGAATCACTACCAAATGAGCCATCAGGCCAGCCTTAGGTATACACAAACGTATATAAGTCTGTTGAAGTGTAAAGTTCACCCGGTCTGATATACAAGTTTGCCATGTATTTTGCAATAGAGGGTTGGCGTTCATGAAGAAATTCTTTTATTGCATTCTATCTTGCTCTTCCTACTTTGTAATGTCATATCATTGTAATACTTTGACGTTAAAAAGGGTATCTGACTACATAAAGCTTCTTGCAGGCGTCTTTACAATAGAAACAGCATTCCGAACCCGGTGGTTATGTGTCTATGTACACTATATACTTACTATTTTGTCAAGAAACTACTCAGTAGAAGCTTTTACGGTCTACATTGTTTGGTTGGCTCCCGATCTCTTTTCGCTGCTATCTAATGAATTTATTAAGATAGAACAGCACTATACTAAAAACCGTGAGTCAATGTTGCACAGTGTATGGTTTGTTAAATGTCAGTTCGGTCAACATGCATTTCAATTTAAACGTATTATTTATATTATGTACAAAGTGGTTGACATCCAATACGCGTTCTGGACTAAACTCTCATTCAAATTGAAATCTCGAAAGATGATAATGCTATGATTTGATTGTAAATAAGACTTGATGTTCATTCTATCAAACTTGGCCATATACAAATGTTTAAAAAAATTTAAACGAATATATACGTAAAATCCTCTTAATAATACGAGAAAGAAAAGCATCGTCAGGACCTGCACACCTATGAAGAAATTCTAAGGTAGGGTGAACTCTGTCTACTAACTCTTACTGGGCGCATGGGTTTTACTTTCCACTGATAGCATATTAGGACAAGATAGGATACAGTCCATATTTAATTGCTTATCTATTACATTACTATATAAGTCGTTGCCCTTGTTTTTATGGAGGCTCTGAGGAGCTTGATCAGATCCTCAGTTGGGACATACTTATATCCTTCACAATATTATGTCTCTGTATCATCTGTGAGTGTACTTATTTGCTACATACGCTTCAACACTGTACCTTCTTAGTTGCTAATCTCCCTGGAGATTGACGCTTATGGTCGAATTTCGGTCAGAGGGGAATTAATATTATTCGGTCATCACATTAATAACTGAGCGATAAGGTAAGTGTATAATTTAATGTGTATGCTTATGAGTAGTATAATGCTACTACTATTATAAATAATCCTTCTCAAACATTATACATACGACATACCTTATTACTATAAGCCCAAAGTAACGCTGTGATAGGCTTCTCCAAAATCAAATAGGTGCTTCACAATGATTACGATAACAAACGTGGATCGAGTAGTGAAAAGCCGCACTCGACAATTGTGTGCGTCTGTGCATAAAGAATTCACCTCAACCCAAAGTACTCTGTCAATAAAACGTCGTTGCTATTTTGCGTCAATGCATTAATATTCACATGGCAACCCTCGGGATGCGACATGAGACAGGACTTTCCACCCTCGCTCCTGTAGAGACCCCTATTTATAAGGCTTCGCGTACCACGAGGGGCACATTATAGTATGAAATCTACGGAACTATATCTGCACTCATAATATTTTTAAATAGCCGTTGCCTGCGAATTCGCGTGGATTTTATGTGTTTGTCTTTTGATGAATCAGAAACAAATGCCCATCTTGCGAAACGCGTTGGCTAAAACGACATTGCTATACAATGTTACAGTGCCAGATAGCCAAACCGCCTGCCCTACGTAGCCATTATAGGCAAAACCTCCAGCTACTTGCCAGTTGTCACAGCGACTCGGGCTTCTCTTTCGCCTTCCATCAGGCGTAGGGAAGCCATTACGTCGAGCTACTATTAAAAAAAAATATTTGCCCAAAGTAGCGAGCAACTGTAAAGCCTATGTCCAGCAGTGGACTGCGATAGGCTGATGATGATTGTAGCTTATTTTTAACATTTCAACATAATGTTCAAGATCTTTGATCTCTATAGATCTTAAGCTCTTTAGGATATACTTGTGTATTTAATGTTTATCAATAAGCATTTTCTGTTGACTTCTCTAAGTCAACAGCTCGTCAGTATAATCAAACTTTACTAAGACGTTATTCCTTTATAATACTACTAGCTGCTGCTCGCGGCTCTGCCTGCGTGAATATTCGTATAAAACATAGCCTATGTGTTAATCTGATGTACAAACTATATTCCTGTAAAGTTTCATTAAAATCCGTTCAGTAGTTTTTGCGTGAAAGTGGAACAAACATCCATCCATCTATCCAAACAAACTTTCGCGTTTATAATATTAGTAGGATAGGATAGTGTAGCTGGTCCCTTACGGTTGTACAAATAGGAAAACCAAGCATGAATACACTTAGGTGGACTAAAAATAATGATTGAAATAGACAAGTATAATCTAATAAACTCTATGAAAAGTTTGATCTTGTCGGAATAAAAATGTACTTAAAACAATATGAGCGGAGATTTTTTGCCGTAGGATCCCGTACTATATAAGGTTCCGCATACCGCACGAGGGGCGCATTAAACAATAGAACAAAAGTGTTTTCAATGCGATGCGTGTTTCGAATACCTTTTATTTCAACTTTATCATGATTCATGAAGCCTTGTTAGAGGTTCGTAATTTTATAATGAACATGCATCAATTATGGACTATGTGCTTAGGCTGTTAGGCGCTCAGTACCGGATTAATTAAATTCAATATTTTGTAAAGGATTAGTGTGGTAATTTAGGCTACTTATTAACATCATGTTGAGTTACGCATTTAATAATTTTCGTCATTATTTTATATTTATCAGCCTATAGCAGCCCACTGCATAGTCCTCTGCATAGGCCTCTGCAACTGTTTGCCACTTAGAGCAAACATCTGGAGGATGTAGCTTTAATCGCCACCCTGGGCTGGCAATCGCAGGGCGTAGCCTCTCGCTCCGGTGACGCTGCTGCCCGTCATCGGGCTGTGGTATTTAGCTACGCTTTCAATTGTGACGGTTATACCACCACCAGTCGGTTGCCAGCGCCCCGTTTGTTATTCAGCAGACTGCACCGTGGGCAGGTGAGGTTGGCTTGGAGCGGAAAGATGATAGGTCGCTCCCTTGCATTAATCATTTTAACATTGTTTATTTCTATATAATGCAATTGGGAGTTAGTGTATTCAATTAGTCTCGGTACTTAACATCATAATCTATTATTGATTTAATCATTGATAACATTGTTTAATCATATGTTCGTAATAATAACAAAACATTTAATTAGGTTTGCTAATTAACCGTTCACTGTTACTGTAAAATTATTTTATTATTGTAGGTACGAGTATTCCTACCAATATTAATGTTGAGCGGTTTGATTAAATATGTATTGGTAATCAATATTTACTTTTAAACACAGTACCTACTTGTTGATAGAAATTAATGATTATATCATTAACTAGCTAGCCCGACGCTGTACATACCTACTCTACACCTACCCTTTTTTCTGGCTGGCTCGATGGCTCCTTTGGAAGTGACCTCTGCCTTCTGAGCCAAGCGTTGTGGTTCGATCCTCACACAGTACAAACATTTGTGTGCATTAACATTGTCTGATTGTATTGGTCTGGGTGTTTACTATGTATAACATGTATTTACTTACAAAAAAGTATCTAAGTAAGTTTATCAGTTGCCTAGTACCCATAGAACAAGCTTCGGCTTAGTTTTTGGCTAGATGGCGATGTGTGGCATGTCCTGGGTAATTTGTTCATTATAATTATTTATTTCTATGCGTAAGAACCATTCTCGTGCTTCAAGTAACATTTCCTAAGATCGGGTCAATTAATGTTATCTTGTCTGAAATTTAATATCAGGCTACGTTACATACATGACTACGCTACGTTATACACGCCACTTATGATAGAAATCACATAATTATTTATTTTCCAGCTATACCAACCTATTGACAATCTTCTCCCTATTACACCTAATTATGTCATTTCTAGTGGTCTTTATTTTATAACTTGCTGTTACCTGATTTTCAGCACGTGAATGTCCCATAAGAACAGTACTTTTCAACGTGTTTATGAAATTTGAAAGGGGTTGACTGGATAAAGGTTGTAATGATTTTTTCGTATTAAATAAGATATTGTACTTGTCATAATTTACTATTCAAATGTGTTCTGTATTACATTCAGTTACAGATCACAATAAAAAAGTATACAAAAGCAGAGGTTTGAAACCTGTTCATGTCATATATAATGTTAGTAATATAGTCCATTTTTAACCGACTTCGAAAAAAGGAGGAGGTTCTCAATTCGTCTGTATGTATAATATATTTTTTTTTTTATGTTTGTTCACCGATATTTCCGTCAATTATGGATGGATTTCAAAATTTTTTCGACAGTTCGACAGAGGACACTTCCGAGGTGGTCCCATTATCACCAAGTCAGGATCTGATGATGGGATCCTGGAGAAATTGAGGGCAACAACCGAAAATTGTATGCTTATATGGTGTTTTTGTTACGTAATCATATTTTACTCAGGTGTATGCTTCCGGGCGTCTACATCTGGTGCTGATAATGAAGCCACATAACTCCTTAACGGTTAGGAGTTAAGGGACAGTACTGACATTGGTCGATATTAAACTAGGTAGTAGTATGTACTTATGCAGGGCTAATAGGGCAGGTGATTTGGTAAGTGATATGCTTGATTCTAGATCGCAAAGTCTTCACTTGACTTAAAGCAAAATTTTTCATTCCTAAGTAAAACTCTTAAGGACATTAATTAGCCTTTATTCAAGGTCACAGCACATTAACGCAACTAAAAATAGAGAAATAAAATTATTTTTTAAAAAAAATTAAACCGACTTCAAAAAAAACACAAACGACCAAAACCAAACATAATTATTTAAATGTTACAATTATCACTTATTTTTGAAGTCGGTGCCAGCCAAACAAATAAATGTATATTGTCGTGTGGATTTGCCGGGCGCGCGCGTCATACAACAACAGTCTACGAGAGGCACCGACTTCAAAAATAAGTGATAATTGTAACATTTAAATAATTATGTATTAAGGATAGAATTGGGATGATGACTAAAAATTAATTTAATGTCCATCAGATAGATTAATGAAAAATATTGGATACGTATTTTTTATTTTGCCTCTTGTTCAAAAACTTACGAAGATACATTGATTTTAAATGTCACATGACGTCACGTTAGAGTACAAAATATACTCTAACGTGACGTAGTTAGCCCCCACTCCGTAACTTTAATGCGCTATATCTAAGTATTTTCTTGTTATTTCGACAAAACAAAAAATACGGGTCTTATATTTTTTTATTATCTAAGAGACGGACTAATTATTTTCTTCATTTTCATACCTTGTCATCATCCGTATTACTTACGTTATTTATCGCTTTTTAGTTTTGGTCGTTTGTGTTTTTTTTGAAGTCGGTTTAATTTTTTTTATAACGTAGTGTGTCAGTCAATAGATTTCGAATACCACTCGAAGCGTGTTCCAAAATTGATTAAAGCCTGTATACTAAAGCACCGCATCGAACTGTATGCCGACGGCTAAAGCCATAGATGCGGTCGTAGCTTTGATGTATCGCTGAGCCAACTGTCATTTGCAACTTTCATTTCCCATGTCGCCCGGTATGTATGATCGAGGGAGGCAAACAGATCTCGTTTATACGTTACTAGCGACCCGAACCGGCTTCGCATGTGTGCAATACTATATGCATATATTATATACAAAAACCTTTGTCTTGAATCCTTATTAGTTATAAAAAAACGCATCAAAATTCGTTACGTTTTAAATTAGATTTTTTTTATACCACTTGGGTGGCAAACAAGCAAAAATTAATCAAAAGACATTATAGCACTGTCTAAGGTATGTACCTTAGATGTCAATGTTTTTTGATTAATTTTAACAATGTTATTAAGAACATATTTTTTTATGAAATGAATACCATATACGCAGTATTCAGCCATCGAACAAAGTTCTTATATACGAGGCATAAACACCACAACCTTGACGTGAGGGTTGAATAGCAGTTAGTATGAAGCATTTTTGGCAAGTTCATAATTTGTGACTAGCTGTGCCGGCGGCGTCGCACGCGTGGATATCGGGTTTCAAAAATAGCGGACTTCCATAAATTTTAAGTTAGACCTCTAGGCCTTGGTGAAAACCGCATTCAATTCCATGCAGTAGTTTTTGCGTAATGAGCGTTCAAACATACAGATAAAAAATTCTCCCGTTTTCCCAACACTGCTCTGCTCCTATTGATCGTAGCGTGATGAAGTATACTTACTATAATCTACCCAGGAGTATGAAGAATAATTGTACCAAGTTTCGTCAAAATCCGTCCAGTAGTTTTTTTTCTATAACGAACGTACAGACAGACAGACAAAAATTTTACTGATTGCATTTTTGGCATCAGTATCGATCACTAATCATCCCCTGATAGTTATTTTGTAAATATATTTCATGTACAGAATTGACTTCTCTACAGATTTATTATAAGTATACATATAGAAGAAGATTATGAAATTGTGATATCTCGTGTTCTTTTTATAGAAGCGGATTGTTTCAACAGTTTTTATATGACTGATGCACCAATGTCAACCCAAAACAAAAATTAGTCATCTTAAATCTTAAATTAGCTAGAAATTATAATTCTAGAATTATAATTTCTAGCGTTTTAATTGGCTAGTGGCCTGTCAGTGACCTGTCAGTCACTATTTTCTTAACGCGAATGAACTATAGTTCTATGGCAACTTTTTGGTGAGCATCAAAGAGTATCTATCTAGGTATCTATAGTTTTCAAATATAATAGAGCTAATTATAACAGTTTCCTTCTAACCAAATTCTGGCCATTGTTAGTAGACAGGAGATTTTTACAAGTAAAGTGCACATGGTGTGTGAGCGAACACAGGTGCACTTTCTCTCCCTTCATTCTCATAATCCGATGGGACGATAGTACGACATGACCGGAAAGTGATCAGGTACGGGGTACCCAATGTACGGGGGTGTATTATCGCCAACTTCGGGATTCAAACCCAAAATCTTTTTTGGTACTTGACTACCGACGCAGTTAATCAAATATAAACTGTTCCATTACCTTCTGTTCCAGTAGCACGTAGAAAACATAAGTTTAGGTACTTCTAATTAATGACTGCTTTTAGTTACTTTCACGAAATATTTACATCAGTTAAAATCACTTCATTTATTACCAGTTGTAAGCTTACACAAATGGTGTAGGTACCTTGAAGTCATGTTAATGTTATTCATTATTTCTTAGGTTTACTTTTGTGTTTGAAGTCATTAAAAGATTTTATATGTTGGTAAAGTATACGTTTTATTTTATAAGCTGCAGTTTACAACTCTTAACAACATACAGTTTCCATGAAACTTAAATGGTTTGTGTTTTATTTATTTTAATATATACATTTACATAACCAAAATGATGATTACAATTCTATTACAATAGCCTTCATAGATGTTAAGATATACTTCTTTGAAGTAAGCCTTAACATAAGGAAGTAGGCGTCCATTGAACAACAAGACTTATGTGGTTATGACCTACAATATTACAGTTTACAAATAATAAAATATTCCTTACATTCTATATTTTTACATAATAAAATATTTTCGTAAAAATTTTACAATAAGTAGTTTTACCAAAAACTTATCGTAATAGTTTTTCTAACTAATAACAAAATTATGGTTGTCGTTAATATAAAACCACCATTCCATTGCACAGATGTCCTTTCGTACGTGTAATAGAAATTGATGAGAACCGGTTTTTCTAAGTCGGAGAAGTCAGTCTTTACCTCGCTAAATTACGGAGAAATACCAACTAAACATGACTGTGTGTGAATGGATTTATATTGTTGAGGTTCGACCAATCTGGCAACTTTGAAAATGAAATATTTGCCGGCAATTTAGCTTTGGCTTTCGAGATTTTAAACTTCAATCGAAATTCGTCACTTTTCTTCTCATCAGAGAGCATGACAAGGAATTTATTCCAAAAATTTGCTTCGCCCCACTGAACTGTCGCGCGTTCATCCCTTTGCTCCTTCAGGAACGCGTATATTGAGTTTTCGGGGCCCACATCGGCGAAAACGTAAACTGTATTTTCCGCCTTTAACATTTCACCGTGAATTTTCTTTATATTCACGTGACTGTAAGTTGACGTTAAGTAGTTCGGGGAAAACACAACGATTGTTGTGTGTTTTGCCGCATCCGAGACACACATTCTCAAGTTGTCTATGAATTGCTTGTTCCTCGGATTTTGGATCGGGTCTGTGTGTATTTTTATTCCCTTGTGGCTTTTCAGGCCAGGTAAGATCTCTTTTAAAACGAACTCTTCGTCGTTTTCGCAATATTTAACAACGATGTCAGTTTTATTTGAGAGCGGTTGGTTGCATTTCTTTTTTCGTTCGCAAAGTTTTTTCTTTAGCAGCGTATTTACTTGCTTTCTATATGTTATACACAGTATTAATACGACTATATACAGTGATACTAAGGCTGTTATGATTGAAATGAATATGATGAATCTCATGTGGCATGTCTCCTTTGACCAAATTGGACATTTGAAACTTTGAGCGTCGATTATCTGAAAAATGAAGATTAAATTAGTACCTAGTAGCCCGGCTCGTGATAGGAAATTGGAATATTATTTTTACGAGTATTAGTTAGTTATAGTATAACTAGATACCTTGGTTTTAGTATGTTCTTCTATAAAGTCGAGAAAGTGGTAGTTCCGGCATTCACAGTTTAATGGATTATGAGAAATCCACAGCTCCCTTGATGGCTTTTTAAGAAAATCTTGATATCCTCGTTTGGAAGTCATTACTTTGCCAAGCAAACTATCAGCATCCTAAAACAAATAGGTAATTTGATTAAGTATTTATAAATATGTATAATTAGACTTGGCATTAATTTCTTAATTGATAGACTATTGATATACATACCCACAAGGTCCGTATATGGTTATGGCTAATATCCAAATTATCGTGGCCATTTATCCACCAATCATCAAAAACTATTTTGAATTCATTATGGCTCAAGTTTAACAATCTCAAATTATACGTATGAGCAAACGGCGAAACTCCATTGAAAACCCATGAATTGTTCACCAGCTCTTTGTGTTCAAAATCAAGTTCATTGTACGCCAATGATATAGACATCTTTTGTTTATTGTTACTGAATAAATTGGACGATATTAATTTTAAATTGTTGTTTTCCATGTTAAGGTAAATAAGACTTAGTAACGATGAAAACGTCGACCTAAAAATAGAGTACATCATTAAATATTCTTACAGTAAACCTTGGTTACGTGTATAAACAAATTTATGGATGTAATTTTCTTACCCGCTGATTTCAACCAGTGAGTTGTGCCTTAAATCGAGCCTTTCCAATCTTACTAACGACGAAAAGAGCTTTGACTCCAATTGCTTCAATTTGTTGTGACTCAAATCTAATTCTAATAAATTTATCTGATCGTTGAATACCGACTCTTGTAACATTGTAATGTCGTTGTATGCTAATGATATGTTCGTGATTGAGGGAGAATCAGCAAAAACATCGTAAGGTATTCTTTCCAGACCACATCTTTGGATGTAAATCAACTTTAAGTTGGAGAGGTTACCGAAGAGATACTTCGGGAGTTCTTGTAATTTGACATCGTTGTTCAGGATAACGACAGTTTCCAAGTCATCGTTGGTCTTAAATAAATTTTGTGGCAGCGACGAAAACTTGTTCGAGAATAACGTTAATTTCTTTAATTTCCTGAGCGGTTTGAATATCGATCCCGGGAGTTCGTTAAGTCCATTTGAGCTTAAATCTAATTCTTCAAGTACATCGATTCCTGTGAAAAAGTCCTTAGAGAACCAGGTGACGTTGCTCTGCCATAACGAAAGCTTTCGCAGGAACGATAAATGGGAGAATAAGTTCGAAGATATATTGGTCATGTGATTGTGACTAATCTCCAAAGTTTCAAGTCTTTCTAATGGCTTGAACAGTTCCTCTGATAGATTAATACTGTTTGATCTTATATTTAACCAAGTTAATTTATTGATGTCTTCAAATAAGTTATCTGGTAAATTGGATACTCCATTAATGGATAGAAGTAATTTCGTTAAGTCTTGTAGACCCGCAAAATGTTTTCTATCGAAATATCCTGATAAGTTTTTGGCATTTTGAAATATCAATGCCATTGTCCTTGATACTCCCATGTGGGTTAATACATCTTTGAAAGATGACGACGGTATAGGACAGTCTTTGAAGCTGACTGATTTGAATGTATTTGATATATTGGCACATTTTGGTAATTTATTATAGTCGAGACTTGTAGTGTTCTCGCATTTTATGTTTATATATGTGTTTGGTAGTAAGTTAATTTTAACTATTCGTCCTGAAACAAAAATATGGTATTAGTGTAAGAAGTGCTCTTAAATAAAATCGAATACTGATGAAATTGAAAAAAGGATCATGCTACGCATCAAAACCAGAACAATACCAAAATTATCTATTATACTTACCTAGTTTTGAAGCCGTTGATTGATATCGTATACCTACTATACTATATATGATACGTTTGAATAGTGAATGATTTTGAAAACTCAATGAGTCATTATATTTTCGAACACGCCCTCAGGCCAGGTGGAGTGACGATTTGCGCAGAACGGCTGGCAAATGCTGGATGCGAGAATCCCAGGATCGACCAAAGTGGCGAACATAGGCGAGGCCTATGACTAGCAGTGAACTAATATAGGCTGATGATTATGATCATTATTTTCTAACAATAAGGCTGCAGTACCACTGGGGTCTCAACACACCGTTGAGTTTTCAAAAATATCTACTGTACAAACGTAGTAAAAGTAATTGACTCCAATGAGTTTAGCGTTACGCAATCCTATAGCGTCATTCATACTTCGATGGGCATGATCCTTTTTTGCAGTTGAAATTAAAAGTGTCGCGGGTCAAATTGAAAGTGTTGCAAATTCATGCATTCAACTCTTTCGTTTTGCTGAAAATGGTGGTTGGGTAGCATTTGAGTGCACTCACCATCAATGTTGCAATTGAGTTCGACAGCGAGCGTGCCACCACAAACGCAGTTAGGGTCACTTGGACACATCAGTCTCGACGCGCCAATTATTTGCAGCGCCACTGCAGTGGTCAGCACGTACACAAATTTACGAGCCATCTCTAAACGATTTAAATTTGTAACTGTAACGGTTTACATTTCGTATTTAGTAGATGGTGCTTGTGTTTTTTATTCTTCGGTTTTGTGGACTGTTTCTTGGTTATGTTCATATTCGTTCATGAGATCTGTGGACAAGAGAAAACTTCGGTTATATAGAGTTTTTGAGACATAACTAAGGCTATGGATTTGTGATCTTGGCAATTAGTATGTATTTTGTCGAAATTGGTTTGCGCTGGACTGCAATTGGTCTGATGTTAGTTGCAGTCTGCGATGGAGCAGATGAAACAAAACCGATCCACTCTCGCCTTAAACATCGGAAGATTATCTCTCGGGGAACAAAGAGCCCTGCAAGAGGTTCCATAACTAGGCCGTTGGCACAATGAAAGTAGAGGTAAATGGACGATATACTCGTACATCTAAAGCACAAAAGATTCTAAAGGTAAGTCCTGGTTGGATCAATTTAGGAAAAGAACTTCTTATTTAACTCAGGTATGAGTGTTTTTGAAGATACCTTCGGAAAGGTGTAGTACCTATTCAAAGTCATCATCATCATCATCACTGCTGGACACAAGCCTCCCCCAATGACAATTTTCAATTTGGGGGAGTGTCTACTATACAAAATACAAGGATTGTTTGGTGTATATTGTATAAAGCATTTAATATAATAATTATTATTAAGATAAAAGGTTGCTTCTGATTTAAAAATTATGGTTATTTTATTATTTTACTGTACTATCACCAATAATCCTTACTACCGACGAACCACGCTATAAATATTTCAGAGCCGCTTTGCGAGTTTTATGCTAAGATCGTAAATGTAGAAGGATTTTATCCCTGTTTTCCTCTACGACCAGAATTCCAATACTTATAATGTACGTAAATAAATAATCAGGCATTTCTAAGCTTTCGCATATTAGAATTTGCGGTGATATTACCTTCTTTCCGTTACATTATTAAATACTACCTAATATTACTCTCTTTACTGAATTCCTACCACTTTTGCCTATCTTCAATGACACTAGCTTGTTACACAGAAAATGTTTAAGTGTCAAGTGTGTGCACACACAGAATCTTCATTCACTGTTCATTCTTGATTCACTGTTCCTTCAATCTCATAATTCGATATAGGACTATAGTTTGAAACGGTAGTAGAGGCCAACTTTCCATGCACGGAGGTATATCACTGCCATCTTCGTGACTCATCATCATCATCGGCCTGTTGCAGTCCACTGCTGGACATAGGCCTATCCAGTTGTTCGCCACTTAAGACAAACATCTGGAAGATATTATACCCAAAATCGCTACACTGGGCAGGCGGGTTGGCGATCGCAGGGCGTAGCTTCTCGCTCCGGTGACGCTGCTGCCCATCATTGGTCTGTGGTATTTAGCTACGCCTTTGATTGTGATGGTTATACCGCCACCAGTCGCTTGGCAGCGCCTCGTTTGTTATTCGGCAGGATGAGACAGGGCAGGTGAGCCCAGATACATTTTTTTTTCAGATAGTAAGTACCTTAGACCACTAGACCACCAGAGGCAGTATATTTTCCATAATAAAATATGCCACCAACGGCGAACCAGGGCGCAATTGATTCTGCTCTTCATAATTTACGAGCAGGCCAACAAAAAGCGCATCGGGATATATTGCAGTGGCAGCAAATACATATAATGGGACCGGCTGACCGATAGCCAGTTATGTCGGTTCGTAGGACGCGAACGTTATTGAACATTAATATTTTGCCATAACTGAATTTTATGTTTACTTTCATTTACATTTTTGAATCTTATCTTTTTATAATAATGTCAACAGGACGCATTTGTACTTTATTTTTTTAGCATTAGAAAGAACAACATTTTTTTACTTTTATGAAATTATCAATAACTAACTATAGCAATTAAACGGTTTTTATGGAAACAAAAACTACATAATGTTCGCTGGTTACATTTTTCTTCGTCATCTAATTATTAACATAAACATGATCATAATTGCACACCATACAATTGATTTAGAACTAAGTATAGTAGTAGGTACACATAATTATTTATACTGTTAGTTTTTTGAACTTTGAATGAAACAAAAAAAGTGTAAACATTATACTATTAATATGGTTTTTTTTTTGCTAAGAACGGTACAAACATGTAAATAATACACACAATATTGTACAAAAGCAAACTTTATTATGCAATCGCATTAACTGCCTGCCATTTTTGCATAGATTCGGCTGTGCATAGATGTCGATACGTTTATGGCTTGTATCGTGACAAAATTTTGCGGTTAACGCGAAGGGGGAAAAATATCCGTATGTTGCTACTGTATCGCTTTTACATCGACCCTGTACTATAAATAAAATAAAAATAAAATAGTTTATTTCAGCAAATAGATTCACTAGTAATACTTTTGCACGTCAAACTTTTTTCCTACCAGCACTTCGACGTGTAGCCTGCTGAGAAGAAGTGCCGCAACAAACTCAACAGTTAGCCTTTTTTAAAATATATGATACAATACAATAATATCGTTTTAAAAAGCGCAAGCGAGCAGACTATCATGTCCATGTAATATTGTCATCCATATAATCTTGTACTTTATAATAACCTTTTGACATTAAAATGGACTTAATGCGAGATTTAAATTTATGTATAGGTAGATCAACAATATTTTGCGGTATTTTGTTAAACATTTTTACACTTTGTCCTATGAATGAGTTACCAGTTTTACGAAGCCTGAGATTGGAAACAGCAAGTTTGCTCTTAATTCTAGTGTTGAACTGATGAAGATCTGAGTTTTTACTATATAAAAGTATATTCTTACGTACAACCATAATGCAGTCAAATATGTACTGTGATGCCACAGTTAGGATGTTAATTTCTTTAAATAATTCTCTAAGTGATTCGCGAGATTTAAGTCCATATATAGAACGGATCGCCCTCTTCTGTAATACAAAAATAGTTTGTATGTCAGAAGCTGATCCCCATAGGAGCAAACCATATGACATAACACTATGGAAGTAACTAAAATAAACAAGTCTCGCCGTTTCAATATCAGTGAGTTGCCTAATTTTTTTAACTGCATATGCAGCTGAACTGAGTCTTCCTGCCAGGGCTTCTATATGAGGAGCCCACTGTAACTTGGAATCCACAGTAATCCCTAAAAAGGTCGTAGACTCAACAAGCTCAATGTGTTCACCATTCATAATTATATTAGTATTTACTTGCCTCACATTAGGCATCGTGAATTTAATACATTTTGTTTTATTAGAATTTAAAAGTAAATTATTTGTGTTAAACCAATGCAATACCTGCGAGAGAGCATTATTTACTTCGTCAGATACTTGCTTATGTCTGTCAGTTTTAAAAATTAGAGAAGTGTCATCCGCAAACAATACCGTCTCACATAAGCCTTCAGCAAAATAAGGAAGGTCATTTATATATATTAAAAACAGCAATGGTCCCAATATAGAGCCCTGGGGCACTCCCACTGCGAATGAATCGGCCGCTGCGTTTCGTGTCGAGATTGCATCGTATATATGCATCGCAGATAAATAACTGAGCAGGGCTATATAGCAGTAGTAAAAGAGTACATACTAAGAATACACATAATACAGGCATTAAAAAGCGGTACAAGGTAAAGCATAATAGCAGTTTTAAAGTAAATTTATGTAATAATAAAATCAACAGTAATAAACATAGCAAAGACGAAAATTTTCCACCAGTACAAAAGATAAAAGTAAAAAGATATATTTAAAGAGATGTTGGCCTCTATTTGTAACACATACCTACCTACTATTATGAAAATTGTATTTATTAATAATAATAAAAATACCTATATAATATAAATATATTTGGAGGTTACCAGTGACCCCTCTGGCAGTTAACGTGTTAACGATACCTGATTGAGATAAACTTTATAAAATCACAACGCGGAGATAAATTTCAACTTTACTTTCATCGGTCACCTGCGTGAAACACAGTCAAATACGAATTTAAACTTATAACCAAACAAAGCAATTAAGATGGTAATGGGTTACATTGAAATAGGGGTTTTAGTATCGGAGCAATAAATTGGAAAGGATCGGAAATAATCTAACGGCCATTTGAATGGCAACCAGTCGAACCCGATAATGTTAACAGAATCCCGCTGCGGGATTACTCTAAGTCTGGATATCTGGCTATGGACAGGGTTGTCACGTGTCCAAAGTGAAGAATAGTAATCTATATTTATGTCCCATTGTTTGTTTAACGTACGGGTAGGTAATAAAATTAACTGAATTTCAATATAACAAATAGGCTTTCCTATTTAAAGCTTATTCTAAATACGAAATATTTGGTTGAATGTATGTTTGATAATCCTACACGCGAAAACCATTGAACGGATAAATCTTTACTGTTAATAGGCCATCATCATAATTATTAGCCTACCGCAGTCCACTGATGGACATAGGCTTTTCCAATTGTTCACCATTTTGGGCAACCATTTAGAGCCTACTCATACTCGCCGCCCCAGGCAAACGGGTCGGCGATCTCAGGGCGTAATTCCTCGCTCAGGTGACGCTGCTGCCCGTCATCGGCCTGCGCATTTAGCTACGCTTTCAGTCGTGATGGCCATATCGCCACCAGTCGGTACATAGGTCATCACCATATAAAACAAAGTCTCTTTAGTTGTCTGTTTGTCCTTGCGTAAGCTTATATTTTTAAAACTACTCAACGGATTTTGATGTGGTTTTTTAATAGATAGAGTGATCCAAGAGGAAGGTTTAAGACTATAATATAAAGTACTACCTAATAAAATGTATCATCATCATTTATCATATTAATCATTGGAAAAAAAGAATTAAAGTTAATATAGGAGGTTTCATTGGGTATGTAATGGACATTCATGGTATATCAAGACTAGGTATATCAAGTACCAAGCTGTAATAACGTACATAACAATTCCTTCGTTAGCAGCGGTTTGTGCGGATGATATCGTGCACACAGCACAATATTGTGTACCATAGCATTGAATAAATATCATTTCCTAATTGGAGTTTGCATCTCTCCGCTTGCGATATTCGAAGCTTATATAATAAAACTGAAGTGTTTGTTTACAATGGTTAGTATGTAAATGGTTCGGTGGTAGAGAGAGCAGCATTTCCCTGGGTACGGATAGAACCTACTGGCCTACTGCCCTCACCGACGTATCTGCCAAGCGTGACTAAAGCAAATCCCCCCACATGACAATGGGGGAAGCCTATGTGTAGCCAGCAGCGGACGAAACAATTCTTCAGAGCATTCCCCGTGATAGATGCGGTAGAGAACGCACATGGATGCGACGTATCTTCGCAATGCCAGTGAGTCGAGTCGACTAGACAGGGTCAGGTCAGATACGAGCAGCCCTTCGCTGGATTCGGTCAAATGGAAGGAGTTGATACTGGGGTGCTCCAGCCCAGAGGTGGGAACAGTATTCCATATGTGGCCGGACCTGTGCTCGAACTCAATATTATGAGACTAATACCTACTAAAACTACTAGGTACAAAATGTGAATTCCGAGTAGACAGAAATAGAAGCAGTGAATGAGTATATTGCATAGTGTAGTACCCAGTTTCAGAAAATAACCACTTTGTGAAATGAAATATCGTTTTCAATGGCTAATTCTTGGAAAGCATCGGAATAATATTGTGCGAAAATATTTATTTTCCGAATTAGTTCGCACCCGGTGTCGATAAATGAAGCAAATGTTTCACAATACATTGTGAATGAGAGTTAAGTGGAAATAAATACTGCTTTTTACCTTTATGAGTAGGTAGATTTAAAAGAAATTTCATTCACTCGGTAGTTAAGAATACCGTATTTGCACATTTGAATAACCAAGACCTGTCTTTTTTCAGGATATGTACATAGTGTAGATGCTGTATTAATGCGATGCTAATAAATTAAACTCTTTAAATGAGGTAACTCAAAGAACGTCACATACATTGTTCCGATCCCAAAGTAAGTAACTTGAGCAATTGTATTATGAGTATCAGAACAACGAAGGTACCACAAATATATACTCAAATACAAATGTATACACCCAGATACGGAACAAACACAAATGCTCATCACAATATTGTTTGTCCCGGATGGGAATCGAACCTATGACCCTTGGTTCAGAAGGCAGGAGTCACTACCAATTGACCCACCAAGCCATTCAAATTAATTAATGATATGACAGCTCAAAAGCTAGACACTAAAGAAAAAACATTAATTGCCATTCACTGACTACCATAGCGTTCAACGTGTTAAATATTGATAGGGAATATAATGTGATTGATTTAACTTTCTACTTGGTTTGATTACTTGTTGCCAAAGCGCTACAACTCCCCTTTCATGAAGGAAAATAATAAAGCCCAAGTCTTTATTATTGACAGGCTCGGTGGCTCATTTAGTAGTGACCTCTGCCCTCTGAGCCAAGGGCCGTGGGTTCGATTCCCGCACAGTACAAACATTTGTGTTCATGAACATGTCTGTATTGGTCTGGGTGTTTTCTAAGTATAATATGTATTTATTTACAAAAAAATGTATCTAAGTAAGTTTATCAATTGTCTAGTACCCATAGTACAAGCTTAGGCTTAGTTTGGGGCTAGGTGGCGATATGTGGCCCAGGGTGGCATGTCTTGGGTTATTTATTTATTTATTTTCCATCATGAAAGGGGAGGCCACTATTTAGTGCTAGTATAAAAAAATAGTTTAACAAAAACCTTGATATTGACATGAAGAAAGTTAAAACACTTTGTGATCAAAATAACGGCTAGATAAAGAGGTTTTGAAAAAACAATAAAAGATTAGGTATACTTATTCAATGCTCCTGCGCTACGAACAGTAAAAGCTTTTTACGCAACTTTACGAGTTTAAAGTTGAAAAACGCTGATAAAAACACTAACAGAATTTACATCCAATGAATTCCGCCTACTGGCGGCAAAAGGATTTCGCAGTTTACGAGATGCGATTTTGGTTTGAATAAACGATTGAATCTGTGATACATGTGACATACTCGTAGGTATTAAGCGTGAATGGATATAATGCGTGTGTGACAAATAAATAAAACTGACGACTAAAACTATTATTTAAAAACAATTACATACATTTAGTCGCATTCAAAGTATGGGTAACTATAATATTAAAACTTATATTAGTACAATAGTTTTTATAACACAAATTGCCACGCCCTTCCAGGGCCCATAATGTTAACATACCTTACCTAAATTAAGACCTTTAAACTTAATACATTACTAACTGTGCCAGAGGCGTCGCACGCGTGGATATCGGGTTTCAAAAATAACGGGCTTCCATAAAATGGTGCCTAAATTTTAGCTCTCTAGCAATACATTGGTGAAAACCGCATCCAATTCCATGCAGTACTTTTTGCGTGATGTGCGTTCAAAGACTTCCATAAAATGGTATAATATTTAAAATTAGACCTCTACATTGGTGAAAACCGCATCTAATTCCATGCAGTAGTTTTTGCGTGATGCGCCTTCAAACACATAGACAAAAATTTCTTCCGTTTTCCCAACACTTCCCGTCACTGCTCTGCTCCTATTAATTGTAGCGTGATGAAAAGTATACTATAACCTGCTCAGGTGTATGAAGAATAATCGTACCAAGTTTCGTTAAAATCCGTTCAGTAGTTTTTTTTTCTATAATAAACATACAGACAGACAGACAAGACAGACAGACAAAAATGTTACTGATTGCATTTTTGCCATCAGTATCGATCCCTAATCACCCTTGATAGTTATTTTGAAAATATAAGTGTAGATAGATGTGATGAAATGAATAAATGAATATGAATATCATTGCGATTTTTTGTGACTAGGATTTTTTGTATTCCGTCCGCTGACGAAGAAATAATCTTAGATAGCTGTGATACTGATAATTTCGCTTTTAAAACTACTTTATACGCTCTAATTTAGTACGTACATAAAGGGCTATTGCTTGCGTTAGTGTACGTTTGTCGCAAGTCTTTATTCCATACTGATCTCTTTCCGATTCTTAAGAGCAATGCCATCACCATTGATATTCTGCGTACGCGAAGTCTGGTACTGGTATTTACCACTACTGGTATTTCTTTATAAAAGACGTTTATAACATTTCTAAATTCAATAGATTTATATTTACAGTATTTAGGGTCCTTTGTGTAACAAATGTAATGCGAAAATCAGACAGAGGACAGCTAGCAGGTGCGTCTGGCGTCCAAGATAAATGGCCCAGGCGTAACACCAACTTTTATATTAAACTCGGCCGTCCAAGATGATGCAACGCACGCAGGCCGCCTCGTTGCAGAGTATTTTGTTTCCTTAAGCGTAATTTTGGCAAAAATCTATCCCTTAAAAAAAATCCCTTTCTCCTTACCATCAGAAGTTCCCAATTCCTGTTTCGTAGTTTAAGCTTAATAAAACTCATCTCTTGTCTCTCTATTATCATCATCATCAGTCTATTGCAGTCCACTGCTGGACATAATAAGTTAAATAATACAAACGTCAGCATTCATAAAGCTATCAGTTAACTTATAAATATGAGTAAGGAACCGTACATACGCTTTCCTTCCTTGTTAACGTCAAACTAGACAAGTATATTATGTAAGAAAATATATGCCATCGCAGTTTTCAGCTTCGTTTTCCTTGTCACATTTTATAATGTACATGGTACCCGAATGGATAAACATACAGAGTGGAAGTGAGTGGGCCATTTTGATATTGAAAATCTTAATCCACTTGGAATTAACTGGAATATTTTAAGGAACCTTCTTTAAAGGCTATTTTTAGTTGGGTCGGTAAATGGTAGGTACACTATAATATCTTCCTTTCATTTTGTTGACAATGGGAGTCCAAATCTATTTTATATCGGATATACATACATGTAATAGTTTATTATGGGGAATCGCAAGTTATTGTGGTAAAATAAAACCTTTACTTGAGCTATTGATGACTTGGGTGACGCAATAATGCGGCAAACCGAAGGTTCTGGGTTCAATTCCTCATCAGGTTAATTTTGAAAATCAACTTTTCTAAATTATCTCGGGTCTGGTTGTTCTGAGAGACGCGCCCAGTCATCATTTGATACTCATGAGACTGGTGTGTTTTCAGTTCAATTGTCCTGTTATACAACATACATAAATAACGTCACGCCTTTCTCCCAGAGGGGTAGGCAGAGTCCTTTCATTTGCTACTGATCCTGGCACACAACTTTTGCTTCGTCCACATTTATCAAGCTCTTCATACATCATCAGCCCGTGTCAGTCCACTGCTGGACATAGGCCTCTTTATACATGCTCGTCGGTTATAATGTGCCTATTATACAATAATAATTGTATAAAACCCGAGTTTCAAAGACAAAACTTAAAATGTTTCAGTAAAAAGATTACGACGCCGCGACGTTCAAAATGTACAACGCAAAAATACAGAAATTGCTAAAACTTAATCCAAGATAAAAACTTTGGCACAATACAAATGTATCTCGAGAGAAACTGGCAAACATGCGTCCAGTGTTCGAAATAAATGGTCGCAGCAAACTTTTATATTAAACTCCCGTCAGACATAAATGCAACAACTGATCGAACTTGTTGCTAACTTTATTCTCTTCCGTCGTTAATCGAGTTAGGGGTGACTGTGACGCATATACCTATAATAGCGTGTTACACCCATTTTTCAAAACGTCTCTGTATAGAGCTTATTAAACCTCTTTTCCAATTGCTTTCTTGCTGAACTTTCTCAATAAATAAATATTTTAAATTTACATTTAAGAGTAAAATACCTTATTTTGAAGCGTTATTAGAACTACTTACTTAGAGGCCGAATATAAGATGTTTAATAAGTATACATGTACCTAAGTTGAGAGTGCTTTAAGTTAATCAAATATCTAAAACAACCTGAAAAGTCTTCATAATCCGGTGTTTGTACTTGTAACATTTGTTCTTCATATTACAAACAAAGGGACCTCTAATTTTCCTCCCATACGGTTACTTACACTCCGTAATACAACTATTATTTTAAGTACTGCACATATGTACAGTCAACGGCAAATGTAGACGGCGCATTACTGTTCTTAAGTCCACGTAAATAAGGTCTATGTTTAAACACAACTGATCTATTTGCTACATCTGTAACATAGGTTGTAAGCCTTAGGATTAAGGGCTTCCAACCAGGTGTTGCGTTTCAAGTTAATTAAAGCACCTTAGCAGTTTAGAAGGGTTCTTGGAAACTAGTTGTTTATTTAGGTACTAAATATGTAAATCAATGTGCACTATAAGACGAAACTTAGCAGTAACTTAGCACTGGTAAGTGAGTATTTCATAATTGATAGATATTTATTTGTTCCACAAGTGACAATGACCCATATTACAAGATCTATAGTGTAAGTATATACATACAATATTTCTATGAGCCTCCCTCTACTGCCCAGTGATGATGACAATGCCGCCTATCATTGTAGTTGTTTAGAAAGAAAAAAATGTGTACAAAAGGGTAAAATTGCAGTTTTGTAGAGAAGTGAAAAAATGAAAACAACACAATTATTTTTTTCACAGCAGACAAAGACTCGTACTTATTATTACTTTATTATTAAGGCTCGAGGTATTTCTGACTTATCAAATTAATTACGATGGATGCAAATTTTATTATTAATGTTCGAGTTAGTTATTCAAGCTGATCCTTAAATACAAAATAAAGATTAAAAAAAAGGTTTTATAACTGTAATAAAAAACAAGACAAACGATATTCTACGACTATATTTGAAATACTATATTTGAGAAGATTTCATTAAGTTTCAATAAGAATATTTCTATAATTATGTTCATAAAAAATCTTTATCATTCATAACAACGGTAGGTACCAAAACTGAGTACCACAATGTCATCTAATTTCGACTATTACGCTTGTATTCGCGGTTCGCATGTGGTTCCTTGTGAATAATTCATTATGTCGCTTGTCAACAAACTTGAGTGTTTACGAACATTCGAGAGATAGCAACAGATAATTAAAATGAGGACAAATAACGCTTATAGCTCGCTGTATTTATTTTCTACGTTGTATGTGTTGACAAGTACAGTCAAAAACATTAATATACACTTAAGGGCCTTGTCATGATAATAAATGACGTATCAACATATAAACTGATTTTTATTTATTTATTTATTTTATTTATTTATTCAACATCATGACATGAAGCGAGAATAATGTATAAGAGCAATAATGTCAAAATTCTCAAGCATATACATACATATATTATTGCTTTTGATTTTATGTTGTTATGCTATGTACAGGCGTTGTAGACAGCTAGAATCGTAAATGTTGTATTTTTTAAATTGGCTCATAGTAGCTTCTCTCCGCCTAATGGAAATCAGGAAAGGAAGTGCAAGCTGCTTTGACAATGGCTGGGAAACCTCAATTTCTAGTCAGTCATTACAGCCATATTGGCCTTCAAGATGCTTCTTCACGCTTCAATTTAAATAAATGGCTCAAGACATGTCTTGACATCATCAATACGTCATGCTGGACAGCACAGCGCCATCTACTCTCAAACTAAACTGAAGCTTTTACTAATGGTACTAGACAACTAAGAACGTTATATAGATTCTTTTTGTAAATAAATATTACAAAACGCAAACGTCCAAACCAATCTAAACAGACATGTTCATGCACATAAATGTCAGTATTGTGCAGGGTTAACACCGCGTCAGAGGCAGCGTTTGCTACCACTGAAGAAAACTGGTTGTCAACTATTAAGCAAACAATAAATTAAATAAATAATAAATAACCCAAGACATGCCACGCTGGGCCACACAGCGCCACCTAGCCTAAACTAAGCCGAAGCTTGTACTATGGGTACTAGACATCTGATAAACTTATTTAGAAACCTTTTTTTGGAAATAAATACATATTATACATAGAAAACACCCAGACCAATACAAACAGACATGTTTATGAACACAAATGTTTGTACTGTGCGGGAATCGAACCCACGACCCTTGGCTCAGAGGACAGAGGTCACTACCAAATGAGCCACCGAGCCTGTCTACTTGATGAACTTGATGTGAAGTTCAATCAAAGAGACCAATAAATCGATTGATAAGTACAACTGAAGCTATCAAGTATAGTGCCACGTAAAAAATTAAAACTATACCGTTGACCAACTCTTTTGGCGATCGCTTCTCACGAACAAAATTAAACTTTACTATTTTTGCAAAAGAACTTCTTTTACTACGTCGGATGCAGCACTTGCAGTGTCATAAACGAGGTATTCTTATTGTGTTCCCAAACTACGTTTCTTATTAAACTTCCACTACTTATTTTTAAACTTTTAACGGCGCTATGGAATTATAGCTATTTTATTATAACAAAAGTCAGTTGATGCACTCACGGAGTTTAGTCGTAAAAAATTAAGCTTTTATATAATATGCTTGGCTGAAGAATTTCATTTTATTTAGCTAAAGTTATTAAATTAAAAATTCTTGCGAAATATACTGCAGCAATTAGAGTGCTTTGCAATACTGACATGACAAAAACATTGGATAAAACACTGATGGCCGTATTCACAAACGTTACTATGCATCGCGCGAACGCACAGGTTAAGCTTATAGGATTTTGGGCACTGTGCGTTCGCGCGTTGCATAGTAACGTTTGTGAATACGGCCGTGAGGGTGTTGTGCAAACTTGTGTGTGTGCACTGCACTATCATCTCTGTGCCAATACAAAAAACCGCAAAGATATATATGTAGATATTAAAGAGAAGATATTATAGTTACAGCTTAAAACATTACAATAGGTATTTTTAATTCAAATAAAGTGGTAGACATTTTTTAGTTACATTTTTAGTAATATTTAACGGCAAAAAAGGCCATAAATTGGAAATTAAAATTTAATAACAGTCCGGTGATGATGATAAGGCCGCCCTGGCCATCATCGTAGTCATTTAGAAAAAAAAAAAATTAATAATAGTTAATACATGTTTATCTCTAGTTTAAAGCCAACTATTTGGTCTACAAAAAAGAATATTTATATGTTTATAATTAGCCATATTAATTAGAGTGGCCACACCAAATCTGACTTTGATCTGAAATTATATCAATGCATTATACACCGTATCCCTTAGACATTAAATTTGAAATTGTTCTGATGAATTTAACAGCAAAGGTTAGATTGGAGCGTAGCAGGTACGAGCAGTCAAAAGCAATAACATGTTTACACCGAACCTTGTAATAAATGACAATGTTCATGAAGAGAGAAAAACGTACGTGTTCACATGTCAAAGGTTCTAAAGTGTATACGTATTATTGCTTCTGACTGTACCTACTTGTACCGTAGAAAAAAGAAAAAAAGTCGAGGTAAATTGAGACTAAGCTTGTCGTTTGCAATTCTTTGACGTCATTAAGTTCATTTCTGTTTTCGAAACCATTCACGAACATTCAAAACCAGAGAACGATCTCGTAAAAAAAGCCAAGGCATTGTTTATCAAGGAGCCCCAAGGAGAGGCTGGCGGCGTCATCAAAAGGCCTAATTAATTAACTCGAGCACTCGTAACGTTGAATGTGCCCCCGAGCGAGTATGAATAAGTAAACAATGGATACTCGTTCACAGGAATGAGTATGACGGAGGTGAGAAATGACGGAGACGGGTTTCGTGCATATAATAAGGTCATGCTGATGCTTTTAGCACAATATTGAAGTGCTGCGTAATAAGTTCCCTAGCGCTCCACATGGAAATCCAATGGGCAGTGGCGGATTTGCCCTAAGGCCCAGTAGGCCCGGGCCTAGGGCGGCCAGATATTAAGGGCGGCAAATCGTGCCAAAAAATCACACCACAAAACCTAATAAAACCAATTTTAAATGTTTTATTTAAATGTCCCATCATCCCTGAAATCTTCTAAAAAAATATATTCTAAACTAGACTTATTCGCTAAGCTTTAGTTAAACAATTTTCTGAATCAATTAAAAGTGGGAATAAAGTAAATTCATGAATTATGTCCTTAGTCTATAATGATGGCTGAGAAAGGGGCGGCATATGGCCTGGGGCCTAGAGCGGCTAGAGCTGCAAATCCGCCACTGCCAATGGGACTTACGAAGAGAGTACATGGCTGCCTATCTTAAATACAAGGACTTCTCTCGGCATTTAAGCCGCGACCGCCCATTAGGGTCAAGCTACTTTTAACTAACGTGTAATATACCTATTGTTTAGGCTAATTATTTTACTCGCCTGCCCACGTATAGTTTGAATGTCAGACATAATTATACCTATTGTATCGATAAAAAAGTTTCAAGGTCAAGGGTCTTAAAATTACTATATTTCCATACAACTTTTGAACCATTCTTCCATGCCATTTTATCACATTAAAATGTTTCAATAGTAGTCTTTGTCCTTGTTCAGGCATTTTATCTCTGTACTAAATTTCTTTTAAATCGGTTCAATTGTTTTCGACAGCACGACTAATAACGGCTTTGCATTTATAAATTAGTAAGAATAGTAATACTTTCATGTAGGTAGACTAGGTAGGTACCACATACATATCAAATATATTTTCGTGGTAAATGTTTCCATATCCGGGAAGGAACCCATCTGTGTAATCAGTCTTTCTGACATGGAGAATTCCACACGTTTAGAATCGTAGCCCGTGGTTATTTATGGTGATACGGTAAAGACAATTCGTTTAAATAATTTAACACAACGTACATAGGATATTACGGGTGAAAATTGGATACGCAGCCCATAAAATGTATAAGGGTGCACTGCAAAATATAAAATAATAAGAAAAAAAGTAATCGGCGAATGAAAGTAGCCGGTTAAAAACAGACTAAGAAATAAAACGGTACCAAAGAAAAGTTAAACAAATATTTATTTTCGACAAGTAAGTAACATAAAGATTACTTTAAATGCTTGTCAACACTGATCGTATAATTACCTTACGTTACGTTAGCTAACTTAAAATTAATATAAACTTAAAAAACAAAAGAAGCCCTAACTAAGGCGTTTATCAGCGTTTCTGATCTGGTTCTAATGATATTTTGTTCCATCAAATAACCATGTTTATACCCAAAACGTTCCCACAAAATTAAATAAACAGCCTAGAAATTCATGAGATATGACGAAAGGCTTTTGAAATCCTGACACACCACATACGTCAAACAAACAAGATCAGACGTAGTAGTACTTGCAAGAATAATTAGATTTACCATTCATCGGAGTCATAACATCTGGTTTATTAAATACTGTAGGAATTTCAAAACAAATGTGCAGAAGAAGCGTTGAAAGTGTGTGAAGAAAAAACACGATCAATTCGAATATTCGATGACCAGTGGTATTTTTCAAACCCAAGGATAATAAAAATTCCGAAGTGATACTAAGTAAGTATGCCATAAGTATAAGACGGCATCAAATACCCGTACCTTAATCGAATAACTCGTCAAAAAAAAACCAACTAAATCATTGAACAAAAAGTTAAAAAAGAACTAAATACAATTTTACACTACTTTGGTCAAATATTTAGGTTATATTTGTTTAAATAATACGAACATTTAAGTAAATATTCATAGATTAGATAATACAAACATTTTAAAAATATCATGCAAAATTAGAGTAAATGAAACTACTTAAACCTCGTAAACGTATTCTATTCATGTAATAGGGCTTGAATTAATATTTTACCTTATTACAATTTCAATTGTATTTATAATGTTTTTAATAAGTACATTGAAGTTATGATAAATCAAAACGTGTTCGTCATGTTTATAATTTATATAGATATACTCGCTTAATTAAAATTACATAAACATTATTTGTAATGCCAAAACAACCATAAAAACTTTAAATCAAGTCACTAAAAATAAGACGCCCATAAATAATATTATTAACAACAACAATATACTAAAAACTCACCTGTTGAAACGGACATCCGAACACTCAACTATACTATATCTCTTATCCTTTCTATTTATTTCCAACACCAAAAAATTCTGCGTCAATTACAACGGCTTACAGTTCCATCGTTCATAAATTATTCAAGTTAGCTACGATTCGCGCTACGGTGTAATACCGCGGTGAGCGTAGACGCTTCACGGGAGCCACGTAGCGACTGCTGCTACGGCTCGTAGCGGACTGCGAACAAGCGAGTTCGGGTTAGATCGGACGTCCGCGGAAAATGCCGAACGGCGCACAAAGTTATTTAAGTCCGGCTCCAGACTGGCTCATTTTCGGTCGCGCTAATTACGCCACTCAAATTACGCCCGAATGACTTGTGTCTAGTGTTGATGTTGACTGTCAGCTATTCTAACTACCTAGGTGCTTTTGTTTAAGTTCAAGAAATTTTAATTTTGGTTATGATTTCATTAGATAGCTAGCACTCGCTTCGCTTCGTCTTGCTCTTCACATCACTTTAGAAACCTATTAAATTACTATGAGTGTTTTTCTACTATATTATGTGTGTTTGGTACATATATGAATCTTCCTCTTGAAACACTGTTTATACTTTAACAAAACCATATCAAAATTCGTTGCGTTGTTTTAAAGATCTAAGCATACATAGAGACAGACAGAAAAGCGACTTTATTTTAAACTAGGTAGCATATTTGAAGTAAGGGATGTAAGGAAGCAACCTATTTTCTGTTCGCTCCAAGCCACCCTCACTTGCTCGTGCGTCGAAGCCGAATTATAAACAAGGTTCTGGTAACCGACTGATACAACCATACGATTGAAGCCGTAGCCAAAAATCACAGGCTGCTCCAGGTTGCAGCTTCCAAAGTGACGAACAACTGGAGGGGTAGGTATTAAGTCCAGTAGTGGACTGCAATAGGCTGATAATGATGATACTCGTATTTTTAGTAAGAAAAAGAAAAGAAGTTAAAATAGAAGACGACTAAGGAAATATCAGAAAGAAGCAACGTTTAACCTACCCGAGGGATACGTGGATGACATAGAGTAAGGAACCAAACATGGAACTCTCAAAAGCTGTAGGTCCCGGCCACCGGCCACTAGATGGCGCTACACTGCACAAACATAAACTTTCTACACCGCGGTGTAGAGACTTTTTTCCTTAGATAGACCCTTCCGGGCCGCGCTTGTCATAGCATACTTACCTGGCGTAGGGGACACCGTGATCAAGAAGGCGGTTCCCCCAGGGCGAGGCCCCTCCATTGCACTGCGGTGGGGTTGACCCTTGCGATTATCCCTAATGTGGATAACTCGGACGCGTAATTTTTGGTAGTGGGGACTGCGTACGCGCTGTCCCCCCGTTTCATTAATAAAAGTAAGTAAAAATTTAGGATGACGATGTACTTTATTTCCTCTATTTTTATGTAATTTGTGTGACTTTAATAAACATATTTTTGTGGTAAACAATATAAATAATTATCGGTTAGTTGCAAAATGAAGTTGTTGCTTTTATTATTTTATAGTCTATTGTCTGCGAGTCGTGCTAGGATACGGACGCTTTGTTCGTTATTTAACCCAAATTACGGAGATTTAATTTACGCAATATTGACAAAAAATGTGTACTAACAATAAGTGCAATAAGAACTAAGGTGGAGTGAACTTTTTGTGAATATTAACCCTTAACTGGTATCGGGGGTCAAAATTTACCCCATTGCAACATATTTCATAACATAACTTTGCAGTTTTATTACCTACACTCCGGCGCATCTAGCTAATCTCATTACGTCGCGGAGTGGGGCGGGCGACGGACTTTGGTCGCTCTAACATTACAGGGAACAGAGGTACGTACACTGTTGGGGTCAAAAATCACCCCCGACACCAAGTGTAGCGATTTACATGGACACTATATTAAGAACGTTTTTTTATTTTTTCAGTGAATAACCATAGTCATGGCCGGTTTTTTGAATGAGGATCAAATCACACAATTATTGGAAGACGAGGATCATGAATCTGGTCCAGAAACTGTTCCTGAAACCACAACAGCAGCTGTTTGTGACAACGAAGACATTAGTGATTGCGAGGAACCAGAAGTAGCTAGCTGTTCTGAAGAGAGTGTCTTAGAAACAGACTCGGATTCCTCCTCATCAAGTTCCAATAGCGAGAAAGAGGAATTCTCTTTTCATATGTAAAGAACATACTGCAAAAGCCATTACATGTACCAAATGTTAAGTATTTTGTAGTGTATAATTTTCTTACTTCATAGCAATTTCGTTTGTCTTGTCATTTTTTTTATATTTGATTGATTTCATTCAAGGTGGCTTTTTTTGTTATAGCTATTATATAAGAAAATAGTATAAAGCGTTATTTTGCCATAGTTATTAGATTTTTATAGAATTTAGGACTACCAAACTCGACTCTTAAAAAATAGTGTTAAAAAATTTATAAGTTAGAAAATGTTTAAAAATAAGTTTTTTTTCTGTATAAAAGTTTAATAAAAAATGTTTGTACCTTAGATTAAAAGTGGTTTTACTATATAAAAGTAAATAGCAGTATAATTAAAGAATAAAAACATTATTTATACCTATTTTTAGAAGTGGGGTCATATTTTACCCCCGATACCAAATAGGTTGCCCTTTTTTGCGAATCCGGTTAAGGGTTAATTCGCGAGTGTGCGAGCGCGAGTGCCGTGCAAGCTGGGGTAAGCCCCGCCTCACCTCGGGGGACAGAGACGGGCTCAGCGCAAGATAATAATTCGTCCTTGTCGCACTACAGCGAGACGGGACCGATCGCGAGAGATCGGCAATCTTCGGTTGGACACACATTTTGGTTGTATTCAAATACCTACGATGGCGAATAATTGCAGCGCTTGTTGTTCAAGCATATCCAGTAATTACTTTATGGAATGTTCGAATGAAAAATGTAGGAAAAGGTATGACTTGAAATGTCTTAAGATTGCTCTTGACACCTTTAAAGCATTTACAATTGCATATAAAAAGAAATGGGTTTGCCCAGAGTGTGTTTGCCTTAACCGCAAGAGCGGTAGTAATACGGAAACACCGGTAAGAGCTGCCGCAGGGCCCTCCAGCGCTGCCGCCGGCACGCCCGTCAGCAACGTTAACACCCAGCGCGGCGGTAGCCAGGCTGGATTTTCTCCAACCATGTTGGAACAAGATGCGGATTCCGAATTACTTTCTGAACTTAGAAAGTTCCATTCTGATATTGTTGCCCGTTTAGATAACCAAGCGAAAGCAATAAGCTTATTACAAAATGAGTTCTCTGAAACGAAAAGTGAACTCACTAGTTTGTTAAAAATAATGACGGTCATTGAAAAAAAGGTCAATACAAAATGGACTAATCAGCCAATTGAATTGGCCACAAACGTTGTAACGGCACCTCCGGAAATATCTGAATCTGTTGTTGCTGTCAGCCAAAACGCCGATTTAAATAAGGGCCACAAAACGAGTGCGAATAATCACAAACCACCCAAAGCTCAAAAGGTAAACAAAGGTGGGGCCACGAAATCGGCAGTGATTCAAGCACGCGTTACTAGTTCTCCCACGAATCAAACCAAGGACGAATTGGACCAGGACGCTGACAGATCGGAATGGATCACAGTCACAAATAAGAAGAGTAACCGGCCTTCTAAGAATGTTAGTGTTGGCAGGAATACAGAGTTGAAGATAGTAGCTACGGAAAGACAAAAGTATTTACATGTATGGCGTTTACATCAGGACACTACGGTAGAAGCCTTGACCGATCATGTCATTAATGTATGTGGACTGGACGTAAAAATAGAAATAGAAAAAATTACTCATAAAACTGAGAGAGGCTATTCTTCTTTTAGAGTAGGAGTACCGGAAAGAGTTTATGAGAAATTGAGCAATGCGGACAACTGGCCATTGAACGCGGAGTTTAACGAGTGGATTTGGTTTCGGAGACCAACAAAAACATTGTCCAATAAACAATGATAATAAGACATTTATAGAGATATTTTATCAAAATGTAAGAGGGCTTCGAACAAAATTGGATAATTTCAGAAACAATATACCATCATGTAATGCAGATATATACGCAATCACAGAATCGGGTTGCAACGAATCTATTCACGATGCGGAAATCGTCCCGCAAGGTTACAAAATATTACGCTGCGATCGAGCGGACGGCCGCAAGCAGGGAGGCGCGCTTCTCGTGGCCACACACCGGCTCGAGTTGCGACGGGTACGCGTGCCCGACGTGTCGCTGGACGACTGCGTGTTTGAACTAGTGTGCGCAACTGTGCATTTGTTAAATAGGTTTTTGTTTTTATGTTGTGTCGTTTACATACCACCGGGAAGTACGGAGCACGATTACATGACTTTGTTTAGAATAATTGAAAAATGGTGTGATAGATATAAGCAGGTGGTAGTCGTAGGAGATTTTAATTTATATTCTTGTCCTATAAATATTAACAATTATTACGAATACTTTATGTCATACTGCGAATTCACTCAAAGTAACAATATACCCAACCACTAAGGTCGTCAATTGGATTTGGTTCTGAGTACAGGCGTGGACGTAGCGGTGGCGGCGGCGGGCGAGGAGCTGGTGGCCGCGGACGCGCACCACCCGCCGCTGGCGGTCCGCGTGCGGCTCGCGGCCCGCGCGCCGCCGCCCGCGCCCGCGCCCGCCGCGCCCTCTACGAGGCCGCAGTGGAACTTTTATAAGGCCGACTATCCCGTGTTGTATTCTAGCCTGAGTTCTATAGATTGGAGTGCGATGTATGAGATGAGTGAGTTAGAAAATATGTTGGACTTCTTTTATGATAACCTGTACGGTATTTTAGATGAGTGTGTACCCAGAAAAAAGCTCAGCCGCGATAGCTCGAGGTACATATATCCCGAGTGGTATACGAAGGACATTATTGATGGAATAAAGTATAAAGCTCGGCTTCATACACGGTATAAAAAAACCAAGCGAGACACTGATTATGGGGAGTTCGCAATGTGTAGAGCGCGTATTAAAAAAGACATAAAAATAGCATACAGGGAACATATAAATAAAATACAATACCGATTTGCGAAAGACCCGAAATCATTCTGGAATTATATTAGTTCGAAGAAGAGTAGAATAAACAGACAGAGTATTGTAAAAGACGGCCAACATATGAAGGGTGATGAGTGTGTTCGGGAGTTCGCGGAGTACTTCCAGTCGGTGTACAGCTCGCAACCTCCGCGCCTGGACGCGCGCGCGGCGGCGGCGGCGGCCGCGGCGGACAGCGCGCGCGTGCACCTGCACTCCCTAAGTCTTGGCGAGATAGAGAATGCGCTCTTCAAGCTGAAACCGAAACGTTCGTCTGGCCCGGATGGCTTACCCGCGTTTCTCTTTAAAGACTGTGGCTTTATACTTGCAAAGCCACTCTTTCACATTTTTAACACCTGTTTAAAGGAGGCGACGTTCCCGCCACGATGGAAGATAACTAGGGTGGTTCCTGTTCCTAAGGGTAAGTCGGGTTCGGACGTGAGCGGGTACAGGCCGGTGGCGGTGCTGTCGACGCCGGCCAAGGTGCTGGAGTCCGCGGTCCAGAGCAGCCTGCAGGGACAGGTGGCGGCGCGCCTCACGGACGCGCAGCATGGGTTCCGCCCGGGG
This sequence comes from Conogethes punctiferalis, assembly GCA_031163375.1. Taxonomy (NCBI): domain Eukaryota; kingdom Metazoa; phylum Arthropoda; class Insecta; order Lepidoptera; family Crambidae; genus Conogethes; species Conogethes punctiferalis. Next base: position 9,033,436 of record CM062082.1, read on the forward strand.
CGCAGCACCGCCACCAACCTGCTTAGTTTCATGGCACGGGTGGTGCCAGCGGTAGATGCTGGCGTACAGGTAGACGCGGCGTATTTCGACTTCAGAAAAGCGTTTGATACCGTCGACAATGACATCCTACTGAAGAAACTAGCTGAAGTGGGCTGCACTCCACATCTTTTGCAGTTCTTCGCTAGTTACATGAAAAATCGACAGCAGTACGTCGCATATGATGGGTATGAGTCCGAGCCGTATTTCACCTGGTCTGGTGTGAGCCAGGGCAGCAACTTGGGGCCTCTTGAGTTTATCTTAATGATAAACGATCTGCCAGAGGTCGTTAGACATGGGTTATGTTTATTGTTTGCGGATGATCTCAAGTTGCTATTAGAGATCAGGGATCAGTCGGATTGCGAGCGCCTACAGGAGGATATAGACCGAGTGGTAAAGTCGAGTCAAGATAACAAACTCCACTTTAATGTCTCCAAATGCTCGACGATGACGTTTATCCGTGGGCGAAACCCTGTGTCCTATGAGTACAGAGTAGATACGACTCCATTGCAACCGGTGTCTCAGGTCCGAGATTTAGGGGTGTATGTCACGCCAGACCTAAATTTTCGTGACCACATCGTAAAAATATGCAAAAGAGCGTTCAAAAACTTGGGCTTTGTACTTAGACAGTCGAAAGGGTTTACGAACATCGCAACACTCAGAGTTCTATATGATGCTCTGGTGCGAAGCCACTTGGAACACGGTGCAGCCATTTGGGCGCCCCATGAGGCGAAGTACAGTATCATGTTAGAACGTATACAGAACAAGTTCACAAGATACTTGTATTTTAAACTTTATGGGGTATACCCATTCTACCCGCTGATGTACCCTACTTTGTTCGTATTGGGCATGGTAGGGTATAACCAGCTCAGGGTCCGTAGAGACTTCGCGCTCGTCAAATATGTGGTGGAGGTGCTGCGTGGGATACAGCACAACCCAGAGCTGCTGCGCCACCTGCAGCTGAGCGTGCCGGACCGGTACGTGTGGAGGCGGCGGCGCCCGCGCCTGCTGGCCGTGCCTGTAGCCAGGACCAACTTACTGGCGAAAACGCCTCTTATTCGCACGTTTCACATAATGAACACGATTCATGAGGAGTTGGACATATTTTCATGTGCTTTTAGTGAATTTGCCAGGAGTGCACTAGGGATAATTTCTTATAAATTAAGTTAGGTTAAGAATATAAATAATCAAAATAAAATTTATAACGTATAATAGTAATAGTAGATAGATTAAGTTATATATGTAATAGTGTAAGTTTAAGGATGGCTATGCTATCGCATTGGGTTATATCTGTAATGGTAGCATAAGGTTTTTAAATAAATAAATAAATAAATAAATAAATAAAATAATTATTGGAGGCGAAGACGCTTGGCTCAGCTTGGGTCACTGCGCCGATCTATATAGTAAGTTGTAAATGTCTGCTTGGTCTGCTGTCCCACGAGTGGAGAGACCTGCTCGCTCACCGAGCTAATGTCCGTGACTGGGAGTGCGGTCGGGGTGGCGGAACACTGGGCACAATGTGTTTGATTTCGATTTGCCATCGAAACGCAAAGAAGAAGAATGACCAAATGAACTCCAAAAACAATTTGCTCACATTTCGCAAAAAAAAATTGCCTATTAAAAAAACAAAAGCGTCGAATTTGTAACAAACTCCCCATATATAATCCCCGCTTTGTTTCACCGAATCCCTCGAAAATAACACGATCACAAAACGATGAAATCAAAGCTAAATACATCGTTATATTTTTTGGTCCCGCCCGATTTGGCCGAACCATTTTTTTATTTAAGTCGATTCTTTTATGACGCAACCGAACGGCTCTGCGATGTAGGAAATGTCACTGGGCTCTGTGCGACTTTTTGCTCCAAAAGAAAGAAATAAAACACATCTTCAATTATGGTATATGATTCGAAAATCACAAATATTTCATTGGCTTCGAATCTGTTAAATCTTTCGAAAGCTATCAATTGAAGTTATGTTTATGATATGAAACAAATGAATTTTAAAAATAGTTTTTCTGATAACTGTTATGAGTGTTATATCCTATGAGTTAGCCTTCTAGTTTACTCGACTCCCTGTATTATGTTCATCAGTGGCTGGGTTTTCGCTCTCAAAGCCTCTGACGGGCCTAAACTTGCTTCACTAGCTCTCCTTCACGCTTAAATGGTCACTATTCTAACATAAACCAAATAATATGACGTCTCTACAATATACGCTACATATTCATGCATGCATAAGTCAGTATTCAAGATTTTTACTAATCACATTTGAAAAAATGAGTTAGGGAAGCTTTTGACGAGTCTAGAAAATTCGTTGTTTTATCCGAAAGATATAGTTCGACACCGGTAAAAGATCAAACACAAAGAAGCAAGAAAGCCCTTAATACTCATGCATGCATGTTTCAGTTTCAAAACGATAAAAACTACAGTTTTATTTAGCGTTCCACAAATATACGTCCGCATTAGATTTAATATTGAAACTTTGTTATCCCAACCACATCTATATAATAAGTACGTATCCATTCGTAGGTCGGCGAGCTAAACCGATTGTTGGAAATAACTGGGATTCCGATAATCTGTTTTTGTTCCGCGAAGCCTCCCAAACAGATCGGGACCACTATAAATCATTTTCGAATGTTTTGCGGTTTTATGTGGATTTTCGCGGGGCCAGTTTATCTTGTTACGTTTTAGGATTGGTTGAGGATACGGTGATTTATAAGGACCTATAGCGGCTATGGCATCGGGAATAGATGTAGTCTTTGTGGGATAACTGGGGTTTTACTTGTTTGAATATTTAACGTGATGTGAGTTTGGCTGTGGAAAAGGCAAGTAGCATTGCTTGATGTAAGCTAAGTAAGAAAGAAGTTTCAAATAAGAAGCAGTACTCTATAAATTAGATCTTGGCTAAATAAAGCGGCAAATGAGGTAAGTATGTAACGAAAATCTTTTTATAAAGTAACAATGAAACAAAAAGCTTTTCATGGTGGGTTAGGGAACTTCCTATGTTCCTCATAAATATAAAACAAGCCCAATGTAGGTTCCCTTTACATACTTTACCATTTTCAATTTACTAACAAACCCTTAAAACATTATTCGGGCGATACATAAATTTGTTGTTATTTATGTTTCGTAACGACGTGACTAGACAAACAAACGCAAAGTTAAAAGGGTCCGTTAATGTCCTTACACCAAAAGAGGACCTTTCTCTAACACGTGAATACCCTATGAGAGAACCCAATATTCTTTTACTGGAAACCTTTTAGCAAGTGTAAAATTGTTGGATAAAATTAACGGTGTGGTACTGGTATCGTGACCTTAACAAGTTCATCACATAAAAAAAATCTATTATTTACTAGCTGTGCCAGCGGTGGATATCGGGTTTCAAAAATAACGGACTTCCATGAAATGATGCCCAAATTTTAAGTTAGACCTCTAGCAATACAATGGTGAAAACCGCATTCGATTCCATGCAGTAGTTTTTGAGTGATGCGCGTTCAAACATACAGATAAAATTTCTCCCGTTTTCCTAACATTTCCCTTCACTGCTCTGCTCCTATTGATTGTAGAGTGATGAAAAATCATGGAAGTAATAAGTGTACCTAGTACTTAATACTTCCATGTGAATAGTATACTATACCTGCCCAGGAGTATGAAGAATAATTGTACCAAGTTTCATTAAAATCCGTTGAGTAGTTTTTGTTTCTATAACGAACATACAGACAGTCAGACAGACGGACAGACAGACAGATAGACAAAAATTTTACTGATTGCATTTTTGGCATCAGTATCGATCGCTAATCATCCCCTGATAGTTGTTTTGAAAATATATTTTATGTACAGAATTGACCTCTCTACAGATTTCTTATAAGTATAGAAGAAGATCTATGAACAATTAAGTCAATTGGTACATACAAATAAAATCTACTGCGGCTACCAACTCGCCTGCCAAACATAGTAACTAAGGCAAATGCCTCTAAATGACAAATATCATTGGGGAAGGCTTATCTCCAACAGCGGACGTTTGCAGACTGATAATGATGACCTGCTACTAGACTCACGCGGGAGTCACAATCTAATTTTATGCTACATCCATAGGAATGATCCTATTACGTAATTTATACCCTAAGCGACGAGCAGTAGCCACCTGCGTCCTGATGGAATGATACCGTTTCCTTATTTTTTCCTCGCACCGTTCGGAATCGACTTAGAAACACGGCGGCGCCTCTTAAAATCCTGTAACTCTCGTATATTTGCATAAGTTATTTGAAAACGCGCGCTCGGCATATTGCTGTGAATATTTAACGTTGCCTCGTGATGCTAGCCCGAAAATATTTCTTTGAGGCATCCGAAACACTATTCAGTCAACTACGCTGGGTGAATAAAAATTTTCTCTGCGGAGAATGCGTGTTACATTCGCTGATGTTTTAGAGATGCTTTTAGTGGAATCACTATATCGCGTGTTCTATGAACATTAGATGGGTATTATTAATAGTGGCGTTATAATACAAATTGTCTGGTCGTTACTAAAAGTTTCAGTTACGGGGTTACGTATGACCTAGATTGATGATCATATGCATTACTAATATACATTACATATTATTACATAAAAACGATACAGGGGACACAAACTTACAGCTAAGTGTCACCTTAATTAAAGGTTGCCACGGCATGCTATGTGGACTTTGATTGGCTGAATTAAACATAAAGCACACAAGTAATAAGGTTATTTAATATATTCAACTATTATTTTAATGTAGGTATTACCTATATTCTGCATAATAACAAAACTGACATTAAAAATTAATGCTTATTCCAAGTCATGAATATTATGGTGATAAAATATATCATACATTAGTATTTGTTTATAGACAGAGCAACACTAGAATATAATAAGAGATCTAAGGTATATTTGTATTCCTCGGAGCATAAAAAGATGTCTGGATACAAATAAATTTCGGTTCAAAAATCCGTTCAAAGACAATTCCGCGAATGTATTCCGTGTGAGACAGACGTATTGATTTCTCATCCCTTTGCCAACTGGCTGTAAAGCGGTCTCTTATAAAACAACTAAAACTGTTAAGCCCCCGTCTATGAGTTTCCTTCGACCGAAATAATAAAACATTCAGCAAGTAACTACTCTCAAACGCCTCCTCTATAAAGTATTGAGTGGCAATTTAAAGAAATATAAAAAGTAAGAGACTTTCTGAGGCCAAATGTTCGGTCGTTAGACGAATATAGCAGGGGAGCATGCGAGATTGCTTTCTCGATTTTCTCTTGAGTTACAACTGTCAAATCTAACACTTGGTATACGAGTATACGTGTGTATCATCTTAGAGAGATTTTATTGCGACGTATTTTCTTTACATCATTTCTATTGTTGTCTACCAAAATTATTATTGTGATCAGTAAAAAATAATATTGGTGTAGATAAGTGAGGTAAATTCTCATACTCAAATAATTTTTCACAATAAAGTCAGCAACTTCTCACAATTAAGTCAGTAACTTCTCATAATGAAGTCAGTACCTAACTTCTCATAATGAAGTCAGTATCTTCTCATAATGAAGCCAGTAACTTCTCTTAGTGAAGTCAGTACCTAACTTCTCATAATGAAGTCAGTAGGTATCTTCTCATAATAAAGTCAGTAACTTCTCTCAATGAGGTGAGTAACTTCTCCATTGTGTCTGAAAGTACATTTGCATTGCTATAGATGTAAACTTACAGGACTTAAGTAGGTATACCTATAATATAACAAAAATAATATACATTACTACTAAAGATCCTTTCCTCACACCCATAACTCCAATCTAAACAAACAAAGGCCGTCTCTAGTCCTATCTACAACACACCTAAAGCGCTCTAAAAGAGATATTCGACAATCCCCCTTACGTGTCTCGTACGCAAATGGGCTTTTATGTCAAACAGAATTCAATTCGCACGAAGTGGCCCAAACTAATGTACCCATTGTACTGTCGCGGACATACATCATCTTGCCAGTACCTGCCCGGGAGTTCCACGGAGGATTTGAATAGATACCCCATATCATTGCGTCGTGAATTGTTCATAAATCTTCCTATATGCCGCCTTTTGTTTAGCCCGGGTGGTGAATGCCCCCCGAGCTTAGGCAAATTCGTGCTCGCCTTCGTTGAAATTGGGCGTTGTTGAGCGAACCACACAAGTGGGTTTTGGTAATGAATTAGCCAACGGGGCTATTGTTCAATGTCGTTATGTAATTACATATGCACGTACTTAGTTAAACATTGAGCTTTGATGGCTGACTGCTGAAATGAGGCCACGAATGTACTAAGCTATGCGTGGCCCGTTGACTCATATAATGTTTTCTGTACCAAAGGTCGTGTGTTCGATCCAACCCCAAAATGCCTAGAAAAAGTTATCTCGATTTACTAAACTGTTAATTACAGATTTTTTATTAATGTTAATTGTTTGAAACTCAATTCATCTACATCAAGTCTATATTGATATGATCAAATGATTATTTATTATGCAGTTGCATATAAAATGATAAATTATTTGATCTATGAGACATATTTTATAATACGCATTTCAGAAATTTACTATCAACTTAACCGTAGCTTATTTAGAATCTATCAAATGCAATTTCAAAGATTTAAAAAAATAAATGCTCTAAAACATTAATCTTTTCCTGTTATAAGCTTTTAGAAATTCTTTTTAATAATATACTATCTAGTTTTTAATCTGTAAATTAAATTCCCCTGCGATTTGCAAGCGCGATATTATTCTTTTGTAGATGAAAATTTCTCAGCTTATTGCTTTAGTATAAGAGAATTTTGCTTATACCGTCAATACTGGTTCATAGCCAATTTAATACATTATCAACCTAAGGCAAAACGATTTGTCTATTATAGTTAAATAAATCCTGAAATAGTTAGTAAGAAGCACAAGTCATCATCACATCATCATCATGAACATAATGTGATGTTCACTTGAAAATGTCCACTGCTGAACATAGACCTTTGCCTTGAGTCACCATATAGAGTGATACATCTCATAAATAGAGTCTTCCTATTTTTAATCTGGGACACAAGTAGGTAAAATAAAAGAAACCTGATACTATAAAAGAGAAAAAACATAGTAATAGGCTAATTAATAAAACGAAACAGCCTCCTTTAGTTCCAAATGAACCATTTCCGTTTCTATGTGCGTACTTCAATCAAGACATTTGTAAGCTTTATACATAAGAGCTCTCTTGGTCCCCGACACTATTCAACCTATTCGTCAAAGGATTCAATCAGTGTTACACAACTTGGTAAAGTGTGCCTTCATTAATTTCCATCAACAGCACATTATGTACCCAATGAGAAGGTCGAGCCTACTCCTAACTAAAGTTTCCTTTCAACCTTATAATTACCCTTCAGGTGGACAGGTTTCCTCATGATGTTCTCCTTCATCGTCCAACCGTCGACTCGAGTGACACTAAAAGTAGGTACAAGTATATATTAAGAGAGGTAGGGCATAGTGAATCTTCGCTCGTATTGAGCTGCCTGTCCGGGGAAGGACCTCCACCCTATAGAATACCGCAGCCAAATGACCTCCGGGTCGTGTTTCTGCTGGTGAGTAGGGTCTCTGGAGCTCTTGGGGGGTTTGAGTTGGGCCGGCATGGCAGTGGAAACTGACAGGTAACTGACCAGTTACTTGCCAGTTGTCACAGCGATTCGGGCTTCTCTTTGGCTTTCCAGCAGGCGTAGGAAAGCCATTATGTCGAGCTACTATAAAAAAATATATATATACGAATTTCAAATTGGAAAACACATTGGTATTTTGACCACGGGGTTAGAACTTTGTGTCACTCGGATCGTTACATAGATTAACCAACAGTTTTGAGCAGGTCATTCGCGAGCATCCATAGTTTGTACCTACGCTACAAAACCACCAAATATTGTAAATCGCTCGGCCACATTGGTACTTTTTGGAACCCCAAACGTACGATTCGGCAGCCACGAACAAACGCTTTGCAAAAACACGCCAGTGTGCCCGGCTGTGCGTAAATAATTACATTAGTTCATGTTAAACCAGATCCTCGACTTTACGCTCTCTAGACCGACTTGTTACAGAGAATATAAGTAAAACAAGATCCCGAAACCAAAGCCTGAGGTATCTAAATTAATTTAGCGAGTACGCCTCGAGGCGTCAGACCGCACACCCGACTTCTATACAACTCCTAATTTATGAAAGCTGCAAGACGGATGAAGTTAGTATAAAATTATTATCATAATTTCTCACCAAAAACTTCCGAGTGAGTTTGAGCCATGAATATGCATAGGGAAAGTTTCCCGCGTGCCAACTTTTTATGAGGCCTGTCAGAATACTTGTACTATTGTTGTAATTTGCATTTTTACTCCTACATCCTTAGGCGTTTCGCTAAGTTATTTATCCAAATGTGTTATGGTAATGTTATTGTTCGTTTTACGCTTATTAAAACGCCGTGCGATTTTTCGTATTTTTAAACTACGAGTATTTTTATGATTCAAATTCTGAAGCCGCAAAATTTGTATAATCTGGCCTCTTTAAAATGCTGCACAAAACGGTTACGGCTCTGAATGAATAGAGTGCATAATAAATTTTGCAAATGATTATAAAATATCAATCATCACATTATAAATATTTTAACTTACATGATGACTAGGGGCGCCTGCCAGAACACGCAGATTCTTGGCAATTTAGAAAAGTTAATTTCCTAAATAGAACCAACCGAGAATCGAACCTTCGGATGGTTCGCACTTAAAGCTTAAGGCTCAAACCATTGCGCTACCGAGATAATAGCGAAGAGCAAAAAGTAGAGTAATTCTTAACTTACATATAATAATTATACAAATCATTCGTCTTGATAAATATAAATGAATTTAGAATCAATTCATTACTCGTACATTCAAATCTACCTACGTATACTCGTATATCAAAAGATATTCACTTTCAGGTGAGGCTCCATTTGAAATCTAATATTATCAAAAGCACAAAATCGAGTTTTGCCTCGAAGCAATTTCTTTTAATTTTTTTGATTGACACCAAAAAATTCACACGGTAAAAGTTTCGAGCCATGTGAAATTTTATCCACATTTCAAATCTGGCTGGCACTACTTTTTTATCGTATTGCCGACACCATTTAATTTTATGTTTGATATATTTGTGAAAAAGCCTATTCAAAGGTTTATGCTACAGCTACACTTTAATAGGTTTGGACCTACATGCGGTGTATTCACATTTCTGTAAAAGCTTTCACACATATATTTCGGCTGAAAACATGGCGACCCATTTCAAGTCTTTTCACTACCTTCGGTTTCGCGGATGAAAGCAATAAAGTCTAGCTTTGTATAGCTTCTTAGAATGCAGAGAAACGAAAGAAAAGGATTTACTTAAGAATTAATTAAAAGTAAGTGGTATGTTTTTTCTTTACTTAAATACATGGTTTTGTACAACAAAATGTCTACTACAAATAATGCCAAATCGAATTGTCTTTGACTTTGAATGGTTTCGGCATAACATAAATTTGTCAGACGTTTTAAAGAAAAATAAAAAAATTCGTGGCAAGTTTATTGATATGAAAAGGAAACGAATCTTGTTGTTATTTATATGTATACTTAGTATACGAAATGAAATAAAAATCATCAGAAGTAAATTTACGACGGGTTTAGAATTCAGCCTATTCTAATGAGAAGACATAGGCCAGAAAATCGTATAGGTGCTCTTTAAAAAAAATGATATTTTAAATTTGGGCAAAACTGTATAATAAATCAACACACCAGACGATGATTGAAATAATGTTCCAAGATAATTTATAGCAATAAATAGTTATTTATAGTTACTGTGTAGTTACACTGCTTATTTAATGCTTTTTTGTAAATAGCTTAGTATAGCTGTTTTATTGCATTACCTACATATTCATTGCCCATTTGGTGATAAACTTAATTTATTTCCAGTACACTATTTGACATCCAGTTTGATGAAAGTGTGTCCATAAAATATTCAATCAATTTAGTCGTCCGCTTTTGATGACATGACATCAGTGAACCATTTTTCTAGTATATTTAAAGTGTGAGTAGCACCATAAAATTGATGATCAATTTTTGATGAAGCAGAAGCAATATTGTGCCTATCAGCTCCATAGAATTATTTATAGTCTTCGTCAAACTTATCTCTTTTAATATCTTACTCTAAAAATGAACTTTCTAGACAAACTTTCCTGACATCCCTAATCTTCCGGAACGCCAAAAATCTTAAAGAAACATAGCTCGGAATATAAGCGTAGGTACCTCAAAATTAAATTAAAGGTATATGCCGTAGAATTATTGAAAGAATATTATCTTTCGCCTAGTCCGTTTTCGAAACACCTGATAATTGGAATGTAGGATTTAATTTGTAAACATCCGTGTCGCGGTTAGGATATTTGAAAAAAATTGCGAGCGTTCTTCTGCTAAAAAACGAATTATATTCATAAATATTTCCTCAGCTCAACCCATTAATAAGAAGTACATTTGATTTTCCACCAACTCATTATTACATGAAACAACAAAAAACGCCAATTGCAAAATCGACCATAAAAGCAATTGAACGTTGCTCTTCACATGACTACCGGGAAATATGTCACAAAGAAGTGAAATTGAGTGGTTCACGCTACACGGAACCCGCATGCATTGTGGAATCCCGACGGTGTCACTGACAGGCAAAGAGTAATGCGACGGATACTTTTACACTTTGATCTATGGCTGCGTTCACGCTCAGAAATGCCCTTACGAGTATGCTCTCCGCACGAGCTGGTGCTTGCTAGAGCACCTATTTGAGGATCGTTCGAAACAAACGGAAGCAAGATACGTTTACAAATAAAAAAAAATATGACTGTACTCACAGAATAAACCACAGAAATACAGGTATCATCATAATATTCCTATAATGATATCTATATTTCTGTGGGTTTCAACATCGACCACCTTCCGGTCATTACGTTCATCAACACGCATCATCTAGTGAAACTTTGGTTGAATTTAACAACTTCAAATTGATTATGCGTTCTCCTTTGACCCTGGTGTCCCCACACATCATCATCTTTCGCCTATCGTAGTCCCATGCTGGACATAAGCCTCTCAAATATCTGGAGGATTTACCCATAATCGTCACTCTGGACAGGCGGGTTAGCGATCGCGGGGCGTAGCTTCTTGCACCGGTGACGCCTCTGCCCGTCATCGGCCTATGGCCTTCAGGTACGCCTTCACGGTGCTTGAACAGTGACCAACTAACCACCGCTCATATACTCAAGAATAACCATGAGTACATCCACGAAAGGAAAAAACTCTCTTAACCCAGCTGAGCCGGAAAATATTTCATCAGGGAACACCGCGGCTGGCAGCTCAAATCAACTCTGAAATCAAAGTTAGTTTAAGTTTGTAGAATTTCAGAAATTCTCCTTCGATTTTAAATCTCATTCGGTCGCTTCAATCATCAACGCCGCGCAAAATAAAACGGTATCGTCCTCTCTAAAATCCCAATTCTATAGAGTGCTTGTCTATTGTGGGTATAACAAAGATGTGTCGCATCGAATACGAATTGGAAATGACGCATGCTGCATTTTGCTTTTGTCATTTTCAAATAGGAAAACTCAAAAACAATCAAAGTGCGGACTAACAATAAGATTATATTGTCATAAAACATCTGAACTTAACTTTTAAATAACAGTGAGAGCCAACTAGTCCCAAACGCCGAAGCTGTACTATTTGTATTAGACAACTGATAAACTTAGAACACCCAGAACAAACATACGAGTATATGTTCATGCACACAAATATTTGTACTAGATTTAAAGAGAGGTAGGGTATAGTGAATTTTTGCACGAATTGAGCTGCCAGTTCGGGGAAAGACCTCCACCTTATAGAAAACTGCAGCTAAATGACCTCCGGGTCGTGTTTCTGTCGGTGAGTAGGGTTTCCGAAGCTCGTGGGGGGTTAGGGTTGTGCCTGCATGGCGGTGGCAACTGACAGGTAACTGACCAGTTACTTGTCCATTATCACAGCGACTTGGGCTTCTCTTTCGCTTTCCATCAGACGTAGGGAAGCCAATATGTCGAGCACATAGTAGCTACTATGTGCTTATTTACAAAAAAAAGTATCTCAGTTGTCTAGTACCCATAGTAAAAGCTTTGGCTTAATTTGGGGCTAGATGGGGTTGTGTGGTCCAGAGAAGCATTTCTTGGGTTATATTATGTAGATAGATACTACGAGAATAAAAAAAAATACTGTTCGGGGATCGAAATCGCGACTGTTTCAAAGGCAGCGCTTACTGCCACTGAACCTAACTAGTCGTCTTGATATGCATGCATAGTAGAAACAATGATTACAGAAACACCAGCTAACGATAACGATTCCTTGTTTATGAAACACAGTTAATACCTGCCATTACTCGTAGCAGAAAAACACTACAAAAACTGCACGTAACATGAAGTCGTTCGATCGGCAGAAACCGTCTTTCATTAAAGTAATAGAGCTATTAAGTTAAATACAGGGGTGCGGGAAACAGAACCAGTGGCACGCCAATAACTGAGATGCCTTAATAATGGCAAGCGGCTAGAAGCAATGTGGTTATGAATTATTTATACTGCCCGCCCGGAGCATTGAACTTCTGAAAGAATAACTGATGAATTAAAAACTCGGTTCTACGATGTATTCTCGATTTTTGAATATGTTATGCAGGTTATTCGAGGGGGAAAAGTTGGTGTTTATGTTATACGCGTGTTAAGGTGACTTGAATGGCATTTTTATATCCGAGTACGCCACGAAAGTGAGCTAAAGCCAAAGAGGTTTTATCATAAAACATTTTAAGCGCTTGAGTAGTGTTTGGAAAATGTACCTACGGGATGTTAAAAATATGTTACAAATGTGTATTTTAACAAATGGTTTTATAATGTTTCGTTCTTACTTGTGCTAATAATATTCTTAGTAATAATAAAGCCCAATGGTTGACTGGCAGGGAATGCCTACGTGGCTGTACACCGCCCTGTGTAGGTACCTACACCATTTTATTTTTCAACAAAGACAAAATAAATAAATGATGTCCTGTATAGATAATAATCAAAGCAATTTTAAAATCCCTACACATTTTTTTTTAGAATTTTAATTTTTAAATAAGTTTAGATCTGATTTCTAATAATGAAACAAATTTCCAGTTTTGTATATAAGTCAATCGGTTTTAAAAATCATTCGTTTAAAGCAAGATTTAAAAAGTTCAATGTAACTGTAAATATCGATGTAAATCTAAGAGTTCTTAACATATAATTTAGTTAGAAATTTTCATGTTATAAGAGTCTTTCATCCTGCACAACAAAATACTTAAATAAAAAACCACACACACACACACATAATATTTTGTAGCACAAGTGTTCCTTAATCTCGAGGTGTACAATAACTTCTCAGAATTAATTTCACCTACGTGGCTTTAACGCAAACCTGACCGGACACGGTCTCAAAGTTTAAATGAGTTTCAACTTTTATGTTTAGTAATGTAATTCAATATTGAAACGGGTGACAAAGTGTCCGTGCTCTTTTTATTTAACAAAACATGCGACATTTGACTGTACGCCAACGATTTAAAGTCTATTCTGCCGTGAACACCCAGCACTCAGTTGCAGAGTGACTTTTTTCGCCGAACGAAATGCCTTAATTCAACTTTTCTAAGTTTTTCATTGAGGTCATTAAAAGTGGATGACTTTTGGGAATCAGGCCGGCATTCTAATTAAACAAATTGTGAGGCATGCCTAAACGGTGCCTGTACCATTCAAAGTGAAACGTTACTTTCTCTGCAACTTTTTAATGCTGATGAGTTGTAGCTCCAGGCCGCAATTTAAACTTTGAATTAATTACGAATTCGTTGGCTAAAGATGCACGAATACGTTCTTGTGACGTGTAATTTCGAAATTTTCCTCGGGCGTAAGCGTATGAAATAAACATTTGCATCGCGCCATGCCGACTTTAACTTACCTACTACGAGTACAGGGGAACTTTTGCTAAGAGTTTCGTTCAAAGGTAATTTTACACTGTTCAGTTGAATTTTGCCTGTCATCACAGCTTTCTGGCGAGAGTTGGCATTATTTCTGTTTCAAACACTATAAAAAGAGATGTAATATGTAAAGTGGTATGTGAAGGCTCGCTTTACATACAGAATGTACAATCGATTGTTTCGGGAACATATTCGGCAGATAGTTAAGGGTCAGATCAGTTAATGTTTTTTTTTGTAAGATCTTTATTGAACAATAGCAGCCCGCTCCTCGCTTCGCTTCGGATAAATCAATTATTTCAGAAGTAATAAGGTATTTAAACTCGAATGGACTGGTGGCTCATTTGGTAGTGATCGATTCGACACCAAACACAGCAAAACAAACGATCTTAAGATGGAGATTTGTGTTTCTTCATATCTGGGTGTTTAATTTTATATTTATGTACATTATATACCTATACTAAATAACGAAGTACAAATACTTTCATTGGTCTGATACCCAAACACAAGTCCACTACTTAACTACTCACTTTAGAATCGAAGGAATGATAATATTGCCTGACAATAACAAACTATTTTCATCAAAAATCCAAAATTATTCGATCATGTTTACTTCTTCTACTCTAAAAAACATGACGATGCCGGAATTAATAAAAAATCTTCAAAGATCCAAATGATTAGATGATCTTTACTTGTTATTAATTATACACAATGTTACCCGAAGCTCCGACAATTTGCGTGTGTCAAATGTTTCTTTACCAGTGCTCGTGTAAACAGAAACCTAATTATTAACAGCCACTGCGATATCGTATCTTTCAAAACAAACGCGCCTCCCCGTGCGTGTATTTTTCCACATTTGAACATAAAGGGTGGGTACAGATAACAGAACATTTTGATGTTACGTACAAACGAACAAAGATCGTACGGAATGAGGTCAGATATATAAACATCAAAACATCATTATCGTGGGCTACGTTTAATGTTCAAAGATAGCTCCGTGTTTTTCGTTATTTCAATAGCCCAAGAAATACAAACTTGGCCTAAGAAATACATGTGTTACGACACAACGTATCTACTTTTTGGAATCATATTGCTTTTACTTCACGTGTCAATTTACACCAAGTTGTTGGCAAATGAATAATTAATTTTCCTTTTACTAATAGTGATTTTTATCGTAAGACTTTTTAATTAAGCAATTTATAGGTCGCCAGCAACTTATTTCTCCTTTTAAAATTGTCTTAAATGTTTATGTTTTTTCCAGAGAATACCCAAAGGTATACAATCCATTTCATTTCCTTCGAACAGTAAATGGCTTAAAACGCTCGCTATTTTGTGAGTAAATAAAATGCTCTCGCCGAGTACAAAATCTACAGTCCAGTGAACTTAATATACTCTTATAATGTAAACAAACCGTGACTCTATTTACAAAAAGAGGCTTAGGGACAAATTGAAAAGAATTACACACTTAGGCCGCTGGAGACTTTATTAACTGATTAATTCAGTCTGCAAGGACATATTTTCGCAATTTCGTTTCCACAACGAAGGATACATGGGGTCATAAATTAGAAGCAATGGCGTCTAGCTGCTGTGAGGTTTATTGTGATTTATGCAAGTGATTATCGATCGGCCGAAACTGGCGTGGTTGGCGTCTATTTAATGGTTTAGTTAAATTAAGCGCGGGATTTTAAATGGTGTACGTACTTTAAAAGTAAGTGGTTATAAATTGTTATCTAGCTTTTGACAACTGTAAGACCAAAGTAGAACCATTATAGAGCAAGTAGTCCATGGGACTTTTAAGTTTGGATAGATTTTGGTCCTATATATACCCACATTTGTAATTACCTACATGTACATCGATATTGCTATTTAGCAATATCGATGTACATAGATGTACATATCAAGATACATTTGTATCTTTAGCTTCTTTTACACACAAGATAGGAGGTGGATTGAACGATTTAAGAAATTCACGCAGGATAGCACTAGTGCTTCTAGATACTATTGACCGACTATTGGTTTCCCATAGACCATAGACGCATATAAGCCTCACCGGCGTTCGAAGGGTTAAACATATACTATAAAACAGAAATAGCTAAGTGTATGGTACGCTAGTTTCAGCAAACGAAATACGATTGTATTATTTTCCTTCACCAGTAACAAGGACCTAGTAGCAAATTCATACATAGGTTTTGTAAAAATATTTTTGGTACGTATCGAATTTAAACCGATGACTCCTGGAACAGTGCCAAGTTATTAACTAGTGAGCTACCGACTCAAATCGACCCAGCAACATTGGACGAAGCTAAAAAACTCTCTGTATTAAAATGACACTTGCACTTCGACCGAACCCACAGCATTTATCAATTTCGTATAACCTGTTTCATTTTGAACGAATTACTCGACAAAAGCGTCTCTGCCGCGAAAATTATTCACAGGGAACAAAGCGACACCTACCTCTGCGGGCAGGTGTCTGAAATTCGGAATTCATTGCGTCGTAAACAAAAGGACGATTTTTAAAAGGTTCAACGTGAGAACCGCGGGATCTGTTTTTTCGCCATAACTCACTGTCGACTATAGATTTGCGGTCGCTACGACCCGATCGATGGGTTTTAGGTTGCGTTTCGTTATTAATACTGTCGGGTTCTTTCTTTTGTTGTACGAAGTAATTGGCAATGTGTAGGATACTCGCGTTATGTTCAATTAAGTCAGATGTCTGATGAGATCTAATATATACTCGTACGTATTGATTAATTGATATATACGGTAGACTGGATGTCTTCACTTACTGTCGGAAAAAATGGGACATGGGAAAAGTATGTAAAGTAATAATCATTTTAATTTGGGGATTGGGGATGTAAGGGAGCGAGGCATCAGCTTTTCGCTCCGAGCCATCCTGACTTGCCCGTGGTGCATCCTGCTGAATAAAAGACGAGACTCTAGCAACCGAAGGATGACGGTATAACCATCACAATAAAAGGCTAAGCTAAATACTACAAATCGATGACGGGCAGCAGCGTCACCGGAGCGAGAAGCTACGCCCTTCGATCGCCAACCCGCCTGCCCAGCATGGCGTGTCTTTAGATGTTTGCCCAAAGCGGCGAACAACTGGAGAGACCTATGTCCAGCGGCTGATGATGATGATGATGTGATGTAATAAAAAAAGTTGATAAATCTTTATTTCCTTGTCACATTACATATTTTTCGATCGTATCATAAACCTTAGTTAATGCTACAATGTTAACCGATTGTAAATCAAGCTATAAATGTGATAATATAACTAACAGTTTGAATAAGTGTACCGGTAGGTATAGATAGAAAAATATCCGGTAAATAAAAATTTCAAAACAATTCTATTTGCAAAATAAGATTCCAAAACAAATGTTTTTACAAAAAAATCTCGTTAGCCACGATTCCCCGATAAGTGTGCAAGTTATTTCCTTGACATTTGCTTTGCAAACAAACAAATATTGGAAACCCATATCATCGCCCTAGTTGCCTACTTACAGTCGCGTCAGCCTGTCAAACTGTCCAACTCGTAATACAGGTAACGACAACTTTACTCATGAATTTAGTTACACCGTATAGTCTTAGTATAAGAGTTAATATTGTTTGGCAACTGTGATTTAAGTTGGCCGACTGTCCTGTCCGTGTCCGATTGTCAGCACGCGGAAAAGTGTGTGACGTCTTTATTGA
The DNA here is from genome assembly GCA_031163375.1 of Conogethes punctiferalis. Lineage (NCBI taxonomy): Eukaryota > Metazoa > Arthropoda > Insecta > Lepidoptera > Crambidae > Conogethes > Conogethes punctiferalis. The sequence continues at coordinate 9,051,176 of CM062082.1, forward strand.
AGTTATGACGTAGCGCTACTAACTTTGTTAACTTAGAGGTCACATGCGGGAACACATATTTCGCTTTATTATACCGCTGGAGGAAATTGGTTTACGACTAGGGTGCTTTATGATTTGTGCGGCTTCATAAATTGCTGTTTCTTATGTGCTTTGTTGTTAATCGACAAAAGACGTATAGTGATCGTAAAATCAATTACCCAGAAATGAATTGTTGCGGAATTCCTGCTGAAGACGAAGTAACTCTTAAGTAATGTATGATGAAACTATAATAATGCTAAGTTTCTATAGATTGATACACAGCTTGCCACCACATAGACAGACACTGCTCAATATACTCATTTATCCCACCTGAAGTATACTTGCCTTAATAATCCAATAGTTTTTAAAATGCTGGGTAACACAAAGTTAAAAAATAATAATAACAATAAGTAGCATAAGACTAAAACCACACAACGCCATCTAGCCCCAAACTAAGCAGTAGCTTGAACTAGACAGCTGATAAACTTATGATACTTTTTTTTGTAATTAAATACACACTTAAAATAAACACGTGTTTATGCCCACGTGTTTGTACACTGCGGGAAAATCTGCCTTCAAATTATGGATTACAATGAGAGTCTCCAGAGCATTCTGTTTGGGAATAAAATTTCAGTAGTAATTCTTTTCAAAGAGTTTTATGGTTTTATATTAAACCAGCACTTGGTTAGATATGTGTTCACAGAATCGTAAAATATCTTTACAAAATAGTTAAGCATAGCGCAATAAACAGTAGTTCTGCAAATATCTTACAAAGTATGGGTGGAACTTCGTAAACTCTGCAAGTAGAGCACGACAGTTTATGTGGTACTGAAAAATATAATTAAAACTGTATATTTTATTAATTTGTATAATTATGAATTCATTCATTCAATATTTTTTCAAGAGCTTTGCTCTTGTCGGTGGAGCAGATTTTATTCTTCCCTGGACTTCGCTAGCACCTTCAACTCCCTGTACGTGTCTTGGCCTTCCTTTTCCGCCCTGTCTTCTATTTTACGCAGGTCGTCAATCCATCTAGCGCGGTATCTACTGCAGAACTTTCCTGCTCCACCGATCGTCAGGCAACAGGGGGTCAACGGGGCTGAAGGTCACCTGATGGTAAGTGATCACTTCAGCCCATAGACGCCGCAACACCAGGGGAGTTACAGGTTCGTTGCCCTTGAGAAATCTATAGGCTCGCTTTTCGAAGATCCCTAAGTCATACTCACTCGGGAAAAATGCAGCTGGAAACCGATTCCAAAGAACATTTGCACGAGGCAGAAAATTGCACCCAAAACGCACAGTGGACGATCTCCAAATCTCCAAGGATGTTCTCTTCAATTCTTCAGTTCTGCGGCAGACGTGGCCAGCGCATTGCCACTTCTTGCTTATTTGAGCAGCCACGTCACATGTTACCTGCAGTAATTTACAAAACCCGACGAAAGAACAAAGTCGAACTGCACGTCAATACCAAACGAATCTATTGCATGTCGTACCCCCGAGTCATTAGCGTCTGCGAAACAACTCTGGCAATATTTATTCAAAGTTACTCGGGCCGTCATTTGCGTAATGGCTTAATTGGAAAGTTTCGTTGAGTCAGTCAATTTTCGTGCCGGTGTGACGCGAACCGAGCGACTCCTTGCGTGCTAAACGTGTTTCACGCCCTCTGAAAATGAAGTTCGATATTTTTTTTGGGTTCAATACTTAGTACGAGGTAATTTTAAACCTTTGTAGCATCAATCGGACGCAGCTGTACCTACTTTTTGTTATATTTATTTTGTATTCGCTTTGGTGCGACCTTTTTAGTGTAGGACGGTTTAATTTCTGTTTTTAAGGTGCAATATTTTTTTGATTATATGAAAAAGGCACGACATACAGGTTACAAAGCGCTGCGTTAAACATTATGAAGGCAAACCTTTGATATGGATAAATAGATGTTTAATAATGTTATATGTACAGAACCACTTATTAAACGACGGGTTAACTTGGCTACTTTTTTAAACGTGACTAATTGTTGGCATGTTCATGGCAACCCGTGTGCGAAGGTGTCGGGTCGCGTGCGCCGCTCAGCTGGCCGATATGGCGGACGTCCATGTTAATTTGTAGTAAAATTGGACAGGGAACTCCATGTTAAGGTCTTCGAGAAAACTGTGGAATGTTTGTTTAGGGGATTTGAATGGGAATAATAATTATAACAGCATTTTTTAGCAAAAAAGCCGACTTCAATGTGGTGACAATGGGACTAACTAGTAAGTAAGAATTACTTTTTTTTTTATAAGAAGAGCTTTCAGGATGACCTCACTCCACCTGATGGTAAGCGGTCGTAAGGTCCAAAAGTTAGGTCGACATGCACAACTATTACTACAAAAAACTCCCTTTCGAACAAAAAAAACGCTTTCCAAATCTGATTACAACTCTCGGAGAAGGGTAACTAACATGTGGCCTATCATCTTTCCCCTCCAAGCCAACTTCACCTGCCCGTAGTGCATCTTGCTGAATAACAAACGAGGCGCTGGCAAGCGACAAGGGGCGGTACAACCGCCACAATTGAAAGCGTAGCTAAATACCACAGGCCGATGACGGACAATAGCGTCACCAGAGCGAGAAGTTACGCCCTGCGATCGCCAACCCACTTGCCCAGGGTGGCGATTATGGGAATATCCTCTAGATGTTTGCCCTATGTGGCGAACATCTTAATAGGTATATGTCCAGCAGTGGACTGCAAAAGGCTGATGATGATGAGGTCATTTGCCAAGTGACTTGAGTTACCGAGTTATTTGATATCATAATTTATTTGCACAGGTCTTGATGTCAACCGTACCTAATAAACAGTGTTTGAAAAACCTTTTGTTATAGCAACGATGAGGATATCGAATAGTCTATAGCCGTTTAAAGCAATACGTTTCTTTTATTGCCACTTACAATTGTAGAATGTGTCGTTAAGAACATATTTGAGTCTAGTTTTGAGCTGAATCTGCTAAAGAAGAGACTACATGACTACGCGTAAAGTAAATTGAAGCCTTTGAACGCTAAAACTGGAAAATGTAAATTTATTCTTGAACGTAATACATACTTATCCCGCTTTCTAATACTATACTTCAAGCATTTACAATTTTCTTTTTCTGATTAATTTTCTCAGAAATACCTAAGTGGTTACCACAGCCATGTAAATAATTTCTCTTATTTACATGGCTATATAATAATTTCTACGTTTCAGAGAAATAACATCAGGTATATATATAGCAGTATATATTTTGTAACACCTAACAATTATAGTCTTGTGTATTTACGCATGGTCATCATTCTCAACCAACTCAAGTAAGTATTTCTTCAATAAGTGTTTGAACCTACGCTACCTTAAAGTATGATAAGACCTTAGTTACTAAGTTATTAATATCATCTAATGACAGTATGGCATTGCACTTTTAGTGCCTCATTCATAGAGACGCGATGCATTGCGAGACGCGACCCTGAAAAATCAAACATATTATTGACTGTGCTAGATCATAGGGACACGCGAAGCCCGACCGGGAATCCCGATCGGCCGACGACACAATACATCATGGCCACCAAACACACACGGCCCAGAGACCGAATAATGCCTGAAGGGAAGTTCCTGAATGAAACCTTTTTGATATTAATTTATGTTTTTATACTTTTTTATTACTTTTTGTATTTGTATATGTCACTGCCTGTGGTCACTGCTAAGTGTTGTCTGGTAAAAAGCCTTTGCCAAATACAATTTTTCTGATTATAGTAGACGGCGAAGAAGAAGAATAATATTCGCGCAGGTGTCTATAAAGAAAATACCCGATGCGTCTCCTTAAACGAGACCTTAAACTTCGTTATCCTAAAAATCTATGAACAAACTTTCACAACTGGCTGAAAATTATGCAAAACAATTGTAACGGACACTTAAATTGAAATTTTAATGCAAAAACGGTGGCCCGATAATGAGTCTGCCCAGGACAGAGTTAAGCAGGCGTCGCGAGCCAAACTAAAGTTCTTAATTAATTAATATCGATCTGGCCGAAGTTAGGTAATTAATAGAAACGTGGTCCCCAAAACTTAGATAACCCTTTGAGAAGTTCACGTATTAATCCAACGAGGAGACAATGAAAACTTCCCTGGAACAAAAGTTCCTGTCTATAAAGCGGGTAAAGTTACAATATCGGAGGTACCGGGGACACTTTTTGCACTCCCTCTGGTTATGTACTTTGGGAACAGTTGGGAAATTAGAAATGGATGTTGAAATAGTCTTCTGACTCATCTAGTCTTTATTAAGTTCCCAAGGGCAAAGAGTTTCCACAGATGCACTGTATGTACGTGACTGTAGAAGTTGCAGTTCGTGACTGCGATGCTTAACTTTTGGGATTAATAAGGTGTTTTTTTTTTAATAATCGCATAGTCACTGTATTCTGGCTGATGTTGAATAAATGTATAAGTCTAAAATTATCTTGAACACTTGGAAATTATACCTATCTCTCTGGGATTCGAGATTTTGGCAAGAAAGAAAACTCGCACCGTGCAAATTCTTGGGACTTGCACTATACTTATTGCCGACCGGTCGGCAAATTATGTACAGTTGGACCACTCTCAAGTGTAAAACAGAAAATCGATAGTCTAGCAACTTTTTGACGGTGATCGAAAGTTTGTAGTGTTATATCGTGAGGCAATTCATTGGTGATGAGGCTCTTGGCGCCCTTCTCTATTATCATTATCATCATCATCAGCTTGTATTAGTCCACTGCTGGACATAGGCCTCCTCTAATGTTCGCCACTTAGGTCGATCCTGGGCTTCTCGCATCCAGCACTTGCCAGCCGTCCTGCGCAAATCGTTACTCCATCTGGCCTGAGGGCGTCCTATATTACGTTTGCCGATACGCAGTCTCCACTCCATTATCTCGCGGTCGTGGTCTCTATTATCTCCAACACCTAAAGCTGGTATTTAGCTGATCCAATCCAAAATGTAAGGCATTTACCTCAACCATCCCAGTCATTTGTTCAGAATAATCATATTTTCTACTTCGGAGTCGGAATGCACTTTCCAGAATCAGTACTGAACATATCAAAGCCAGCTTGTTGTCTTTTCGACTATAGTTCCGCCGTGTCCATAATATTCGCCTATGTACGTTAAGTGGTAGGTACCTATCCTCAATAACTAGTAGTACACCATTCCTCTTTGCTGTTTCTACGAATAAACATCCGACTTTTAACACAAAGGGGACCTTAACAAACGAATACCCAGTCCATGCTATATTTAACCATCCCGCAGCGATTTAATAACTTTCAACACTCGCTATTCGAGTTCACAACATATTTCTCGGCGAGGTCAGGACAGACGGGATAGTATTTTATTTACAGTCGTCCCAGATTAGTCCTGTGGTGATACACCCCAGGAGGATTTAGTGAACACTATTTTATGCACCGGTGGGTATTCATCAAATGCAGGGAAATTTTAAATTGAACGACTTTAGTTGGCAACTGCGAGCATACTGTTGGTTAGTTCGGTGAATCTGAACGGGAATGGGATAGCCGAATTTGTACGAATTGAAAAGTCTGTTCGGAAGGTATTATGAGTTTTATTTTAATAAAAAATAAATTAAAACTATAAAGACCAAAGAGGTATGGTACTTTTTTTTACAACGCATACAGTGTAAAATATGTAACCATGAAAAAGTGTCAAATGCAGACTACTTTGTACCTACTAAAGAGGTCAGTAAAGAGGCTAGGTATATATGTCGCAGTCATCTGGTTGAATCTCCTATTCAATTGAATCGCTAGCGCGTTCATTGAATGACGACATTCAATTGAATAACTAGACCGAACGTTGACTAAACACGCGTCACTTAACGTCCAACTAGGTAGCGGATTGAAACATAGCCCTTTGAAAAGAGCGGACGTAAAAGCAGTCAAGTGATTGTAATTTAGTTCATTTTTTTCCCGCGCGGCGTTAGTAGTCACTAAAACAAATATGGCGTCGAACATGATCACCTGAGTGTTGATATTTTTTTGATTAGATTTACTTTAAACTGACTTATACGTAATAAAATAGTGTGACAGCATGGATTTACCTAATAATACGCCGCCTCCGGATACTTTTAAAGAAAAATTAAAAACTAAACATTAAACAGTCGGCTTTTACCCATTCAACGACTATGCTAAAATGACGTTCAGTCAAGACGTTGAACGTTTCATTCAATAACTTGACGAGTTGACCTTTAGGCATTCAATTAAATGTCGTCATTCAATGAACGCACTAGTCATTCAATTGAATAGCAGATTCAACCAGATGACTGCGACATATACAATACATACTCATAAATATTTTTTGTCAGTAGTTATGACGACCTGAGTTAACTTTTTTTAGTTTACTATCAGGCGAATGGCAGCGGAATGACATAACGTCATATTTAAAAAAAAATCTAATCTGTATAATGACTAAATTTATACAGACATAGTAATAGTGCGTATCTTCAATGCTAAGTTTTAATACAGGGTGATAAATATTTTAAAGTTCAAAACTGCAGAGCTAGTCTAGCTTACTGGTACAGTTACTTAAGCGCTTTCCTTTCTTTCGTGGACATAAAGTTCTCAAGCACCCTTGGCATTGTTCACCGCACAATCAGAACCAGTGTGTCAAAGTATGTAATCCCGGGCGTCTAGTTTAACGAAGCGTTGTGGAACTTTTTGGACTTTGTACACGTAAACAACTGTATCAAAATGTCGTGCCAAATTCTACTTTATCACCCGCTCATATGGCCGCTTTTCGCCAGCATCTGACCAAGTGATTACGTCTCTGCCCCCTTCGCGGATTCCGAATGTACTTTTTTGATGCCCTCGTTAGACTCAGTACGTCTTCAATTACTCACCCGGCTTTGATTTTAATCCCTAAGTTTCGGGTTTGAGCAAAGTTGCGATGTTAGTGAGTAGGTAACTTATGTGTTTAGTTTTAGAACTCGTCATATTTTCTACCTATTCAAAATCTATGTATGAATGTTCAATGATTATAAATGTTCAAATATTATTATCACTTTGAAAAGTTCTGAAAATAATTCGACCTTTATTTACAAAATAATATCTGATAAGAGTTTCATTGCGCTTTACTCACTTACCTTCCTATCCCGAGGTTGAATCTGAGTCTGTTTATTTGTGACGCGTTCTTGCCTTACCTACCTAGTACATGTATTGTTTATGCAAGAGGCGGCAGACGAACAATTGTGATGCCGTAGCTGTTCGGAAAGACTGTCGCAGGAAGTTAGTTCCACAAAGCCGAGGTGCGAAGCAAGAAGTTCCTCATAAAGCGTACAGTGGACGATGGCCCACCATCGAGAGGATTAGGATGAAGTTGAAATCGGTTACGTGTGGTGCCAGAGACGTTGCACCATGTGCGATCTCTACTGCATCTATCATGGGGAATGTTCTGAAGAATTGTTTGGTTTACTGCCTGCAGCCGAGTTTCGTCACCTAAATATCTAATTGTTATTGTTGAGGGTCATTGTCGTTGAGTCTAAAATATCTGCATTTCAAATTCTTTTAATTGTGGTGAAATGACTACTAGAACTCTGAGCGCAAAAATTATTTATAAATAAACAACTAAATAATTCATGAAAGATTTTGCGTAATCACGGCATCTGATCACCGAAACGATGTTTACGCTCAATTTTTGTTAACAACATCAAAACGTTAATTACCGGGGATTAATTAAAAGCAAACCAATTATAAGCGTATAGGGTTCTACTCCGTTGATTTCATTAATATTACATCACAATTACCGTTAGTAGGTACATAATCAGAAATAGCAAATGTTGAAAAAGTATTATAGAATTAACAAGGCTCGCTACACACGATGGGCAATTTGTTGTTTATCCATATATGTTACTCATCTCATCCAATGGGTGTTGTAGAAAACGATTAAGAGAGTATCAGGAAATGACCAGCATTATTCAGTTGGTTATCAGTTCTTCCATAACATATACACGGCCATCGCTTTGCTTCGGGTATTTAAAAAAAACATTAAAACCTCCAAAAGTATCTCTATAGTGTTCCTCTTCAATGTTATTTTTATTATTATTATACATTATAAAGTTTCCTCTTGAATCTCTATATATTTCAAAACCGCATGAAAAACTGTTTCGTGGTTTTAAAGATCTAAGCACACATAAGGACAGACAGACAAAAGCGATTTTGTTTTATACTATTTAATGTACATTGCATTGACCTAAGATTAAATCGAATAGCTGTCAATCATTATTGCTTTCACCAATTCCTAAGACCAAAACACATGTCTATATAATTTTCATTATTCAGCAATTGAAACAGATTGCTTTGTTAATGGAACGTAATATCGGTCTCCGGTCGTATTGCTATTAGCACTGAATATCTCAGTGAAATTAGGAATTCCTGTTAGCTCTTAGGCGTTATTGTATTCTAATTAACGTTATGCAAAATAAGATTGAAATGTGAAAATCGTGTTTAAAATTAAGTTCAGATGGTTATTTTCAACGATAATTAAAAAGCTTTACGATAAATGAAATGGAAACATTGTTAATCCGTACAGTTTGCTGGTACAATTTTAGTATATTTTTTACTAGTGAGACCTAATAGGGCAAGCATTATATAAGAAAACTAGGTTCTAGTTAATACAACTAAGTTCTAGTTAAGTTGGTAACAGACAGGAAGGAAAATTAACATCTTGTGTTGTATTTAGATTAGGCATGTAGGTAAGTATTAGTTTCACATAATTGTTTTATTGTGATATTCTCTCTGATATATAAATAAATGCTTAAAAAGTTAATAAATTTGGGTCCGATGTACGTGTGTATAATATCATCAAATATTCATCATTGTTTATTACTTAATGCTTCAGTATTTTTCATAAAATGCAAAAAAAATATATTCATAAGCCACGGTTCTCGAAATGCTACGCTATTTACTCTACACTAAGGCAGTAATAAGACAGGCTAAGTTGAATACAAAGTTATTTATTTAGGGTCTTAAAATGAAGGGTTTCAATGTTTACGCCTAAAGGGGCACTCCGGTTCTAAACGGCGCAGTTTCGGTGACCGATTTGGATCGCCTAATGGATGTACCTACTCGAGGAAAGTTTGTTAAAATTGATCGGAAGAATAATTAAACTTTGATACGTTATGGACAATTCGTATACCTAAGAGTTTTCTTAAAATAGATTTTTTACATTATTATTTCCTTCCGGGTACTGAAGGAAGGAAGGAAGGGAAGGGAAGGGAAAAAAGGTGGGAAATCGTCGCGGTAGAGGCCGTCCCCCTATGAGATGGGTCGATGAGCTAACCAAGACGGCTGGACCGATTTGGATGAAAGTGGCAAGATGTAGGCAGAGATTGAAAGATTTGGAGGAGGCCTACGTCCGAAGACGGACAAGTGAAGGGCCGGGATGATGATGATGATGATGATTATTTCCTTAATTTTATTAAACTTTGGTGATGATCCTAAATTAAATAGATGTGTTAGATGACATACATAGCCTACTTAGCCAATATAGGTCTTAATTTGTATTATGAATAAAATGTCTCGCAGAACACCCAGAATCAAATTAATTAGGATTTATATTTTGATGAGTGTTCGCCGGAATTATTTAATTTGATCCCTTTCACCCCTTTTTCCAAAGCCTTACAGCGCGTTTTGCCTCTACCTTCATAGTGGCCCGGGAAAGGCTAAACTATGGAACTCTTAGTCGGACCCTTTGTTCCCCGTGTGATCTTCTAGAGATATTCCGATGTTCAAGGGGAGAGTGAACTGGATTTTACTGGGTGAGTGCGTTCCATCGTTGACTAAGATATTGTTTACGATCAGAATCGCTTACCCCTCTGGGAGAAAGGCGTGACGGTATGTATGTATGTATGTAGAATCGCTTACCCATTTCGAATTAAATTGGGAATAGGTAAATGATATTCATTGGCCTCGCATGGACTAATAATTTGACCCTGAAATATAGTTTAAATTGATGACTGTATTTTGTGCTACTATAAAAAATATTGTTGTTACTAAGCAGTAGTATGTTTGTCATCCTATCTTTAGCATAGACTGATTAATACAATTATTGAATATCTATTCTATATTAAAAGACAGTTCGACATTCGATAACCACAAAGCTAACTTATAATAAGACATCACAGGCACTTGTCAGTATTAGTCAATATGATACACCGATAACTACAAGATTAATTACCACTTTGTCGTTAATTAACCTACCCCATTTGACGGGAATATTATTAAATTACCGATATCGAGTTGGCTCGATGCGCGCAACTCAAGTGTTTGGCATATTTGCTTTATGTGTTCATTAACTACTTATTAAAATTGATTCGGGGACTTGGTGTTTTCTCAACACTTCATTTTTATGATAGTCAAATGTTTCGGCATCAGTCAGTGTGTAGCATGGAAGTAATTAGTACTTAATACTTCCATGGTGTGTAGCCTCAATATTTGCTTTATGTGTCCATTAAGTACTTATTCAAATTGGTTCGGATACTTAATTTTTTTTTCAACACTTAATTTTTATGATAGTTCAATGCTCCGGGATCAGTTGGTTTATAGCCAGAATATTTTCTTTTTATTTTCATTAACTACTTATAAAAATTGTTTTGGAGACTTGGTAGGTATTCTCTCAATACTTCTTTTTTATATGATAGTCAAATGTTTCGGCATCAATCAGTGTATAGTCTCAATATTTGCTTTATGTGTTCGTTAACTACTCATTAAGACTAGAAACGAGACTTTACCTTCTCTCAACGCTCCATATTCACAATAGCCAAATGCTTCAATATAAGTCGGTGTACTCAAAATAATCCGGTGGTGACTGATATATGATTGTTTTGGTTCCTTGTCCGCTGCCATTACTGCTTGCATGCTTGGTAAAAAAACTTAATATTTGAAGGATATAATCGAGCGAAATTCATCAGCAGATCATATATTGTGCCCCCAACGAGGGGCCGAGTCTACCCTAAAATGGTGCAATAAGGCCTTAGACAACCAGTTTGTCCAGGTAGGTACAGGTTGATGAACTTCAACACAACTTATCATTTTAATCCCGGATGTTTCTTCGTAATGTACTTTAACCGTAAAAGTGACGACATTAGAAAACACAGTGGAACATAGTAAGATTTTAACGGGCTCTCTCACATGGAAGTCAATAGCCAAAACCACTATGTCACAGAGCAATTCGTAATTCATCTGCTTCAGATGTATATATGCCTTATTATGTTAATCCCGCCTCTGTTCATCATGAATTCAGTTATTATTATTGAACCAAAAGGAATAATTAAGCGACTTAGTGAACTATATTCGGTAGGTAAATACCGTCTGTTTGTCAACTACAAAACGATCTTCTAATTTGGAGGCTCTCAAGGCTTCAAACTGATACCAAGATAATCCAGCTATTTGAATAGTTTGAATGAATGATTAAAACTTTTCGCCCACCGCTTCCGAACAAAATTTAGGAGTTGTGGGGTAATATTTACCTACTGTATTAGAATTAATAACTGAAATAAAATAGTTTTCAAATAAAAATCTCATCAGTGCATTGCTACCTATCAGTTCGTTCTAAATTATCAAATACACAATTCAAATAAAATAAAAAACAAATGATATGAGCATCAGAAACGACAGCAGCATTATCAATTACAGCATTAATGACCATAGTAAATTTGATTTCGACAAAACTTATGGTAAACAAATTGAGGTACCAGATGTAGAATCATGAAGCCGTTTGCCAGAACATTTAAACTTAATACAATTCGGAACAGGTAATTTCTTAAATTGACCAGAAAAGGAATCGAACCCAACCTTTTAGATCGTCAACAACTCCTTAGATCGTCAACGCTTTAGGCTTAACATTCTAAACATCACACCACCAAGGCCGTAGAATTTACTTGGAAATATTCCTAGATATTATTATTGTGGGTATATGTCTATTAAATTAGATAGGTGATAAGAGAAACAAAAGCTACATTTTCTTTATTATAGCTCACAAAGATAAAACGCTTAAAATTAACGTGATCCACTCATTGTACCTTGGCTTAAGGAACTCGTCTACCAATGAACAAATACAACGTACACCAAAAATGAATATTTTACAGGAGCTCCTTGAGTCTTTGTCACATTTAACAACCTATATCAACCTTTTGTGAAAAACGCCCGACACAAGAGACAAAAATGCAATTACGGAAGAGATGACGGTTTCGTTCTTTTGATCGAAATCACAAAAGGTGAAATTTCAATAGGAGGTTCCCACAATTCATGGAGCAAAATAGGGCCAAACGAACCATAAACCACATTAGCACCAACATAAAATGCGAGCTACCTCTTGTTATAATGAATGTAAAGGCTGGGATACAGTGATCGCAGCTCGATAGCTACGTGACTTGATAGAATTTTAAGACTTTAGTAGGTATATTGACAAAAAAATAGGCATGGGTGAATGTAAGATGGCATATAATTGTAATTAGGCCATGAAAATGTAATAGTTTTTTTTGAAAGACTAGTAAAGATAAAAAATATGCTGTCATAGATAAGAGGTAACATTGTACATGATTGGTACTCGGTATGTTCTCATTTGATCACCAAGACTTTTTAGACCCTATTTTTACCTTTTTTTAAAGCTTATTAGTACACACATCTGGCAGGCAACCCACTTGCTCGTCTGTCGCCTCTTCCATAAAATATATCAAAAATTGCCATTGTATCTTTTGATATTATGAGGTGACATGCAGCCTATATCCAGCAGTGGACTAATGTGGGCTGATTATGATGATGTGGTATGAAATAAAGAAGTAAGATTTGTTGATATAGCGCCAAAAACATGTGGTTCTAAACGGTCTCATGATCATCATCAGTCAGCCTCATCATAGTCTATCGCAGTTCACTGGGGACCTAGGCTTCTCCAGTTGGTCACCACTTTGGTTAGACACCTGTCACTCCCTTACATTTCTCATACGGTCTACAAGAAGTCACGTTAGCGAGTTTCGAAACAAGTTCATTAATTTACCACGGTTTGCAATTTTTGAAAAGGTAATAATCCAAATTTTCCTTGGTGGATGATAATTTCCACCATTCTTATACGATATGAGATGGGACGATCCATCGCACCCTTTTCCTCATTCACACGGGAAAGCAATTCTATGCTCGATATACGCGCTGTATTAATTCAGCGTAAAGGAATAAAACATGACGCATCTTTTTCACTGTAAGCATGACCAAACGGTTAGGGATCTTTGTTTTTAATACTGTTTATTCGGATATAAATCTCTTTAGCAAACTTCTCCGCCTCACGTTTCCAAAGTGCTCATGAAAGTTTTGAGTGAAAAATTACTGTAATAATTTTCGTAGAACTGCGGACGTCTGTTGGCGTCTTTGTAATTAGATCTCGGAGTGAACTCGAGTTTCCAACGGTCGTTTTCTTAATCGCTTTGTTAGTTAGTTATATTCCGATAAATGTCACTAAATCTGTTTCTGTGTATAATAAATATTCAGTTCAACTCACTTGGGAGATGGATTTCGAAATATACAAAATGTTATGCAGGGTCATATTTATGCTATTTTCCATAGAAGTCTGAGAAATTTTCGCGCATGGCTAGTCTACAAGAACATTTTGGCCACAGGCAACATGGGATATTAATAAGCAAGTGTATATGCAAACGTGCTTTACGCACTTTTTCACCCAAATAACCAAGTTGGCACGAGGTGCCGTCGGAGGTGTATATACTTTCCTTAGCACGTAGCTTGAAATACCAAGCTTTTGGATTCGAATAGCTACAGTTACTATTCGTAAGTGGTTATTTTTTATAATTGCTTTCACCTAAACCGTTAGAGCAGACAACACTGAATCGATATTTAAATTGAGTATTAATTTGAGAAGCCAATCCAAATCTCACCCAACCAATATTAATGTATAAATTAAATAACATAAGAAGCAAAACGCCACAAAATTCTGTTTGCGAAGTTTGTGTTATCTGTGCAATAAATCCAGAGATCCCGCAACATCATGGCAGATTAATGACCGAAATTTGTTAGAAAAACAAACAAACTTGCTTTATTAGTAAGGTTTTGTCTGAATGTTCATTACTTTACACTGAAGGATTAGAAATTTGGTTTTATTTAAATTTGATTTGTCGATGCTGAATGCCGTGTATTTTGTCATCACAAAGGCAGTGTACCTACCCATGTTGATTCTAAATTATGGTGTAGGTATATGTAAACTTTTGTTATACTTATAAACGTTGTCTATTCTATTCATCCAAATTATAATGATTTAAACAGATGATTATTGTTGGATAAATTAATATCGAATAGATATTCCATATATTTAATTATTCAAGGTATACAAACAGAAAGCGCGGTTTAATCGAAAGCGGTATGCGCGTTTAAAAAAATCCATTTTAAGCTACTTTGATTCCATTATGACAATTACCAGAGACAGAAACCCGTAGAGCAAAAGAAGCCCGAACTCCGAACATAGTTAAATAAAATGTATTTGAATTAATAATTAACAAAACCAAAACAATGGGCGGAGGTTTCAAATTAGAATTCAAGACAGTTAAGTAATCAACCACTTGAATGAATATCGCATTTTTCTTTTTCGACGTATTTTTAAGTAGAAACATAAAAGTTGCATTAAACAACACTCCGGAGAGATTAATATCGCAATCTCGGAACTCGTGAACAAAAGCGGACTTTTAATTTTAAAATCGGGCGAGAAATTACCGGGGATTAATGTCATTCTAAAAGTTTCGCAAACATCTCGTAAGTCCCGAGAAAAAGTTGTAAAATTTTTCTGCAAGGTGCAATGAATCTAAGAAGGGGCGTTATTAGAAAGTTCTTCTGCGCGGATTATTCTCGCTTCGTCGGCAAATTCTCTCCTGGGATATTATGGTCGTGTATTAAAAAGTTGTGTTTTGCCTTGTTTACCACCCACTACATTAAAATCCGCTGGGGAAGATGAAAGTCTTGAATATATAAAGTACTCCACCGTAACTCCTATATGATTTATACCGATATAATTCTACCGTATCTGCTGAATTATTTGTATCAATATTTGTATAACCTGGTTGTTATCACATCTAAATGTAATATTTAGCAATAGTGTAAAGTATCTCCTATCATCTCACAGAATGGGCTTCAAAATAAAGAACGTATTCCAGAATCCAGTCATAATTTTATCACAAGTCAGTCATGAAAGGAAGAACATAATTCAAGGTTAAGGAATTTTCCTGTCTAACTGACACCATTTATATCCTGCATAGCTCGTGCATGTAAAATGGCTATGTATCTTCTTGAAAAATGTTCCAAGAAAATGGTTCCGTACGTTGATTCAAGTACAAAAGACGACGCGAGACAAATAGTGGTGCGTTTAGTGCCAGAACAACTTAACCAGTAGATTTGAAACGATACATTTTATCGTGTTTTTAAAAATAATGTTGAAAGCGGAGTAAACAATAATCCATCTTCATAATGAACCTTCCCCAGCTTCTTACAACTTACTTTAAAATTATTAAAATATTGAATCATTCCTACACTTCCTTGGAAAGTAAATTAAAAAGGCGTTATTATGAAGCCATTGATACTATCCATTACTATCCATTGATAATAGCCATTAAAATATATCTCTTGTATAGATTTTACCAATGTTTTACCTAACAATTGCTTGGCGATGAAAAGTTAACATGTTTAAATGACTCTAGACGTGTTCCTTAAAGTCTTGAGCGACTAATTCAGACCCTTATTCTGTTTCACTGTGGAAATCAAATGGTAATTTGATAAATCGAGAGAGATAAATAAATAGAAACAGGGAGAGAGAGAGAGAGTTACACAACCGTAACAGAGCACAAGTTAAAAAGTTCAAACCAGAACACTCTGTTGGGAAAAACTTGAAACGAATAGCTGAAGAAGACCATGAATATGCAATACATAAAACGTAAACGTCTACTGGTAACAAAGTTCTTGCTGTAGCGACATCCACGACGTCAGCGCACAAAGGCTACGTTGAGATTCACGACGCTAATACAGAAAGTTAAACGGCCCTTGTTTTAGTTTTACGCCTGTCAAAAGTTTTAAAAGTTGTCCCCGAAAGAGGACGACGATTAGTTGCGTTCGAGTTTTGTAGTGTTTCTGAAATTCTTTGAACTTGCTTCCTACCTGGGATGATAGCTTTTAACTGTAGTTTTTTTTGGTGTAGATTTTAAAGTAATCTGTTCCATGAAAGTTGTTCTTTTGTTGCCGCAACAACAGGATTAAAATTATTTTGTTACTTTTTATCAGATAAAATGAAGTCATTGTGCTGAGCTAAGATAAAAAAGAAGGTTATTTAATCAGGTTTATGTAGTATGAAATATTTCCGATATCACCAAATAGCGACCGCGTCGAGAATCACAGAGAAAACAGCTAATACGAAAAGTTAAACGACTCTTGTACAACGGTTGTCAAAAAGGAAATTTTATTCCCCCTGTACTGTGCTTCGTACAACTTTACTGCCCCCAGAGATAAATTATCGCGAACTCTGTAAAAAATGACAATTTGGCCCGCACTTTATGGTGATTTTGTTGTTCAAAAATGTGTCTTTCAAACTGCTATGAACAGTATTTAAAGCGTAATGATCTTTTTTCTTGAAGAATGTTTACTTGTGTATTTTCCTTTTTAATGTTATTTATGAGACTGATGATGATGGAAAATATTATATTCAATATCATCCTATCGCAGTCAGTGGACTGTGTGTATCCAGTAGTGACTGGACATAGACCTCTCCAGAGGTTCATCAATTCATATCTTCATTCACGACACGGGTAAAGGTTCCAGGAGTTAGTTACTCCTGGAAGTTTTACCCATAATCGCCACGCTGAGCAGGCGGGTTGGCGAACGCAGGGCTTAGCTCCTCGCTCCGATGACGCTGCTGCCCGTCATCGGCCTGTGGTATCTACCATGATTAAAAGTGTAGCTAAGCACTTTTAATCATGATGGTTATACAGCCACCAGTCGGTTGCCAGAGTTGGTTATTATAACAGAATGCACCACGGGCAAATGAGGGTGGCTTGGAGCGAACAGATGATAAGTTGCTCCTTTACTCTATTGTTTAACTAACTGTACCTGTAACATCATATGCATTGATCTAGTCTCAAGGCTTAGGCACTTATGTTAATCAGAGTCAACTCAGTGAACCTACTCGTACTGTAAACATGTGAATGTTTATCTTAAATGTGATTAGAAGCCCGTGACACCGGGCATAGAAGGTGGGTCACTATTAAATGAGGACATTGTCGTAACTTGTATAAGTGGAGCTTTGTAGATATACCTGACAATAATAGTAGAATTTCTGTTACTGTTTGCCGTCATTCAACTATTTCCCCTATTGGTTATATTCTGTCCTCAGCGTAAAGCGCTGAGAGATCATTGATCAACGAACGAACTCCAGCCTAGAAATATCGTATAACAGAGTTACACCGCTTGCAGCGCAACATGAATGAGTAATTGATTTAAAGCAGGTTACAATCTAATTTTCTACTTAAATCGATACCGGGGTCGGCGTCGTAAAATTGTATTATTTTGTGCTGCAAATTGAATTCCCTGATCAGCGGGGACGTGACCGAAATACCCGACACGTCGTTTTTGTTCCGCGAAACTAAATACTTGTTATATGTTCGCGAATTTTAGTTGATTTTGTGCAAGTAGAAAAGTTTGGAAAGGCTAAAGCGTTGCTATTATTGTTGGAGTACATTTATCGATCGCATATGGTTACCGAATTTATATTTTCTATCAATCGTAAAAAAAGCGTTTTCAGCGTTCATTTCTTCCACAGACTTGCAAACTCTGGAACGTTCTCCCAGCGATCGAAAAAAAGCTCTCCGCGCGGTAGGCAGCGGCTTGGCTGTAGCCCTGGCATTGCTCATGTTCAGGCGGCGGTTACTGTTTAACATTGGATAGGCCGCTTGCTCAGTTTGCCACCAAAAGCAATATTTTTTTTCACATTAGTTGTACTAGACTAATATCAAGTTTGAATGGACCTCGAGAAAGTTTTCTAGAGCGCTCATTCCGAACGCCTTTGTGAAAAGCCCTACTGACAAAACATGTGACAGTATATTTTTTGGAACCACCTTCAAATAAACTCGGTTGCTAATTCAAATCGTTATCGAAGTCGAATCTAATATGCTTATTTCGTAGTGGTAACCGCAAATAGTACACATCAATGGACTTCCAAATGTGTCCTAGTTAAATAATTAGTTTGGAACTATTCTGTTATTCTGGGACCCGGATAAAAACTTGTTTTTATAAACAGTATTAGGTTCGATAGCGCTATTTGTGTAGGTTTAAATGGCTTTAAATCAGTTGAAACGAGTATAATGACCTAAATTCTAAGAGAGGTCACGATTTTTTAATTATTGGTTCACGTTACACGTGAAAACACAAAAGAAAAGTATTAAGTTAATATTCAATCATCTTAATATTGTTCTTTTAAAACTGACATAATAAAACTTTTCTATTACTTACTAAATATGTTTAAACGACAAATGATGCTTTGCTATTACTATAAATATGTTAAGGACAAAGAAAATATGTGAAAATTGGTAAGAGGCGAATTGGCGGTTGTGAGATGAATCGCTAATACTTGCGTTTGTCTCATGGGGGAAATACATAATATTATTTTCTGGTAACAAGATCAGTCGCGCCGCTGATTGCCTGTTATCTAAACTAATCCTGTTTGTCCTTGTTTCGTATAATAAAATTAGATATAGAGGCATAATATCTACTTATTAAATTAGACTGTCTTGATGATTTAATCGAAGATCGGCTGAAAACAAAGATATTTCTAGAATACTTGATAGGGTTTGACATTATGACGTATCTAGCTAGATACACGTACCTACTAAGTTATAAACCCGGTTCCAGGTCTTAAACTAAGGTTTCGTCTTCTACTATGAATTTAATAACTGGAGGCAAATCCTAGAACCCCCAGATCTGACTTGAAGAAAAGTTCATTTGAGATAATTGACCTGATCGGGAGTCGATCCTGGACTTTTAGATCCTATGCGTAAAGACAGGTACATTTTCTGTTCCTCTACTCAAAGAGATTAGGTGCAATACCAACGGGTTAACGTGCATTCTGATGCACAGGGGTATTTCTCCGCCAATATCCTGGGTCCGGGTAAATTAATTAGTAACAGTACAGATACTGAGGTCTAAATTCTAAGGGTAACACTTGCGACTATTAAATAAACGAGGAATTCTGGAAAAGGTAATTCTCAAATTGAAATTATGTTTCGTTTCGTTATTTTCAGAGTAAGTTCATATTTTCTTGGAATCCCTTCAATATGGTTTTTGTCGAAAGGTCTTGAAAAGGTTCAGCGTTTCATCAAGTATGTATTCTGTACATTATCAATTTAGGGCAAGTAGACACTTTCAGTCACTTTAACGATCCATAAGTTACTCTAAGTACTTACTGCAGAGACAATTGCGGTATGATGAGCATTTAGGTAAGTGGGAGCAAGGCTCCTAAAAGGTTAAAATAGAAGTTAAGGTAAAGAGATAATTGTTCCCCAATGACAGAACAAAAGGTTAAGGTTTAAAAACATAAATTGTTACCCTAGAACTTCTTCGTTTGAAGACACTATTATATAGGTATTTAGTACTCACAACATAATATTATTTCAAACTTTTAGGAACATTTCTTGAAGTCGGTTATAATTTTTGTTATCACTACATAGTATAAGACAAAGTCGTTTTTTGTGTCAGTCCTTAGTATGCATAGATCTTTAAAATTACGCAACGGATTTTGATGCAATTTTTTTTAATAGATAGAGTGATTCAAGATTATGTTTTATATGTATCGAAATATAAAGTCGTAAAATTCTTTGATTTCATTGTAACTATCGATTCTTATTTCATTAAATTAACTTTTTTACAAATATGCAAACGAATTTTTATTTCGTAAGTTTTGTTATAACTACCTATCTAATTCTATTATTCAACACACAAAGACAAATTGTATACCACTGACCCCACTGTAAAGTACACAAGTTCCGCTGCGGAAACTAAGTAGGTTAAGCTTCTTTACCGGACAATAATTCAAATGGCAACACTTAAACCAACATTTGGGTTGCTCAACCTAAAGATTAGTCTATCCCCTACACCGCTATATTTTACCTTCACCGGACACAGTCCCACACAATTCATTTACGGAATCAGAGGAATTGGAGGTAACGCGCAATTAGGGCGAAACAAGGGTGATAGGAAGGCTAGATAAGACGGACGGACGGAGATACACTGCCTTCTTGGCGCGTAATCTATACTTATAATAAATCTGTAGAGAGGTCAATTCTGTACATAAAATATTTTTTCAAAATAACTATCAGGGGGTGATAAGTGATCGATACTGATACCAAAAATGCAATCAGTAAAATTTTTGTCTGTCTGTCTGTCTGTCTGTCTGTATGTTCGTTATAGAAAAAAAAACTACTGAACAGATTTTGACGAAACTTGGTACAATTATTCTTCATACTCCTGGGCAGGTTATAGGATACTTTTCATCACGCTACAATCAATAGGAGCGGAGCAGTGACGGGAAGTGTTGGGAAAACGCGAGAAATTTAAACCTGTATGTTTGAACGCGCATTACGCGAAAACTACTGCATAGAATTGAATGCGGTTTTCACCAATGTATTGCTAGAGGTCTAACTTAAAACTTAGGCACAAGGTATAGATGGGTATTATATGGAAGTCCGTTATTTTTGAAACCCGATATCCACGCGAGCGACGCCGCTGGCACAGCTAGTAATTGATAAATTGTTTCCAGTTAATTCTTGTCCCTTATATACGAACTGCAACATATTGTATTCCTGTTTCTTATGAAAGATGATAATAATATCTCAAGTGTCTAAACTAGAGTTTTAAATAGCTCGTTTTAGAGCAATTGGATTAAAAATAGGGTACTGAATTTTATCTGGTTTTTGGTAAGCAAATATTAATTTAATAAACGAGGTTATACGATTATGCAGGTACATATATGTATTATATTCGAGTACTACATTATTTAATTTCAAGGTGTTCTAATCGTCTTAGCCGGCAAATTTTGGTCAACCTCTTTATAATAAGTTCATGATGAAATTTGTGTTGGTAAAGTGATTTACTGTTATGAAAACCCATCCAAGATATTTAACAAAGATAAATCGAAATTACTTCATAAAATTAATACCATTACCTCTCCATTGCTTTAAAACAACGCTATCTCTAACATAAAACGTGAAAATTTTAAAACAAAAAACATAACCAAGAAGAAGCACTACATTAAAAAATGAAATTACTGAACTCCATCTTCATTTCATGAAAATGATGTCTTGGTGTTAAAAAGAAAACACTTCACGTTGGTAAGTTGAAAAGTTTAACACCGGGGCGAGACGTCGCGTCTCCTAATGAACTTATGATAAAGAACTTCATTTTCACGAATTTCGTACCAAATAAAGCCGAGTTTTCGAGTAAATGTTTTGATTTAATAAAGACCGTTGGGCCGTGAAGAAAGGTTGCCAGGTTTCAACACTTGACTAAGCTTGAGAGGGGCTGGAAATTTAGTACTCGAAATATTTTAGGATTAGAACTTAAACATCCTTTTGAAATCTGTTCTTCCACTTTGTCAAAGGTTTCAAATGCAAAAATTTTAAAAAATATGTTTGTTCTCAAAAACGTACCTACATTTTAATGTTGTATTACAAGCTTGATTAGTTTAAAGATACTCTTATATTATTTATAGATACTTTTACACAATACTACTTAGTTATTTTTACTCATTACAAGCCTTTATAATATTTCATCGAAAAATTTGGTCTTTCGATATACTACATGTAATATCCAAATATGTTAATACTTCACCAACCACACACGATTTGAAATAATAATCTTAACATGTCCCAAATGTACACTCTATAAACGAAAGAACTTTAAATAAAACGAATGATTGCTCATTTAGTAGAAGGATTGCAGGAAATGAACAAGTTTAGGTAGCACACAACAAATAGACCGTGAGCGGTATTCCATAAATCCCACTTACTTTCCTGCTCTCCAACGATTTAGAACTAACTCGCAGATATAAATTTTCGGATACGCTACCGAAAATAGCTCTGCGGCGAGGCCTGGTCTGCAGCCAAACAGATGAAATGTAGCCTCGCCGCTCCATTAAGAATTAATGGGCCGATTCCAGAAATGTCATCTTTCTGTAAATACTTGCTATAATTCATTTCTTACCGACAGCCTCCGGCTCAAGAGTTCGGTTTTCCACAGATTTCCCCGCAAAAACAACGACGCGAACCTCCGTCTGCAAATGAAAGCGATTCATTCCACAAATTAACCACAGAAAAGATGGCTTTTTGTAATCGCTGAGGCCTTTTTTTGGAAAATCAATTGAGGTATTAGGTATATTTATTTGAAATTGCTTTGAAGAAATATTCTGGTGGTGAGGACAAAGAGATTGTGGAGGTAAGTACATTAGGTAGGTATTTAATTTGTGATATAAGAAAGCCACGAATTTGTGTTAACGAGTAGGTAAATATTAAATAATCGGTTATTTCCATTAGAATGGAACTTAGGTAACTCCAACACTTTATTATTATTCTTTGATTAGTATTATTTCATTTTCATATTTATATAGCTTAGGTATTATGAAGATTTTTACTTACTTTTGTAATAATGTGTATGTATAATTTAATTTTTCATATACTTTGAACTAATATAAAGTTCTTTGAAGCTAAATTAATATTTTCTTTACATTAAACACACAAGAATTCGTTTAACTTAAATTCTCTTTCATAGCTCTCTTGATGTTTGCGAAGTAATTCAATTAGAATACATTAGCTAGGTAAAAAAATTGAGCAAAGTTTTAGGTTTCATAAGTTTAGAAACGATATTATTATAATAAAGTCTTAATTTTTAAAAGCACTGTAAATAATGATGTACTTACTTTTGTTCTATAACTCAGTCACCCCTAGTATGTTGTTGTTGGTTGTTTTATAGTTTTAAATTAACCCACGTCAGATATATTAAGTTAGTGTGGAACTTTTTCAATAGTGTTACAACAAAAAGGGTAGGAGAACAGGGGACAACAACTACGCTTTTCGAACAATCTGAATTTTTAAAAAAGGAGAAGGTTATCAATTTGACTATTTTTTTTTCTTTTTTTGTTGTTATATGTATAAATAAATAACCCAAGACATACCACGCTGGGCCATACAGCGCCACCTAGCCCCAAACTAAGCCGAAGCTTGTACTATGGGTACTAGACAACTGATAAACTTACTTAGATACATTTTTTTTTGTAAATAAATACATATTATACATAGAAAACACCCAGACCAATACAAACAGACATGTTCATGAACACAAATGTTTGTACTGTGCGGGAATCGAACCCACGACCCTTGGCTCAGAGGGCAGAGGTCACTACCAAATGAGCCACCGAGCCTGTATATTACGAAATAGAGTTGTAAACCGATTTAGATAAATTACTTTTTTTGTTCGAAAGCTTGTACTTTGTAGTTAGTCCCATTATCACCATATTAAAGTCGGTATTGTCACAGATTAATAAATAGTTACTACGTAGTATTGTGCTAAAAAATGCTGTTAATATATTGATTTAAATAGATAATGTTAATGAAGGTGAATCGTTTTTATTTATTTTATTTTATTTAATCTTTATTGCACATAACAATTTGTACAAAAGGCGGACTTAATGCCGCGTAGGCATTTTCTACCAGTCAACCATTGGGCTAAGCAGAAACAGTAAGAAGGTATGCTGCGTTTTGCTGCGAATAAAAAAAACATTTAAAAAATTAAGGTTGTATAGAGTAATAAACGTTACGCCTAAACAGTTATGCTAACCATTTGTATGTACCAAAGGGAGCAGAAAGCCTATTACGAGTATAAGCCAATATTTATATATGTAAATACGTTGTTTAATTAATAGACGATAATTGGTTTGGACACGCGTTCCTACTTAATCCATGAATTGGTAATGCCTATACCAACACTTAGGGTGAAGGCAACGCCAATAATGCATTGTCCTTCTGTGTGTACATTAATTCGTATTGAGGTCCAGTCATGCGAATGCGATGGAAATTTGTCAACGTAATAGTCATGTGTGAAGGTTTAATTGAAATCAGTGAACTTTGTAACGATAACACTGATTAATTTATTTGTCCACAGAAAATTATAAACCTTTGTTCAGTAATAATTATGTTCTAAATCATCATCATCATCAGCCTATTGCAGTCCACTGCTGGACATAGAGTATTACAAACATATTGAAGTACAATATACTCGTATCTACATATTTATTTGTATTCGATGACATAGACGGTAAATCGAGGAAGGACATGACGAAACTATAAGGGCTTCGAACATGAATTACGGAACCCTAAAAACAAGAGGTAAAAAGGCTCGTCATCATTCATAACTCGTTGAAAGGAATAATTAAATTGTTCAAATATAATCACTTTGAAATTATTAAGAAAATATCATTATCCAAGTTAAACAATGAATAAACTGAAGATTAATGAGCGACTACATATTTTCAAACCCAAAAACTGTTTCATTAAACCATTTAATTAAAGTAATAAATTCGCGAGACAAAGACAATTTTCTCTTGGCTAAATCCAGAGATTAGACTGATTGTAAGAATATATTGCAAATGCAATCTGAAGATAAAAGGTAAAAGAAAATAAGATGTAAAGAAGAAAAGCAAGTTTAAAAATTGTTTCCTAGAAATAAATACTACTTGATTGAAAAATTATATTATTTACTGAAGTTGTTACTAATGTTATGAAAAAGAAAGATACTATAAATGCTACTTACATAGCTTTAAGGAAACAAAGTGACAAATGGAAATATCGTTTATTTGCGAAGAATTAAAATAAACACTTACAAATAGTCAAAAGTGATTCTACTACCACCGGTGGGGACGCAGTAAGAAACCAATAAGTTTTTAATTATATAAATAATTTTTATTTAGTAGGTATCTTTGGTTGGTAGATAAATCATTTCAACTTTCTAAATCAATCACGTTTTCCTAAAGATATTGAATAAAATTTTTACTACAAGCATGTTATACCGTAGACATGACTGTCACGTACTATACAAAGTTCATAAATATTTCTGTGTGTCCAATTTACTTTGTATCGAATTTACTAGCACTCTTTTGATAAAACTTATTTTTCACCATTCATAATAATCCATCGGTGGCTTGTCATCGACAGTTAAAATTCCAGATGAAATATGAAATTGGAATATTTTTCATAAAAAAGTACACGAACCTTAGTAACTTAATTCTGTTTTACATGTTACGGCAAATGGACATTTCGCACGCACTATGTATATCCAAGATGAATAAATTGGTTCGATAGACATGTTTCCGTATTGATGAGTAATCAAAAAAAATGTAGGGTAGGTACAAATACCTACGAAATACTATACCAATATCTGCCAAACCATTGCACTATATATATTCCATAAGGAACTCTTCCAGCACACGTGTTACCTCCTTCTAATAGTTTTGGGTATTTCAACAGGGGCGTGAAGAAGGGGCGTGGTCGTCCTAATCTACGTTCTACTAATTAAGCGTGATGCTGATCGGTTACATTTTTTAAACTTCGTCATCTGTTAAACATCAGACAGGATGCTGTCATTTTGACGTGCTAATAATTTGAAACCAGTTTCTATGAATGGCTTCTCAAAATACCGGCATAGACGGTACAGTTTGAATACCTCTGCCTAGCTTCATATTGTACCTCTATAACTCGGTATTGCACTATTTTTTTTTATCAAATAATGAATGTACGTACTATCTTTTGTGCATTAAAGAACTTTATTATTATAATTCCAACCTTAAAATTGCGCATTCCAGCGTTTAATCACCGCAAAGACACAGACCTTACCGCATAATCCGACAAATGTACAGAATCCAATCTGGAAACTAAAAGTTTGTAGAACAAAAGGGTGATGTAAGAATAAAAGAACGGCTGGGTCGGTATTCGCCGGTGAAACATTGCCGTGTCGGTAACCGTGACAGCGTTTCCTTCACCGCGCACTCCAATATCAATTTCACAGATTGAACTTTGGATAGATGATTCTCGTATTTCCAACAACATAGCTCGATATTTATATGTCGGGAATCGAGCTGTTCGCGTTCCTATGGACGAGGATGCATACGGATACAACCAACATTCGTTGGCTTATTTGGTGATCCTATCTTCAGGAAGGAAGGGTTTTGGATACAGATCCCATTCAGGAAAAACATTTATCTGCATTTGGGCTATGTTCCACTATCATGAATAACACAATAATTTAAAATATTGCCATTGTAAGGTTTATGATCCGCATAATAAGACGTCCTTCACTGAACATTTTCCTTACTGTATTTTTATGACAAAGGGGCAAATGGGCCTGATGTTCACCGGTGCTAAGCCCATGCTTAAATGATCTATTGAGACGTTGCAGCACCAGGGAAGTCACAAGGTTTTAAGGTCTAACAAAAGTAAAATATATACAATTTATGTCAACTATGTGAGAGTAAAGTACACCACATACATCGAATCTATTCATATTATTCCTAGTACCTACATGAAACCCAATTACCAGGCTCACCTATTTGACTATTAATGCAATGTTTGGTGTGCGAGCGGTTGAATATCGGTTTCACAGCACATAATACACGTAATAGCAATATTGTTAAATCCTATTTAGTTACGGGGCAAGGATAACATGCTTGCCGACAAGCTTTGTATATAATGTTGCTGTGAATGTCTGATGTCAGTGGATCTTACGCTTTACCAACTTCAATGAATTCGCCAATATTTCAGGATTCGTGCTGAACTTTTCCGACAACTTGAAGACTAGGTATTAATTAAGGTTCACAGCGAAAACGTCGATGAAATAATATAGAAATGAATCCAAAATGCAGCACTTCTATACCTACTCGCTTTGTCTGTCGCCGCAGCGACTTGGGTTTGTCTTTCGTTTTTCATCAGACGGGAGACCTGCTGTGTTATGACGAAAAAGTTAGATAGGTATCTAACATTCACCAGCAATCATGTTGAATGTTAAGAGCCTTCACGGTATTAGGGCTTTCACGGTAACACAAGGTATTATAATAAGTTATTTAATCCAAAAATAAATAATATAAAATAATAGCCTTTATTTTTAAATTTAAACCTTTATTTGAATATTCCTAAAAAGAACACCTTATGGCATTCTAATCTCATTTCAAGTATCAAATTATTTGCAACGCAATATACAATCTCAAAACACGAGCATTCCTATCAGAACGCATGTTACACTCAATCATAAGGTTTATCAAAACTTTGACAAGAGGTTCTAAATTAATTATAAAATTCGGGATCGAGTTGAGACATCAGACTGCCACGGTAACAAGTTTTGTTGCAAAATTTCAGCCGCGCAATATGGATTAGGTCAATTTAAAATGATTACCATAATTTCTTATTAAAAACTTTCAAGCGAGTTCTGTCATGAATATTCAGTTGATTATATTTTGGCTGCTCTGCGGCGTTTTGCGACGCTCAAAAGGTGCCAGAGAGGGAAATAATGTCATAAAATGAAATCCAATTACATGGACATTTTTGAAGGAAATGTACCTTGAAATTGCGTTTGTCCTTACTGTGTTTAATTTCTTAAATTCCCGTCGCTCCTAATTTCTCTTGTTATTACGTCCGTTCCAAACAAGATAAGGACAATCATTGAATTAATTAAAAATACTTTTTCCACATTCATATGGGCACAGATTAGGATTATTTCATAGGCTGGACTAGATGTAAAACTAATGTATTATTTTTTTATGAGAAAGCTC
This sequence comes from Conogethes punctiferalis, assembly GCA_031163375.1. Classification (NCBI taxonomy): domain Eukaryota; kingdom Metazoa; phylum Arthropoda; class Insecta; order Lepidoptera; family Crambidae; genus Conogethes; species Conogethes punctiferalis. Next base: position 9,079,056 of record CM062082.1, read on the forward strand.
CTAGTATTAAGTTCGCCTTTTGTACCATTTTGTGCAATAAAGTCTTAATAAATTATTTAAAAAAAAAAATTAAACCGACTTCAAAAAAAAACACAAACGACCAAAACTAAAAAGCGATAAATAACGTAAGTAATTCTATCCTTAATACATAATTATTTAAATATTACAATTATCTGTTTTTTTTTGATGATGATGAAGTACATACTACTACCTAGTTTCTATCGACCAATGGCAGTACTGTCCCCTAACTCCTAACCGTTAAGGAGTTCTGTGGCTTCATCATCAGCACCAGATGTTGACGCCCGGAAGCATATGCCTGAGTAAATTATGATTACGTAACAAAAACACCATATGAGCATACAATTTTAGGTTGTTGCCCTCAATTTCTCCAGGATCCCATCATCAGATCCTGACTTGGTGATAATGGGACTACCTCGGAAGTGTCCTCTGTCGAACTGTCGAAAAATTTTTGAAATCCATCCATAATTGACGGAAATATCGGTGAACATACATAAAAAAAAAAAAAATATTATACATACAGACGAATTGAGAACCTCCTCCTTTTTCGAAGTCGGTTAAAAAGGTTTTAAAAATACTATGGTATTTTGTACTGAAAAAGTTGTTAATATACATTAGTAGTAGTATTAATAGCATAGGTACCTAAACAGATAAGTGGGCCTTCAGGATGAGGGTGACAGGCGCAATGAGATTGTTCTATTGCCTGTCGACCTTTCTTTTGGACCTCATGACCGCTTACCATCAGGTGGAGTGAGGCCATCCTGAAATCGCTTCTTATAAAAAAAAAGTTAAATAAGAAACCAAGAAGATAAATCGTTGAACCCATCAGTAAGTATTGAATTTAAGTAAAGTAAAATCTATGTGATAGCCGACCTCCGGTAGAAGATGGTACTTTAAGAGGCAGGAAATCATTAATTAATATATAATTTTTAAGAGAGAATTAAGTATGTTAAATACTGTACGATGCTATACAACGAACAAACCATCCGACTACCATAACAAAATACAAGTAGTTATAAGGTAAGACCAATGTTTGACTTGTTGAATTGCAGCGAAGTTCTTGTATGCAAGCACTGTAAATCCTTCTCAGCATAAATGGAAATGAAGTTAGTGCAGATTAAACACACCCAGTGGTAGATACTTAGCCGTGTCGGAAATGTAAACAGCAACTTTAAACTATCACAATATCGATCGCATTCGATATTCAAGCGTTATTATTTATTGCTGAACAGTGTGCAGAAAGTTTGCCGACGTTGCCAGTAGCATAAAATTTGTTGTAACACTGTGGGTCCATAGCCCTCGGCTATCCACCTGCAGGGTTGGCATTTTACAACTCTCACTAACTAGTAATGGTTCGATAGTGCGGTAGTGTAATCAGCAGTTTTCAACAGATATGCTGTTGATTCCGGGGAGAGCTCGTTAGGTAAGGTCGACCTGTTGGTTGATGTTTTAATTAACGGAGAACGAACCTGCAATATTTTATTTAATGAATCAACGTAGCTGCATCGTTATTATTGAAGAAAATTGGAAAAATATAACGGAAGAAAAGAACATTATGGAAAAAATATTTACAATGTATAAATGACCTCCGGGTCGTGTTTCTGCTGGTGAGTTTCTGGAGCTCGTGGGGGGTTAGGGTTAGGCTGGCATGTCAGTGGCAACTGACAGGTAACTAACCAGTTACTTGCCAGTTGTCACAGCGACTTGGGCTTCTCTTTCGTTTTCCATCAGGCGAAGGGAAGCCATTATGTCGAGCTACTATAAAAAAGAATATATATATAGTTGAAACTTTAGTCGCAGTCCACTGCTGAACATAGGCCTTTCCAACTGTTCACCACTTTGGTCAAACATTTGGAGGCGTTCATCATCATTTCATTATCCGCATTCTGCGGCTGGGCAGAAGCCGGTTGGCGATCGCAGGGTGTATATTCTCGCTCCGATGACGCTGCTGTGATAGGTATTTTTGATCGGCCTGTGGTATTTCTTTTTGTGAACGTTTATCTTAAAGCTTGTTTTACACACCAATTTCTCCAAAGACAGCAATCTAGATATCAGAACTCTGTGAAAAATGAATTTCAAATTGTGTTAACATTGTTTACTTACTATTTCTTTTCCGTGTCAAATGTTCCAGTTCCGACTTGATAGTATAATCTATAACAGGATCTGTATTCCGAGTTGAAATTTAAAGTGGAAAATCCTCTGTAGCATCCCCGTTACTCCGTGGGTCGTGACCCTGTTACGCACACATAAACGTAGCTACTAATAAAAAGACATGTACTGAAGACTCTTTGAAAGGAAGACGTGATTCCCCGTGCCATTGTGGGCTTGCCTTTTAATCAGAAAACGTACAGAGATCTCTTTCAAACGAAGAATGCATGTTTGTATAATTGAAGGTTATTAAGATTGCTAAGGTTTTTCTTGTACCTTATTTCACAATAAATGTTAAAGACGATCAAGATACTCACCCGAATTAACTATGGAAATGGATTTTATCAGCTGCAGCTATTCAAAATATTCGTAGTTTCGGAAAATTTTATTTAACATAACAACCGAATAGTATAGAAACAGGTACCTACTGTGAAGTACCGTAGCTTAGAAGGGCCAATCACGTCTTCCGCAATTCCGCAAGAGAGGTAGAGCAAAACGAATCTTCGCTCGAATTAAGCCGCCCGTCCGGGGTAGAGCCTCCACCCTATATAATACCGCAGCCAAATGACCTCCGGGTCGTGTTTCTGTCGGTGAGTAGGGTTTTTCGGAGCTCGTGGGGGGTTAGAGTTGGGCCGGCATGGCGGTGGCAACTGACAGATAATTGACCAGTTACTTGCCCGTCGTCACAGCGTCTTGGGCTTCTCTTACGCTTTCCATCAGGCGTAGGGAAGTCATTATGTCGAGCTACTGTAAAAAAAATGGATATGTTTGGTGACTCTCTGTTCCTTGAACGTCTCCGTACTTCTCCGTATGTTTATATTTGCTGCGGCCCACTTCATCGAGATAGATAACATAAAGGTACCAAAGATAAGTAAGATTTAACTTAGAAAAGATAACAATACAAAGAAACTTTAAAAAACTGTAATAATGCCACCGAATTTCTTAATTACTTAAACATTTGAATAGACCACGACAGATATTCAAATCAGAATAGCTGCTTGAATTCTGCATAGCTGCGGGTCGTTCGTCACCCTACTTACCATCTAGTTACAAAGATATTCTCACAAAAGGCGAGACGAGTCAGCCCTGTACGGAACCAACTTTTCCATTTTACAGTTTTGTTGAGTTGTGAAACTGTTCTGTATAGAATTTTTAAATAGCTATTATCAGTCCATGTATGAAACAAGCTGATTAGTTATTCAAAAGGAAGAGAAATATTCACAATACCTCTATAGACTTATACTTTTATACAATGTAGTTACAGTGTATCGAAAGTTGCCTTTACCAGTAACCATCGTTATTTTTCACAACATATTGGCTTCATCATCTTGCTTGTTGTTAAGTTATATTAATAACCTCAAGACATGCCACGCTGGGCCGCACAGCGCCATCTAGTCCCAAACTGAGCCGAAGCTTGCACTATGAGAATACACAATAAATAAACTTTCAATCATTAGTTTACTTTCTAGAAAACTTTTAATTCTTACTCAAATAGGAGTAGGTACTTCATATTTCAAGCGATAGATAGATAAGTTTACTATATTTCACATCAAAAAGTGGACTTCAAGCTAGATAGAAATATATACTAAGGTATAATTACATGCAGGCGGTCTTATCGCTTTAAGCGGCCTCTTCAACACTACCTTTGGGTAGAGAATTAAAGAACCTTTTTTAGGTCTATAAATTATTATTTAACATAAGAAAAATAGGCATTTCTACATTGTAAAGGCTTAAATGGTCCTTTTAACGCCCACAATCTCAAGAATGCCTTCAACGGTAACTACTGCTGGCTGTAACAACAGTAAAAACATTCCGCCTACAAGCGCCTCCGTTGAAACTGGAAAGTGTAATTGTAAAACTTGGTTAAGTCAGCCGAATAGCCTATTTTAATTAAAAAAGCGAGCCTCGGCCCTCGCGGTGGATAACAATTTAATGTAATGGCGACACTCAAAGAACCTCCTTTATGGACACTTTGGGCAACCTGCATAATTAATGAGATACACTTGATACCGTTTTCATACTTACAATAACGCAATGCTCATTTGTATGTAGCTTCTTTCCGTGTGGTGAAGTAAAATAATACAAATCATCGCCCTTTCTTAAGTAGACTCTTCTTCTCTAAATCGGCTTACTAACTAGTAAAGTATAATTATTATTATACTAGCTGTGCCAGCGGCGTCGCACGCTTGGATATCGGGTTTCAAAAATAACGGACTTCCATAAAATACTTATACCTATACCTAAGTTTTAAGTTAGACCTCTAGTAATACATTAGTGAAAATCGTATTCAATTTCATGAAGTAGTTTTTGAGAGATGCGCGTTCAAAAAATTTCTCCCGTTTTCTTAACATTTCCCTTCACTGCTCTGCTCCTATTAATAGTAGCGTGATGAAAAGTACCCTATAACCTGCCCAGGAGTATGAAAAATAATTGTACCAAGTTTCGTTAAAACCGTTGAGTAGTTTTTGTTTCTATAACGAACATACAGACAGACAGACAGACAGACAGACAGACAGACAGACAGACAGACAAAAATTTTACTGATTGCATTTTTGGCATCAGTATCGATCACTAATCATCCCCTAATAGTTATTTTGAAAATATATTTAATGTACAGAATTGACCCCTCTACAGATTTATTATAAGTAGGTATAGATAGATAGATAGGGTGTTTGGTGCATCGTGTGCCAAATTGAAATCAGGGGTTGTGTGGGCTCCCTCTTCACGCCCTTTAAAAAGGTGAAGAGGTAGCCAAGGGCCCCCCAATCACTGATTTCAATTTGGCACAAGATGCACCAAACACCCTGTATATTTCAGTTCTTGGTTTTCAAATTAACTTTGTGACACACTACCTTATATAATTATTATATTCTGTATGTATTATTCTTTATCGTAAATCATACACTTGACTTAAAACTAAGTGTAATAGACATTTATATTATTTACTCTATGCTCTGCTACTATATAAAAAACGCTTGCTCATTTGTATGTAGGTATATCCTCGTCGACTCATTAGTCGATTACTTTTATTAACGCAGCTTCCTTTTGTACTTAAAAATGGGCGGTCTTAAGAAATGCAAGTCTTGAATTAATGAGATGAACTTAATCTTTTTCTTATTTTGCCTTCTTTCGCTTTGGAATTCATAGTAATTACGAGTAGTACAAAAGCGCGCAAGATCTACGAATAGTTTTATAAATATTTATACATACCTTTAGTAGGTAAATTTTTTTTATGGAGGCTTGCAAGTGGTCTCCTTGCCCTTTTGTAAATTAAAGAGGAGCTTCTCTGAAGACACACGGTTTAAACGTAGCTCAAAGAAAATATTCCTGTTAAAGTTCAGACACGGCACATAAAATCTAACAGAGAGTTATGGTTTGATGAAGTCAACAATTCATAATTAGTATGCAGTAAATTTACACAATTTCCAATAAGAGTAGAAGACTAAATAAGTTAAGAAATATAAAGTGTTACAGAGAGAGTTAAGAACAGAAAAAATAAATAAAGAAAGAAGTGACAAACAAATTCTGCATCGGAAAACATGTTAAGTCTTCCATCCTGCGCCTAGTTTCTATCCAGCCGATTCTAATTATCTTCTTGTAGTGACAGAAACTTGCATATTTTTAATATATCATGCTTGGCTAATCTATTGGATGATTGGCTGCTATAATCGTTCGAACATTCGAGCAGTAATTTACAAGAAAAGTAAGACCAATATTCGCATCGGAGATCCACAAAACTATTTCAAATAGTGCCTTTATTCTCCACACCACCAAACACAAAATGGCTCCACGATAAACGAGACTTTTAGGAGGCAACCGATGATTAGGGTACAAGGCAACATTCAACCGGCAAAGGGGACAAAGTAAGTTCTTATGCATAGCTGGCAAACTTACTTATTCAAGGCACACATAACCCGATTTACATACGATTCCAAGTTTTTTTCCACCTTTGTTTGCGGGCACAAAGAAAATGCAGGGTGAGGTGCCCAAAAAAGATATAACGTTGCCGGGGTTCCGTTGTAAGGCCAATTTGTTTCGGATCTGAATTTGCCTAAACCCTGAAAGAATGAGACAAAGACAAAAGGTCGAGGTGGTGGAGATTTATGAAGATTGCGGCCTCTTTCAGATGTGTACGTAGGCCCGGCTGAAAAAGTTGTGGAAAATTACGCAATTTATTACGGCCAACGTCGGCTAATGAAATCATGACGTGAAGACTCGGACCGGACGAAAATTTGTCCTGAAAAGATTGTACGTGTAATGTTATACTTGGATGCCTAAAATTTTCCAGCCCGTATGATTAATTGTGACGTTCTACAAGTAATGGTTTTGCTCAGAAATATATTAAATTTCATTGATAATTCTATTCTTTTGAGTGACATTTTTAGGTACCAAGTAGGTTATTGATAAGTCTGGAGTGTAGCCAAGTCCTATTAATTAATTTCAAAGGTTAGAACGGCAAACCTAATAGGTTTATGAGCGTAGCGAATTAAAATGGCTCGTTTCGGTACCGCATTTCAGAATTAATAAGCCTCATTAGTTTTGTAATTACAAAATGACACACAAAGATTAACAGGACTAAGATTCGAATCATAATAAACTAAATCTCTGGTCATACAGATAATGCAATAATCATATTCTAAAAATGTGTCATATTTTGAGGTATTGTGCCAATAGAGATGTCGACACAAGTCGCAATGTATCTCAAAATACCATTCTAGTAAAAGAGGACATCATAATAGTATATAATAATATCAGAACACATGGCTACTTAATAATTTACTTACAATTCACATTTTAATTTCCTTAAAACCGATTCAGTGTTGACTACAAACATTCGTGACGTCACTTTTCCCTAAAGTCCAACAAAATCTTTGAATCAGTCATATTTTGACAGCTACATAAAATAATATCAATTTACTTGTCATTTGACATCCTTAATGTATCTTGTTATTTTCTGTCCCTACCGACCCGAGTAGTAAATTGATTTTGTAATAACCCAGCGGCTCTTACATCCTGAGCCATTAAGGTCTAATTAAATACAGCAGAATCAACAAACAGATGAAGGGTAAAAACCCTAAAGTATCCGAATTACTTCATGATTAAGGAACCCCGGTAATCAAATTTTGTGTGAGTTTGTTTTAATTGGGTCGAGTGTCCAGACCCAAGCATAAAATAAAATTTAATTTATTAATTGGGATAAAAACATCTTTCCATTTCAAGAAACGACTGTTTAAATTATGGTCGTAAGGGGGAACCTTATAGTTTTGGTAGGATGTAGGTAAAGACCATCACCTGATAATAATTTCACCCATGGGAAGAATCAAAAGTTTCATAACTACCACCACCCTTCAGTATCTTGTCTAAATACCACTGAGTATGGCTATTCCTACTCGTAACTTTACCGCGTTATTAAAATTTGTGACTCATTGCCGGCACTTCTTCCTTCTTTTGATATGAGATTCTTCAAATGGGGTCTGAAGAATCATCCCACGACGGCATGGTGGTGGAAACTGACAAGATACTAAATTGGTTCTTGCCCGTTGTCATATCCTCTTGTGTTTCTCTTTCCTTTTTCATCAGACGATGAGAAGTCGCTACACTGTGACACTATAAAACATGCATTAATACAAGGAAAATAATACAAGGAAAACAAAATTATAAGTAGTATGATTAGTTGTCATACCATACAAAAAAATGTTAATTTGTTTCCATTTGCATGTAGGTACCTATCGGTGCCTATGAATGTCATTGACTACCGAGAAACCAGACATCACAGACTAATTGTCTGTCACCGGTGACCGACAAGACAATAGTGTCAGCTTATATGCTGACCAGATTAGCTGATTAATGTGCAGCCAAATCTACATGAGTAAGCGTTGAGATATGAAGTGTTCGGGATTTAATACTTACAAATGAACTTTAGATCTCGAACACATGTTTTATGATGAAACGCTTGGGTAAGCGATTTGTTTTTCTCAGAGAATCATACTCGTATATAATTGTGATATTCCTCACAATATTTGATTGAATGGCGTCGCGTAGGCATTTCATTGCTTTATTTATACCCAGGTAAACGCTACTGCCCTTATTCTTATATTTCCCTAGTCTTCTCCTACAACACCCATGGATTAAGATGACCCTATCTTATCGCGTTCTATTCGAAATCAGGACACCACACTGACTGACGATTTAGAATATTTATCGTAAATAGGATAGGACAAGATATCTTGTCGTGAATCAATTTACCACTATGAATAAAGACAACAAACCCTTCTGTTAGATAAACCAGACAACGTTTTCTACAGTCGTCTCTCAGAACAAGCAATTATTCCGCTCATAATGACCATGAATAAAACACAAGTTCGAGATATGCCGCTACCAATTTGTTCTATTTTTCCTTGCACCGTTGGAGTTTATGCTGTGAACATGCAAATATTCCCATCAATATTCATGGGTGGGTGCGCCGTCGATAATTGAGTCTTGCCAGTCAGCGGAGCCAGTGATTTTCATATTCGTCACTTTATATTGCGGATGATCCGGTTCTGGGTATGAGGTTTATTTTTCAACGAATTACATTTTCCAAGCTCCTTCATTTCAAAACTAAACCGTAATAATTATTGCCCTGGAAGTTACTTTTACATGTGCTTTTATATTCACACTTTCCTACTACCTCGTACATCTTATATGAATATACATTATATCGAACAATCGTTGGGAACAGTGGTTGACCCATGAACATGAGTGAATACGGATCAATGGATTTCAACCCGAATTTTGGTTCAGTTGTTGGTTCAAACCAGTAAAGTATTAGGAGGTAAGTCGCGTTCTAGTCAACTTTTAACCAAAATTCGGCCAAGGAACGAGTCCTTAATTGTATTTAGAAAAGAGATTGGGCTTAAAATTGAATTCTGTGGCGATACGAAGTGCACTGGGTCTTGTATATTCCTAGTAATTTCATTTTTGTTATTCTTAACATTTAATTTCAAATCAAACTAAACCCAATGTGCTGCATTCTTCAAAAATAAAAATAAATCCTTTCAACAAGAAAACCTACCTCAGTTTTGGCAATACACCGGTAAGAGGACAGTAGTCGATTCTGTAAAAAGTAATGTAAGAGCTAAGATTGCTCTCCTCAGAACAATAGTGGACTGCTGTAGACAAACAAAGACAGTATTTACTAAGCCCGCATGTCGATCCGGGCGCTCTCAAGGCGGGCTTGTACTTTTAGTACGGAACATGTTGAGAAACATTTCGTGAGGTACGGAAAGTCTGTGCCATGGAAATTTCCTTTCGATAGTAACAAATTTATTAGTGGATCGGTAAATTACTGATCGTGTCAGTGAAAAATTCAGAACCCTAAAAACGGGTGTTTTCAAATTACCTCAGGTCGGGTGTATTTCGGAAGTATGTAACTCTGTCCGTTTGTTTGTCACGCTTTCAAGCGAATACTTCCGAACTCTAAGTGAGTAATTAAATTTGGTACACAGATAATTTAGAGCCGGAGAATGAGAGAATGTCCTTAACGTTACATACTTTTTAATACGAAAATGTATTGTTTCCCACTGATGAAGTAGCAGGCACTGGTAGTTATTAATGAATTCGGAAAACTGTTTAGAATATTCTAGTAGGCCTATATAAAAATAAAAATAAAAAAATAAAAAAAAAAATCGGTTTTAGGTACGATTTCAAGATACAACGTGGTATACTTATTTATGATAAATTTCATACCAATTCGATATAAAATTAAGAAACAATGACGTGGTAAGATCATTTAAGTTTCCTATAATCATTTTATTAACATCATCATTAGCCCACATCAGTCCACTGCTGGACATAGGCCTCTCCCAATGCTTGCCACTTCGATCGGTCCCGGGCCTCTCGCATCCAGCACTTGCCAGCCGTCCTGCGCAAATCGTCAGTCCACCTTGCCTGAGGGGCCGAGACGCGGTCTCCACTCCAGAACTCGTTTACCCCAGCGGTTATCGGTTCTGCGGCTGATATGGCCAGCCCACTGCCAGAAGTGGCAGTGGGCTGAAGAGCTTACTGATTCGGTGAACTATGTCGGTAACTTTGGTTTTCTGCCGGATCACTCATTTCGGATCCGATCTCGCAAAGAGACGCCGAGCATAGCCCTTTCCATAGCTCGCTGAGCGACCTTCAACTTGTGGACTAACTTTTATTAACATACCTACTTAGATCCTTATTATAAATAAAATATTTAAGCAAACCGACCCTTCCGGAGAGAGATGAATTCTCGTCGCGCCTAATACATAAGATATTCGCGTGAATGACTTCCATCACGGGGTTGGTAGCATAAACTGATTTTCTTATTATGAAAATTATATCATGCCGCCTTCAACGAGATTACGCCTTCACAAGTGGAAATAAGTATTCCTTTCATGCATAATTTCCTCTTCGCTATAATAAAGTCATTTGTATTGTGAAGGACGACGAGGCGTGGAGTTATCGTGAAGTTTACACGCGGGCAGAGTTTTGCTTATTGAGTAACTAAATACTACGAGCTACGAGTATGTAAAAATAAACACAAACTTTCAGACCAGATAGGATGGCGTACCAACTTAACATGTTTTGACTTGCAAAAAAGCCGAGTTAAACAATGGAAAAGGTCATATAGAAATAATACTAAAAATAATTAAACAAACAGACTTAATAGTCTTTCTTTATCAAAATATGCTGCCCCACCGCTAGAAAAATGTCTCCCCTATATTTTTCAGCACTTTTAAATCATCAAGCCCAAATTGAAATGACTCTATTTGGAAGGCAGTTACTATCACTGCACCCAGCATTATAACCCAAGGAACAAGCCATCGTTCCCCGTATGCAGAGGCAAAGATATTTGCCCCTCTATACTAGGAGTATCGGCTGTTTGTTATCATTGTCTTATCATCATCATCCATAACTGGCCTGCCCAGGCAAACCGTAGATGACAGGCGACCGACACACCTAAGGATTCTATCCCAAGCAGATTAGGAAACCATTAACGATTAGTGATAATTCAAAGAAAAGATGGATAGTTCCTACTAAACGAAATGCTAGAAAATATGTAAAGAAAGTAAATTCGATGTAGGTAAAACATGCCTTTTTATAGTTTGTACAAATATGTGGTGCATAGTTATTGCGCTTTGTCATATTATGCAAATTTTATTATGAGTTGTTTACCTCTAATACAGGATTTCTAACTAATTGGTAACGTTAACATCAGCTACCAACCTGCATTCCGTCTTCTAACTGTTGTACTCTTCAATTACGAGTATTATTATATCAGTACGTAAATTCCTTCACCCCACTATTCACCCGAAACAAGTTGAAATACGCTCGGCGAGCTACCAGAGGAATTAAAGTTAAGGTGCATGTGAAACTACAGTTGCGGCTCTGCTACGGTGAATTGTTAAATCGGACCGAACCCGACAGACGGCACTAAAGCGAACCGGTTTACGTACAACGTCTCTGTTTTATAACCCTTTCTCGTCACACGTCTACTTACATCAGCTTGATGAAAAATACAACGGTACTGACCGGGTTGCGCGTCTGCGATGTCTATAGGACATGGACCTTTTTAGGGTTCCGTAGCCAAAATGGCAAAAACGGAACCCTTATAGATTCGTCATGTCTGTCTGTCTGTCTGTCTGTCTGTCTGTCCGTCCGTATGTCACAGCCAGTTTATTCCGAAACTATAAGAGCTACATTATTGAAATTTGGTACGTAGTATGTATTCTGTGAACCGCATTAAGATTTTAAAATAAAATCAGAAAAAAATCCAAAACTTTTGGGGTTCCCCATACATAGAACTGAAACTGAAATATTTTTTTTTCATCGAACCTATACGTGTGGGGTATCTATGGATAGCTATTTGAAAATGATGTTGAGGTTAGTAACATCATTTTTTTCTAAACTGAATAGTTTGCGCGTGAGACTCTTCCAAAGTGGTAAAATGAGTGTCCCCCCCCCCCGTAACTTCTAAAATATGGGCATGATAAAACTGAAAAAAATATATTATGTGTATCACTATGCAAACTACTAACGATATTTGGTTTGAATCAAATCTAGCCCGTAGTTTTTTTTTTAAACGTCATAAATCAAATTACCAAATTTTTTCATTTAATTAACTCCAATATAATAAAACGTAAAGAAAAACATTTATTTAGCTGTTTAGTGGTACGGAACCCTACGTGCGAGAGTCCGACTCGCACTTGGCCGGTTTTTTTCTTTATTCCGTTTATTTAACATCGTCATCATCATCATCAGCCTATTGCAGTCCACTGCTGAATATAGGCCTCTTCAATTGTTCGCCACTTAGGGCAAACATCTGGTGGATATACCCATAATCGCTCCGCTGCTGGGTTGCAGGTTGGAGATCTTAGGGCGGAGCTTCATGCTCCGGTAAAGCTGCTGCCCGTTCTGCTGCAGTGGACTGCAAAAGGCTGATGCTGAATACCTCTAGATAAAAATGGAATATCTAAACTCAGACAAGTGGAATGTTTAGAAAAGACGCCGTCAAGCACCTAACATTTGTAAGCAATCAGGGTGAGTATATCACTCGGGATTGTCTTCTTTTACAGTGCAGTAACTATGTTATAGTATAAGGGGAATAAAAAAGGAATTATTCTACAATAATTAGACGTTATAGCTAAAAACTACAAAGATAATGTTTAGCTATAACGTGAAAATTAAATTAAACGAATGAAAAACCCAAGTCACTGTGACCAAACTACTGCCGGGACCGGCTCGTGATCAAAACAGAAAACACAAGTTTTACCAAAATTAAGGTTACCTACCTGTGACGTTCCTTGCAAAAAACAGTTCCTACACACTAGTTTCACGATCTTTAGACTTACCTACCTGATATGTACATAAACGTCTTTGCTGAAATTAAACTTGTCATTGCAAAATCTTGGCACTGACCGCAAAAAAATAGTTTAAAGTATTCTTTATCGCTTAAAGACTGTCAATAAAAGAGATGTTGGCAACTGTGATAAGCTCGCCAATTATTTCCAATGTCGAGTTCATACTAGACAGGATGCTTTCTAAAGATATGAAGGAAATGGCCTGGACTGAATTTGATAAGACTGGTAAGACTTTTAGTTAGAAAAATTAATTTAAGGTCCTGAACAGCTACCGTTCAATTATAATTAGTTGCGGCGTACAAACTGTTTTAAACAGAGGCCTTTGTGTGTTTTATAGTAGCACGGCATAATGGTCTCTCTACCCCTGATGGAAAGCGAGAGAGAAGCCCAAGTCGCTGCGACAACAGGCAGTTAACCAAAGCAGTTACCTGTCAGCTGCCAAGGGCATGCCGGCCCATAAGTTGCTTCTTCACGACTAGTTTATAGGATCCCTATAAACTAGGAGGAATAGGATGTATCGAAGGAAGAATAGTAATTCCGCATGATAACGACATAACAAAGATAGGAATTACCAGTTTTTGTTTTTGTATGCGTTTTGAACTAAGTCTCTACTATTATTACATACTTTAGAATATTTGAGCACTTGTACAATTTCCTAATTTAGAACAACAATGCCCCCATTGAAAAGCACAAAGCTATTTGTAACAAAAGCATCTATTCGTGGGAGGATTTGAATACCATTCATGAAAACATTGTGATGTCCATTTTTGTTTGTTTTGGGGCCATTATAAATGTTTTCTATTTATAAATTGTGTCTATTGTACTTTGTTAAGTACTTACTTTCAACTTAAACGTAACATTATTAACTTTTTATTTAGGTCAGAATTGCCGTATTCTCGAATAACTAATGCCATATCTACTAATAATAGGTAGAAGACTAAATTCACAAACATTTCTTTGCGTCGCGTGAATGCACAGATACCCAAAAACCTATAGGATTTTAGGCACTGGGCGTAACATTTGGGAATACGGCCGTAAGTAATTCTTCACACCATAGCATTGACGCAAAACAAGGTATAATGGTCTTATCGCGATTACATACGATATCTCCCAGGCAACCTTTGGAAAAGATTTTTAAATAAAAGCATACATGCATATTTTTGTCCATTTTACTATAAATTGATTTTTTTACACGTAAAAATGTTTGATGCTCTGTTGAAAAATCCTTACAGAATTTATTTAAAAGCTTTTCATATTTAAGTTAAGAGTTTTTATATTTATCACACTCATTAAGCTATTTTATTTAAAGTGGTACCTATAAAGTTCATAATTGGTAAAAACGTAATAAAAACATAACAACGCCTTTAAACTATTAAATCTGTGCGGAAAACGATGGAAAAACGCTGCTATGATTGTGACACCATTGCCCGTTGTATGGTGATCAACTCGATATTACGGGAAAACGCTATGCATTGTTAGCGCCTGAACATCAGATAACGATGTCATTCAGTGGCGGTATGAATGAATATAAAAATTGCAAACTGACTTTATCGGGTTTTTATGATATTATTTTTCCACGGGATAGCTTTGACACTAGAGAACTGGATCCGTTTTTATTATAATAATAGTTATATTGTATTTTATAGAGGCTTTACTTCTACTACTATTAAAACTAATTTTAATATTTCTTTTTAATAGATAGAATGATTCAAGAGGAAGGTTTTTGTGTACTACTGAAGTGAGCGAAGTAAGGGCAAGTCTATAGTATTACGAGTATAATAATTATATTCTTATGATCAAATTTTATCTACAGCCGTTACTACCCAAGTAAGCAGCAGACAATGGCATCAAAATTCACAAGTAACATAAAGTAATTACTCAGTAGCAACTCTTTCTTTTTGGAGTCAATATAGCTTCATGAACAGTATTCAGAAACAAATGCAAATATGTATAGGTAAGTAATTGGTAAACATAATTCGTTACGCCTATCTTACACGCCACTGGCTTATGATGTAGACATGTAGGTAAATAATGTTCCCGTGTATGAGGAAAGTTTACATGAGTAAAACAGTCGCTAATTTCGACAAAGTACTTTCTCCTTGGAATTTCTTGGTGAAATAATGTCAATGTCACAATATGAAATCCATGCCAAAAGTATGTAACTGCAATTCAGAGAGGGATAAAGTCTTTGTCTTGTGGTTTTGATTGAGCTCAGATTTGCAAGCTGAAGTGGCAGTGGGCTGGCCATATTAGCCGCAGAAGCGATAACCGTTGGGGACGCCGTCAGGCCAGGTGGAGTGACGATTTGCGCAGGACGGCTGGCAAGTGCTGGATGCGAGAAGCCCAAAATCGACCTAAGTGGCGAACATTAGGAGAGGCCTATGTCCAGCAGTGGACCGACACGGGCTGATGATGATGATGATGATGATTTGATTGATCATTGAAGTGTTGTTTGTGAAAATCTTGAAGTAATAAGTTATTTACGCGTTGTTGTATGGTGCAAGTAAGTCTTAGCTTTTCATAATACTTAATATCATAATATGTAACTTGTCCGTCTAACCCGTTACAAGAACTTGCTTACATGCGTAAAATAACTGTTATTTTATTCAAGGATCTACGTAAATAACACTAAATGTAGTTAGCTTCATATTTACATATCTCTAAAGTGCTTGTCTGACGTCGGAAATCTTCCTTGATTCCGTGAAGTTGCTAAACTACCAAAGTTTGCTTGTGTCTAAGTTTAATCCTTTTAGCTTGCGATTTTCTTATCTGCTAAGTATGAAGTGCTTCGGCTTGATTCTATCTAATTAAATTAATCGCGGGTTATGTGTTTGTTGTGCACTAAATAAACGTTTTTCTTTTTTTTAATGAATATTATTTCGTTTAACAAAGAAGTTACAGTGAGGTGTATTCCCAAATTCAACTCTAGAATTTAAAAAAAAATAATTATGGTTTTTTTATGAAATGGGTCAACTTTCTTTAAGCTTTTTATGAGATATAAATAACAATTCAATAAAATAACGGTACGATAATATGACCAATTTTGGCCGAGTATTTTTGAATATCTGGAATAGGCGCAATTAAGCTACATACTTATTTTGGGATTATATAAATAAAACGATGTTTAATGTTTATTTGGAACTGAGCCAATGCGATGTAAGGGAGCCTATCATCTTTTTGCTTCAAGCCAACCTCACCTACCCCTTGTGCATCCAGCAGAGTAACAATCGAGACGCTGGCAACCGATTGGTGGCGGTATATCCAACACATTGAAGACGTAGCTAAATGCCATAGACCGATGACGGGCAGGCGCGTCACCGGAGCGAGAAGCTACGCCCTGTGATCGTCAGCCCGCCAGTTCAGAGCGTGGCGATTATGGGTATATCCTCCAGATGTCTGCCTTAACTGGCGATTGGCGAACAACTGGAGAGGCCTATGGCCAGCAGTGGACTGCAATAGGCTGGTGATTATGATGATGTATTCATAAATATCATATTCAATTCGCTCAAAATGATCGAAACATTTTCGTCAGTTCATAGCAACATTGACCACTTGATTCCGTTTCCGCGGCGGTACCCAGTCGGTATTGGCACATAGTCATTTAACACGCGACACGTAATTAAGGTGTCATTCCACCGCACCGCAGGCTATGTATTGTGCGTCGTTGCGCACCGGCGGCAATGGCTACCGCCGTGCCCGATGGCTGCAAACACTCGGGGTAAACAAATGAAGACCTGTTTGTAATAATACGAGTAGTACGAACTCATTACAGATGCCACATTAGTCCAGTCAGCTTTAACTTTACTATTTGATTTGGCTGAAAACAACGCGAAAATTTTAAAACTCAAAACATTCATTTGCACAGAATTAGGTAGTACAGTTATAATGGTCACATGATAATTCTAAGCTAGTCTCATTAAATCATTGCCAGTTATTTAGCATGCAAATCATTTAGTCAACGATGATCATTATCAGCAATTCCATTGTTAGGACGGCCTCTATAGGCCTCCCACAATGACAACTTTCTGCCGTTTGGTAATTTTCCTTAATCATCATGCTTAGCAGGCGGGGTGAAGACCGCAGTACGATTTATCTGTACCCAGGAAAACACTGCTGCCCTGATATTTCCTTAGTCGTCTTTTACGACACCCACAGCCACGGGACGATCGTCATCATCATCATCAGCCTTTGTTGTTGGCCATAGGTCTCTTCACTTGTTCGCTACTTAGGGCAAATATCTGGAGGACAAACCCATAATCGCCACGCTGAACAGGCGGGTTGGCATCGCAGGGCGTAGCTTCTCGCTCCAGCGAAGTCTGGTATTCGTATTTAGTCAATCACGTATCTAATATATCAATGGTGAATCGCCGCGGTTATTGGTAACAATAAAAATATAATACACACCTAAACAAAACAACACTTAATTTCCCAGAGTTCCATAATAAATCAAATACGCACTGACACAGAACCTATCACCATAAAACTACCAAGACTATTGTAATTACTTTCCTCATAGACAATAGTCGCAATATTTTACGGCGCACTAAACCACAATTTACAAACCGCATCGGCCGAATGCCGAGGCAGGGAAATAAAAATAAATAAGAGAGGAGGGAGAGCCCCGCCATCTTTTCTTGGCAATTTCCGTCCACAAAGATGGAGGGCACGGACACGTGAAATCAGGAGTTAACCCTCTATATCTATGCGAGTCGACAGTCTGATTTGTAGCTTAATCGAACGGGATAGCTTTATACATGCGGTGAGGCAAGAATCCCTTGGCTACGGATTGTGGAATCAGCTGATAATATTGAAAGATGAATTAGCTTTCATTTTTCTTGGAGATTTTCTGCAACCCAATATCGATATCTATATCATGGAGTAGATTATACCTGCTGCTCTGGTGATATGAAAACTTTTTCATAGAAATAGAAATATTTGTCAAAACAGATGTGGTACAATTGATGGTAAATTTTTTGCGTGTTACTACTATGTTTCGCCAGTAGTGGCATACAAAATTAGCATGAATTCTGATTTGATTGTCAATTTTTTTGTTAAGTAACTAAGGCTTGACACATCTTACGTAGGTAATTATTTTTGCCTGTTTGCTAATCAAATTTGGAATGGATAATCTATCAGATGATGAGCAAGTCATAAATAATAATTCTTTCTTTCGGTAATAACTTTTTCGCAAAAATGATGAGTTTATTGTTCTATATACATACGTAGATCGACACTGAAGATGAATTACTTGTACACAATATCGATAATTTAGTACATACACAAAATGCTTCGCTCTAGCTAGAAAATCCACACTCCCTTCTCTAAAAGCAAGACTATACGTAGTGTTACGATGTAGATAATCATAGCATGATCTTCAATTAAGCCTTATAAACTAAAAGCTTGATAAACAAAGGCAGCACAAAATTACTGATAACACTCTCTAAAATACACAGCTCTGGGCTACCCATTTCCTTAGTCAATCTGGTTTCCTCTACCTGAAGGTTGTCTGGAAGAGATCGCTATAACCGATAAGACCCCCTAGATTGTACTTTGTGTTGTTTGTATTAAGTTTTCCTGTAATGTCTGTGTTTTTGTGCAATAAAGAGTATCTATCTATCTAAATAGTCCACATTAATATCAAGTCCTGAAACGTCTCGCATTTCTAACCGTACTAAAATACGTATTTGCTTATCAACAAGACATGAGAGAGCACTGTCTGCTGAATATCCACTTAGCAATACTCTTGTCATGCTTGCAACAAGATAACGTCTCAGACGTACCAAAGAACACGGTTTAATTAACCTGAGGCAGCACCTTGCAAGGCTCCATTTAAGACAATTAGGGAGCACTTTATGTCGGTAACAATAAAGCCCGTTTTTGAATAAACCTCTATGCGTCTGATTGCAAGACTAAGAAAAGATGTGGAAATACAGAAGTGTAGGTTTATGATAATAAATCAAAGCTTGATTACATTGACACTGAAAATTGTGAATAAAATACTTTTGAAATAAATTCTTAGAAGCGGAATCAGAACTTGGTTTTTGTCGGTGGTATTAGACTTTATTCCGTTATTTTTCGACACCTAATTCAAAGCAAACATAAGCAAAATTCAAGTAACTAGGTATAATTGTGATGTTTTGATAGTATTGACTCGCTTTTATATCAAGATATAAGCCAAGGCTTATATCCTCCTCTGCATATTCTTATGACTGAGTGTACTGAAAATTATTCCGGAAAACACAAGTAGGTACTATGTATGTCACAAAATAAGTTACACTAAATAAGAGTAATGACCAGTCTAAACAAATTCCATTACATTGTGAATGCTAACACTCTGAATATATAGGGAGTTAGGTTTGGGATTAAGACACAAGCTTTCCGTTAGATGTCTATAATAATTGTGTTGACACAGTAGTTGACACAGAACACTGTTACAAAAATATATATATAAAGAAAAACCTTATGGCCAGGATGTTCATTAAACCATGTAGTTTTAACAAAGACAAACAATACAAAAAAAAAACAATGCTAATAAAGTTTAAAAAAAGTGAATAAAATATTAGCCATGCGGCCAGTAGCCGTAAATATAGAGTAATCCCTTCTGCAGTTTCAGGCTCTTTAACAACCCGCCCATACGCACGATGTATGCGAGTCGGTACATAAGATTAATCTCCCGGTGTACAGTGTACATACAGTATTATTTATGAGATGCCACTATGCTCCGCGTTGCCCCACCTAGGCAAACAAGAACCCCTGTAGGCCCGGTGTTAGCAAACCAACTAGAGATTAATAGATTACGATATGCATATTATATTTGGAGTTTTGGTGTACCTAAATCGTCCTAAACAAAGTTTGTAAGAAAACACTTGAACGTGGTTTTGCATGTTGGTTACCTCAAAGACAACTTAGAAGATTTATGTTATTCCTTACGGGTAAAATCCTTAAACTAATCTGGGTTCCTTAGTTTGGTGTTTTATTTAATAGGCAACAAGAGTAATACTACGGTATGTAAGGGATACCCATAATGTTTTCGCTCCAAGCCTCCCTCAGCTGCCATCGACTTGTAACAGTGTTATACATCACAATTTAAAACGTATCTACCACAGTCCGATGACGAGTAGCAGCGTCACTGGGGCTAGAATCTACGCCCCGCAATCACCAAAACATCTGACCAGCGCGGTGACATTGAGTAAAAAAGCCTGGAGGCTTCATAATTTTTGGCAAGAGGCGAACAACTGTAGAGGCCAATGTCCAGCAGTGGACTGTGATAGGCTGATGATGATAATGACATTATTCTGAAAGTAGTGTAATCAAGAAAGGGTACACTAATCCAAGCTTATAGTACAATTAAAAATCCTGTTGCTATGTAGCTCTTAGGCTAAAGGTACAAATGCATATAGACACGAGCAGTCGTCTGAATCTGACGCGATCCACCCTCCGATAGAGCGTGCATTTGTTCCACAAACTCTACTTGCTGAACTTACAGCTTAACATCTTCCCTATAGTAGCGCTTAAGAAATTTTAATGTACCGTGGAAAGTTCGCTTTTTACCGCTCCGAACGGTTATAGAACGGTGATGTAGAGACAGTAACTCCGCAAAGGCTTAGGCTTATAACAAAGTTCTGCTTTACGTACATCAGATTACGTTGGTAATCTGCTAACTGCAGCCACGTTTTGGAATAGTATAATCACTTTTGCACTATAAGATCACTTCTCCAATATAAAAAATTTAATGTACTTTTTGATACATAATGCTGTCGTGGTTTCCAGGTTTAGAATAGGACACCCCATCTCATCTAGCAGACAACTAGAGAAATATCAGGAAGCGGGCAACAGCATTTACCTGGGTACAAATAAAACGAAGAAAACCTACTACGGTCCCTGTAAATGACAACGTCATTAAGGAAAGCCTATTCCCAACAGTGGACGTGTAAGTAGAGTCCAACGTGTGCAGGCTGATAACGATGATAGAGACATTTACAATTAAAACTAATCGCTTTTAGTGGTGGGTATGGAGGTAGTTGCTGCCGAGAAAAAAAGGCAAGAAACTCGATAGTTGCTCTTTGTTTTACCAGAAATTAAAGTTAAAATTCGTTGGGTCTTGTGTCCGTCTCATCGAGTTATGTCCTGTATGTCATCTGCGGTCATATATTTTAACGCATACATTTTAAAACATCACTTATAACACCGTATTTTCCGCGGAGATCGTTGTACTATCCGCACCGAATTCTATGAAGCAAAACCATTCCTAGCCTAAAGGTACAGTTGCACAGACGCGAGCAATCATCTGCATCTGACACCATCCCGGCTCCATAGAGCGGGCCTTTGTTCGAACAAGCGTTGGACTTGCGGTTTACATCTCCCCTCGAGCAACGCTTAAGAAATTTTAACGTACTGAAGAAAGTTTATTTTTAACCGACTTCGAAAAAAGGAGGAGGTTCTCAATTCGTCTGTATGTATAATATTTTTATTAGAGACCTAGTTTGTCTAAGGAGCAACGATACTAGTGCTGTCGCATGTATAGTAGATTAATTATTCGATAAGCTGTCGATAGCCTACGATAATTGACGTCAGCTCAGAACCAAGCAATACTGCTACATCGATTGTGACTATACGTCACTTAATAAACTATCGATAGCATCGATCATCCTCATCATCCTATCGCAGATTATCGCAGTCCACTGCAGGAGATAGTGGAGCTCTTGGGGAGTTGTGGTTGGGCCGGCATGGCGGTGGCAACTGACAAGTAACTGACCAGTTTCTTGCCCGTAGTCACAGCGACTTTGGCTTCTCTTTCGCTTCCCATCAGGCGTGGAGAAGCCATTATGTCGAGATACTTTAAAAAAAAAGATAGACTTCTCCGTTGTTCGCCACCTGGAGGATCTACCCATAATCGCCACGCTGGGCAGGCGGGTAGGCGATCGCAAGGCTGCCCAGTCAAGGTGACGCTTCTGCCCGTCATCGGCCTGTGGTGTTCAGCTACGCCTTCAATCGTGATGCCTATACCGCTCCAGTCGCTTGCCTGAGCCTCGTCTGTTATTTACCAGGATGCACAACAGGCAGGTGAAGGTGGCCTGGAGCGAATCCTTGAACTGGATGGTGGATCCAAGAATCGAAACTATCAATAGTCCTATCGATGGGGTCGTCTTAGTCGTTGCTTGTCGATCTCCAGCTGGATCAAACCTTCGTGTGACGAACATTTGTTTGGCTTGTTACGTCTCTGGGTGTATATATTTGTATTTAAGTATTTTGTGGTGTCTTCGTTCTTCTGATACTTACCATTACACAAGTGTTAAGCTACTTACTTTGGAATCGTAAAAAAAATGTTAATTTCTTGCACTCGGCGGTGTCGTCTCAAATTATACAAATCCATTTCGCCCAGTCACTTATGGGCATGCGTGGGTCACGGTAGTAACGACACTCGCTTGCATGACTGACACAATATACCTATTTTTATTTTGACTTTTGTTATCTATTTGATTTATGAGCTGGACGGTATCACCTTAATAATATTATTTTTACAACTCATGACAGTGGTTTATTTGGACCTGGTGAAATGGTAACGAAGAATTAGGACGATATATTTATTGCTAACCCAGCGTGGCGATTATGGGTATATCCTCGAGATGTTTGCCCTAAGTGGCGAACAACTGGAGAGGCCTATGCCCAGCAGTGGCCTGCAATAGGCTGATGATGATGATTTATCCATGAATAACCAAAATCCAGTCGATCTCATGAAGCAGCAATAATGGAAAAGTATATTTTGACAAGAAAATGGTGATGACTTTTATGAATCCAAACATACATAGATCTACTTTATAACGCAAATTAAAAATTATTACAGGAAATCACAATTAAAGAAAAAGTAAGGTACGGCACGTTTTATAACAAATCAACACATGCGAAATAAGTTACAAGAAAAGGGCAGACTACTTATAGCTTATAAGACATTACGAACTACATTAAATGAAAGGAAGGAAATTGCAAAAGTCGAACAGCTACTACTCGTATTCCCCCACTCGCTCCGAAGCCACTGCCTCATTCCCACTCTGTTTTACTTTACCGTTTAAAAAAATAATAGAACGTAATCTCTGTTGAAGTGGAGATGGATCTTGTTTAATTTCCACTTGCTTTCTTCCTTTTACAACAGTAACCCGCTCAGACAGCATGGAATTATTCCCCGTTGTTTTTCTATGTTTATTCGTTCGGAGAGTTGCATACTTTTTTATTTCAACTTTGTTTAATTCGCAACACGGCTTCAGTTTTACGTCTCTAGCGGCGTAGTTTTGTGCAACAAAACAGTGATTGGAAAAGCAAAATTATGTTTCTCTAACTGTAGTTAATCAAAAAGCGAGCTACGGTTTTTATAAAACAATGAAGGTTTGGTTTATCTTTTGTTTATACTATTTATATCAACTCTACGAATAGATAAAACCAAAATGTCACAGTAACATTCTACGCCATATTTGAATTAAAACTCCTAACCGAATCATAAAACTGTGGAGTAATGGAATTTTTGCCGGACAATTATTTCTATAATTCGATTCTATTCAATCTATAAGTCATACATTTCCTACACGTTAATTTCACTTGACATGCTGGCTTGTCCAATTTGGTACATGGAAAAATTTTATCTCCAAAATATGTATCATAGCTCCATTCATATAAATTGCCATATATAAAACACTGTTCCCCTAAGGTCGTAAGTCTAAATGTCCTTTTAAAATCTCAATTATGTTTTTAAAACTAATGTGTCTGGAAATCTCGGTGTTACAAAGGTAAAATAAAAATAAAATTTAAATATAAAACATGTGGGCAATGCTCATCCATAGTGTGCTATGGATGAGCACAACATTTCCCTTAACACCCTTTCTCTTTGACTATCCTCTACCATAAGGTTGAGAGGAAGAGATCGCTTTTAGCGATAAGGCCGCCTATATTGTACAACAAATGTCTGTTGTACCTAGTTTTAAGTCAATTGTATGGTGTGCAGTAAAGAATATATCTATCAATGTATCTAATATTCTTTTTACAACCGAGACACAATTATGTGTCAGCACTTTAGTACCTCTAACATGCAAACTTTCGTTCACATTTTATGTTATCATCACGAAACAGTCTATTCTGATGGCAAAGTGCATTCCTTTTTTCTCTTTCGAAATGAAATTTCAGTCCGTAGCAAGAGGTAAGTGACTCCGGAGGACCATAAAGCCAGTGTTACGAGTACGTTGACCTCAGTAAGTACCTATGTCAACAGATAAATTGTCTGCGCTTTAGTTCTTTCACTGTGCAATTAGTCATTAAAGGTAATGAGATGAGTCACTGAGGTAAAATTGTCCGCAATTATTTTAAAGAGGTCCTTGTTAGTAGGGCTGAAGCTGAGTTAACTTTGTATACGAATGCTATTTTAAAGTTGCGTTAAAAAGTTATATATTTATGTGGGTGTGAGAGAGCTTCAAGGCGATTATCAGGCGAATCGCAGTCAAGCACAAACCCTTTAGAATAAAAGAAAAAGCTTTTTCTTCAATTTGGAAATTGAATTTCAAACAATTTATGTTGTGTATGAGTTGTGTGTGTAACAGAGAGGTACTCCTCTCTTTTACTGAGAGAGAGAGAGCGAAACAGTCTGGGTGCAGTAGGTGTTCCCATACTAATAATCATACCTATAATACCTTTCTTTTTACGTAGGTAACTAAATGAGATATTTTTATCTATCTCATTATTCTTAGCGTGTCGATGTCGATCAACATAAATTCAAAATATTTTCGACCACAGGAACCTTATCTCCCGTGACTATCATAGACCCATTTTATGTGTAGGTATAAGCAATAGGCTGATGATGATGATGAAGCAAGGATAAAAGTTCATCTTTTTCTTTATGTATATATATTACACATAGGTATTTACATATAAGCAAGCGAAAATATGAAAGGAAAAAGGCGTACCTATGGACCTATTTGAACAAAAACAATAACAAAACTTCAAAGAATTTAAACTGGTTCATAAAAGCTTGAACAAATTAACCCTACAACACCGCTAGCGGGAAATAATTCATATGTTTTTCACCGAGTGAAAATAAAATACAAGTGACAGAGTGATTTGTGCAGCGGAAACTGTCGTTCCGGCGGGTGTAGTGCCGGATGCGTGCCGCGGCCGCGTCTGCCGTGTTTGACTTGCAGCTACGGTGACTATCAGTTGAGTGGGGAGTGAGGCCGTGTCCCGAGACATTTAGTATGCACGACCTACATCTAGGAGGGGAGTGCTGTAGCGACAAGTAGCAACATCTATCTATACATCGCTACAACATAGAGTCCTACAATGCGCAAGTGAAGTTTTCATCATGACTAACTATATGTACGACAAACCAAGATGACTGCCCAGACTTTCCATATAGGTGGGGAGTGCGGTAGCGACATGTAGCAACATCTATCTATTCATCGCTCCAACATAGAGTCCTACAATTCACAAGTAAAATTTCATTACGATTCATCACGCCGAATCATGGCTTTGTACCAGCTTGCGGCATTTCGCTTCTGGAAGATGGGTCTGGACCCATCAGTGAGCGGCTAAGTCTTGTCTAATACGTTTTAAAAAATTTAATTCACCGCTCACTCATCTATTAGATAACGACAAATATGCTAGTAAAATTTTTAACATTACGGCCAAAGAATTTGTTATCTATTTTGCATAAATTCCCTATTGCCTTGAAAAACAATGAGAATCGTTTGAACTGTTATTGAAAGAATCAAAGTTATAGAAAAACTTTCTGCAGAAAAATCATAAATTTTTAGCCCAGAGCACGGATTTCTACTCATAGTATACTTAGCATTTCAAAACCAATAAAACAAACTATTCCTTGCCATAAAAGACTATCTATAATAATAATAAAATATAAAATAATAATAAATAACCCAAGACATGCCACGCTGGGCCACACAGCGCCACCTAGCCCCAAACTAAGCCGAAACTTGTACTATGGGTACTAGACAACTGATAAACTTACTTAGATACATTTTTTTTTAAATAAATACATATTATACATAGAAATCAACAATCTATAATCCCATTATTTCTTCCATTCCCTATTATCCTGGATTTTTCGTATCGAACGTGGTATCATTAATTGCGACTCCAGCGCCTTCTATCCAACAGGAATGCTAATACACATCCGCTTTCTTAAGTGGGTTAAATCTACACGTGAACGCTACACCATTTCTCTTCTAACTAAGGTTGTTAAGGATATGGCTGCTCAGTTTTGGCTCCAGACGTATCGTAAGTCTTGTGGCATTTTGGATACATTTATTGGTACGTTTACTGCAACTATATGACGTAAATTCCATCAGATCCGTTCCATTATTGAGACTAGACCTCGATTGGCTTCTTTTTGGTAGAATACTGTTTTTCCGAACCGTGGTAGTTTTGTAGATTTGTAAGTGTTTTTATAATCATCATTAGCCTTAAAACGTCCGATTCTAGACATTATGACAAATATCATTTGGAGGGATTTGTCTTAGCCACCACGCTTAGTAGGGGGGTTGGTGAAAAGACGTGAAGAACGTTTTCATTACACATAATGACTAATGTCCCTTCTTTCACTGCATTTATCATAACACATAACATAAATAATTTGTCTGTAGTATTTGAAAACAACAAAGCTCCCTCTTACAAGTCCGTAAATTTTTGGGTTTAAATCATTAACAGTTAAATATATCGTTATAGTATTTTATGTACGAAATGAAACCGTTCTATAGCGTTTTCTTCAAGCACCTACTTTAGTTTTACTTTTAAGTACCTAGTACTCGAGTAGTTTTATGGAAAACTGTTTAAAGTTACGTTTCCAATAAAAACTTTAATTACGAAGGAGAACTTAACTACTAAACAGAATTTACATAATCAGCAACAATAATTCCATGGAACAAAAGTGGAATGCTTACTTACATGACGAATATTAACATTATGTCAAAGCAGTTCTGAATTAATAGCTGGCTAGGATAAAAAGCAAGTTTCTTTTCGTGTCCAATTAACCTGTAATAAACTATGTTGAAATTTAACAAATCCAAGCTTATTAATATTTATGCTAACAATAAAAAGAGCACTTACAGCGAAAATGGAAATCCAATTTAACAATTTCATAAAAACGAAACGATCAATTTCAACCGACAAGGTTATTTTAAAACGTTAAGTGAGAAGAACTACCACTTTTGGTCGTAAGCTCGGTTATAAGGAATTATAAATGACGTACTTTGCTTTGTACGTAATATACTTTGGAATGGCTACTTTTTCCAAAAGTCCTAAAAGAACTCAAAATAATTTTAGCTAGCGTCTAGAGAATATTATTTTCACATCCATCGGTATAACCATCACAATTGAAGGTGTAGCTAAAAACCACAGACCGATGGCTGGCAGCAGCGTCACCGGAGCGAGAAGCTACGTACGTCCTGCGATCGCCAACCCGCCTGCGCAGCGTGGCGATTGTGGAAAAAGTTTCTAGATGTTTGACCAAAGTAGCGAACGGAGGGGCCTATGTCCAGTGATGGACAGACTGAAGATAATGATTCTTTGTATGTATGAAGTGTCGTTGTAGGTATGGAACAAGCTATGAATTACAGTCAAGTTACAATAGAAATTATCACGCACAGGCATGACAAGTACAAATTTTGAAATTTCAATTAAACCAAAGATCCTTTATGAAATTTCAATCCACTGTTTTAAGTTCGCCAATTTTCAATTTAGATCAGGTTTCCTTTAGAACCGTTACAAATTAACAAGCGAACCTTTTCATCGTCTAATTTCTTACTAAACAAACTTTATCCGACACGTGAATTTAAATTATGAAGATCCCTTGTAACTTATATGTATAATTTTCCAATTTACCGAGTTTGTTCAAAAGGTATAAGATGAAGATCAGCTCAGTTCACTGATACATATCACTTTCATGGAAAACTTTCGTCCCTGTCTCGTCTCAATAATTATAACTTAAAAACAAAAGCGGGTGAAATTAGAACTTTGAAACTACCTCGATAAGTTCTTTAAGATTAAACTGGAGTCTCCTCGGGGGCACATTGTTGTAGAGGGTTTATCAAGGCGTTTCCTAAGATATACGAGCGTAGGTGCCGCCCTCTAACTGTGCAATGAACTTTAAATCCCCTTCACACCTGGGTCCGCCCACCAAATACAGTTGTTGTGGAGTGAACGCGATAAAATCTTACTTTATACGACATGCAAAGCTTAGAGAGTAAATTATTATTAGAGGTGAGTGCTGTGGGCTTTTTATAATCGGCTCTGTTGATGTCTTTGTTAGGGAATGAGGTTCTAGTGGGCTGTCAGTGGCAGCGGATCCTCGGGAACACTTTTGTGCTGGCTTCGTTTATTAGGGACGGGTTTTCTAGTGTTTCGGAAAATTGCATAGCGCTTACTTTGTTTAAATCTTGTTTTTATTATTTTTCATAGTAAAAGACAAGGTTTAATATTCATAAAAAAAGTATTGAATTACTTTGAATTTGAATTGCCTTTTGTAAAGTTATAAAGCTGACCGCGTTACTGAATTTTGATCTCAAAATCTATAGGTTCCCTCGACTCGGTTGGGCGAAATTCATTTGAGTGGACATATGTGTCTGGTACCTATATTATTATAACACTAAGCTACGCTCCCACTTTCTATCCATATAATAAATAAATAATCTCTATTACTATAAGGCGATACTTTTTTTGGACAAACATTTCTAAGTAACTTAAGTACATAAAACTAATTTCTAAGTAGGTACATAAAATGTTTTAGAAATTGAAGTGAATTTTAAAAGACACTTAACGATATTTAACATACGTATTTTAGTGTGTACCTATTTTTTTAATATCTACGTAATTTTTTGGCATTGTTACAAACGCCATGATCGAGCAATAAGTGAGTTGCAACAGTGCAAGAACATCATCACTTAAAATCAGGTAATAAACATAATATGTAGTTATGACAGTGACCTCTAGCTTGAAACAGTATAAGATACATCTTCTAATATGTACGAGGTAGGGTAGGAGGTGGTAGTATAGAGCAGTACCTTGGTACTGCTCTATACTACCACCTCATGAGTTTAGTTCTAACGCCCAGACAAGCGCATCGCATAGTAAAGGAAGCAGCGGTGATACGTCATGTTTGCTCGACATAATTGCCATACATAATGAGGCGACGCGTTCGCACAAGCAAGCCGATAGTTACACAATACGTTGATTTATAGCCCGTCTGTTCCATTGTCGGCTAATGAGATTGCCCTGTCAGCACAATCCCACTATAGAACTGGACCTTTATAAATCATGACGGAATCATTTCTCTTAGCCGACAGATTAGTAGATTACACTAATAGGTGGTGTAGATTTGTCGGAGATTCAGTTAGTTAGCCGGGTGTAATGGAATGGTATAACACCTATTATTATTATCGGAGTTAACCCTAAGCTACTACTAGTACCTATTATTTAAGGTGACGAAGCAAATCGACTTTTAGAGAGGGGTTTCGATTCGATTTGGAGAGGAATTCACTGTACTAGCAATGTATTATTTTATTAAACTATAATTGGCAACGATATAAAAGATGTGAATCTCAAAATTTGTACCTGTGATGATTACTCCACTGATAAGATAATTGCACTTTAGAGGTAAGAAGAATAAGATTAGATTAGAAACCGAAATGTATTTTCATCTTCATTAAGAAAATCCTATTGAGATAGGTACATAAGAACGTGGATGCAAGCATGTAAGTCCCGCGCTGCCTGAATCCAGGTTGTTGCCGCCTTATATAATCATCATCATCAGCATTGCAGTCCACTGCTGGACATAGGCCTCTACAGTTGTTCGCTACTTAGGGAAAACTTTTGGAGGACATACCCATAATTGCCGCGCTGGCCAGGCGGGCTGGCGATCGCAGGGCGCAGCTTCTCGCTCCAGTGACGCTGCTGCCCGTCAGCAGTTGTATGCCTTGAGTTGTGATGATTCTACCGCCACTAGACGGTTGCCAGCGCCTCGTTTGTTATTCGGCAGGATGCACCACGGGCAGGTGAGGTTGGCTTGGAGCGAAAAGATGACAGGTCGCTCAAGGGAGCGATGTACGGACATCCCCCCGCCTTATATGTCATACATTAAATATGTCATTAAATATTTATGCGCCTTCCGCTCCTAGATAGATATTTCTATTTAAATACTAGCTGTGCCGGCGGAGTCGCACGCGTGGATATCGGGTTTCAAAAATAACGGACTTCCATAAAATGGTACCAAAATTTTAAGTTAGACTTCCAGACCTTTTTTTAATTCAATTCAGCAGCAGCATTGGTGAAACCGCATTCAATTCCATGCTATAGTTTTCGCGTAATGCGCGATCAAACATACAGATAAAAATTTCTCCCGTTTTTCCAACACTTCCCATCACTGCTCTGCTCCTATTGATTGTAGCGCTATGAAAAGTATACTATGACCTGCCCGTATGAGGAGGAGTATGGAGAATAATTGTACGAAGTTTCGTCAAAATCCGTCCAGTAGTTTTTTAGTTAACGATATTTCAAAAATTCTTTACTTTTATATGCATGACTAGTATTTTCACTCGAGCCCGTAACCATTTCACTGTCCAGACATCTCACCTGAAATACCGTGTGGAAATATGACAGAGGATAGACCTCTGTCTATTGCCTGTCAAATTTGAAAACCCAATAAGCTAAAATTTTCACAAACCATTTTAGGACTTACACACGTCAATCTTAATCTGGTAAAATGAAGAAAACCGTGGGACGGCAAAATCTATACGCGTCTTTTTTTAGATGAACGCTATCAGCTATTTGAGGAGAAATCGGTTCGTATTTCAGAGTTATTTATCAAAGTCATGCTCATAATATGTCATATGGACGGACGTGTCGTAAAGGTTTCAGTTTAAAAATAAGGAGAAATTAGTGCGTTGAAAAGGAAAGTAGACTATTGAAGGCTTAATGTCATTGTCCTGACGTAAATAGTAAGTAAGTACTTAAAAATAAATGCAGAAGAAAGATAATATAATTTAAATTTTAATGTTCAGTTCGAAATCTATATCGCGGATATGGTATTATGAGATCTAGGTAGAATAGAAGCAAATTTACCTACGAGTTAAGAAATTGTGAAATTAACTGACGTGTAATGGAAAATAATAATCAGTGGAAGTATGTTTTTCATAGTCTTAATTTTTACCAAAGAAAATTACTAAGAACGCAGTATGTAGGTATGTATAAGTTTCTACTAAAAAAATATTTGGCAATAGTTATTTATGCCCTTACATCACTCTGTACTTTTTTACAGACAAAAGGCCTTAAAATCCAATAATCCAAAGTGCAGTAGGAACGCTAAAAATTCACACTCTTAACCAGGAAAGCTATCACTGAAAAGTCGCAATCTCTATAATCTATGATTATCCGTGGACGGAATCGTACTCTCCTCGATATTTCTTGCTACCACCGGCTCACTTAAAAACACGTTTCCAGTCATTTAACAATAATAAATCTCCGCAGTAATCCTGTTGCGTTTGCTGAATCCATTTTATATTCAGAAGGCATGAAATAAACCGAACGGCTCTGTCTGCAATCTGTGCATTCCGTGATTTATGAATTTCATTCTAGATGGAACAAATGTTCCCCTCCTTCTTTTTTAAGAACTTATTATATGGAGGTAACGAGCATCTTGCCTTAATAATGAAAACCAAGAGCACACTTAAAGTCTGCATACAAAATAGCAGTGGAAATGATAGCGGGACAACGTTTTTTGTTCTTAGTTTAGTTTGTTCGGTGCTTGTCGAGTTGGCATGCTGAATAAAGTTGAATACTAATGATTTGCCAACATCGTTGTGTTGTGGCAGCAGAGTAAGTTTGGCGTCTTCGCTGACAAGTACAAATATTTACAATCTTATCTGCTTTTGTTTTTAGTTTATCACAAAATAACTAGAGTCTGATATTTTCAGAAATTGACAATGGTTGGGCGATTTCCACATGTTAACTCTATTTGACCAAAATATGATGTTATAGATAGATAGATAGATACACTTTATTGTACACCAAACATTTGACTTATAACTAAATACAAAGATATATTGACGTACAAGTTAGGCGGTCTTATCGCTTTTATAATCTCTTCCAGACTACCTTTGGGTAAAGGATATCTAATCAAAATAAGGGGTAAGGTGACAATTGATTATATATTGAACTCATTATAATATATTACTCTCTCTTGAGAGATATAAATCAATAAATAATATAGGTAACTAAATCTCTTCTCAAGTAAGCATAGGTACATATCAAACGTCGAGGTATTCGTGAAACTCTAACCATTTCAAGCTTTTACTGAAAAAGTTAACAATTCCTTGTTCATATTTCCTTTTCAATTTCCCTCTTGTTCAATGGTACCTTTGTCTTACTAATTCGAAATGGAAACGGAGTGTTGGAACAGAAATAATATTTCGATGCTCTGGCTATGAATTGGAAGAGCTTTTCGTTTCAAAGTGTATGCGACTTGCTGGAAGATTGGGTTACGACCAGACCTTGAGTGAATGTAGTTTTGGAGTTCAAAAGTTTCATGGTATTCACGCTTAGCAAGCAGGTAATAATGTTCTGGTCACAAAGTCATGCAAAATCTTGAATCTGAATTCCAGATTTTGCATGACATGACAAATTTATTGGAATAAATAATTAAATTTTTTGTTAATGTAATAGTTAACCCGGCCTTCTGATCCAAAGGTCGAAGATCCAACCTCTAATTGGTGCAAGTATTTGTATGATAAACGTTTGTGTTTGCTGTTCGATATTATAATAGCTTTCATGATCTTTCAATGTCATTAAGAAGTTTGTATGTACTTTTTTATCAGCAGAAAAAGAAACATCTTCGGTTTTCATATTAAGAAAAATTACCTACACTCTGTTAGGTAATTTTTTTGTAATATTGAAAACAAAAGAATTCATGTAATTTTTCAATAACTAGAAATAAAATTATATTTTGACCTTAAAAAATAAAACAAAACATGAAACTAACTTTCATACTACTACTCGTACTTCACATTACTTACAATACTATCCACGTTATAAATTGCGAAATCTTCGAATCCAATACCTAAATTAAGTAATGAAACCCGGCTACGTATTGAGTATAGAAATGTACGCGCACTCCTAAGAACATGTCTGAATTCACTAAATATTCGCTCACTGGAACATTCGTCGCTAATGTGAATAGCTCATACTTGAAGATTACATTCGAAATCAGTGATTGAGGAGAACTGAGCGCTTAAGTAATGCTTACAGCGAGGAACTTGTCTTGATTGTAGGTAAATTATATTAGACAACTATAAATAGTTTAGCGGTAGTGAAGAGAGGCACAGCGAATCTTCGCACGAATTTTCGCCCGCCCGGGGAAGTACCTCCACCCTATTTATAGAATACCGCAGCTAAATGACCCCAGAGTCGTGTTTCTGCCGGTGAGTATTTTGTAACTGAATAAATTTGTAAAGAATATCTAAGAAAGTTTATGAGTTGTCTAGTACTCATAGTACAAGCTTCGGCTTAGTATGGGACTAGATGGCTTTGTGTGGCCCAACGTGGCATGTCTCGGGTTATTTTAAATTATTTACTGCACTATCTGTCTCGGCGAACTTTGCATCGCCCCAGACCTTATTCCTACTACTACTATTACTACTTTATTCCTTAGTCCCGTTCCTGGGCCCTCTCTAAGTCAAAGTCAAAGTCAAAATACCTTTATTCACATAGACTTAAAATAAGCACTTATGAATCGTCAAGTAAAAAATAATGTAGAAATACAAAAAGTAAAGTAAGAATGTGAATAAAAGCAATTTAAAAGAAGCTACCGCCGTGTTCGGAAAGTAGATTTCTACCGAGAAGAAACGGCAAGAACTCGGTAGTTACTCTTTTTAAATCGCCAATTGTTACATGTTTAGGTATCACAACATTTTTTAATATTTTAAAGTTAAACAATGCAAAATAAAAGTTGAGTCTATACAATGCAAAGTTTACTACGAAGCAGCAGTCCAAGAGATGTTCCCAGATGTTCCCCTCTATCCCAGTTCCCCCAATTTACATCCCTATTTCTTTTCCTACTCCAAAAATTCATCATCATCATCAGCCTATTGCAATCCACTGCTGGACACAGGCCCTTCCAGTTGTACGCCACTTAGAGCAAACATCTGGAGGACATACTAATCAAACATAATCGCCACGCTGGGCAGGCGGGTTGGCGATCGCAGGGCGTAGCTTCTCGCTCCGATGACGCTGCTGCCATTCATCGGTCTCCAAAAATTATGTACATACTTAAATCTTTTACGGTTTGATCTGATATGACTATAAGAGGTAATTGCAATGGAAAATTCTTTTTACCGATAATATACTTTGTTTTAAGTTTTGCTCCACTGAGTCAACTAAGCAAGTCACCATTTTTCACTTGCTGCATTTTATATTGCGGAATATTTTACAGCAGAGATGTGATAAAAGAGGTTCTGTTTTATCTAAGAAGTTAAGTGATTCTATGTAGATATAGCGTAAAGGTATTTAGGTACATGTAACGCAGCTGTACAAACCACGCTGCTTCCAATTTGTTTGAAATTCGTATACTCGTATATACGAGTACCTACGTTTATTCGACGCTCGAACGCTGAAGGATTCCTATCTGTGATGCATTTTTTTTTACTGATGTGCACACCTGTTATAAAATGTTATATGGTTGTTCTGTGATTAATTAAAAGTGCGTTTCCACAGAACCATGGCTGCGTGGAGTTGCACAAAAAATACCAATCATTTTGTTTGGCTCAAATCACACATTTCATATCCGCTTCACTTTAATTATGCCTAATTGGTAAATGTTTGTTATCTCGACGCAGCTTTATCACTGTGGAAATGCTCCCTTAGATTTTATCGCCCGGGGTAGGCTCGAGCCGCTCGTTGGGGACATAAATGAGCTGTTGATGGTTACATCTATATGTTATTGTCTATATTATGTCATTAAGTCATCAGCCTGCTCTATTCATATTATGTATCTAACCTTTTGCAGTCCTCTCCAACTGTTTGTCATTTTGATCTATCTTGGGCTACTCGTATCCAGGAATTGCCAGCCCAATTTCACAAACCTTCATTCCACCTGGCCCGAGGACGTATACGTATCCACTCTAGATCTAGTTTAGCCCAGAGGTTATCGGTTCTGCGGCAGAAATGGCCAGCCCATTGCCACTTCAGCTTACTATTCCGATGAGCTATGTCGAAGGCCTGGGTTCTCTGTAGGATCACTTCATTTCGGATCTGATTCCGCAGAGAGACGCCAAGCATAGCCCTTTACACAGCTCATCGTTATTATCAGCCTGTCTCAGTCCAATGCTGGACATTGACCTCTCCAGTTGTTCACCACTTTGAGCAAAGATCTGAATTCCATAAGTCGCTGAGCAACTTTTAGCTTGTGGACCAGTCATACCATAAGTTCTCTATGTTTCGGCTCCGTATGTCACATCGGCTAGGACGCGTTGAAGACATTCGTCTTTGAGCACTGTGGGAGATCAGCGTAGCTGAATCCTTCTGTTCACCTTGTCCTCAAAGTTGTTATCGTAAGTACATTCAAAAAACGAGCGTACTTATTCATATTTAAAAGGCCGGCAGCGACCTTGAACTCGGTTAGAGCTGTGGGTGTCCATGGGAGGTGTCGACTGCTTACCACCAAGCATTTCACTTGCTCGTCTGCCGCCTCTCGCATAAAAAAATAACATCATACAATATTAGTTTGTAACGATGCCAACAACATAAACAAAATTTCGTCCACACACCGCACATTCAGAAAATTCAATCGGATAAAGTGTAGATTTAACGCTATGGTTGGATGTTGAAAGGCGTAACTAGAAGTGCCTAATAAATTAACAGCATAAGAGGTGCCCCACTTAAGGCTTGGAATGGTTCCATCCGGTCCACTTTGTGTAAAGGCGGTCTGGGAAAGTTTAAATTCAACTTGTAAAATATGATAATGCCGATAGTAACGTTAGTTTCTGATCTAATACACTTATTTACGGCCCAGCCATACTAGCAGTTTTAACAAACCACGTGTTTTGGCGTCTGTTTGGCATCCGATAGTGACTGTCATGACGACAAGCCACTACAGCAATGGCAACTGACAAGTGAGAGAGAGGGCATAGCGAATCTTCGCTCGAATTGAGCCACCCGTCCGGGGAAGGAACTCTACAGAATACCGCAGCCAAATGACCTTTCGGTCGTGTTTCTACCGGGTTAGGGATGGGCCGGCATGGCTGTGGCAACTGAGAGGTAACTGACCAGTTGCTTGCCCGTTGACACAGCGACTTGGGCTCCTATTTCGCTTTCCATCAGGCGTAGGGAGCTACTATAAAAACAAAAGTGATTGGCTTTTAGCTTTCTTGTCTGGCCTGTTAGAAAAAACCGGCCAAGTGCGAGTCGGACTCGCGCACGTAGGGTTCCGTACCACTGATTGAATGAAAAAATTAGGTAATTTGATTTATGACGTTTAAAAAAAAACTACTGTCTAGATTTCATTCAAACCAAATTTCGTTAGTAGTTTTTATAGTAATACACATCATATATTTTTTTCAGTTTTATTATGCCTATATTTTAGAAGTTACGGGGGGGGGGACACACATTTTACCACTTTGGAAGAGTCTCTCGCGCAAACTATTCAGTTTAGAAAAAAATGTTGTTAGAAACCTCAACATCATTTTCAAATACCTATTCATAGATACCCCACACGTATGTGTTTGATGAAAAAAAAAATTTTGAGTTTCAGTTCCATGTATGGGGAACCCCAAAAATTTTGGATTTTTTTCTGATTTGACTTTAAAATCTTAATGCGGTTAACAGAATACATCTACGTACCAAATTTTAATAATGTAGCTCTTATAGTTTCGGAATAAACTGGCTGTGACATACGGACGGACAGACAGACAGACAGACAGACAGACAGACATGACGAATCTATAAGGGTCCCGTTTTTGCCATTTTGGCTACGGAACCCTAAAAACAGTTAGGTAAGTACTTCGTTTTAGATATTTTTATAATATATATGCAGAAATCTTTTTCTTTTGTATGCTATGTACATAACAATGAAGTGCAAATTAAAATCATGCAC
Source organism: Conogethes punctiferalis (assembly GCA_031163375.1). Lineage (NCBI taxonomy): Eukaryota > Metazoa > Arthropoda > Insecta > Lepidoptera > Crambidae > Conogethes > Conogethes punctiferalis. The sequence goes on from CM062082.1 coordinate 9,116,217, forward strand.
ACATTCTCTAATGCACGTGATTTTCGAGTGTCGATAATAACTCTTGCCTGCGTTGCGGTGAGCGTTCACTTCATAACTGTAATATGGCGGTTTCATATTATCCCGGCAAAGTTCTAGAGCTTATGTTACTTATCTAAGCTACCTTCTGGGGGAACCGTCGCGGGGAAATTTGTAAACACAGACGTTTGACCGCGTACGAAGCTATGCGCAGGGGACCGACATGAGCAAACTCATTTTCAAAGTCGCAGTCCGCCATTTAGACGAGCCTTTTTTAAAGAAGATATTAAAGGAAGTTTTCAAACTAATAGGTAACTTTGATCAGATTTTTTGTATCATGTCTTACTATTTTTAATTTTGAAAAGTTTATAGAGAGTTTCTTAAGCTGATGCACGCTAATTATTTCCAATTCTTCACACCGTGATGAAAAATTAAAAAAAATCCTTTTTAAATAAATACATAGTACCTATGTAGTTAGATGAATACAAAGAGTTATGTTCATGCACACAAATGTTTGTACTACGCGGGGATCGAACCAACAACATTTGGCTTAGAAGGCAGAGGTCACTACCAAATGAGCCATCGGGCCAGGCAGACAATAAATAAATACTTAAATATACCTAAACACAAACAACCACACACGGAAAATGACAAATGCTCATCACATGATTGGTTGTCCCGGGGCTAATATTATGAACCCATGATTATAAGAAATATAAGAAATAAGAAATATTTATTACCATTGGACATCACAACACAGCAATAACAAATAGACACAATAAACAACACACAAAAAAGGAGAAGAAAAAAAAAACAAATAGAAACATACATTACAAACTTTCACATGGAAAACAAACATAAGAAAAATAAAATAAAAAGACATAAACAAAACAATTTTAGAGAAAAAAAAAGACCGTAGTTCAAAAGTCTGGGATCACCACAATCACGAACCACTGTACCGAATCAGTTACAATCTTTGGAGTCATCAATTCTTAAGTTCAAAACTACTTCCAAATAGATAAGACCACCTACATTGTACAACAATGGTATACTTTGCCAAGTTCTAAGTACATTTTGGTGTGCAATAAAGATTATCTCTCTATAGTTAGCTATTATATAGTAAGTTATAACTCATACCGCTGGTTCACCTTGCCTCCCAACGGTTACGAATCCCGTGCAACCTATAACTCATCTCGGCAATAAAGTTTGAAAAATAAAGCAATTTAGAGCCATCTACGTGCGCATATTGCAAGCGAGATGCGAGTTGCATGTTAATAAATTGTCTAAGTACTGCAGAGAGTTGCAATGCTTCTAATAATTATGATGTTATGAGGTGCTTCTTGAATTATACTCGTACATAGCATGCATGTATTAGGGTATGTAAGCGACCAATCATCATTTCGCTCCAAGCTAACCTGCACCTGCCCGTGATGCATCCTGCCGAACAACAAACGAGGACCTGGCAACCGACTGGTGGCGGTATAACCATCACAATTGAAGACGTAGCTAAATACTGCAGGCCGATGACGGGCAGCAGCGTCACCGGAGCGAGAAGCTTCGTCCTGCGATCGCCAACCCGCCTGCCCAGCATGGCGATTATGTGCATATCCTCCAGATGGTTGCCTTGAGTGGCGAGTAGCTGGAGAGGCCTATATCCAGTGGACTGCAATAGGCTGGCAATGATGATGATGGTGATGAACCAACCCCCAGATCTCAAACTTCCCATCATAGAATAAAAGGTTTGTATTATAAATACCAAATCAGGATTATGACCGGCGTCTCCCAAGACGCTTAGACCTGGTCCAATTCAGAAAAGTTCATTTCCTAAATCGACCCGACCCTCCTTAATTAACTCGTCGCGTCTCTCACTTTCCGAGCACGCTGTATACTCAAACAAACGGTCACAGATCCTACTCCCTTCTGTCAATTTTCCTTAAACAATTTTCGACTAAATGCCTAATGCATAGAGTCTATTATTCGTCTAGAAATTTGACAGCTAGATGGGCATGCAGTTTAATGTAAGAGCGTATGTACAGTCCGTATCAGATATGATATGTAAGCACGTAAGCTACCCAAGGAAACCTACATACAACAGCCAAAAATATCTACATATCGATGGTTTCAAGATGATATCAATCAATATCCTAATCGTCAAATTAATATAACCGCATGGTAGATAAATGGAAGTAAAGACAGTGTTTCATAATCTCCTCAACAATCAAGGTTGACAATTTGTAAGTGTTTTGAAAGAAGAGCGTACCTACTTTACATTATTTGCTTAGATACGTTTCAGTACCTTCATTGTTGATACAATTATTAAGAGATATCTATGATATCTTTGGCCACTATGTATTTAGATACACATATTTTGGCTGAAGTAGAAATCGTTGTTGTTGTAGGCCAAGACTCATTTTGAGTCCCTAAGCCATGTTAGTGAGTAAGTATGTCTAACGTAGCTATACTTTGTGCTATTAAATTTGTGATATTAAAGTTAACTTGCTTAGATACTTGCGTACTTTGTAATTTACATATGTCTATATAAGTTATATAATATGTACATATAAGTAGACACCCAAACTAATACAATCAAACATGTTCATATACACAAATGTTTATACTGTGCTGGGACCGAATCCACGATCAAACGTACACGATATAAGTAGTTTAGAAAGAAAGAAAGAAAAAACGTTTATTAGAGTCACATACAAATTATGAATAAAGCAATAGAAAATCACGCAATAAAGCAATAGCAATAGAAATAAAGAATAAAGCAATAGAAATTTACGCGCTTATATACGTCTGAGGCTGACTGTACCTACATTCGATACGCGGCGGCCACACCGGTGGTCGTTTCCGCCGGAAAGGCCGAGTCCAGGCCAATCTACGGAAGCTGAGCTGCGAACCTAATCCAATGACGTCACTAATTTGAATACTCGTTACATGTGCATCCAGTGGCTTTGGATTAACTGAGAATAGTTAGGTGTTTAATGCGAGTGTGGATAGGAAAGTTCACGGTCTGACCAAGAAACCGAGCATATTTTTATTTTCTCGAAATTTTAAACGACATTAATTCTATTAATTATTGTAAAGGTCGTCGAACGATTGAGGCTGGACCACTTAATTAAAGTTTTGATAGAACCTCTCTTTATAGCAAACCTAATGAACTTGCTTATGGGCCCTATATACACAACTAGCGATTCGCCCCGGCTTCGCACGGGTGCAATACTATTATGCTTATACTAAACACATAAACTTTCCCCTTGACCTCTTGCATAAAAATCCGTTGCATAGTTTTGAAGATATAGTCATACATAGGGACAGACAGACAAAACCGGCTTTTTTTTATAGTATGTGTAAGTGATTAATGTATATGTATGTACCATCGTTTCAGACACGTTTCAGACTAAACTAAAGGTCTAATCGTTAGGTAGAAAGTGTAGGTATGTATTTGTGTGTAAATTTTAAGCAACAGCTTCTAACGATCAGTCGTAACCGTACCATATAAGGCCCTTTAGTTTAAACAACCATAATGGTTTTGATCCTTTCAACAAAAATTAACGACAGTCGTTTCATGTAACAATAGAGCAGTCAGTGTAAATACACATATAAATTTTATTACTAGCAGAAGATACTCGATAATCATTTTAAGAGAATATCTAATGCTCCGTGTTTAGTATCTTATACCATCCACAATATACCTCCATACGCTTGATATAGAAATACAGACTATCAAGTTGGCTCTTAGCTTTTGGATAACGAGGTTCAGTAATGGCGCAGAGGGGAATATACAAGGTGACTTTTTAATCACTATCCAAATTTTTTCTGGGCATTAGGTATCGTTAATAGTGCCCATTTCTGCAAAAAAAAATATAGGTAAAATTTTTACAACAAATTCATTGTCCCGAACCAATTATAAATTTCACATGGTTACCATTTCGTAGTACTTGCGGTAATACCGTCTTACCTTTAATTCGTACCTTAATTCGTAATACCATTGATATTTATCGTTTTGCGTACTAAATATTTACGTCAGAATTGGTAACCATGCGAAATTTATTATGGATTCGGGACAATAACTTTGTTGTGAAAATATTAACTATATTTATTTTTGCAAAAATAGGCTCTAATAACGATACCTAATGCTCAGAAAAAATTTGGATAGTGATTAAAAAGTCACCTTGTATAGACAAATGCAGTATCGGTTGTGGATTTACAACGCGGCGAGCGACGTATGGCGCTTGAATTTATGAGTTTAATCAAACCGTCTGCTGTACTAGGTTTAGTTTTTTGCTTCAGCACCTGGCTATAACTTATCTGAAGTTCCAAAATGATAATTTGTCCGATGGCAAGAGCGCATTTTTCCCCGAGAGCGGGGCTGCGCAAAAATCAATCAATTTAAGCGGAGTACAAAATGTATTTGTAGAATAACTAGCGTAATTAATTAAAAATGCTATTTAGAGCGAGGAGCTACTTCCTGCGATTGCCAACCCGCCCGCACAGTGTGGCGATTGTGGGTGATGAATCAAAATAAAAGTCAAGTCAAAAACGAGATAGGTAATCTTTAAGTATACGTATATATTTAAAAAAAAAACACTTACAAATCGTCAAGGCTGCAAACTACCGCCTAATATAAATTAAAATAACTAAAGAGGCCTTTGTCTAGCAGTGGACTGCGATAGGCTGATGATGATGTAATATTTTGCCCAAGACCCAAGACATGTCACAGTGAGCCACACAGCGCCATCCAGCCCCAAACTAAGCCTAGCTTGACAACTGATAAACTTACTTAAATTTTTTTTTGTAAATAAATTATATTATAGCAAACACCCAGACCATTAACAGACATGTTCATGCACAAAAATGTTTGTACTGTGCGGAGATCGAACCCACGACCCTTGGCTCAGAAGGCAGAGGTCACTACCAAATGAGCCATCGAGCCAGTCTGGCTGCCGCTGCTCTTTCAATGGGAATTGAGCTTTAGTATTAGTTGAAGATTCACAATAGGACAAGGGACAGCTACCTACCGAGCTATTTACGAGTTTAATCAGCCGTCCGCACTAGCGATACGATTATCGTTTGCTTAATGCCTTCTCGTAGTTTCAACATCGATTGCGCGATTTAATCGATTCTGAACTGATAGCATCGATAGTGAAATGGGATGTAGCTTTTAACTTACGATTAGGAGAAGTGAAACCTTTCGAAGTAATTAAGTAAATGTGTTTGCTGCGCCCAGTTTTTACCGGACCTATCAATCCTACAAATAAAACTTTCAATCTATCTCTAAGCATAGCTTATTTTTATCAAGTAATATATTATGCTATTCAAATAAAAATGGATCATTGGAATGTATGTACGTCCATAACTTTCGAAAGACCGACTGGACCAAATTTGATGCTTCTTGATCTTATGTGTTCTTTATTCTAAGGATAAGGTTTGTGTAATAACAGTACCTATGTTATGGACCAAGTGATTAATGCGGGCATTATTTATTATGCTAGGGCATTATGAATAATGTCAAATTCTATTGGGCAAAGTGATAATTACTATCTAAACTTCATTATTTATCACATTGCCGGTCATTATTGTATTGCTACTTGGCAATTAGGCAATTTGATAATAAAGCAAAGGGGATCGATGTATCCGGTAATGTTTTTTTTTAACCGACTGGAAAAAAGGAGGAGGTTCTTAATTCGTCTGTATGTATAAAATTTTATGTATGTTCACCGATATTTCCGTCAATTATATGTAGATGGATGTCAAAAAATTTTTTTTTATTCGACAGAAGACACTTCCGAGGTGGTCCCATTATCACTAACTCAGAATCTGATGATGGTATCCGGAAGAAATTGAGGGCAATAACCAAAGTTGTATGCTCATATGGTCATTTTGTTACGTAATCATATCCTACTCAGGCATATGCTTCCGGGCGTCATCATCTGGTGCTGATGATGAAGCCATAGAACTCCTTAACGGTTAGGATATAGGGGACAGTACTGCCATTGGTCGATGGGAACTAGGTAGTAGTATATACTTATGCAGGGCTAATAGGGCAGCTGATTTGACAAGTAATTTGCTTGATTCTACATCGCAACGTTTTCACTTGACTTAAAGCAATTTTTTTCTTTCCTAAGGACTTTAGTTCCCATCATTATGTAATAGTGCTGCATTTGCCGAGTAGGTATTACTACTGAGTGCGTCATCTTGGAGCAGTCAGAAGTAATGTCTGGCCTGTGTATCACATACACATATTATAATATCTCAGGAGTGGATGAGCTTGTGCCCCCACGCAAGCCTTACAGAGGACCAGGAGACTGCGAAATAGTTATAAAATATGTTTTTATTACTTTGCCCAAAGGGTGATAAACAATATTTATAATGCCCGATCAATTTGATTATTTTAATAATGATTGTCAAATTGCCCTCTCATATTGGCCATTTATCAGAATGCCCGGGCATTATATATAATGCTACATTTATCACTTGGTCCATAACACCTACACCAAGTACCTACTGTTTACGGTAACAAGTATGTCGGGATAGCTACGACTTAGCAAGCTAGTCTCTTCATAATATATTGACTGTATATCTCTTCTAACATTAGTGTAGACTTAAGCTGATCAATACGATCGCACCCGATCCCAAAACTAGGTCTTAACCAATCGATAATACCGGCTAGTGTGGCCACCGGTCTGATTAAACTCATAAATAGCGCGGCAGATGTCGCCCGCCGCGCTGTAAATCTACAGCCAATACGATTTGTCTCTATTCCCCCGGGTAAACGCTGCTGGCGGTATTTCCAGCGGTTAAATTCGGCAGACAAGACTTGGAAAACAATGTGCGTTCGTTTTCTGCCTAGACCTCGACTGATCCTGAAATAGTGATAGTTCTTAGTGCGAACGGCCAAACTATGGAAGTCCTTGCTCATTGATGTCCTTGCTCTTATTGACTCTTTGTTTCCCAAGACATTTGTTTCACAAGAAGAGAGGTAGGGCATAGCGAATCTTCGCTCGAATTGAGCTGCCCGTCCGGGGAAGGACCTCCACCCTATAGAATACCGCAGCCAATTGGCTCCGGGTCATGTTTCTGTCGGTGAGTAGGGTTTCCGGAGCTCGTGGGGGTCTGGGGTTGTGGTGGCAACAGACAGGTAACTGACCAGTTACTTACCCATTGTCACAGTGACTTGGGCTTCCCTTTCGCTTTCCATCAATCGAAGGGAAGCCATTATGTCGACTAGCTAGACTAAGCTACTATAAAAAAAAACACTATCTTCAGGTGTTCAAGGCGAGAGTGAATCGGTATTTTCTGTGTATCGGTAAGCGTCCTCCATCGTAGGCTTATGACCCCCCACGGAAAGAGATGTTGCGTTAATCTGTATTCTTTATCGGCCACCGCGTGGGAAATAACATTATATTAATTAAACCGATACAGGATTAAGATTTCCCAGGATTGGGATGGTTGACGTTCTCTAGGGGATTAGATTTAGCAGTGGTCTGCAATAAGCTGATTAATTGGTTTAAATGAGCCAACATACCACTTCAGTCAAATTACCTTTAAACAAATGCTGAATTGGTGTCACTTGGTTAACACAGGAACCTATAAACTCGACATTTGCAGCATCTGCGAACAATAAATCTACCACAATGCGGTATCCAATTATTGTGGTCAATGATTGCATTTAACCAGTTTCGAATTACGTACATCTCGTTACAGCAATTATAGGTAATTATAGGTTTTACACACTTAATATATTAATTAACAAATGAGATCTTTTCAATCGGAATTATACAAATAACATGCAATTATTGGACTGTGTTTGCGCTTTCATTACAATGATGGTGAATTAGTAGGTACATTTTTAATCCAGTACAAATTAATGTAAAAAAACAATACTTAAAGATTGAATAATCTCTACCATATACGTACATATCCACTGTCGCAATGACTTGGGCTTATTTTTACATAAGATTAAAGAAATCCACTATACTGTCCTATAAAAATGTAAGAAGACTTGCTACGAGCTAGAGCGACTTGCTGCGTGGGCAACTTGCTTTATATTCGATGACGTGTTCAAACTTGCTTACGGAAGGAGATTTATCTTTAAGGAGTCCAAGTGACTCTCTATGACTTTTATTCCTGACTAGCTGTGCCAGCGGCGTCGAACGCGTGTATAATCGTATTCCTTAAAATGGTGCCTAAATTTTAAGTTAGACCTCTAGCGTGATACGCGTTCAAACATACAGTTAAAAATTTCTCCCGTTTTTCCAACATTTCCCTTCACTGCTCTGCTCCTACTGATTAATGCATTTTTGGCATCAGTATCGATCACTTATCACCCCTGATAATTATTTTGTGAAATATATTTAATGTACAGAATTGACCTCTCTACAGATTTATTATAAGTATAGATAAAAGATATATTTCTTTGTGAAAGTTGTAACTCGACCTTTTAACCCGTCAAGCGTTCAAACTGTAACGCCACGCACAGAATGCTGCAATATAATTTGTAAGACCGCGTCCTGGACGCTAGCGGCCAGAGCGGGTGACGCCAGCGGCCAGAGAGAGAGAGAGAGGGCGAAGCGCAGGCGGTACACGCGATTTACCAGGTCGCCGTAGTCGTCGAGAGTCAGCGAACAGCTTCACACAAATCTACGAACGCGCGTGCCACCGCTTGCATCGCCCGTTATGTCCGCTGGCGTTCAGGACGCGGCCTTATGCACAACCTTTGTGTGCAGGTTAAAAAAATGTTGGTACTTTAAAACTTGTCATAAATATATTTAGTTACCCACACATTAATGTCTGAATATGTAAATGACCAATTACGCATTCAGCTCCATCCAATTGCCCTCTATAATAATAAAAGTAATCCAGTATTATATGTGGCAATATCTGCCGAGTCTAACTTTACAGCCATAATGGGAGCTCGAGTGATCACGACTTCGTCACGGCGAGGGTCCAATTCCATATTGATTTATTCAAAAGCTGTCGTATAATTTTAAAAGGTGAAAGAAATTCGCTTTCCTTTATTTTCGCTTAATATAATGTATCTATGTATGTACCTATGTTTATTTTCATGATTTTTGGTAGAATGTACACTGTAGACTGAAGGCGGGGACATCATCCCGTGGGTGTTGTATAAGATTATGGAAAAAGCAGGAGGCTTTTGTCCATTAATGAACGTTAGTAGGCGGATGATGATAATTGTCCGAAATTTAGGTTTCAACGGTTTCTGCTAGAACCGGCATAATATTCTGCTGCATCCAACTTCCAATGTTCGTTTATTCGTGCATTGTTTGGGCTATTAAATGGCTTATTAATGTCCTTACTATGACCCCTTTCGAATTAATTCGCATTCTGTTTAATTTGCAACAAGAACTACTTTATCCTTTATATTGATTAAATAAAACATTGAATGTTTTTCTTTCATATAAAAAAACAATTTCTGATGTTTTCTCTAGTTTTTCAAATAGGTATATAAGGTCTATATTATACCTATGATGTATTGAAAACAAAATTTTCTTCTTAACAAGGTGTAGTCTCAAATTTTTTTTACACAAAAAAAATTCAGAGTACTTCATATATTACATCATATTACAACGAAATGTGAAGTAACTAGTAACATATTGGTAGGTGCATTTAAATTTAAAAGGATGCATGCATAAATAAGTGATTCCTTTAATTCACTTCGAAAATTAAAATGCTTCTTAGCCCGCACGTCTACATACGGAACTCCAAAAAACAAACGTTATATCAGATCATAATGGTGCGGTTTTGCATAACAACGTAACCAGATAAATAGAAATTTACGAGCACAAAAGAAAATTTCGCCTTTATTTCGCGTTATTGAATAGAATAAGCACAATGGCCTTTAGGCATAAATATTGCTAAGTTATCGGCTACAAGATCTATGGAGGTAGGTGTTAGCGTAGCAGCATCGCTCTCCTGACAGTTATTGCGTTCTTTATGCGTGAACTCTGGAGAAATTCTATTTACTCGTAACTGTGTCGACAGTTACGTAAAAAATATTGCGCGAGGAAAATTGCTGATATAAGTTAGTATTTATGGACTGTCATCATGAGTGTACATAAATACTAACTTGTTTCGGTTTCGTTTTCTTTGGCACTAAGTCTCTTTGATGTATCGTAATGATATGACTATGATAACATCTTGAATTGTAATAAAACAGCTGTTTGCTTAACTTGATATTCTTTGAAAAGTTTCTGCCATAACATACTCGAGCTTGATCTCAAATACTCACGGATCCCGATAAGATACTTTTTTGGAAACACCCAGTGCAATATAAACAGACATATTCATGCACACTAATATTTGTACTGTGCTGGAATTGAAACCGTGACCATTGTATCAGGGGCAGCGTAACATTCTGAACTAAACTTGACGTCGTTGGTATGTTCCACCTACACAAAATACCAGATAATACACAATATAGAATGCCAACTAGAATTTGCAATAGACATGCCTAACTAAAAGACCAATACTTAAACGGGCTAAGCGTAGATCGATATGCTTATTACATTCCGTTCGTCGCATAGTTCAGATTAGTTCAGTACAATACTATGCCATAAATAGTCTTGCATACAGTATTCGAACAATATCGAAGTTACGGTTTCATAACTGTCGGCAAACACCATTGCGACCACGGCCTCGCAATTTATAGAGAAAATTGTACATACATAACGTATTTATTTGATACTAGCTGTGCCAGCGGCGTCGCTCGCGTGGATATCGGGTTTCAAAAATAACGGACTTCCATATAATACCCATCTATACCTTGTGCCTAAGTTTTAAGTTAGACCTCTAGCAATACATTGGTGAAAACCGCATTCAATTCTATGCAGTAGTTTTCGCGTAATGCGCGTTCAAACATACAGGTTTAAATTTCTCGCGTTTTCCCAACACTTCCCGTCACTGCTCCGCTCCTATTGATTGTAGCGTGATGAAAAGTATCCTATAACCTGCCCAGGAGTATGAAGAATAATTGTACCAAGTTTCGTCAAAATCTGTTCAGTAGTTTTTTTTTTCTATAACGAACATACAGACAGACAGACAGACAGACAGACAAAAATTTTACTGATTGCATTTTTGGTATCAGTATCGATCACTTATCACCCCCTGATAGTTATTTTGAAAAAATATTTTATGTACAGAATTGACCTCTCTACAGATTTATTATAAGTATAGAATAGATTACTTGCACAATAATCGGATGTAAGCCACCACAAATTCAGGATTTCATATGGATAAAAGGGAATAATGTATGAAACGCCCGGTGTACTTAACGAATGTTTGAATTAAAGGTAAGTAAATTCGTGTTCCGCATTAAATAATATAAAATTTTATGGATCATTATTTTGGTACGTGCTGATTAAACATGCCAACCGATATGAAGAGATATAAAATGTACATTTTTAAATACATCCTGAAATGAAAAGAGGGATTCATCATAATAATATGCTTCAGAATCAGATTACTATCATGATTCGTGTTCACCTTGGTTTGGGGGCCTATAGAGCCTGCATAAGGCGAGCTCGCCTCGCTTGTGGTGTCATAGCAGTCCTAGCTCACGACACCACTTGGTGCTTGGACCTCACAGGTATAAGGCGGTGGACCCTGGGTTTTTAATGGGTATACCCTCATTTCCATCTCGAGGCAGATGCTCTTTTGGTAGTCACTCTTGCCTTTTTAAGAAAGTGTCGACAGGACAGGCGGTTGGCAGGACAGTGCCTCGCTTTTCGTTCCGGTGACGCTGCTGCCCATCATCGGCCTCTGGTATTTAGCTACGCTTTCAATCGTGATGGTTATACCGCCTTTAGTCGGTTGCCATTCGGCAGCCTTGTTTGTAATTCGGCAGGATGTACCTGCCTTAGGTAGGTCCTGACCTATGGGACTGACTATAAGGGAGCGATCTTTCGCTACAAGGCCTCCTGAGGCCTTGTAGCGAAAGATCGCTCCCTTATATTCCAGGTTAAACTGTTAACCTTTAACAATTGTTCTCGCGACACTGGATTCATTGAATACCTTGGTATCTAGGCGACGCTTACCAAGGAAATGACTAACTAATCTACTTCTATTATAATATAACACAAAGGTGTTTGTACTATTATAAGTATAAATACATCTCACAAACAATCACTCCATCTCAAAGTTAACACGAAGAAGTAATCAGGTGAATATACAACGCACAATTTACATCCCGTGCGAGTTAAATTCATGAGTTAAAACTTTAAATTGAACTCATTTAAGTTTCAAAAGTACAAGACGCGTGTGTTATAAACTTCTACATGCTCACAAATCTTGGAACTGGCGTGTTTCGTGAAATTTAATTTGCCTAATCTGTCGTGAATAATGTAAAGGTAATTATGATAAATGTATATTGATTGTAGATTCCGCAAAATGCGATCGCGAAGCCGCGAGGATAAAAATTTCCTTGTAGTGCAATGAATGGCACATCAATAATTCCTGATTCCTTGTAGCCTCTTCTCTCTGCCTCTAGTAGTCCGATCCTTAATGTCAATCGAACCAAAGGTACTTATAGGGCCGCCAATCCGCGTGTGATATCCCTGGTGTTGCAGGCGTAGGCTGCAGAAATCGTTGCTTGTTTGCCACATTAGTGGGATAAAAAACCAATAATATATCATGTCAAACACCAAAAAAAGTACCAGGCGCGCATAGTCATGTAGGAAGTCCAAGATAGATATGAAATAATGATGGATATACCTTTTTACGGTCGTGGTCACGGGAAGGACTCTCGATGTAACACGGAAGAAACGTCAGGCTAAAAAAGGAATGTGCTCGTTAAATCCCTAACATTTCAAATCTTATGATGAAAGTTTAAAAGTTATCTAATATGGATGTCGAATTGTCTATCTATAGGTAACGTTAATAAAAAGGTTAAAAGTCTTGTTAATGTTTATTTCGTAGGTGCATTTCGAATTCCATCGTGACAAATACTTATGTCAGAAATATTTATGTGTCATTATTAGTTTATGTTTTTATTTTGTCATCCCTACATTAATTTTGATTTGACATAAATAATTTACCAACCAATCCCAGAATTAAATATTTAACTTGGTATAATTTACAGTATTCAATATAGTGCATAGCAAAATTTTGTCCAAAGCTACTACTTATAGCAGTAATGGCTATTTATTGTAGTCTCAAATATCATCCAGATGCAAAAACCTAAATTTTAAGTACTAATAACCCTAACCTCACGTGGCTAAAGCCCAATTAAAATTATCATTAAAATTTAAAGGACCTTTCTGCAACTGTCTGGCTGTTTTGATAAGGTTAAATTACCACAACATTAAATTGAAGAGCATTTAACCTTTCTGTCTCTCTATTTGTAGATCGTAGATTCTAATTATCTCCTTGCAATAACACCACGTTGATGCCACCGCAATTTAAGACTAACTTGTTTTAGTATCATTGGTGAATAGTTTCGTTTCGTCAGGATGCTTGTTTTTCCCAAGCCTTTACTTTTGAACGCTATTGACGCCTATATGCAGCAATAATCACCTAAACATATAGATTATCTTGACTGGCTCGGTGGCTCATTTGGTAGTGACCTCTGGCTCAGAGCCGAACGGTCGTGGGTTCGATTTCCGCACAGCACAAACAGTGTATCAGTTTTCTAGTACCCATAGTACAAGCTTCGGCTTAGTTTGGGGCTAGATGGCGCTGTGTGGACCAGCGTGGCATGTCTTAAAAAAAAAACAATCTATTGTGTCTGATTTCTCGGCATCTAGAGAATTAATGCGGATGAACTCAGTAAAAAGCTGCTATAAGTATTACCTATAAAGGGGCTTCCAAAATGAGTTTGTACTAGGCTACATTACACCTGATGTACTATCACTTATCTGAGTACCTACTATGGAGCGCGCTTAGCCAGCAGATATCGATTCACTCTCGCTTTGATCACCGGCAGACTGTATGTCTCGGAGAACAAAGACCCGCCAAGGAGTTCCATAGTTCGGCCGCTTGTACTAAGAAAGTGGAGGCAAAACGCACCGTAAAAGGAAGTATTGTGATAGTGATGTGATGTGCCGGGAAAGCATAGGAAACTATAACCTGTAACTATATAGTCGTGAACCCCTGATCTATAAGAAGGAATTCATTTTTTCGTAGTACACTGGGACATAGACCTCTCTAGTTGCCCGCCACTTTTGGCAATCATCTAGAGGTTTTGCCCATAATCGCTACGCTGGGCAGTCAGGTTGGCGATCTGGTGATGCTGCTGCTAGCTACGCCTTCAAAAGTGATGGTTATACCGCCACCTGTCGGTGAGCCTCATTGATTATTCAGCAGGATGCATCACGAGCAGGTAGGGTGGCTTGGAGCGAAAATATTATAGGTATAACTAATCTACTACCAAGCCAATTTAGCATATAATGTTTATCGTTGTACGGACACTGCAATTAACCAATCTGCAATAATCTTTCATAATATCAAGATGCATTACGTTTTATAATGTAATCGTAAAAACTATTATAAAGGAGCGCAGATGTATGAATACGGAGTTCCCTGGAGACTGGAAGTGATAACAATGGAGGGCATTTCAATAAAATTTGCATTAGAATGCGTAGGGAGTCGGTGCAGCGGCCTTTGTGATGAGACTAAAACGTGCCCCGGTAGGGGAATTTCTTTAAAATGCGAATACCTATCTGCTTTTGTAGGGAAATATTGGTTTTCTTAGAGTTTAAATCAGCAGCGCTGTGAACGCTATCGTATACCTAGGCTATAATTATGTATCGAGTAAAGCATGTCCACCTTATTTTCTAACAATAATAATGTTTATTTCCGAAATAAATCAATTTTGACAACTTAGACGAAAGTTGTAGAAATTTAATCCTATACAATAACAAAACAACACATAGGTAGGTATGTGTGTGTGACAAAATTATGGCTAATATAGCAGGAGCATCATCAAATTAGCTACAAAATCACATTCACTGCGATATTTGATACAGTCGGTATAGGATATAGTGTCAAAAACATTCTCTCTTCACCGAATGCCGGCCACAGCCGCAAATCTCTACATCTAGCCCAGTACACAGAAGATTAAACTGTGTGCCCAAACGTATGTGAAGGTGTAGTGTAAATACCGTCACAAAAAGACAGCTGTCCAGTATGTAAACCTCAAATCATGGTAAGGCATGAAATTTTTCCTCTTCGCCTGTACTCAAAACTCAAGTGCTCTCCTCTGTATCCACTATCCCGAGGTAGGGCGGTGCATCCACGAATTGGTATCAACATAATGTCATCTCTACGGCATTCGCTTAATTAATCAAAAAAGAGCTTTATGCGGTTCAAGATACGGTTTCAATTTGTATGGGGTATTGGTACAGATAGGGGTAATTCTGTAATAGCAGTTGCTTGGGCTGGAGTCAAGCTGCATGTGATAAGTGGAGTCGTGCTTCGTTATCCGGCTGCCGCAACAAGACCATGCTAATTGTGTACTCAACGGTTGTAGATATTAATGAGAAATGTGTCCAAGCAATTTAAAAATAGTTTTTCACTAGAGGAGGCTGGCACCGGTATCTGGAGATCGATTGGTTCAAGCCTAACATGCACGTGTTTCTCTATGCGTGCGTGTGGTATATATGTTTTCCCACTGGCTTAACTGTAGAGCGAAGTATCGTGAAATAAAGGGCATAAACCCATAATACGAGTATAATATGTACCTATCTGTCACCTGTCACGTATGATCTTAATTCATTTGGCTTCAATTATAGTGTCACGAGCTCGATCATTCAAATGTGCCGTATCGGACGAAGCGCAGTCGTAACAAGTACTGAAATTGAAAAACTTAAATGTGTGCTTTGTATGTAGCTAAAGTATAACATACGGGTATATTTGTTTAAATAATTAGAAACGTAATTATATACCGAAATGCTATGCCGTTTCAGGGTATCATATTATGCTAATATTTGACATACAATAAATACCCTAAAAGTAGTCAACATGTATTGTTATAGATATAAAAAGAAGTACAAGAATATCTAGAATAAAAAACCTAAGGCTGAGAAAATATACTATTTCAGTTAGCATAAGAAAGTTCGTGTCCTGAATTAAATCGATTTGGGTCTGCGATTTTCCACATCCTGCTCGGAAAATTAAAACTAATCGTACTACTTAGAAGTGGGGTTTCTAGCACAAAGGAAAGATTAGTTCTTTTAAAAACAAATAGTCTTAATTTGTTGTTCAACCTATTAGTCGGTTACGTTGCAAAATAGATATTAAAGAAAGCAATAAAAGTGCAAGCTCGGTGTACATTGAAAGTCTTTGTGCCCGTTCAATACATTTGGCTTCACAATTTAACCGTAGAAGTTGCTGTAATTAGTTTAACTGTTACGGTTAATTAGTAACAAAACTAAATACGGCTGAGATCTATATACCATTACGTTTATGTAGGTAGGTTATGTCTGACACCTTATATAAGTTATAGCATTGTGCTGAGTGAACACTATTTTGGACACATTTGTGTATCAATTTTTTTATGACAGAGGGAAAAGGCCTGAATATCATCATCCCATCTTTATCATCATCAGCTAATTGCACTCCACTGCTAGACATAGGCCTCTCCAGTTGTTCCCCACTTAGGGCAAATATTTGAAGGATATACCCATAATCGCTACGCTGCGCTGGGCAGGTAGGTTGGCGATCGCAGGGCGTAGCTTCTCGCCCCGGTAATGCTGCTGCCCGTCATCGGTCTGTGGTACTCGTATTTAGCTACGCCTTCAATTGTAATAGTTATGCCGCCACCAGTCGGTTGCCAGAGCCTCCTTTGTTATTCGGCAGGATGCACCAAAGTCAGGTGAAGGTGGCTTGGATGAAAAGATGATAGGTCGCCTCCCAATAATTCTGTCCAAGAAGACAAAACTGTAATCTGTATCGATAACTAAGTATAGAAACTAGACACCGCTCTATTTCCAACTTCAGACGATTAAGACCCTACAAATACATCACTGAATAGGTACAAGAACAACTACGTTGTTGTTACAACAAGAATGCAATATCCCCACAGCAAATACTTCAAAGTCTTCTAGACAATAAGTCAGCAGACGAACAAACCGTACACATTTCAAGAAAACGCGGAAGGATGGCGGATCCAGGCAGGGGCGGGTCAATATTGACACCAGCGGAGCATCTTGCGACTAATCTTATAGAAACTGTTTGCGTTCACGATTGAAGGTTCTGCGCTCTTGTGGAAACTTTCCGCATTTCAAATAGAATTTGCATACGGGCTACGTGGCAATATTTCCGCCGTGGACCACATTTGAATATTGCTGAGAGAGAAAAAACGGAATCCATAGATCGCGTCTAAGATAAAGCATTGTTTCAGAAGCGGGTGGACAGATGGTGAATTTGAATTGAATTCGTTTTGGTCTCACTTAGATTTTGGAACACATTTGAATCCTGATGGCTCATTTGGTAGTCGGCTGAAATGTGATTCGCGAGCTCCATTTCATTTCGACAGACGATAATCATTCATTATTATGATGAACATTTATGGAGGTCCCGCGTGTGGATTATTTTGTTCTCTTTATTATATTTGGTTGTTTTATCATATTGATGCTTGATTATCTCTAATTTGATTTCAATCTATTTTTAATCATTTAAGTGCGTAACCATTTTTATTTTTAGAATTTGATTAACAGTAAATATAATGGATTTATGGTTTTATATATATAATTAATTACAAATTGGTCTCGAAAACAATGTAACGATAACTGTTGTAATATTTACAGTTACATTTAACTACATTACCTGTATCTTCTGTACTACTACGAGTATACTATGAGCAGATAAAACTGCCCTTACCCCCCTTGTTTACTATGCTCACTATGTGGATTAAGAGGGGAATGCATTATGCACCTTCATGCCGTCTCCGGGGGGAGGCGGCATGGTGTGTGGGACTCACACCTCCCAAAAGGGAGGGCATACCCACTAAACCCCCCTGTGTCGCCAGTGGGCAGCAAGTTGCAGGGACACGGGTAGCGCCGAAGCATACGGCCATATCCCTGCCTGCCCTGGCCAGCCGCAGATGATAAGCGGCCGGCACTCCTGGTCCGGGGAGGGCAAATACCCCTGCCCCCGGATCCGGGGAGCAAAAGAGTGCTCCCCGGGCGGACCTCGTGCAACGGTGTGGCTGCACCCACCACACCGTTACGCCCCTATGAGTGGATCGCGCCCCCGCACTCACCACTCGGGGCACGAAGGAGAGGCTCAGAGGGCATACGATGCATTGTATGCCCTCCGGCGACGCCCGGGCCGGGGGCGGCGTAGAGCGGGCGCGTCTACCGCAGCCTCACGCTCTCTTTCCGCCGCCTCCTTCTGCGAGATCACTGTCTCGCAGAATGCGAGCATCGCTCGCCAGGTCTCCTTCGAAGCATCGCTCGCCAGGTCTCCTTCGATCACTATGTGGATACCTATACCAACTATGAATTTTAAGCTATAAATGCTGCCAAATAAGAATTTTATGCTACTCTTTTAAAATTTGGTTAAAATAGTACCTTTGAGCTTAACTCTACTTCTCTCTCTTTCCAATGTGACGCAACAAAATTGCTACTGCACCAAAAATGTGGGCAACAAAAAAGGGAAAATTTAAAAAGGCTTTCTTACATAAACATAAACCAAGACGTCCTAAAATATAAATGAATAATATAAAAAGACATCGTAATAACAGTATATGGTGATGTGTGTTATGATGCATATCCATAAACTACGCTTTGTGCGTATACAGAGGCAGAGTTATGACGTCACAGAGCGTGATGAATACGGTTCGCATAATATTAATGTTATCAACATCTGTCCGCCCCAGCGATCGTACTCTATTAAACGTAATATTTCACGAAGCACGACAATTTGCATATATAATAAATTGTCGTTTTAACCGCTATCCGCACGGCCATACATTAACTTTAATATTGAAATTTTTGAAATTAAAATTAGGTTCCGCTACTGTGGCTGCATAAATTCTGCTTTGTACTGTGTCCCTAGAAATGCACATTATTGAACAACTTCTGCTATAACTTTCGTTCGTTTACGCTTTGCGCGTATTTAATACACAGGAGGAATATTTTGTATTGTTTGTTGGAATAACTAAATCTAAATAAGACTTAGTGTTTATGTACTGAGGCTAAGTAAAGTTAAGTAGCTTATTAGAGAGTGAATACAAGGTATGGTGTTTATTAGAAACCGAAATATAGCATTTACAAACTCTTGACTGAATTACGCATTTAATATAGAAGTAAACAAGTGTGTGCGCAAACATCCGACCGGGATCTGAAACCGGGACCTCTAAGTTTTTAGATAACACTTGCAACCACTAGACTTGCGAAGCAGTGAAATGATATTAGGTACATAGGCAAAATGTACAATTGTATTATTTTTATTTTAATAAAATGATAATTTCTGATAATAACGAATAGTCTTGGAGGCATATCGTAGGTATTAGAAAGAAAGAACAGTCCTAGTTATATTTCAGACAATTTTAATATGGAAAGTGAAGAAAAAATTATAAGGCAAACAAAGGTCCTGGTGGCATACAATTGTGCCAGAAAGAAAGCACAAACCTAGTTATATTTCGGACATTGTGAATATAAAAGATCGGTAGAGTATATTAAAAAGGCGTTTCTGTAAATCCCAATAATATTGCTGGTAAAATTAACGTCCTATCCAAAAATTATACATTTAAAATTTTGCTAATCACATCGCTTAGAACATTAGAATTGAAACCGAGTAAACATTTCAAACTCATTATAAAGCTCAAAGTCTCTAAAATAAAGGTCAATGCACCTTTCGTTTCATTACATCTTAGCAATTATAAATTCGTTTCCCATCCGACAAGGAGCTTAGACAAAACAGCCTGGGGCTCAGAGAAATTAATAAACGTGTTTCTAACAAAGAGATCAGGCCAAATGTTTCATTACTTATTTCTCTTAGTGAAATTCTTAATCCGAGGAATGGAGCCCCGTTTTGGCCGATTGTACCCCTGATTTGATGGATATTTGCGAATATATTAGGCTCCTTTGATCTTCTTGTAGAAATAACAAATCATTGAACTCAATGACTACTTCTGAACGTTTGGGACTAGTAACATGAAACGCTTGCTTAGTGAATAAAGAAAAAACATTCTTATGTTTTATTTCATACTTTTACTATAACCACTTATTACCATTACATACTGACTCATACTGTTGTTTTAAAAGAGAATTATTTATTTATTTTTAGCTATGAGTTTAGGTAAATGGAGCATAAACGGTATGACGGTTAAGTTTCACTTAAATCAATTCAATAGTTGATGCGTGAAAGAGTAACAAATAACTAAACAAACTTTTGCATTTGGTATTGTAGGATGTCCTTTCAAATATATAAGTAACTGTTTTACCATTTAAAAAAATATATTGCATGCGGGTTTACATAAATAGTAGATACTATAAAAACTATTAAACAAATATAACTATAGATAATTTGCTTCTCTGTAGGGTAACCTATAGTATCATCGATATAATAGTTTTGCAAATGTTCATGTTTACAATCCTGTAGATTCAATCTTATCATTTTTCAATCTTATCATAATAGGTGTTCAGTGTCCATTTTATCGTCCAGAATTTTATCGGAACTAGCCGCTATTCAACTCAGCTCAAAACGAAACGTGTAGTAGCATTCAATTTGGTTGTTAAGCTGGCCTAAATCCCGAGCCTGCCCGAGCTCGCTTGTTTGACTAGTTACTTCACTGTCCAAGTTGTCTAAGACAAACACCAAACTGCTAAACTTCAAGTTGGTTCTCTCCGTAGGGTACCACCAAATTCCGTTCTCCCACCAAGGACGCTATCTTAATTAAGGCTTTGCTCTTAAACTTCGGTGATGTATTTATTAAAACTTGCTACTCAGCAATAGTTTGCGAATGGCCGACGAAAAGACGGACAATCGAAAACTTTGAGATATTTGAAATTCAGTGGGAAATTACCATATTGTTTCTGGTATTGAGAACTTCAGAACGAAGGGCAATGGACATATTACGGAATTTGTGCTTTCAGTTAACTAAACTAAGTTGCCGTCTCTTGTGAATTCTGTCCGGATAAACGAATTGTCTTCGATCCTACACAGAGCGTTGAGTAGACAACTTTCTTTGGGACTGATGGTGTATTGAAGTTCGCCTACCGGAAAAGTAATTTTTGATGAATCAAACTTATTATGCCATAATTTCATTCGCTATTTACAAAAGTATCCCTCACAAATATGCCTATAATGAAATTTATTGACGATTATCTGACTGTACTTCTACGTACATTGTATTTAAAAAAAGGGAAAACCACCTTGGAGGCCTCGAAGCCGTCCTATATTTCATAATAAATCCGACGTACAATGTTAAATGCTCCCACGGGAAACGAGAGTCTCAGGGAATATGGATGGTGACTATAAATTCCTCTTTGCATCGACGACACTGCAAATATGATTGGTGAGTGGTCGGGTGGGAGTCCCGTTTGTCCCAGTAAAGGAGTATTTACAAGTACTCGTAAAAATAATTCACAAGAACTTACTGCTTGAAGAATCTAAATGAAATTTTCAAACTTGGTGAATATAACGCCGTAATATGAATGTTAGGAATATTAATACTCTTTTTGGACTTGACTCAATCTTGTAAAAATCCACGGCAATCTAATCCGTCGTCAATCGTATACCTTGATAAGTTATATGTTTTCGAAATATAATAAACAATGTCGCTCCTTTACAATTTATCTGTTCAAATAGAACTACAGAGTAGAAGTTAATTATAAACCGTTTATACCTACTTCATTTCTAATTCACCTAAGTGACCATTGCTTTTCAATTCTGTCCAGAATTTAAGGATAAATCCCTTAGACATGTGCACAGAGGTTTTTAATGCAATTGCCAATTAATACAATAGTAACATTTTAACAGAAATGGATACATTTTTCATTTTATTTTGTGTCTCTATCATCATTTATTTCCTTCATGTAAATGGCGTCTTTATAATTTACCATTACGGTTGAATTCTGCTTCAAATCTAAAAGTACCTAATTGAAATGAAGTTGAAGTTCAGTAACAACTTTTACTAAGCTTTATAGAATTTCTCAGTGCAGAATTTCCGTACAACACCAGCGTTTCCGTCTCAATCGATCCGAATTACCCAAAGTGACGCTCCAGCAAGTTCACACCCAAGAAACAAGATAGATTTCTAGCAACTTCGGGTACATTGTAAGGCGAAGTTGGAAAACGCACCGAAAGTTGCTAACAACGAAACTATCAATGCTCCAAAGACAATACTGGGAGATAATGAATTCAACGTCAAACACACTCCGGCTCTTATTGTTTAACTGCATCGATGCTACTGTGTTGCTAACGTAGGTTTCATTAAAATTTTGGTGTTCGGAAACAGTCAGTTCTCACTAGTGTTAAATAATAAGTAGGTATCTAAATAAGAAACAGGGCAGGGCAGAAATTAACAAACATGTTGCAATAAATACATACAAGTTCAAAATAATAGCTATTCATTACATGCCAAGCGTTATTTATAAGTACTAACTATTGAAAAATCCACCAGATGATGATAAATGATGATATTTGATGAATAAAAATAACAAATTCACAACATACAGTTGCCGTCATATTGTAAACAAACAGCCCATTGAGAAAGACTGAAAAACATGCTAACTCGATCTTACATCAGTTTTCATTTCTACCGTTTGGTGTGTAAGCACCTAACATCTTTACTATCAAGAACTTAAGCCGAGAGCCGGTGCGGAAACGATCGTTAAGTGGATTCCAAATAATATCGTAATGAAACGATTTAGCATTTCCTAAGTCATTATTTAAGTTCATCTCAAATATAGTTCGTCTTAAACAGAGTTATATTATAAGAGCACGGATGCAGAAACTTAACAAAATATTAGACCACAAAATAATACTTTTTAAGATACAGTTACTATTAGACTACTACTACTATGTACTACTATTAGTAGATATTAAAAAAGTGTATCTTAAATTGTATTATTTTTTGATCTAAAATTCAGCGAAGAGATAAAGTTTTAAGAATCAATGAAATAAATTGTTTTCAAGCGTGCATCGGATGGCGAGCAACTTATCGCCTTGACTAATCAAATTATTTGATTTGTACCTGATGATCTTTATACCAGCTTACAGAAAGTTTACTCTACAAGAAATCCTCGACAGCGTTACAATTAGAATTGACAGACAAGTTAACCTATACCAAGAACATTTTGACAATTTTAAATAAGTAATTAATAAACACAATGATGAGCACGATGACCTGTCAAAATATGTTTCCAAAAATAATTGTCCATTAAATTGAAACATGCCTTGATTAATAAAAAGATAATGATTAACTTGATTATCGTAATTACGTATATAAAATTTTATTGCTTTTACTCTTTGGATTGCATTAAAAGTTATTTCCATCAGGTACCTTCAGACTTTGCTTTATCCCGTCATTGCGTTATACCACTTACAAGTTCTAACAAGTAAATCACGTTCTATCTAAAAATTACGTATCAGTATTTGTATAGCCGAACTACCTTACATAACAGGTCTGCATGACAGTGGGAACTGACAAAAGATTTTTTGGTTACTTGTCTGATGCAACAGTGACTTAGGCTCTTTCGCTTTCCATTAGACGAGAGATATGATTTTGTCTCGTCTCTATGCTGCGCTATTATAGGGTATGATCTGATGACAAGCGTTTAAAGCGCGTTTACAACTACATACAGTTTTGTTACACAGGCTGTTTACATTCAACGTACTCTCTAGTCTCTAAGAGACTCCGCAAAATGTGCCGTATAGACCGATAGCATCAGTTACCATATAGACTTTATATCGGCTGGTAGTTGGGTCGGACTCATAATCAGTATGAAGATCAGCCGATACCAAATGGTCGTAATATGCGAACTTGCATATCTTCATACTGATTATGAGCCCGACCAAACTATCGGCCGATGGAAAGTCTGTGATTTGCGGGGACTCTAATAACGATCACGCGCTGTCAAAACGACCGTTGAGCGCTTATCAAAAATGTGGTCTAAAATACCTAGATATACCTGTAACGTTAGTACTTATTTTATTATCGTACCTACATCTTAACTAATATTATAAAGCTGAAGAGTTTGTTTGTTTGTTTGTTTGTTTGTTTGTTTGAACGCGCTAATCTCAGGAACTACTGGTCCGTATTGAAAAATTCTTTTTGTGTTGAATAGACCATTTATCGAGGAAGGCTATAGGCTATATAACATCACGCTATAACTATTAGGAGCGAAGAAATAATGGAAAATGTAAAAAAAACGGGGAAAAAATAACTATTCCACGCGGACGAAGTCGCGAGCACTGCTAGTATTATATAACGGTCGACTTCTTACGATACATTAGTCACAATCTACTAAACCAAAGGTGCATTTTTATGACAAGATAATGATTTATCATAATGCTATCTACCATCATACGTCACCTGCATCTAGCACAGAATCGACAAGTTCAGACTGTAATTAATTCGACTCCAAGTTAAATCCGGGATTCGTCGCGAGAACAGGGCTCTCTCAGGATGATACCACAGTATATATTCATATTCAGACAGTAACGTAACTTATAAGTGACGTCGCTAACAAATAAGCTTAATCTGATCCGCAGCGAAAATACCTCCGGGTCGTGTTTCTGCCGGTGAGTACGGTTTCCGGAGCTCGTGTGGGGTTAGGGTTGGGCCGGCATGGCGGTGGCGACCGACAGGTAGCTGACCGGTTACTTGCCCGTTGTTACAACGACTTGAGCTTCTCTTTCGCTTCCATCAAGCGTAAAGAAGCTACTATAAAAAAAATAGTTATCCTAACTTATCCTAATTACGACCCTTCTAAAACTGTTCTTTTCCTTGGCAACATAAAACTGTATTGCTGACTAAATAATTGAAATGTTGTTTTCTTAAAACACCGGCAGGTAGTTGAGTAGACTACTAAGTGGCCACGCTCACTAATGATCTTGGAGTGATGAAATCAGAACCCCGTTGGAAATCACAGTACACGTTGCTTAGGCTGTCTTCTCTTTGTATTTGCTTCGTGCTACTGATTGAACGAATACAAATATACACTGTGATGATACACTCTCAGGCTGCATTTAATTAGAGATCTAGACATGCGATTCCTGCTTCTGTGTAAGTTTCAAACTGCACCTAAGTTTTGCAAACTACCAAAGTACCTTTAGCAAATATTAATTGGGGGGTAAGTTTAGCAGTATGTTCCCTAACTCCATTCAAAGACAAATACCCACTTACGAGATGACTTGTAGTTTGAGTTCGGGAAGTGTTAGAATTAGGAGCTCAAAATACTCCAGCGAAGCGGTTAGGGAACAGGGTGGGTACATCCACCTGCGGTTTGCGTGATCCCGAATTATATGATTGTGTGAGTTTAGTAGTTTCGTAGTTGATAGAAATGGAAACAGCTAGTTCGTTAAGCGAGAATATGTGACTTCCCGTCGTATCGCCGTACCACTCCTGCTATTCGCTAAAAAAATGTTTTTATTAATGGCAACCGACCTTTTTGCGAGGTTTCCTTCTGCCAGTGTGTCGCTATCGTGGATTCTTAGGAGACCACTACAATCGTCATAGGCGATAATGATAATGAAGTGGTCAATGTGACTAATCCCCCGACACCCGATGCACAATCGTAAACGATTTATTCAATTGTTTCTACAACTTTAAAGAACTATGGAGCACATCTCATCACATTTATACACTAAAACCCATTACATCATATAAAGCAACCAACAAAATAGATCGATGCTTGACATTGAACTACACTCTGGAGAATGTAAATTAAAGATTATTTTTTCAGTATTTGGCTCTATTATTTTGACTTGTGAACCCGAGACGTTGACAGTTATGAGAACCATCATCATCACCATCAGTAGTCTGCAGACGTCCACTGCTGGACATAAGACTCCTCAAAGAGAACTGTCATTTGTGGGGATTTGCCTTAGTCAACCCGCTTGGCAGGCGGGTTGGTGACCGCAGTAGGTTTTATTCGTAGCCAGCCATATAAACGCTGCTGCTCGTTTCCTGATATTCTTACTTTAAAGGAAATTATCTATACTAATACTAATAATATTAGCTGAAGAGTTTGTTTGTTTGAACGCGCTAATCTCAGGAACTACTGGTCCGAATTGAAAAATTCTTTTTGTGTTGAATAGACCATTTATCAAGGAAGGCTTCAGGCTATATAACATCACGCTGCAACTATGAGGAGCGAAGAAATAATGGAAAATGTAAAAAAAAACGAGGAAAAAATGACTATTCCACGCGGACGAAGTCGCGAGCACAGCTAGTGGCTAGATAAAAACCGGGTAAGAACCCTTTTGAAAAACTGTTGTGTGTGTGTGTTTAAGTATTTAAAGTCTATGTCTAAATCGCATTATTATGTTTAAGCGTGAATCATTAAATTGAAGATAGAGACGTCACAAAGATAAGCAGCTGTAATATCAGATTAATTCAGTAATGACAGACTAGATAAGACTCACATAATGGTCGTATTATAATAGCATTTTGTAATTATCATTTGTAAATTGTTCAGCACTTTGATATAATATTTGGACTTTTATGTTAATAAAATTTTTATTGTGGTATAGTTTTTATTAAAAGATATTTGTTTTCTTCTATTGTAGGTACTGTTCTGAGAGTGGGCTCATTCTTGAGGCCGCCTCCCGTTGCTTTGAGTGCTAATGGTGTTATAGCAAACTTAGTTCTAAGGCCCCATGACGCCACCTCACAAGGCGCTTGCAGAAGAGACCGGGGTTTTTAGTGGGTAATCCCTGCCCCACCACCATCTAGAGGCAGGGGAGTCCCATCTACCCTGCCACTTTTACAAGTGACAGGGACGCATAACTGCATTTTCAACTGTTAAAAAAAGTTGTAGATACTGAACTAACTAAATTATGTACTAAGTTGTAACTCAGTAGCCTCCCTTTAGTCAAAGTTGAGTACGAATTCGGGGTAGGCAAATTCTCTTGTTCTTGTTTTCAAACATTTGATCATTTATTATGCTGTTGTTGCATGTTGCAGCAACTTCTGAAACAGCAAAACAACAAGTTTTTATCGAGACTTGCGAACAGGCGCTTATGAAACGCAGCTTTAATCGACGAGTTTATTCCGCGTATTTAGATTTGTATTTAAGTAGTAGGGAGAGTCCGTGAGACTTTATCAGGTGGGATAGTTAACGATATGTCAAGATGGTCTATAACCGCGGTCTACCAATGAGGCTCACGGTCACATACATTTCGAAAATCCATTTTTATTTATTAAAAGATTTATATTTATGTATCTCATTTAGTTAGATCTTGCTAGATAAGTAAATCTTATGACGTTAACTTCGTAAAACATTTCTTTTATTCGGGAAACATGTGTTTACGCATTCCCGCCATTCGGGAGAATGACGAAATAATATGTGACAATCACACAATCCTCAAAACAGAAGTGCATTCAAAAGGTACTAATTAGGGATTTAAATCTTTCAATGTACGACAGATAGTATCATTTCAAAGCGAAATCAATATTAGAATTCGAAACAAAAATTCCAATTCGTGTTTGTTCGTCCGAATGAGAAACTCTTCCGTTCGGATTCACGTTTCGGAACTCTTTGAATTTTCCAACGAATGTATAAGTATTTGCTCAAAAGTCTCAAGATAGGAGTGCAATCAAGGCCAGTTCGATCGCAACAACTCAAAACTTTCTTTCCGGGGCCAACTTGTGACCCGGGGGAGGTTTTATTAGAGACTGATGAAATTTTGAAACTTTTCAAGACGTTTGAATTTACCGTAACTACCTCGATGGATGTCTGAGGCTGAGATTTTATGGAGCGTCTTTTTCCTTGATTAGACTATAAATAAGTCTTGGATGGGATAATATAATGTTTATCTAATAACGAGTAGCGCCATCTATTAACGTTAGAGATAAATTAAGTGTCAGCATGTTAATAAATCTGTTGCTAAATTTTCTAAGTAAGTGAAATCGCACAATAGGATACCTACTCGTACCTACTTGAACGGGAAGCATGGCCAATATATTTTATTGCCTTCATTTTATAATTTAATAGCTATGCTCGCGACTTCGTCCGCGTTATTTTTCCCCGTTTTTTTTTTACATTTTTCATTATTTCTTCGCTCCTAATAGTTGCAACGTGATGTTATAAAGCCTTCTTCGATAAATGGTCTATTCAACACAAAATTAATGTTTCAATTCGGACTAGTAGTTCCTGAGATTAGCGCGTTCAAACAAACAAACAAAATCTTCAGCTTTATAATGTTATATAGTTAAGATGGGTTTTAATGTATTATTTGGTGTCTTTTATGCTCTAAAGTTTAGTGAAGTTGTAGAATAAATCAATGATTTGCCGCGTGGACAATTTGCACCCGTTGAAGCCAGCCAGGTAGAATAGTTTCCAAGGAATCCATGATATGTCTATGTACGCCTGAGTTTTATTGTAACTTTCTTTATTTTCATGACATGACATTAGCAGAATTGATCCTCATGAAGAGGTCGGTTACCATTAAATGAAAAAGAAACAAATATGTTGATTAAATCTGAGCCAAGACGAACTATACACTTTGCTCTAGTATAGTATAAGATAAAGTCAACTAGGCATTAAGTTACCAACAGATTTGTATTCCAAGTAGAAAGCTCGAAGACGAAGTTTATTAAAATCGCAAACAATTTCGGCACGTGCTTCATTAGAGTCGTTAAAGTTATGTCTCACAAAACAAATTACACAGTTCACAGATTTAATTAAATTTATTAAATATCTCTCATTTTAAGCGTTATCTCTTTAATATTAAATTTACATTACACATTTTCGGATGAATAATGATTAAAGTTATTATAATAATGTTTCGTTCCCAATAAATAAGGTAAGGTTATTAAATTTCTGTCTACTTTGTTTTTAGAACCTTTTATTTAAGAGAGATAGGGCATAGCAAATATTCGTCCGAATTGAGCTGCTCGCCCGGGGAAGGACCTCCACTCTATGGAACACCGCAGCCAAATGACCTCCGGGTCGTGTTTCTGCCGGTGAGTAGGGTCTCCGGGGCTCGTGGGGTGAGTGCTTCCGGTTCATCGATAGAAGGTGCATTCCGAATCTGGTGGGTTACTATTTTCAATATTGACGATTTATAAGTGCTTATCTTAAGCTTAGACTTAAGAAAATCAAGAATTTCTTTGTTCATATAGATGATTTTGGTTCTCTGCCGGATCACCTCATTTCCGAGACCGTTAGCCTTTTCCATAGCTCCCTGAGTGACCGTTAATTGTTGGACTAGCCGTACCGTAAGTGTCTACGTTTAGGCTCCGTATGTCAGTAATTCTGGCCATTTGTGACATACATTAAAGGTGTGGATAATGAATGAGGTCTTTCGTACTTTGTCTTAGTGACATAGGTTCTCTTTTTAGCTTCCTATCAGACGAAAGGAGACCATTATGTCCAGCCATTATGAAGCAAAAATAAATACCATCTAAACAGTATCTTCCATAGAGCCGATGAATAAAGCGAAAAACCGAATCATCGTTCAGGTGCAACCGACTTAACACAATTGAGTTCGTTATTCCAACGCGCATTGTTCGCGCAATGGAGACTTACGGCCCCGATCTGCAATCGTAGCCAGATTTATAGAGCTTAGAAGCAACTTGAACTACCTTAATCATTTTAAATTGTACCTACTATTAACGGCCGATATTTTTGGGATTCAGTGGCATATCATAATGACATTTGCATAGATAGGTATGCATACATTCACATAATTACGCGCGCGCACTTACACATACCTACCCCCACGCACAGACAAAGTGTTGATGATAGGTAAGTGTTGTTGTTGTGTTGTAGCTCATACCAAATTGTCGTGTCAAGGAATCATACTTGATCTGACGTTGAAGACGAAGTCCTACCCATCGAAATATCCCCAATTGAGCCTTACTCTTATTGTTTTATCCAATTGAATTATTGAATAGACATAGAAAATCAAAGTTTGTGGATTTAGTCCTAAATTACATATCACATTCGTTTCTTTGCTTGTAAAATTGTTACCGAACTAAAAAAATATGATTGTTTAGTCTAGTCTATACATATAGTTATAAATATAAATCTAGTACCTCAATCAACCTGTACCTGTCTCAGAAAAACTGTTATGCGATGTGTATAAAAAATTATAATAAATTGCCAATAGATATAAAATGTTTACCTATACAACAATTTAAAAAGCATTTGAAAATCTGGCTTATAAATAAGGCTTACTATAAACTGGCGGATTATTTGAATGAACAAAGTAAATGTAATAATATATAACTTAGCTTAGTGTGCATGCATTCATAACAACATGTAATTATCTTTTGATTTCACATGCCACTGTTTGGCTAAATGGACGAACGAAATTTTAACCTGACATCTCATGTACTCTGTTTGTTGTGAAATAAATATCTTTATCTTTATCTTATCAATCAACAGCCTTGGTCCGTCCACTGCTGGCTATCTAGTACCTACTTTACGAAAAAGTCAGTTGATATTTATTTACCAAATTCTTCATATGAACCTGAAACTTCTTTGCGAATAAATAAACATATTTTACTATTTTATGAACACAGCTTCCATAAATTCTTCCATTTTAGAGGCAGGGAGTTCATTAGGAAGCACATAATTTCCATTTTATTAAGGAATTCTGAATGTAGAATTGTCGCTTGCAGTTCTTGAAATATTAAATTTAATTTATAGAAAAGAATGGATTTATTTTGAAATACCAATTAGTTACGAAGGTGATCTACTAGGTACATTAATGACTTTAACTTGCTAACGATATATTATTTCTTAGATTTCTATTTCTCAATATGATGGAAGTTACTATCTTAATTTAACAAAATCAGCTGTGCCCATAAGGTATAAACTACTTAAACTCACGAATGAAAAGATTTTATTTGCTTGTAAACGATTTTGTCTAATGCGCACATACTTTTGATACTGTGTTTTGACAATACGTTTAGCTAATTCTAACATCATCACCATCATCAAAAAAAAACAAATTTTTTGGCAATGCCTTTTTTGCCTCACAGTGGTCTGGACAGAAGCCTCTACTATTGTTCGTTACTGTGATCGATCTTGGGCTTCTCGTATTCAGCACTTGCCAACCATCCTGCGCAAATCGTCCCTCCACCTGGCCTGAGGGCGTAATTCTAACATGCCAGCGATTAATCTATATCTATTATTTAAGACTACTCAATATTGTTTAAGTGAGACTAATAGAAAGAGTATTCGGAAATGCCGACTCGCCACGAAGCCATGTAATTTGGTTCTGGTGCCCGCCCAACAGAGGAATTTATCGCTTAATCGCCGCCCAAAATCGCACTATCAACTTTTGTTTTTATTCCCAAACCCATGTAAAGCGATTCTATAAATTTTAAAATCGCTACTCAGACGGGAAGCTAGATCGAAATCGTGGCGGTCGGGAGGAAATTGCTCATTCTCACGCGACCAACCGCCTTCACTCCGGGGAATCTGCTCTAATGGAAAAAGTTAAAAAAATATACAAAAGTTTTTTATTACAGGAGCCTCGTTGGCTTGTCGCAGATATACTAGATATTGCTAAACTACAGGCTCAAGTTGGCGCGTAATAGACAATCTAACTTGCTGATAGAGTTTTGTTTTTTTATGAATTAAACGTTATACCTTGGAATTCATGGAATGCTGTTTGAAGAAAGTTCTGATAGATAGATATGCTTTTGTACACCAAACAGTTAGCTTAATTAAGCCACAGCTATATAATAAAGTACAAATATGTCAGGTATAAAACAATTCCAAATAATTAATTCATATTCAATAGAGATTATGTAATAGCATACTTAGTTAATTGTTTTTTTTTTAATTTTTCAATAAATATTAGACCACAATTTGACTTGTGTTGCTGCGATCCCAAAGTGAGTAGCATAAGCACTTATGTTATGGGTATCAGAACAACGACGGTACCACAAATATACTTAAATACAAATATAAACACCCAGATACGGAACAAACCCAAATGTTCATCACACGAATGTTTGTCCCGGTTGGAAATCGAACCCACGATTCTTGGTTCAGAAGGCAGGGGGCCGATTGAGCCCAGAGAAAATAGTATTGTAACTGTCGAGAATTCCTGCAAAGTTTGTGGATTTCTTTTCTTGTGAATAAGTATTATTTTACTAACTTCATTTATTAAGAGCCATATTACATTTCAATTGTGATTTTTTTACGTGAAATGGTAAATTTTGGTGTTTTTAGCAGCTTATACACCGTTTTGTGTAAATATACATATTCTTGCAGAGTGGGAACTTCTAATAGGGCCCTCAACGGAAACTTTAAAGATTTTAGTTTGATATTACGTTGTTATATGCCTATGCCCTATAGATATGATTAACTTATCAAGACATTTATCTTATATTTATCATAACTTACAATATAATTTACTATAAACGTGATCGTGAACGTTACGTGATATTTTATAATATTTCGAAACGACAAGGTATCTCTTTCTTAGTGTCTATGGTATATTTCATGTGTATATTTCATTTCAAAGCGATTTAATCATTATTATAGTTCTAAATCACATTTTTTATTGCAGACATGATGTTGCGAAATCACGTCATACATTGCTCAGATACCATACAATCAGTAGCTTAAGCACTGTTATGGGTACATATCTAATAAATACTTAAACGCACACTTTTTTTCTATATACTACGATATATTATGACTACGATGATGGCCAGGGCGGCCTTGTCATCATCACCGGACTGTAACGCAAACATCCAGACACAGAACAAAACACAGATGTTTATCACGCAAATAACTAGATATCCCAGGAGAAAGTTGAACTACTTTTGATTCAGAAGGCAGAAGTTGCCACCAAATTAGCAATTATTATAAACAGTCAGGAAACACCCAGACTAATACAAACAGACATGTCATGAACACAAATGTTATTAACTTTGCGGGAATTGAACCCACGGCTCTTGGCTCAGAAGGCAGAGGTCACTACCAAATGGGTCATCAAGCCAGTCAAAATAAAATATAAATTATAAAGCTTTATTCAAATTCGTTTTGTAGTCTCCGCATGAAAGAGTTCCAAACATCAATCCTAACAAACTTTCGCATTTATAACATTAGTAGATTAGTAGAAATGTTCTATGCAAACAATAAAGAACAAAAAATAATATTATCAAAGCAGAAACTGCTTTTATCTCTTTTCGTTTAGATTGTCGCTTCGTCGAACTTAATACCATTCGCGCAGAACAAATAGATATGCCAATGATTAATGGATGGTGATATACAGGTTTTCTACTTAAGTTTATTTTTAAAATACTCAAAATGTTCATGGCCCATAAAATCCATGGCTCTGTAACTATTACTAGTAAGTAACTGATATCGTAAAAATAACATAATATAAAGTAATTCTTCTTTCAAGGACTTGGCTGTTATACCAAACATAATACGTTCATTTAAACAGCTGTTTTAATAAAAGTTTCTTAACTAAAATAATTACTAATCTCATACCTACGTTATTGATTGTGCTATTTACTGACTTACTGCATAGGTTTGATATTGAAAATATGAGCCTACTAGCAGAATAAAATCCGTTTCTAGTAACATATTCCATTGGTATTTCAATTGTCTATTGAGATTACT
The DNA here is from genome assembly GCA_031163375.1 of Conogethes punctiferalis. NCBI lineage: Eukaryota > Metazoa > Arthropoda > Insecta > Lepidoptera > Crambidae > Conogethes > Conogethes punctiferalis. The sequence goes on from CM062082.1 coordinate 9,149,945, forward strand.
CATTATCGTGTCATTTATAAACAATTCTTATTATCTAATCCGTACGATATTCAATAAGGATATTATCTTTATATTTGAGGAATAAGACATGGAATGTTTCGGGATTTAGCACGCATATATCTATTTCTATAAGTATGATGTGTGCTAATGATGATGATGATATCTTTTTTAGTAAATGCGCTTAGGTCGTCTAGTGCGCTTCAATCGTACCCCGAACATTTCATATCTAAAGCTCCGGATACATTAGGGAAGATTTTGTTTCGTAACATGACGTGCAACACTCAATGTACATCATCATCATCAGCCTATTGCAGTCCACTGCTGAACATAGGCCTCTTCAGTTGTTCACCACTTTGAGCAAACACTTGGAGGATATAACCAAAATCGCCACACTGGACAGGCGGTTACTATTTACAAAGTAAACGTAAATAATAAAAGGCGTTTTGTCCGCAACAATAGTTGTGGAGAGGTTATGAACATTCAGGTTATTAATATTGACTGTGAAAAATAAAATAGTTCACATGTACTGAAAATTCTTTTTATTGCAGAAAAGATTGATTTCGCCTAAATGTGCCCTTGCTTTATCTCTCCCACTAGGTGTGCGTATGACTAACTTGAATATTCATCGATCGTACTGATAATGTGGGTTATTTGTTTTCAACGCGGACACTGATATGATGTTGGCTTTTATAACAAGATTACCTAATTTTACTTTTCGTAGAAAATTAATCGATAATCCGATATGATGCTAGCATTTGAAATACGATAATTATTCGATTACACGTGACTCATTTCAAATTATTTAACTGATTTTGGGTTTTAAACGTGACAACGTAGATTCATTTTACAGTAGACAAAATGTATAGAACAGCGGGTTTTTCCGTAGGGTATTTCAAAAACCAATAGCAGAAAGGTCGCTACATAATTAACACTTTTCATAAAATAATTTCAACAACATCAATTATAAGTTAGAGTTCTTATACAAGAGGCTCGAGCCTATCAAACTAGGGCAATAAGGGTTAAACCTGCCCCGACAATACGGGTTGATAGACTTCACATAATGTTAGAAATTCATGAAGGATGAACATGTCTCCTAGAAAATATGTTTTCAAAATTAAAGTGATACCTATTAACAATACAGCAACAAATCATAGCATAGTTACTTGCCAGTTGTCACAGCGGCTTGGGCTTCTCTTTCGCTTTCCATCAGGCGTAGGGAAGCCATTATGTCGAGCCACTATAAAAAAAAATGTCCGCTTAATCAGGTATCACGGTCCAGATTTTCATTGTGATAATTTTATATAAATATTACCACGAGATCTAAGAAAGGTTTTAGGATCTAAGAAGACAATCTTATGGGAATGAACGTAGCGGTTTTAGGAATATTTTTTTCGAAACATTGTTACAAATATAGACACATACAAATATTCCAATTAGGTACTCTCTACATAAGTACATTTATAAGAATTCAACCTATTTCCGGCGTAATATAGTGTTTTTCTTGCACCGGTCATATCGAACAAGATTTTTCTGTTTATTTATCGCAATCACAGATATCCTTATGAGATTAAACGATATTTCCAACCATTTTCTCACGGTCACACAACCAAGGTATAGAAAATGGTTCGGAACAATTACCAAACTGCATTGTTCAGTGATGTTTTCTTTGTGCTCTTGAAATACAACTTGGTTTCTGTCTAATCGAATATATAACGACATAAGCAAAGATAATAAGGTCGAGTGTTTCTCAAGTTAAGTTCTTTATTTTAGTGTTTACTAAGAAAAATGTTCCCCACTATTTAAGATTAAAAGTTTACAAGTACTTGCATCACAAAATCGACGTGACCATATTTATTTTATCACATAAACGTAATCTGATAATATGCCATGGATAAATAAATCTGCCATTCAGAAACCTTACAACAGTATTGAACGAGGCGTGTTAGTGAGTGCGAGTGTGGAAAGAGCACATCCCTACGTTTTATAATTAACCACTGCCGGACTTAAACAGCAAAATGTGGTAATTATGATTTTACTCTAATTGTGTACACGTGTGACATGAATCTTCAACACTTTAGGTGCATTTACAGTGAAAATTATGTTTGTGAAAGCGCGTCTAATGATCTAAGCGCAATTGTTATATCTATGGTGTCCGGAAATCAGTCTTACGATTTTAAATTAAATTTAAAGATTTGCTTTTCATCTTACTTAGACCTCCTGAAGTGTTATTTAGCACAAATTAATATTTGACACCATATAATATCATAGTTGTTAACTATAGGAACAATTAAAAATAAACACGACACTGGCACCATTAAAGTTAGTATCATTAGGCTTGTTGTAGTGCTTATTTCCCGGATCTAATTGTAATCTTAATTTGTAAATTTAATAAAAAAATCACAAAAGTTTAAAAGTTATGCATTTGACAATGAGGTCGTCAGCAATGCGTGGGAGCATATAATTTAATTGTATGCCATACACCAGTAGTATTAAATTCTTTTACGTCAGTCATTTCACTACTATAAGAAGTTTTACTTTTCTATAGAACTTCCCGGTTCAAATTCATGATAATATGGTGTAAGTAATCGATACGAGTTACAAACATTAGCTAATTAACACTGACCTTTGACAACGCGAACTGGCCAAGCGACCTGAAGTGAAACAAATTAGGTCGTTTAGATAAAAGCAAATCCAGAATTACTCGTAATAAGTAGTTCTAATTTTAGAAACTCGTCATATAAAGAGAAAACGCTAATACCTAACAAAATCTACGTATGAAATAACTCACTTTCTATCTATGAAAGTATGCTTGCATGCTACTTTCAAGGTGGAAGTGACGTACATATTATATTAGGTAAGGTTTTCAATTAGCAATACCTATATATTATTCAAAGCCATCTTAAGCTGTGCTAGGGCCCTTGGGAGCAAAAGAGGTTGAGGCCCTTGAGCATACTTTTACTAGGACCCTTTTAGAAAGGGAGCGAACTATGTGCGAACTATGCACGGACTTGCAAACTCTGGAACGACCTCCCAGCCGCGGTGTTTCCTGATCGCTACTCATGTCTTTTTTCAAACGAGGTTTAAAGATAGCTAAAGAGCTGTCTTTAAACTACGTTTGCCGTTATCTACGTCTACAGTGGAAAGACTGTAGATAGCGGCATGGCTGTGCCCCTGGCATTCTGTTTCTCATCTACCACCAAAGGCAATAGAAAAAACCGGCTTCGATCGTAAATTCTTCTTGACGATTATGGATGTCGTCATTTCTCATCATTTTCATCAGCCTGAAGAAGTCCACTGATGGAAATAGGCCGCTTTCAATGATATATTTATCATTTGGAGGGATGCGAGAGGTGGCAGACGAGGTAATTGTGATACCTGATGGTAAGCAACTCTAATCGAGTTTAGGGTAGCTGCCGGCCTTTAAATATGAATACGCACGTTTCTTGAAGGTTCCCAAGTCGTAGCTGTTCGGAGAGACTGTCGCACTAGTCCTACTTTATCATCCCGCTTGGAAGGTGGTTTGAAGACCGCAATAGGTTCTATCTATACTTAGGTAAAAGCTGATGCCCCGTACCTCATCATTTTTTAAATATCATGGTTATTTATTCATGGCAATGCAGGTGAACACAGTTCTTTAGTGATCATCACACAATAGAGAATGTGACAGATTAAAATAAAATGTAATTGTAATTAACTGCAATCAGATGTTTTTACAACTTCTCTTTTTTTTCAGTTGCTGCGTATGTAATCTTCTTTGCAAAATCATCAGTTTTATAATATCCCTACTATTCTTGGTAGCGATAATATTACTTGTACTATGGGGATTCCAAGTCATCTTCGTAAGTGACGATCAGGCGGCCGACCCACAGACACGTTCATTATTCGGACAAGAAGGATCAAACTATATGAGACAACATAATGTTATATAGGTAGCTCTAGGAATATAAAACTGTATCTAAATTTTTATTCACTGTATAGCAAAATATTTATTTTTAGCTACTATTTTATAGCTATTAATTAAAACATAACATTGCACATACTATTTGGAATTTATTCGTTCGATATTTCGATTTCATTGAACAAGAGACTTCATGTCAACTGATCCAAACGAAATATAGTTTAGTTCAAATTTGCAGCTTTGGTTTCAAATATTTTTTGTTTATTCGAAAGCCGTAACACGAGAATATATATATAATCATAATAACTTAAAAACTAACAGATGCAAGCTTTTTGTGTTACTTTGTTCTCACTGGTCGAGGCTAGTCCCACACAGCGCATTTCACTTATTTAAATACTTCACTTCTTTAGCTATATGTATAAAGATTTGCAAGTAACCATCACAATGAAGTATATTCTAATTTCATTATATTGCACTTAAATCGTTGCGTCATATGACTACTATTGTATATATTGTAAATATTTATAAAGTGCAAGCGTACTTATTATGTGAAATTATTTTTGAATTAAATATACTTTTTTTATAATAGAGCGCGAAAAGAGGCTTGAAGGTTACCAGATAAGAGCCCTTCAACTTATAGTGATAGTACCATCAAGGGAGTCACAATTAGATGTTAAATCTTTAGACACCGCAAGTTTAAGAGCGTTATTTAGTTACTAACTTTGAAAAAAGTATTGCCAACAATTTCGACTTTTGGCAGCTTTATGTATTAAACATATTTGATCTGTCCCTACCTTTTATATGAATACAAATTGTAAGATGTATATGTAAATATATGTAATGAATCCGATCTTATCGCTACACGCATCTCTTCCAAACAACCGTTGTAAGGTTAAGAGAAAGGATGAAGATGTAGAAAAGATGTAGCGACGACATTCAACCAAATTTAAACATAAAATGTGTACATAAATGTGTTAGAAATGAGTTAAAATCACGAAGATAATTTTTAACTCAACACTTAAGTATTTTGTTTCACATAGCCTAGCATTAATATTCAAACTACCTCCTTGCACACTAAGTAATTTATCATTCAAGTGATATAAATGCTTACAACTTGACAATTTGCTGTTTTAAAAACAGAATTTTTAATAATAAGGCTTTTTATACGATTGTAAATAAATTATTCACTTACTAACAAGTTTTTTTATTACCTGTTGATAATAATATTATTAGGAGAATTCAGCTAGGCCGCGCAGCATTTGGAAAACTTCGTCGAGTCTTCACATCGTCGATTCCTCAGTGTCTAAAGACGAAAGTCTTCGATCAGTGCGTTCTACCGGTTATGACATACGGAGCCGAAACGTGGGACACTCCTGGTTAGTCCACAAATTAAAAGTCGCTCAGCGAGCTATGGAAAGCGCTATGCTCGGAGCGTCTCCGTGGGATCGGATCCGCAATGAGGTGATTCAGCAGAGAACCAAAGTTACCGACATAGCTCACCGGATTAGTAAGCTGAAGTGGCAGTGAGCTGGCCACATCAGCCGCAGAATAACCGTTGGGGTAAACAAGTTTTGGAGTGGAGACCGCATCGTGGCAAACGTAGTGTAGGACGCCCTCAGGCCAGGTGGCCGAGAAGCCCAAAATCGAGCAAAGTGGCGAACCTTGGGAGAGGCCTATGTCCATTAGTGGACTGATGTCGGCTGATGATGATGATGAATAATTTTAATCATTTCTTATTATACGAAGATATAGATATACAGAAACTTTTTATTGCACAAGCACACCGACAATACAGGAAAACACATTACAAAGAAAACAAAGTACAATTTAGGCGATCTATTTCTTCCAGACAAGCTTCAGATAGAGGAAACCAGTTTCACTAAAGAGATGGGTAGGTAACCCAGTACAAATCTATCTAGTATCTACTGTTACAATATAAGTACGAATAAGTACATATATGAGAATTCAACCTATTTCCGTTGTAATCTCGTGTTTTTTGCTTACACTACATAGTCTTATCGAATAAGATTTTTCTGTTCATTTATCGCAATCACAGATACCCATCATAGGTGATTAAACGATATTTCCAATCAATTTCTCACAGTCACACAACCAAGGTGTATACTATTTTATAATGCTTCAGAATAGTTACCAAACTGTAATGTTCAGTGATGTTTTCTTTACGCTCTTGAAACACAACTTCGTTTCTGTCTAATCAAATATTTAAATGACTTATGTCATTTAAGTGCGAATTATGCCTTTATTATCTTTGCTTATGCAAAGATAGTAAAAGCGAGCCTTTCTCAACTAAAGTTCTCTATTTTAGTGTTCATCAAGAAAAATGTTATCCACTATTTAAGATTAAAAAGTTTGCAGGTGCGTATCGAAATCGCCTTGCTCATTTTTATTTTATCACATAAACGTAATCTGATAATAATTATATTATGGATAAATAAATCAGCTATTCAGAAACCACACAACAGTATTGAACGAGGCGTGTTAGTGAGTGAGAGTGTGGAAAGAACACATATACCTACGTTTTATAAAATTAACCACTGCCGGACTTAAACAGCAAAATGTGGTAATTATGATTTTACTCTATTTGTGTACACGTGTGACATGAAACTTCAATACTTTAGATGCATCTACAGTGAAAATTATGTTTGTGAAAGTGCGTTAACCCCTTAAGGCCCAATGTCCTCATGATCCAAGTCCAATTGTTTATCTATTACATCCGTTCAGGGTCCGTTAGTCTTACGACTTTAATCATATTAAAAGATTTGCTTTCTTTCTTGCATAGACCTCCCTCTGTGTTCTTTAGTGCAATGGGATAGTTGACACCATGATACCATACATTAGAACTGGAAGCAGTTAAAAATAAAAACTACGACAAGTCTACATACTGATATGTCCTTATCTAACTTTTATCTTAATTTGTGATTATAAAAACATCATAATGGGTATAAGTTATGTATTTGACCATGAAATCGTCAGCAATCATTATGCCATATAATGCTCATTATAAGTGAATCTTTTGACCATCCAGTTACAGGTAACAAGTTTTAACTACCTTGATAGTTTCCAAACCCACTGTGGTTACCGAGTCTTTCTTCTTCTTCTTGTCGAGTCAATGGAACTTTACCTCAAACGGAACCAGCCGAGTCTTTAAAGGACGTTAAGGACATTGAGGCGGAGCGTAGGGCGCTGTGTGTTAGTGCCAATACTTATGCTCTCACGGAGGTTTGCGCGTTGCACGACGAATGTCAAATTACACTCTTTGAAGCATATTGCCATACCCTATATATATTGCTTTTAACGGAGAATAATGTGTTTATGCACCCCGCCATAAACCCCTGTGAAACCTCGTAGTACCTAATTGTATGCCGTCATCATCGTCATCATCAGCCTATCGCAGAACACCGCTGGACCTCTGTCCTGGAGAGGCATAGGCCTTTAGGCAAACACCTGGAGATTATACCCATAATTGCCAAGCTGGGCTGGGTTGGCGATCGCAGGGCGTAGCTCCTCGCTCTGGTGACGTTGCTGCCCGTCATTGGCCTGTGGTATTTATAGTAGCTACGCCTACAATTGTAATGGTTTTACCACCACCAGTCAGTTGCCAGAGCCATGTTCGTTATTCAGCAGAATGCACCACGGGCAGGTGAGGGTGACTTGGAGCGAAAAGATCATAGGTCGTATGGGAGCATATAATTGTATACCATATACCATAAATACAGTAATATTAACTTTTTTTATATCAGTTATTTCACTTTGGGATTTTTACTTTTCTATAGAACTTCCCGGTTCAAATTCATGATAAGGTGTGTGTGAGTAATCGATATGAGTAACAAACATTAGCTAATTAACACTGACCTTTGACAACGCGAACTGGCCAAGCGACCCTGAGCGAAAAAAATTAGGTCGTTTAAATATACTAGTACTACTAGTAATACTAGTTGAACAATAACTTCTAATTTTAGAAACCCGTCATAATTATAAAAACGTCTGATAAAACTTACGTATGAAATGACTCACTCGCTATCAATGAAATAATGTTTACATGCTACTTTAAAGTGGTAACTATACTCACATAATTATTATATTTTCAGGCAGGGTTTTCAATTAGCAATATCAACCTATTAATCAAGGTATTTTATGCTTTTGGAGGATTCTTCAATGCTTTTTGGACCCTTTTAGAAAGTAAAGGGTCCAAAACTATGTGCGAATTATGCACGGACTTGCAAACTCTGGAACGACCTTCCAGGCGCGTTGTTTCCAGATCGTTACAAGTCCTTTTTCAAACGAGGTTTAAGGAGACCTCTTTTTGCACGGTAGATAGTGGCATGCTTGTGCCCCTGGCTTTGCTGATGTCAATAGGAGGCAGCTACTTTTTAACATCAGGCCGTTTACTTGTCTGACACCAAAAGGAATAAAAAAATGGACCAAAAAGAATCTCATCTTCATAGTACATAGGCTTCTCTCAATGACATATAATTTGGAGGGATTTTCCTTATGCCGCGGCCACACATTGGATTCAACTTTGCGTCCAATGACCGTCCAATGCCCAATACTAACGCGCTCAATGTCTTTATTGTGTCAAAGTACCGATACACACATTGGTGCATTGGGCGCAAAACGTTACTTGGTGCAAATACCTCCAATAAGTCATAAGTCACAACGCTCGGTGGGCGGGTTGGTAACCGCAGTAGGTTTTATCTGTACCCAGGTAAAAGAAGCTGCCTGTATCCTTTCCATTTTTTAAATTTCATGGCTTATCATGGCAATGCAATAGTGACGTTCAGTCGAATTGAGAACCTGCTCCTTTTTGTCAAGTCGGTTAAAAACAATAAATATTACAATTAGATGTTTTCACGGCTTATCTTTTGTTTTCAGTTGCTGCGTATGGAATCTACTCTGCAAACTCGTCAGCCTTGCAATATCTATACTATTCTTGGTAGCGATAATATTACTTGTACTATGGGGATTCCAAGTCATCTTCGTAAGTGACGATCAAGCGGCCGACCCACAGACACGTTCGTTATTCGGACAAGAAGGATCGACCTATATGAAACAACATAATGTTATATAAGTAGTTCTAGGGATATAAAACTGTATCAAATTTTTTATTCACTGTATAGCAAAATATTTATTTTTAGCCACTATTTTTATAGCTATTAATTAAAATATCACATTGCACGTACTACTCGTATTTGGAATAGTTTATTCGTTCGATATTTCGATTTCATTGAACAATATATTTCATGCTAACTGATCCGAACGAAATTTAAATTAGTTGGAATACGCAGTTTTCGTTTCAAGTATTTTTTTATATTTTTTGTTTTCGAATAAACAGAAACGCTTGTCATATATTTTGATGGATCAGTATCATATATTTTAATGATATCTTAAAAACTAACGAAGATACAAGCTTTTTATGTTACAATGTTCTCATTGCCCGAGTCTGGTCAACATACACAGCGCATTTCACTTATTTAAACATTTCACTTCTTTAGCTATTATGTATAAAGATTTGCAAGTAACCATCATAATGAAGTATAATAATATTCTAATTTCATTATTTATTTATTTATATTGCACTTAAATCGTTACGTCATATGATTACTCTATATTGTATAAAGTGCAAGCATATGTGAAATAAATTTTAAATTAATATACTTTTTTATGATAGAGCACGAGAAGGGGCTTGAAGGTTAACAGAGAGCCTTCAACTTATAGTGCTAGTAGCATCAAGGGAGTCTGCGAATCCCTTAGAATAGAATAGAATAGAATAGAATAGAAAAACGTTTATTAGAGTCACATACATACATACATACTTAGGCATGGTATCAGCCTCCCGTTTTGAGGATGACGTGGGTCTCATATACCCCATCATTCCCCCGAACGGCGGGGATACATAAACCAAAACGGAGTCACAGGTACTTAAAGAAATTTGAAGGCTCACTTCTACATAGTCCTTAAGTCGTATTCAGTCAGTCAAAAAGCTGATTAATCTGTGTTGCAGTCACGAGCAAATGAGTGATCCAAATTATAATCTTCTAAACTAAAATACATTCATGCAAGTAAAACTACTGTTTTGAATGATGTTGTTGACGTTACCGCTAGTTTAAGAGCGTTATTTATATTTACTAACTTTGAGAAAAGTGTTGCCAACAATTTTGACTTTTGGCAGCTTTATGTATTAAATATAGGTGTTTGATCTCTACCTACCTTTTATCTAATTTTCTAAATACAAATTGTATAATATGTGAATATTTATAATGTATCCGATCTTATCGGTATAAGCCACGGATGCTTCATGGTATAAGCCATCTCTTCCAGACAACCGTTAGCTAAAGTTAAGAGAAAGGACGAGTTGGCGACGACATTTAACCGAATTTGAACATAAAATATGTACATAACTATGTTTGAATTGAGATAAAAACACTTAGATAATTTTTAACCCAATACATTATTTTGTTTTGCATAGTCTACCATTAATTTATTCAAACTACCTCCTTATGCACTAAGTAATTTAACATTCAAGTACCTACTATAAAATTAAATCCAACAACTTGACTAATTATTGCTCTTCTAAATAATAATGTAATTTTACATAGTTTTTATTAATAAGCTTTTTATACGATTGTAAATAAATTATTCACTTACTAACAAGTTTTTTATTATCTGTTGATAATAATATTAATCATAATTATAGTATCATAATATCAAAGTACAATTTATGAAAAATGTGCGCAAAATTGAACTTTGGCTCAGAAGGCAGGTCACTACCAAATGAGCCACCGAGCCAGTCATCCGCCGACTGGATAAATCTAGAGAGCATTTGTGACTTTCGACCCGCGTTACTTTTGTACCCGGTCTCCACTACTTCAAAAGAGTTCTCTTAATTCATTAAGTAAGTAGGTAGATACTTTCCGGCGATGGTACCTTCCCTTACATACCTTGTGATTGATTTTGAATTAATAATTTACGCTTCTAATCTAACCTTCTTAGTGATAGATGATGCCATCACTCACATTTGACACTGTCATTATTATTAATCTTTTCGTTTGGCTCCCGCTAGGAAATATCACCTTTCTGGGACTGTCTGTATTGTAAGGAAAAGTGTATGTTCTAGTGTTTAGCAAAAAAAGAAATTGCAAAATAATTCAGTCGTAAGAAACCCTCTCTTGTGTGACTTCATTAAGATCCGGTATGTATTAAAGAAAATATTTTATTTGAATGACGTGAGACCATTTTCTTAACATCACAAATGCCTATATGCATTCACTAGGTTTCTGGGTACGGGACACCTGGGGGATGTAAGGGAGCGGCCCATCATCTTTTCGCTTCAAGCTAACCTCACCTGCCCGTAGTGCATCCTGCCGAATAACAAACGAGGCACTAGCAACCGACTGGTGGCGGTATAACCATCACGATTGAAGGCGTAGCTAAATACCACAGGCCGATGACGGGCAGCAGCGTCACCGGAGCGAGAAGCTACGCCCTGAGATCGCCAACCCGCCAGCCCAGCGTGGCTATTATGGGTATATCCTCCAGATGTTTGCCCTAAGTGGCCAACAACTGGAGATGCCTATGTCCAGCAGTGGACTGCAATAGGCTGATGATGATGATGACACCTGGCATCCCGTACAGACCAGGGGATTCCCCACATACTCTGGCACTCCCCCAAGTGTCAGGGATGTATAAGCCGCTTGTCCGCAGTAAAAAACAGACTCATTTTTTACCGGAGAAAATTACTTAATAACTCATTTTATGATGTTCTGCAGTTACCTACATCAATTAGAGCATGTACTTTAATAGTGTTAATTTTTAACAGTTACAATTAAATATATAAAAGACGTCTAAAAACCAAAGGAGGAATTACATTTTCGTTTATGGCATACAATCGTTGTAAGCAGTGCAAAGATAAAACTTGTTTGCGATCAATACATATCGATCCACATCCTATGTGCCAACTTATCTACAAATTTATCAGTATTGTCAAAAGATTAGATATCCTACCTAGTGTCTAATTGGTTTTGTCTAAAATATTCCACAGGTGCCGTCACACACCCACCTACTAGAGATAAACTCTGCGATTTGACGGTGAAATTAGTGAATAAGAACGATTGAAAATGTGGTTAGTATTATGTTTTTAGTGGGCAACGCACAAGTAACCAAACCAATCATTTGCCATATGCCACCGGCATGCTAGATTATTCTGGATTTACACTGACTTATTACGAAAAAGTGACCGAAGTGGGAAGGGTATTGATGTACGATGAGTGCTACCCATATGGGTAAACTCTAACTCAAAAGGTGAAAAGTCAAGACACATCCTTTAAACAACTCTTCCAACATCCACGCGACGAAAAAAGCGGTGATTTGTATATCTTTCCGTCAACGCACGGAATAATCATCATAATTTCATTGTCATTGTGGTAGGCTTTCTAATGAATATTCTACATCCTATATGGGCATTGAATAGAGGTTTAATGGGTATACATTAATTTCCACCGGTTTGATAAACTTTCTCCAATCGGTGAATTATATTAAGCCAATTTTGTGGGTTAGATAGAATATAGGTAACTTGCATTATGAATTATGAAGGGGATAGAAAATTTTGTCATTAAATTAATGACAATCTTTCCAGTTGAATGAGAACTCCTAATAAAGCCCATCATTATGTTATTTCCAAAACCTACATCTTTTTAATACAAGTGAAACTAATTTCTCTTATTGTATTATTTTTAGCTGCCTAGTCGGTTTAGCTTGCCAGGCTATCCACATAATTCTCAGTATCGTTTTTATAATCTGCCTCGTTGCGATCTCTAAAGAAGTAATATTGTATTTGCAAGCAACGTCAAGTAAGTATTTATTTTCATCATTCGTCAAGAATTCTTTAGCAATGCTATTAATAACTGCTAAGAACAAGAGAGTTAACATATTGTAGGTTATTATGGAGAAACCTATTAAGTAGGCGACATTGCTTTGTTCTTTTAGTCTTACTGCTAAACATAACCCTCCCTCAAAGACTTAGAAAGAATAGTAGCTCTACATAATGGCTTCCCTACACCTGATGGAAAACAAAAGAGAAACTCAAGTCGCTGTGACAATAGGCAAGTACCTAACAAGTCACTTACAGGTCGGCCCAGCCCTAACCCCCCACGAGCTCCGGAAACCCTGCTCACCGGTAGAAACACGACCCGGAGGTCATGGCTGCGGTATTCCATTGGGTGGAGGTCCTTCCCCGGCTTCTTCAATCAATCGGCCGGCTCAATTCTAGCGAAGATTCGATATGCCCTACTTCTTTTATAGACTTCTGTCTCAAAATAAAATAGTTTATTTCTGCAAATAGATTCACAGTAGGTTCACACACAGTAATATGTCATCATCATCAATCGTATTAACTTAAATATTTCTGCTGCTTTACTCCTCCTTCCTCACAAGTCAATGTCCAATTGGTGAAGCCAATCAGACGCTGCTGGAGTAAGTACATGGAGCTCTCGCATTCCGCCAGCAAATCGACTAAGGGGACATTCCTCCACATAATATATCGTGGTTTGATTTGGAACTTGACAATCACAATCGGGCACGTATTTAAGACCCCACTTATCGATAAATCGTTCATCGATTCTACTGTCAGTTCGTCAGCCCATAGGCAGTTAGACTATTTTTCGCTTTTAATCGTTATTTCACAAAGACCTTTATCTACTTTCAGAACAGTAAAATGATTACTAATTCATCAGCGTCGTCACCACGAGACCAAACCAATGGCAGAATCTATTTCATAAGTTAAGATGTTCTTCACTATTAAAATTATAACACAGTATTGTTTTTTTCCTCACTTAAACAACAAAGGAAAAGGATTCTAATAGAAAGGGGAAAGGCCTTGCAAATTAATTATTTTATAATCATTAAGTTTATTGTTTCCGGTCGGCGGAACTACACACCTACCTACATATTTACTCTAATTAAACTAATTTTGTTTTTAAGGCGGAACAATTCTATACAATAAGCAATGATGTCCATTGCAAGGAAAGAAAATTACATATAAATGTTTTTCTCTATCTCTTTTTTATTATTAAACTTGTATCTATTTTAGGCTGTTGATTCGATATGAATACTCATAAATGACATTCAAAGTTTATACGATAAAGTTGTAAGGGGTTGAAAAAGGTGGCGGAAAAATTGTGGAAGTAATATCATATTTAGAACTAGAAAACCTGGAAACTTCCATATTTTAGGCTGTTGGTCATATATAAAAGAATTCGTTTGTGTCTTCTTTGTAAATTGTTTCTATACGTTTGTGTACGTTTCTATACGTTTGTGTCTTCTTTGTAAATTAATTGGCCCAAAATGAATATTTACTTTATAGCTACTCGAAACGCCATTCCACATAGGCGAAGTCGCGAGCACTACTAGTTCTAGGTACATACCTAAGCACAAACGGAACAAGTTGTAAGCTGTATTAAATTCCAGATTGTATTCGCACTGAAGAAATATGAATCATATTTCACTGACAAAGTCTCGTTAAAGTCCCGTTATAACTAGGTCGTGATGCAGTTCTCCTTTGAGTTACATGTCATTTGAAACTTTCTGCAGCACAATTTATAGTCTAGCCTTGATATTACTATACTTTTCAAACAATGTTATTTTAGAAATGTATCACATTTTAATCAAGTCTACTTTCAATTTACAATATTCGTTACTGAAATGTGAAAAGCATGTTTCGATTTTATCTATTAAAAATATTTCATTTATTAACTCACATTCGACGGCTTAATTATTATATTGCCATAATAGAAAATAGTATTTCACTTCAATTCGTTGTTAGGCGTAGCTCTTGTACGTAGTTTTTTATATTTTTTGAAGAGAATGAATCCTTTGCAAAGAAATAATTTTTCAGTTATCATAGGAAATGAAACAAATTCTAAACCTGTATCGCTTAAATTTTCTAATTCTTTCTCTTTCAAACCTTTGATATATTTGTCTGCTCCATTTGGGATGCAGTTTTTGAACTACTCTTCCCTAAAAAAAATACATTTACTTGGCAAGTTCTATTGCGTGCTGTTTGTGTTAACAATAATAACTCTTTTCGTGTTTGTCAGACCGTTTAGTTGGAAGTATACTTTACAAGACATCCCGTTAAACATACTGACTAAATGTTATAGCACTTTGACTACATTTGAAGCTTTGTACTCAGTACTCATATTGACATTTGCAAAAAGTGAATACTATGAAAACATATTTGGACTACTCGATAATCTGGATTCTCACTTTGGAATATCACAGACAATGTCTAGGAAAAGGTTATTCATGAGTATTCCATTGATTATATTACCAGTCCTACAAGTGTCTTGCACATTTTGGCTAAGAAAATTCAGTATTTACAATATAGGATCACATTTGATCTTTTTTCTTATGATGCTACAAGGAGCCATCATTATGTATATTGCCTTGAACATATTTCTAAAATTTTTGATTCTTAATTATTTGTTAACTAAGAAAACTTATAAAGACATATCTGAATACAACCGGATTATATTAGAAGATTCCTTTATCACTAAAATCTTAAAAGTAAGTTGAATCATATTACCAAAATAATGTTAAATAGTGTTAGTGTGTTTATTTGCTTAAGATTTTTTCTCCTTTCAGACCTTTTTGTTAAAAGATGCTCTTTATGATGAAAACTTAAACAAAAATTACTGTTGGTTTGAACTAATGCAAATATACGATAAACTTGCGGATTGCATTTATGTTTTTAATCAAATTTATCACGGACAGGTAACAATAGTAATCATTCAACTGGTCAATGGATTAAGGAAGATTAATCATAACCACTCTTTTGTCTATTTACAGGTTTTCATCATGTTTACCTCCTGGCTGTTGTGTACTTTGTTAACACTGTGCAGATCTTTATCACCAACTGTAAAGGTAAATTTGCCTTGAAGTATGTATAAACATTTAATGATGATTATTTTCATTATTACGTCTTGACCCCATATAACGGGAACAGGGCAGGCAAATGACTCTTGTATTAGCAATATCATTTATTTTTCAGTATTCGGAGGTTATATTCAGTGACCTCTTTATGTATACTTCTATTAATGGTCGCCCCATTTTTCTCACTGCCATGTGTGAATTATTCACTGAAGAAAAGAAGAAAACTTTAGCTATCCTGATGAATCACTTAGTACACGGCGACTTGTGTAAGTGAACATACTAATATTAAAGTAAACATAGTGTTCATTATGTATGTAAGTTATTAGCTTCATAATAATCATTGTTACTAATGTGATGAATCATCAAAACTTTTATCCTAGAAAGCTATACACAATGCCTATTTCCGCACGAATTCGGAAGCTTTGAATGATCGCTTTTATTTATATTCGATATTAGTTGGACTATACAAAGGCCAAATTTGAGTGAACCTGATTGCGTCGTCGAGTGGTCATACCGTTTTATAATCAAGAGTCAACACTTGGAGCATCCTATCAGACCGTTTTCGGAAACATCCATAACGCGGATTCACGCTAATTTCTCAATTGTACCCTATTACTACCGAAACTTAATTTTTGTAAAAGAATAGAGATTTAATCCGGCCTTCAAGCAAGGAGCTAAAAGTTCTTACTGAATATCTCTCTGCTAGGTAATCCGTAATAGGCATCTAAGTTACAGTGGTTTCAATTGTACGATTTACTGAATTCCTCTCATCTTAATTTGTATCTTTCAGGTGACGCCTATATTGATCAAGTCCAAACAATGATAGATCTAGTGGAGACCAGGAAAATGGAGGTGTCGGGCAATGTTTTCACAGCAAATGCACCAACGGTACTTCACTTTTCTGGTCGAACTATCTCATATGCCATACTTATGATTCAGTATTTCTACATACACTTGTTTTTGAAATAATATGCTTTAATTGATATAATACATAATATACAGTGTGAATAATAAATAATTGTACTTAAATTATTAACGTTGATTTATTAAACCTTTTAATGACATTTAGACCCTTTCTTGGAATAAGCTGTAAGAGGACAAGGAACCTAAATTAGTGGGTTTCACTGTTTTTTAAAAAGTTTTTTTCTGGTGTATGCAAGGGGTGTATGTCTAATAAAAATACTATCTGTCAAGTATGTAGGTAATATCCGAAAAGGCAATAGCCTTTTCGCCTTTTACTAATAAGTAAGTAGGTAAATCAATGCACTGAATGACTACCTACTTAAGTTTCATCTAAGTTGTAATTCATGTAAAAAAGTATTGTAGGTGTGTATTCATAAAAAAGCGGTTTGCTTAAAAACAAAATACCCGACTGCACACTGCATGTCTTTATCCCGTGGGACTTTTAGAATAAAATGTATCCTATGACACTCCCGTAATCAAGACAAATCTAACGATACCTCATACATCAAAATCCATCAAGCCGTTTAGGCTACAGGAGGTCACAAAGGAACAGACATACATACATACTTACATACACTCCAACAACATTACCCTCCCTCTTTGGCAGTCGGGTAAAAATATTTAAGTTCGTTATCTCCACTTTGCAAAAACTAATCCTGTCTCTCGAAAACTTATATGCAAAAGCAGTGCCCGCTTATTTCCCAAGGGACAAGTGAAACCTGGTACAAAAATATGAAGTGTCCTCGCATATAAGAAATGAATGCAACATTGTCTAACTCAACATGATATTACACTGTTTATTGTGGGGGGAGCGTTTCATTCGTATTACCTTGGTATTACTTGAATAGTGACAGGACGTTTGGAAAATCATACGAGAATAAGTAAGTATGTAGTAAAATTTTAGATTACTCTTTTTATGGGTAAGTAGTATATTTGCAAACTGTTTTAAATTTGTCGAAATTTTATTTTAAATTTTTGTTTCACATTCTCCAGTTTTACAGTTTTTAATCTTACTTGCAACTTTGTAAGCTCTTTCAATGAAATACATTTACATCTGAAAGATGTATAAGTATAAAAATCGCTAAGATCGATACAAGCCATAAGACTACGTGTTATTTTCCTATACCTACTAACTACCTACCTAAGTAGTTCTTAGGTCCTTTTAGGTCTTTTTATTTTCATTTGCAAATTAGACTAAAAATGTCAAAGATAATATAGCTCGTCAAAATTACGCGTGACGTCACGCCGTGGGGCATTTCGTTGCACGGAGTCACGTCAAAAACTCCCACTCCTAAAGTTTGATGCCTTATATCTTTGTGATTTTTTGTATAAACGAAAAAAGAAAAAATACGTGCCCAATTTATTTTTATGATCTAAAATACGGACTAAATATAATGTAATTATTTTGACCCTGGAAACATCCCTATTGGGGTGAGATAGGTTTAACTAAAAAACAGGTGCACTAGGAAAATTAATATTTGAGACCTACGCAGTACCCAATAAAAAGGTAAGTATTATTATGATGACCGTCGGGTGTTTTAAAATGAAATAATCGATAGATGCCGTTATGTAGGCCTGCGGTCCAGCTGATAATGTGATTGGTCAGTTGCTATGAAAATGTCAGTGCCAAGTCAAAATGAACCATCACGATAAAGTTGGACCTGCTGCCTATGTGGTGACATCTGGTGGATTCCTTTTTTCCTAAAACCGTTAGTGAACTGACACCCATTTTTATTCCATCAAGTGCTATCTTATGTCGTACTAAAGAATTTTCTCGCACTATTTCTCTGCGCTATTCATACACACTAAAGCACGTTTCTTCTTGAAGTTCATTCAGTATCCAGTAGGTGGCGCTTACTCTGAAAAACCGTACGTTACGAGATACTCTATATCTAAAGTACCTAGCTATAGGACTTACCTCTATCAATACAATAAAGAATTATTCTAGTGATGTCTAATTCAGCATTAGGCGCAAATTCAAGGTTAGACTTCTATTGGTTTCATTTCAGTCATTAAAAAATACGCTGACCTTGATTTTGTTCATCAGAATGAGATTACGGAACTTTAAACCACAAGTAGTAAATAAATAATACAGGAACAAACTTTTTCTAATTTAACTTTGTTATTGTTAATTATTTTTCTAGAAGTACGGGCTTAGGTCACTTCACTGCTCTTTTGGTCCTAAGATCAAGAATCAATGGTTTCGAAACCGTCTGTTTGGTTAGCGCTCAAGTCAGATTATCTGACACATTGGATTGGTTTACATCAAAAACGCAAAGTGCATTTCCTATCGTTCATTTCAAGAAGAAAGCGCAATCAAATTGAAATAGTTAAACTCGAATGCTCTAAGTGCTGCGTATTGACACGCATTGTTTCTATGAAATTAAATGCTATTCTATTATAATTACGATTATTTAGCTGCAGCTCCGTTCAGTAGTTTTAGCGAGAGTTAGATCAGTTTTATGTTATCTATATAAAAAATATCTTTGTCATTGCACGTTGTCGCGAGAAAGCGGGCGGGAAACGATCGCCAACCCGCCTGCCCACCGTGGCGATTAATATGTGTTAAAGCCTCCATGAAAACTACCAATTCTTGAAGGATGCTGGCTAGCGTCATACATTTAAAGTCAAATTGAACGTGGCTGAACGCCTTTCTGCCACGCTATCTACTACGCCATCTTATGACGAAATAAAATAAATACCTACGTCACGAATGCTGTTCTTCATGAAGGCAGGATTGCGTCATACATTTAGAGGTTGAATTGAAAGTGTTACGTGGCTGAACATCATTTAGCCACGTTGTCAGCTACGCCATCTTATGACGTCAGTTGTTCTAAATATAGATTGTATGATTCATGGCTGCCCTTCCGCTAAGTGGATTAAGTTCATTTGGAATCTCTAGAGAGCCTCTTGTACCTACTAAACTGTACGCTGCAGTAAGATCAAAGAAGATGCATGTTAGGATACTGTTGGAAATCATCGAAAGTAGGTAGGTATCATTATTGCCATCGGATTAACTACAAAAAATCTGTAGAAAAAATACTTCTTCTAGATTCTAGAACAACTGCCAAAAAGAAGAAATCGCTTATATTATTTACCAAAAGATAGGTAGGCATTACTAATAATACCTACCTATCTTTTGGAAAATAAGCGATTCCTAGATCAAATATAATTTAATCAATGAAGTTATACCTTTCCTATTTGGTTACAACATTATTACTTACCTACCTGTTGTTGGCAACATTAACGTTTCAGTGAGAAGTTGGACGAGCGGAAATTCAATTGCATTTAGACGTCATAATGTTGCACCATGTCGCAGACAACATTACGTACTGCCTTGGAGCAAAGCGTATTTGAATGATTAATTCATTATTATGTATTTTATTTTAGGTAGGTAGGTATGTGAACACATTTTATGCTACATACAAAACACTATAAATTGTGTTCTTATCCAGAACTGTCGTTTCCAAATACACTTAGCTGGGTTATTGATGTATGACACAATATTTAAAGAATTACATAGTTCGTTTACCTTTTCAATGAATTAATTAGTAATTGGCGGAGTACTTAATCGCAATCTTAGAAAGTTACTACTTTTCTTGTGACTAATTTTGAGTGCATGACGATACGAAGGCAGGTGCTGTCAACCAAAAAGTTTTGTTTTTTAAATGAACCTTTTTGCATTGATATAGGAATTGTAATGCATTTTATCTTTGCAGCCGACTTTACTCAATGTAACTTAACAAAAAGGTTAAAAAATAGGTATTACTATTATCATAATGTACCTAGATAAATCTAAACGAGTCTGCCGAATTTGTTTCAGAAATATGTTATTGCATTTTATTCGATTTCCTAAATATTCGAACTCTATTGGATATGAATATAATGATCGCCTTTTCTTGTTTTGCATCTGATGCATATTCTTTGATATTTATTACGTAACATTTCTAATACTGTACTAAAACGTTACCATAAATTCTCTGATCTTTGTTATCTACCACACAAATACTTTCCTTAAAGCCGATTGTATTCATCATTCGTAACACAGTGACGTCATCGTCACAGACTAGCTGGTCCCCTGTCTGGCGCCAACTTCACTCGCGTTCCGCTTTCAAAACAAGCAAGCGTAGCGACCGACGCGCACCCGGCAGTTGATTGCACTCGCCTAACGCTGCTTCACGTCTGTTCACCGCTTTATTAACACGCGTCATGTCTGGATGTAAGTGTTTTTAACTATCTTTACATTGTATATCTGGCCGTATTCATCTTGATCCGGCTATTTTGAAACCAATAGCAACATCACCGGTAATTTTAGAACGATAATCTTGCAAATTTTTTTGCTGTTTATTTGGTTATCGTATCCCCATCGCATTCCTATCCACTGTTCATTTGACAAGTGTTTGACTAAGTTTTGTTTCCATTATGAGCGTTATTTTGCTATCGCGGAGTCCTATTACAAATGATTTGTCGCGGTTTGGTTTTGTGCCTTCTGTAAAATATTGTGTTGTGTAATGTTTATATGAATTACTATGATGAGCCTTGCTACTATTTAACTAGTTATTATAAATGGGTTCTTTACCGCAACTCACGTCGAGTTTAATAGTAGTATGAAAGGCAAAAACAATTAGTTCATTATATTAAATTATGTAGGTATGGTGCAATAATTTACGTATAATTAAATGGTTACCAACACTGTCCAGGCATACTTACCTACCTACTTAACTTTTAGATGAATCATAGGTAAATTGTATACTATAATATAAAGGAAGGAAAGACAGATGCTTAATAATTCTTATTCTATTATTACAGAGTACCCCTATTATTTTTTATTCCTATTCTAAGAATGAGTTCATTCATATTCTTTGACTGTAATCTCGCCTGATTTAAAGTAAAGTTGCAGCCTGGCATCGAGCACGCCAACTTAGAAAAAGCCTTTTTACTCTAACATTAAAAAAGCCCTAAGTTATACCGTTCGAGAAAGACATCATCATATTTACATATTTTATTTACCAAATAAACGCCACAACTCTGACATCCTAAATTCGGATATCACACCGTAGCTAACAATACTGCTCAAGTTAAAAATTGGCGATTTTCACATTCAAATGCCTTTGGATGGAGCTGTTCATTGCGCATCTAACATTGATCACATGATTTAAGTAAACTTCAGCCAATCAGAAGCCGTAATTCGCAAAATAATAACAGCGCGCAAGTTGTAGATACGATTCTTACCTGAGAAGTTTCACAGTTTTTTCGTCTCTTGTGAAGTTCAGGTGTTTATTTACTAGCTAGGGAACGATATAACGAACTCTCCATACCGCGAATAACGGATTCATATTTTAAGGATGTTCGTTATTAATTACTAAATACGGTAGTTACATACTTAGGTACATAACATAACTGGCTCCAACCAAAACTACCTACATTAGTTTGCCTTTATCCTTGATGACCAGTATTATCTAATTACCTACCCATTTAACAGGTTCACAGTCCGAAAAACTCGTATAGCAATTAAAAATCAATTTATTTTTTATCTATTTACACGGGCTGCTCTTCAAGTAACCTCTTTTATCAAAATATCTCGATGCATAATGCTAGTCCAAAATATATAGGCATGCATTTGCTAACACCACATATCCAATGATCAATGTATCAAGAACTTTCTTAAGCAAAATTTTACTACATATTAGTTATGTTGAAGTACGCAGTTCAGTTTACATTAGAATTCCCCTTATGTCCTGGAAGCGTGTCCTTTATTGAAATAGTTATTTATTTTAATAAAGCACACTAGGTATACTATTGAAATTGAAACTACAACTTGGAAGTTCTTGTTCATACCTCAAAAGACTACCGTTACAAAGTACTTACATAAGCAAACTTTGTACAAATATACGATTTCCCAATTACTCATGTTTGTACGAGTATAAGTATGACAATTATGATGAATTTACTCTACCTATTTCATTGTTCAATTTTAATGTCATTGTGTGTGTTCGAAAATATATTACATATTTTTAGTTAAGTAGTTGCTTTAGGCATAAAGAAAAAAATCCGCTGGCTAACAAGATATCATTTACTTTAGGGCAGCAAAAAATGGAAATAATCTTTGAATAGGAATAAATAGCAATTTCAATATGACTCAATTCTGTATGAGTGAGTCAATATTTATTCTTTTACACGCAATATCCATAAACTAACGTTTCCGATAAGCTATATCACCACACAAAAGTAAATAAAATAATGTTTAATTCATTCTGAACAAACTCCGAAGTACAATTAATTGCCTAACAAAAGATGAATTTTAATAAACATCGGTCAATATTCAAGAAGACTCGCCAAGTGCGCAAAAATACATAAACTCTCGTCTTCTTCTTCTTCAGATGAAGGAGAAGATTAACTCTCGTAGTCATTTGATTGAGGATCATTTCGATACAATCTGAAAGAGATCCCCTTTCTATTAATGGTACTTTGGAGAGCTTATTCGTAAACGTTAACGTTACTATGTGACGCGCTGACGAATTGTGCCCAAAATTCTAACGGTTTTTGGGTACCTGTGCGTATGCGCAAGTAGGTATACTTAGTCACTATTAAATTGACTAAGTTAAAAAGGACCTAGTTTATTTGTAGTCTACCGATTTCGATTCCATCGCAGGAATTAATTTGAGGATAGGTACAGAATTAACGCATCACCATGCTTTTTAATATACGTATCCCCAAGCATTGTTTCAAAATGCCTATCTACTAGTAGATTTAACAGACAGAGCTATTGGAAAACTGTTAGGATTTGAAAAACAACTAGCACACTAATCTCTGCTCCATGTTTTTCGGCGCGAGCTGTTTGGCGTACAATAGTATAAAGATATACCTAGGTGCAAACAAACAATGGCCTATCGCACAAGAAAATCATATACAATATGAGCCTTATAGATACCTACCTGACATGGCGTGGCATTTATCAGGCAACTAATAAAAAACAATTGACCTCCTCGACCTCGGTAGCGTACTGCAACGTTTGTAGCGCGGAGTTTGAGATCTGTGTGCCTAGCACGAACATTTTCGAAAAAGTATGCGTAACGTTACCGTAAACATTTGTATGAAACTTGGTACAGCGCCCCTATCGTGCGTAAGAGGTACTACGTTTACGTACGTTAACGTAGTGAAAATCATAGCCTTCGTATCGTAACGTAAACCAATTTGTATTAAAGCGCATGCGCGAACTTGTTTTGACGTATGGTAAAGTAAATGTCAAAGGCTGGCTATCGAGACCTTACGAATACTTCGTCACTTAAAATTTTTAAGTGAGAAAAGATATTTTGCTTGATAATTTAGATTTTTCTACTTATTGACTATGTTTCGAAGTGAGCTTAGTAATTTTAAACATAAAACTAATGCAAAGCTCTCCAAGATGTTCACATAATACACTGAATTTGATAAACTTACGCAGTCCACTGTTGGACATTTGCCTTATAGGCTTTACCTAATATAACCACGCTGGGCAGGCAGGTTGGTGATGGGGTACAACGTGGGGAAGTCTCCTCGAGTGACTATCTATTACCAGTCCCTGTGAATCCTCACGGATTCTATGGGAACGGTAGTAGGCATTCGTGGCTATTAGCTTTGTAAATTAAAGACAAATGTTTTTAGGTATATTTAATATTTTTTATGTATTCAAAAGATAATACAAAAATAGTTCCAAACTATTTCTTATATCAATCTATTGACCTCGCTCCATCCTTTGCCGAATGTACGCCTCCTTTAATTTAGGTAAAGTTTATTGGTTGCAATAACAAGATTTCATCCATATCATCTTGATAGTTGAAAGTCATCCACACGCAATTTTCGCCTCGTGCCAAGTGCACTTCTTTGGAATCAGCTTCCATCTGATTCTTTTCCAAATGGATACGACTTTTGATTTTCAAAATAAAGTAACTTTCCTTGATTTTATTTATTTTCAATATTATGAAATAGTTTCACAATAAATATGCCAACAAAATTTTGTTTGACGTTCTGTCAAAGTGTCAAACGTAACGAGAGACGTTCAAAAACAGCATTTCTATTAAACTTGAAAATAATGTTAGAATTTTAAAAATTTACGATAATATTTTTTTCAAATTCAAACTTTTATAAACATTATTTAGTTATTAAATTTGATTTAACTCACCCGTTAATTAAATAAATAATTATTCGGGTTTATATCTCAAATCTCTTTGATATGGATTCTGAACGTTTAGATAAGGGTGACATCCCCGACGTATTCGTATCGAGTCGGCGATTGTTATGACTTTCTTTCTGCGTATTTTTACGTTTACGTTACTTTACGTTACGCATTAACGAAAAGTTCGTGCTTGGGCTACTGAATGTTCCGGGTTTAAGAAAAAACTTCTAAAACGGCATATGTCTGGCTCTTGTAGAAGTCGCCCACAATCAAAGTTATAGATCTCGCTACGACATGGATTGAAGGTCCTAAGATTGAATCTTTTTATTAAATTCCAAATGTTGCGGTTTTGCTATTGTGCAAATCTTGGTTCAGATGGCTTAAATAGCTTGATTTCACCACAAAAGACAGCTCAAAGCCGTTTTGCAACCGTTCAACATCTTACTGGCTAAAGTACTTATTATAAAAAGTTAATTTATTAAGTATATCAATAAAAAAAGATAATTGGAGCGTATTGACAAATTATTTCTTTTTAAATCATGAAAATCAGATCAATTTATTTCCCCATAAAAATCTTTTCCAGACCCTTACCCGACCCCTCCAGGGGGTGGATACCCGCCGCAGTACCCGCCGCCGCAGAACCAGATCTACCCTCAAATCTATCCCCAGGCGTACAACGCGCCCGGGCAGCCCCCACTCGCTGGATTCTCTTACCCTACAGCCCCACCACAGCCCCCGTCGGCCATGTCGTATCCAGGGGTCGCACAGCTGCCCACAGTTACCCCAACACCGGTGTATCCTGGTTACCCAACACGTAAGTAATTAGTAAGGCAGATTTTTTCATTAATTGCATGTCATGAGGTAGGGCATAGCAAATATTCGCTCGAATTGAGCCGCCCGTCCGGGGAAGGACCTCCACCGTATAGAATACTGCAGTCAAATGACCTCTGGGTCGTGTTTCTGCCGGTGAGTAGGGCTCGTGGGGGGTTAGGGTTGGGCCGGCATGGCGGTGGCAACTGACAGGTAACTGACCAGTTACTTGCCCGTTGTCACAGCGACTTGGGCTTCTCTTTCGCTTTTCATCAGGCGTAGGGAAGCCATTATGTCGAGCCCTTATAAAAAAAATAATGTTAGAATTAGTGCAGTTTGTATAATATGAGGCAGACGCTGAATTCCAAGACATATATGAGATCCACATCACACAGTTGGCATTATGAAAATATCTTTCATCGTCATCATCAGCCTATCGCAGTCCACCGCTGTACATAGCCTATCCAGATGTTCGCCACTTAGGAAAAATACCACAAAGATATACCCATAGTCGCCACGCTGGGCAGGCGGGTTGGCGATCGCAGGGCATAGCATCTTGCTCCGGTGACGCTGCTGTCCGTCATCGGTACGCCTTCAATTGTGAAGGTTAACCACCACCAGTCGCCAGCGCCTCATTGCCACACCATTATTCGGCAGGATGCACCACGGGCAGGTGAGGTTGACTTGGAGCGAAAAGATGATAGGCCGCTCCCTTACATCCCTAGATCTGTCCCAAGATAACTTTACACTAGACTAGACCTGCAAATATATAAAGCTGTTTCATGTCCCGTTTAAATGACAAAGAATAGAACACATATTAGCTCAGTGTAATAATGAAGCAGACTACATAACTTATCTAATTGGACCTAACTCTATCACTAAAACATACACTACGTACCAAACAGTATTTCTTATCTTATTAACCACTAAAACAGAAAAATTAACATTACAGAGCCAGCTCAAATCGTGGAATGGATCCCCTGCTCGGATACTACAGCAGATGCCCACGCCCATCGGGCTGTGGTGGCAGGGTACGAAGGTCACGACGGCAGTCCCCTGTGGGTCATCAGGTCGTACCACGAAGGCGACTTGATCCCCGGCAAGCTGGCTGCCAAGCACAGATCAGCTTACGTGCCTTGGGGCGGGAAGGAAGTTAGAGTACACAATTTCGAGGTAAGATGATCCATTAACCTCTGGAACACTAGTGTCGCATATATGCAATAGATGTTCTATTCTATTGTGTCTCATTTCCCTGCAGTCAAAGGTTATAGACTGCTGAGAAACTAAATACAATAACCATTACAAAAATCAAGCAGCCCCTGGAATTGCTGATGTCCATGGGCGGCGGTTACTGTTTAACATCAGAGGGGCCTGCTCGTCACGCACCAATAGCAATAATAAAAACAATCAATAGAACTATTGTTTGTCAGTCACTGGTAGCTATCATGGTGTTCAACGTGGCCACAGCTATGACTTTCTAAGATACATGATGAGGATGCAAGAATGTAGATATTTATTCCTTTTTTCACATAATGATCTCTACATGGGGATAATTTCTGCCAATATCGACTGATAATTGACAAAGTTACAAGATCGTTTCTACATCTATCATGGATTTCTTGGAAAACATCTCGCCGTGAGCAGGCTTTGAGTCGTCAAGGAGTCCAAAGCGACAAGTCGCTCAGCATCTGATGGCGCTCGAAGACTTTTTATATTATTGATCCTACAACTTTAACATTTCACTGAGCCCTAGAACTTAGAATAACACCCAATTTGAATTTATTGTAATATGATAAAAAGAAAGCAATAAAATAGATCAACCTTGCTTTGCATTCACATGTTTTTCAAGAGATATTCCAACCAAAATATGCTCGCAACTGACCTTACAATTGTCTGACTATTGCTCAATTTTTTTTTCTTCAAATTTGGGATTTTAGTGACTGAGACTACTACACAGACTACTACACTACAATGACTCAGAAAAAGTATTGTAATTACGGTGACAAACATTCTGTTCATATACGTAATTAGTTATTTGTTATCTACGAGTATTATTGATGACTCACGGCCAAACAATACTGGATATAATGTGTCAGTAAATCTAATCTAACCAACTGTTCAACGCCATCTATTGACGCGGCGAGGAGATGCGCGCCACTGTGAAGTCGCCGCGAGCCGCCCCCCGTCGCGACGTTTTTGACAGTTGTTAACTTCAGTGCATTCGAATTTGTATTTCGCCATTACACGTTTAAACGTTATAAAAGATTTTTTATTAAACGATATTTTTCTGGCTCATCACGCCGGGAACCGAATAAACCCTCCCCTGGCCGTCTACACGCAAGTCCTCCAAACATTTTGGTCCATCGTGCCGGATAAACGAAGAAACAGCGAAAAATACGTCGAATCGGGAGCCATTGTGGAGTTAAGCGGTCAGGTCATCCATCGTAATTTATCCTTTTTCCACGTTGAATTTGCGCTAATACCGTGTGTTGTGTTAAATTACAGTGTGCATCTTTTATCTACTTAATTGTCCTGGTGTTACGAGTGGAGAAATTGTAACGGTCGTAACTAAGACGAGGATCGCTATTCGCCATTTTGCTGTAAAAACTGTAAGTACTTTTACTCCTGCTTTCTAATAGTTTTCTGAAGATGAGTAGTTGCGGCAAGGATGAAACTATAAACGAAGATCTCGCTGATCTAAAAAGACAGCGAGGATCAATTAAGGGCAGATTAACAATGTTCGAAAAATATTTCAATAAGTTGGAAAAAACAAAGTTAAGTGATAACAGTAGGATCGAATTAGAAATGAGATTAGAAGCTAACGCAGTGTTATTTCAAAATTTTGATGAAATTCAGTGTAAAATTGAGAATTTAGTAGATGAAGAGGAATCTACCTCACAATTTGAATATCGGGAAATATTTGAGTCTCAGTATTATTCTATTTCATCTGCTGCTAAAAGCTTACTAAATTTTAATTTAAATTATTGTAATTATTCACAAAAACCTTCAGAAGATAGTCTTGTCTCGATGAAGCTACCTGAAATAAAGTTGCCTGTCTTTGATGGTTCACTCGATCAGTGGTTGGAATTTAGAAACTCGTATGTAACCATAATTCATGAGCGTAAAAATTTAAATTGTATTCAAAAGTTTCATTATTTGAGATCGTCTCTTGCCGGCTCTGCCCTTGAAGTAATTAGTGCATTAGAGTTTACCGCTCCTAATTACATTCATGCGTGGGAGTTACTCGAAAATAGATTCCATAATAATCGGTTATTGGTACAAAATCATATTAAATCGTTGTTTACTATTCCTGCAGTTAATAAAGAATCACCGGTACAGATTAGGAAAATTATAGATACAGTGTTACGTAACCTACGCGCGCTCAAGTCCTTACACGAACCTACAGATGCGTGGGACACGATTGTTATTTATTTGATTACTACTAAACTAGATGCATCTACCGAACGCGAATGGGAAAGTCATAAGGGTACTCTTTTATCTAATTCAAAGGGTAACTGTGGTGTGACTAAGTTACAGGACCTTTTAACTTTCTTGAGAAATCGTGCTGATATGTTGGATATGATTAAACCTAGTTCTAGTAAAATTAACCCTACGCAATCTAGAAATATTGAGCACAGGCAATCAAGTCACGAACACAAAAGGAATGTTAATTCGCAACATACATATAGTTATGTTTCCACCCGCATCAATAAAAATTCTGGGGTTCAAAATAACAATGACAACGTCTGTTATTTGTGCGCTGGACAACATCATCTTTACTCGTGTTGCAAGTTTCTTAATTTGTCTGTTCAGGATAGAATAAACTTAGTGAAGGATAAACATTTGTGTCACAATTGCATGCGTTCAGATACCCACACATCAGCTGATTGTGTTTTTAAGCCTTGTAGGTTGTGTCAGCGTAAACATAACACATTGCTTCATATAGAAGATAAACGTAATTATTGTTCTAATGCTGGGGTGCAACTTATAGCTAATAACCAAACGTTATCACATTTATCCGTTTCACAAAACGTTATGACAAATAAGTCAGCTGATTCAGTCGGGAGTGAGTACAATCGCGACAGTAGCGTTACATGTACATCTAGCTCGGTGAACTCACAGCCAGTTTTATTATCTACGGCATTAGTAGAAATAGCTGATTGCAATAATACCTATCACACTGTGCGCGCGTTACTCGACAGCGGTAGTCAAAATTGTTTAATTACGGAGAAAGCGCAAAAACGTTTATCATTACCTATTATACAGTCCACTATGCGAGTATGTGGGGTAGGTCAAGCGATGTCGCAGTCTACCCATGTATGTAATTTATATATGCGTTCAAAAGTAAGCGATTTTAATGCGACGTTGAAATGTTTGGTATTGGAAAGTATTACTTCGAACTTACCTTCGATACACGTTGATAATACTTCTATACGTATACCTAATCATATTCAACTTGCCGATCCCACGTATTATGTCCCGTCAGAAATCGATTTATTAATAGGCGCGGACATATTCTGGGATTTATTAAACGTAGATAAAATTCGTCTCAAGTCAGGACCTTTTCTCCATGACACTAAGATTGGCTGGATTATATCCGGACCTATCTATAATAATACTCGTAATTATTCGTTGAATTCAGGTCAAGTTAATCGTCATCGGATCTTCTAAGCAATGACCAGCGTATTTCTAAAAAATTATTTACTAAAACTACGGAGCGTGATGAAAACGGTAGGTTTTCCGTGCGCATACCATACGAGAATCGGCCGAGTCTTTAGGCGACTCGTACACGTTAGCCTTATATCGTTTTTGTCTTTGGAACGTAAATTAATAATAATAAAAAATAATAATGTTTAGTTGACCACAGTATAGATGACATATTCAGTAAGGCACATTATTTTTGCCTCATCATGGGGTTTATTTTTGTTTAATCGAGGATAGTTTGACAACAAAGTTAAGGGTTGTATTCGACGCTAGCGCAGATTCTCTTTCGAAAGGGGTCCAGCGAAAGGGGTCGTTAAACGATATACAATACGTAGGTCCGTGTGGTTCCGGATTTAGAATAGGACCACCCCATCTCGTCCCATGGGTGTCGTAGAAGTCGACTAAGGGAATATCAGGTAGCGGGCAGCAGCGTTTACCTAGACACAAATAACACCTACTACGGTCACCAGGGCACCAACCCACCTGCCAAGCTTGGTGACTATGGCAAATCACTCCAAATGACAACTGTCATTTGAGGTAGCGTTTTTATCCTGCACATTTGCAGGTCGATGACTAATATTAAAATCGTTTAGTCATTTATTCACTTCACTATGGAGTGTTGCGTGAGTGCAGCAGTACTATCAAGTAATGCGCTATATTCGATGCCAGTGCCGTGACTAATAAGTCAATACGAGCTTGCATTGCATAATTCGATGGCCGTGGCTACTAAGTCTATACGGGCCTACATTTCATAATGCGATGGCCGTGGCTAGTAAGTCTATACGGGTCTATATTTCATAATTCGATGGCCGTGGCTACTAAGTCTATACGGGCCTACATTAATTTCATAATGCGATGGCCGTGGCTAGCAAGTCTATACGGGTCTATATTCCATAATTCGATGGCCATGGCTACCAAGCCTATACGGGCCTACATATCATAATTAGACATATCTATCATACGCATATATTTAAAATCGAAATCATTTAATTAATCTCATTTGTACATCAAATACAAACCACGCGTTAGGTACTTAATTTCAACAAATATTCTTCGTACAGTAGGCTAATGCGTATACGATAGACACCTACCTACACCTACGTACTTAGAATCATATAATACACAACGGTAGGCTCAGGAATGCGTGCAAAAAAGATCGGCGAATAGGAACCGGTTTCTTATCAGTGCCGAGTCGGACGCGTCCGCTGCAGTTTACTAATATGCGCGCCACGCCAATCATGTCCTTACGTGAATTATAAAATAGCAAAGGCGTAAACAAAATAGCATGTTTAAATATTTTCTTAGATAAAAATAATATAATACGAGTCGGTGGTAGATTATGTAACACTGATTTTAGCTACGATAAGAAACACCTCGTACTTTTGAGTGGTAGACACAGATTGACAATGCTTTTGTTTACCTACGAACATAAACGATTGCTCCATGCTGGGCCTCAGCTCCTGATTGCTGCCTTACGTGAGAGGTGGTGGGCGCTGGGGGCTTGGGACCTAGCCAGGCGTGTAGTTCACAGCTGAGTCACGTGCACTCGTCTGAAAGGAAAAATCTTAACACCCCTTATGGGCAACTTACCATCCGAACGTCTAGAAGCAGGTTTTCCTTTCATGCGATGCGGCGTTGATTACGCTGGACCTGTATTCGTATTGAACCGCAAGGGCAGAGGCGCTCAATTAATAAAAGGTTACATTTGTTTATTTATTTGTTTCGCCACCAGAGCATTACACTTGGAGTTGGTCAGTGGTTTATCGACACAAGATTATTTGTTAGCTTTAAAGCGTTTCATTTCACGACGCGGCAAGCCCGCTCAAATATTTTCTGATAATGGGAAAAACTTTGTGGGTGCAGAAAAAGAAATTGGTAAATTTTTTAATGAATCTGATAAAATCGTAGATTTTGCTGGTAATAACAGTATCCGTTTTAGTTTCATTCCTCCGTATGCTCCTCACTTTGGGGGTCTGTGGGAAGCTGGAGTAAAGTCTTGCAAGTATCATCTTGGGCGTGTTGTCGGAAACGCGAGGTTGACATACGAGGAGTTTACCACGGCATTAGCGCAAATTGAAACAGTCCTAAATTCCCGACCCATGTCCCCTCTATCTTCTGATCCATATGATTACCTTCCCTTGACACCAGCCCACTTCCTTATTGGCCGACCGCTGACTGCGCCCCCCTGCGAGAATATCACCGAGGTGGCGACTGCGCGCCTCGACCGTTATCACCGTGTCGAGCAGCTACGGCAGCACTTCTGGGAGAGGTGGTCTAAGGAGTACGTGTCAGAACTCCAGAGACGGACGAAATGGCAGCACAGCAGCGACAACATAGCACCCAATACTCTTGTCCTAATAAAAGAAGACAATCTTCCCCCACTACGCTGGGCCGTATTCTTCGTGTATTCCCTGGAGCCGACGGCGTGTCCAGGGTTGCTGAGATTCGTACAGCTACGGGCAACGTGCAACGGGCGTGCTCCAAGATCTGCCCCCTACGAGTGGAAGCAGACGACAAAGTAGACGATTGAATTTTGAAAGATGATTCTTCCAAGGCGCCCGGGATGTTCAACGCCATCTATTGACGCGGCGAGGAGATGCGCGCCACTGTGAAGTCGCCGCGAGCCGCCCCCCGTCACGACGTTTTTGACAGTTGTTAACTTCAGTGCATTCGAATTTGTATTTCGCCATTACACGTTTAAACGTTATAAAAGATTTTTTATTAAACGATATTTTTCTGGCTCATCACGCCGGGAACCGAATAAACCCTCCCCTGGCCGTCTACACGCAAGTCCTCCAAACACCAACAAAAAAAAGGTTTTATTTTTCTCTGTTGTTTGTGTTATCTTCGTACGCGCTATTATGACTCGTTGTGAGATTACTTACTTCTTTAAATACTATATTGACTCTTTTATTTATCTTATTGACAGTGTCTTACCTGCTGCGATCACAAATATTTATGATCGCAGCTTACCTGGTTCCAAAATTATTGAGAACATTTTACCGATAACGTCTTCATATGAATTATTCTATTTCAGCATTGGTTTTTTTTGTTCAGGATGATCTCACTCCACCTGATGGAATGTTCGTGAGGTCTAAATAATAGATCAACAGGCATAATAGGACAAACCCTCACCAACCTATCGCCCTCACCCTGAAGGCCCACTGAGATGATGCCGCCTAAAGAAATTGAAACAAAGGAAACACCTGTGCTGAAAGGGCATTCCATGACTTAATGGCACGGGGCAGGAACGATAGATTTAGACAAACTTATATTACGTGCTGCCTGTGCTACTGCTCGATTGTCCACTTTCGATATCGATAATTTTATCTGTTTTTCTTTTTTTTCCCTAAATGACGATGGTCTGTAACTTTGAATAGTCCGCTTTAATACTATACTCACAAAGGATATGGCTAATGCGTCTTGCTTATTTGTACATTTCAGGTGTGTGTTGCTCCACCCGAAAGGGTAAGATGGGTGCCAACCCAGGAGGGCGTGATCCCACCTAATGCAGTACCGGGAGGGCGCACTTCTACGGGCGAAACTCTGTACATAGGCCGAGCCAGGGAGCAGGGTTCTCTCACACCCGGAAAGGTATGAATTCAGTCAGCAGCTACAATATTCCTTTCGGTTAAGATTGACTATTGAATAGAATCATATGGACTTGAATCAAGCACTTAAGTATATCTAGGGATGTAAGGGAGCGGCCTATCAAGGTTTAATATCCATAAGGATTGTACCGGATCATACTTACATGAACAAAGATCCTTTAAGCAGATTGACAGTTAACCATGTACAGCATTAGTTATACGAGTATTAAGCGTTGCAATGATCCTGAAGCTTCAGTAATATACTCGGGGAGTAGGCCCTTGTTTACGTTTTAGTAATGTATGTACCACTGGACGTGTTTTTAATAATCATCATCATCAGCGAATCCGATGACTATCGCAGTCCACTGCCGCTGGACATAGCCGCTCTTCAGTTGTTCGCCACTTTGGACAAACATTTGGATGCTTTACCCATACTCATCTCGCTGGGCAGGCAGGTTGACGATTACAGGGCATAGCTTCTCGCTCCGGTGAAGTGCTATCCGTCATTGGCTTGTGGTATAACTTTAAATATCATATTTTTATTGTTTTTCAGGTGCACCCCAGCCACAGAGTCATGTACATGTCATTCGGTGGGAATGAAATACCACATAAGAATTACGAAATCCTATGCACGGTATAAGTAATCTTCTAGTATTTTAGATGTACGAGTAGCATCATCTTACCATGTTACAGTATCAAATTTATTCTCATAAAACTATCTCATTGTTATATTTTTTACTCTTATAATTTTAAATTTGAAGTACCTATTTTAATTCGGTAATTGTAAAATGTTGTTAGATTTTATAAATATTTTCTCAACAATTTATGCATTTTTAATTGATATAATAATATCTACTATATAAAAATAAGACGGGTTTTCCGTCCTGATGCTATAAATCCAGAACGCACGAACTGATTTCCACGGTTTTGCATTCGTTGGAACGGTCTCGGGTAAGAAAATTCAGGAAAAAAATATTTCAACAGCCATCTGATTGGCAAAACGGTAAGTATTAAGTAATTTGAAACATTATGTTTGCCATTAGGTACTTTTAAAGTAGACTGTTTGTCTTGACACTTGATTAATAAGGCCATAACAGTGTTACAGTTACAACAGAATAATTTGTGCATTGCAACAATTATCTCTTGTACTAAAGGTCCGCTCAGAAAAATACTACTGTACGTACCTAACATTCAATTTAAATTGCTAATAAGTACCTACTAATCTTACTTACCTAGGTAGGTAGGTATATACTTTTTAAACCAACTTACAGCTCAATCGGTTGAGGGCATGTGTCTTTAAATTGAGTTGTAAGATTTTACCCGAACAAACTTTGCAAGTTAAATAAAAGCTTGTGAAAACTAGAAGTACACAACTTCCTAGTTAGACCCATTGTCATCATTATCCATCTTCTATCTATACTTATAATAAATCTGTAGATCAATAATTGTGTACATGAAATATACTTTCAAAATAACGATCAGAGGGTGATTAGTGATACTGATGCCAACAATGCAATCAGTAAAATTTTTGTCTGTCTGTATGTAGGTTCGCTATAGAAACAAAAACTACTAGACGGATTTTAACGAAACTTGGTACAATTATTGTTCATACTCCTGGGCAAGTTATAACATACTTTTCATCATTCTACAATAAATAGGAGCAAAGCAGTGAAGGGAAGTATTGGGGAAACGCGAAAATTTTTATTTGTATGTTTGAACGCGCATCATACGAAAACTACCGCATGGAATTGAATGCGGTTTTCACCAATGTATTGCTAGAAGTCTAACTTAAAATTTAGGCACCATTTTATGGAAATCCGTTATTACTGAAACCCGATATCCACGCGTGCGACACCGCTGGCACAGCTAGTTAAACAAAATAAAATACGAAATTGTTTTGTGTGCAATAAAGAATAATATAAATAAAATAAACATTAGACAATATCACACACACTGCTCCGATCCCAAAGTAGGTAGGTACGTAGTTTGAGCATTTGTATCAGAACAACGAAGTAACTACAAATATAGGTATGTACCTATACTTAAATAGAAATACGAACTATAGGGTAGATAGTATGTAGTTGGTTTACTTATCTCGATCAATTAATTAATTAATAACAGAGTAAGTAGGTACTATTTATTCTACCAATTCAATCGCAAAATTGGAAAGTTGCTACTTTTTTATCCCGAACGATGACAAAATTCTGAGTACGCCAATACAAAAACAAGATAAATTATATAAATAGGTCACAAGTAATTTGGAAGAAAGTAGCAAGTAGATGAGTAGTTGTATTCAGAAACAGACCTTACTACATTGACATTAAAATTGAATGTGTTAATTACATTTGCGGCTGACATTCATGTGCCATTGTGACTTCAGAGTTTAAACAAACTTGGGGTTTTACGCGAATTGATTCAGAGATGTTTTCTTGCAATGTAAATGGGTTCCTAAAATTTTATTTTTCTACACGATACTACGAATAGTTAATACCGTCGCTTTCTTGTTACAACTTTTTTTGAGATTCTTAGGACATCACCTGCTGACGTTTGACAGAGGTCCCGGTTTTTAGTGGCTCTTCCTTACCTCCCTTATATCATATAAGCCAGGGTGCCGTCCTGTTAAATCCATTCAGCACCCGAGCAGCATCACCTCATCGTTTGACGTTTTGACGACTTATTATCGAAGGGCAGTCCACGAGTGGACGACGCATTCATCATCAGCCTATCGCAGTCCACTGCTGGACATAAGCCTCTCCAGGTCTCCACCTTGGGCGAACACCTGGAAGTTTTACCCATAATCGCCCCGTGGGCAGACGGGCAATCGCATCTATACTAATATTATAAAGCTGAAGAGTTTGTTTGTTTGAACGCGCTAATCTCAGGAACTACTGGTCCGAAGAGTTTGTTTGTTTGAACGCGCTAATCTCAGGAACTACTGGTCCGAATTGAAAAATTCTTTTTGTGTTGAATAGACCATTTATCGAGGAAGGCTTAAGGCTATATAACATCACTCTGCAACTATTAGGAGCGAAGAAATAATGGAAAATGTAAAAAAAACGGGGAAAAAATAACTATTCCACGCGGACGAAGTCGCGAGCACAGCTAGTTTTATATATTTAGCTACGTCTTCAATCGTGTTGGTTATACCTCCATCAGCCGGTTGCCAGAGTCTCGTCCGTTATTGAGCAGGATGCACTAAGCTGACAGGTGAGGGCTTGGCTAACGAGTAAACGTCGCGTGGCTAGCGAGAGACTTCACTTGTTTCACGAATTTTCAAGTACTCCATAGGTCGAAATGAAGGGAGGGTAGCAAGCAACGCATCGAATCGCTCTATTATTCCCAGTAGTCCCTTCTAGCACTATCCCCTGGGGTGAAAACGGACTTTCTTCCCAGTGATCTCCCAACGCAGTACACGCGTGAATCATCCGCACGAAGTTGTGGTGTTGGTCAGGTTGAGTGTAGGTGTAATGAGCCACGACTTTTATTCATTAATCGTTTCTACGAATGCTGAATAAAAGCCGTCGCCTGATAATATTTGTTCAGTTGTATCACCAACTTCACACGTGTCCCGCAAAATAAAAACAGCAAAGCGACGCGCGCCCGGCATTGTATTGCAGTCGATTGCTATCGCGTAACGCTGCTTCACGTCTGTTCATTGTTTTATTAACACGCACCATGGTTTGTAAGTACCTTTATTTATCTTTAAATTACATTTTTTTTTCGTGAAAAATTCCTTCGGTCGGACAGAGTGACCTCTGCCTTCTGAGCCAAGGATTGTGGGTTCGATCCCCGCACAGTACAAAAATTAGTGTGCTTGAACATGTCTGTTTGTATTGGTCTGGGTGTTCGTTTCGATAAAAAATATGAAAGCGAACTAAGTCGAGTTAATGACTACTCGATTGATAGAAAAAATCTTTCTTAATGATCCAAACATGAGTGAAATAGTCACTAGGTAACTGATTTCTATAATTCATTAAATATACTCAACGGTATAATCTTTGAGGGTAAAAAATAACTAACTCAGTTTTTTGTCATTCAGCAGTCACTCAATAATTAAACATAATGAATTAAAAGTAATAGTAAGTACCTACAATCTTACGTATATATCTATTTTCTAAAATATATAGCAATGAAATTGGAGTTGTCTCTTACTAAGGGGCAGCGCATACGACAAACTATCCGTGACGCACTTTTTTGCAATTATATGCAGAAACGCACACAACGCGCAAATATCTGTGCGGATATTTCACAGACTCAATGCACACGAAGCACATCTTCGATCATTCTGTCGGCAGACCTAGGCGCTCTTTTTAAATGTATCAAGACGCAGACTCTATCGCACATAAAGTGTGCCGTCTGTGCAGGCCCTTAACCTAAGTTACCTATATATTTTTTTGTTTTATAAAACTTTTAACCGCCATAACTCAAAACACATCAATAACTATTTAGTGACTTTTCGCTCTACGGTGTAATATTTTTATTTTTTTTAACATAAAACATATTATAATGATTAAAGCTAAAAACACATATTAATGACTTCTGGCTATAACCAATTTAGGTATTACTCATCTTCACTTATCTTGTCAATGTTTTTGCATAACATGAAACGCATACAAATAAGTTTCTTTGTGATTTTAACTACTTATACCTACTTGACGATATTTTACAGTTAATGAGTTCTTGCAATAAGCTGCAATATTTATTCAACATAATATGACAGCCGTATTCACAAACTACAATGCGACGCGCGAACGCACAGTGCCAAAACTCTTTTAGGTCGTTGGCTAATTGTGCGTTCGCGCGACGCATAGTAACGTATTTTAATACGGCCGTTAATCTTTCCAGTTCCATTCCTGTTCCCTCCATGTCTACCGCCGTTACCGCCGCTACCGCCATTACCGCCGCCACCGCCGTTACCTGCACTACCGCCGTTACCACCGTTACCGCCCCCATGCCTGCTGCTACCGCCGTGCCCTCTACTGCTCGCACAGCTGCACCAACCCCCACAACCACAACCGCCCCCACCACAACCCCAACAAGACACGTCCTCATGGGGCACGGTGACGATCAACATGGCACTGCCTCCAGCTAACACGTCTTGTCAAGGGGTCCCGCAGCCACCCACAGTCACTGTGATAGAGCTCCCAGCAGACACGTCTTGTCAGGGGGTCGCAGAGCAGCCCACTGTCACCCCGACAGAGCCCCCAGCAGACACGTCTTGTCAGGGGGTCGCAGAGCAGCCCTCTGTCACCCCGACAGAGCCCCCAGCAGACACATCTTGTCAGGGGGTCGCAGAGCAGCCCACAGTCACCCCGAAAGAGCCCCCAGCAGACACGTCTTGTCAGGGGGTCGCAGAGCAGCCCACTGTCACCCCGACAGAGCCCCCAGCAGACACGTCTTGTCAGGGGGTCGCAGAGCAGCCCACAGTCACCCCGACAGAGCCCTCAGCAGGCACGTCTTGTCAGGGGGTCGCAGAGCAGCCTACAATCACCCCGACAGAGCCCCCAGCAGACGCGTCTTGTCAAGGGGTCGCAGAGCAGCCCACAGTCACCCCGACAGAGCCCTCAGCAGACACGTCTTGTCAGGAGGTCGCAGAGCGGCCCACAATCACCCTGAGACAGTCTTCAGAGGAGACATCTTGTGAAGAGGTTGCGCCGTCGCCCACAATCGCCCAGCCGCCGACAGTCGCTCCACCAGGACAGGCACCGGTGTGCGTAACACGTAAGTAACCATTGTACTGATTAAGCATAATTTACATATTTCTTGTATAGACTAGACCCGCCAGACATTTTACCACCCGATTTTTACCTTTCAAACCCTCCCTAGCCAAATCGGTCCAACCGTTCTCGAGTTCTAGCGAGACTAACCAGAAGAGAACTTCATTATTATGTCATCATCATCATCAACCTACCACAGTCCACTGCTGGACATAGGATTCTCCAGTGGTTCGCCACAGGGCAAACATCGGAAGAATATACCCATATAATCGCCACGCTGGGCAGGCGGGTTGGCGATCGCAGAGCATAGCTTCTCACTCCGGTGAAGCTGCTGCCCGTCATCGGTCTGTGGTATTTCGCTACACCGTCAATTGTGATGATTATACTACTCGGTGGCCAGCGCCTCTTTTGTTATTCGGCAGGATGCACCACGGGCAGGTGAGGTTGGCTTGGAGCCAAATGATGATAGGTCGCTCCCTTACATCCCTTTACACTTTACCTTACATTTTTAAGTACTTAAAGAAAGAAGAGTGAAAGAAGAGAAGACAAATAAACTCGAGTTGAACTGGACAATGGTGCAACAGAAATTATTTACTAAATGTTGATGTAAAAATATTTATTTACTTTGCACATCTGCGCATGAGGTATAGGATAGATTCCACCATCCTTACAATTTTTACCCAAACTTATCATGTAGTAAAAAATTTTGACCTGTCCCTATAACAAAAATATCGTCGCCGTAGAGCGAAAAGTCACTAAGTCGACATATGGCCAAAATGGAGTTAAATACCTAACCAGATTCCCCAAATTTTTCTACACAAATTCTTCTTTTTGACATTTCTGTACGCGCCATAGTTTTTGTTTTACAGAGAGCGAAAACACATTAACTTTACGTTTGCACTACTCATTGGCAGTCGAAAACTAACCAATTTTACTTAAGACTTTTTTTATGATCTAACAAAGCAAATCTGTACCTAAGTCGAGTTGGTTATTTCTCTCTTTTACAAATCAAATCATAATTTTGGACCCAATCCATACTAAAAATTACCTAAAGTGACTTAACTACTTTTAGAATTACTGGTTCGGTACAAAACATGAAAGCGAAAACTAACTAAGTCGACTTAATGACTCTCGATATGATCCAAACATGAGTGAAATAATCACTAACTCAGTTTTTTTGTCATTATCTCAGTAATTAAACATAATTAATTGAAAGTGATATTACAATCTTATTTGTCTATCTATTCTTTAAGATATATAGCAATGAAATTAGAGTTATCTTTTACTAAAATTAAGTTATATTTTTTTTTGTTTTATAAAACTTTAAACCGCCATAACTCAAAACACGTCATGACCTACTTAGTGACTTTTCGCTCTACGGCGACGATATACACCACATACGATACAATATTCACACATCTTACTTAACCACTAAAACAGTATGTATGACGTTACAGAGCCAGCTGATAAATTGGAGTGGATCCCATGTTTGGAGACTGAAGTAGATACCCTCGTCTACCGGGCTGTGGTTGCTGGGTATGAGGGCTACGACGGCAGCCCCCTGTGGGTCATCAGGTCGTACCACAAAGGCGACTTGATCCCCGGCAAGCTGGCTGCCAAACACAGAGCAGCTTACGTGCCTTGGGGCGGAAAGGAGATCAGAGTACACAATCTCGAGGTAAGGTGATGCATCCGCTGCTGAGGAAAAACTATGTACGACTTAGTCTGTATTAAAGAATATGAATTTAAATTTGAACTTTTGTCTGTCCGTCAGTCTTATATCTTCGTTGGAAACCGCGTAAATGAAATTGAATATAATGAATGAAGAATATTATAGTGCGTTTGGTGCATCGCGTGCCAAATTGAATTCAGCGATTGAGTGGTCTTGGGCTACCTTTTCACCTCCATTGAAAAGTCTTGGCCGAACCGCTTTTATTTCTGACCTAAATTAGAATAGAATAGAATAGAATAGAATATGTTTATTTGGTACACACAGAATAATAAATAGAAACCATTTAGAAACAATCATTACCAAATTTGATGGAATCGAGTATCTGCAACTTCAACAATCTAATTTCCGTTCTTCGCCATACTTACAGGTATTTAATATTTCATTATCTCTTCGATTATATTATTTCAGGTGTGTGTTGCTCGACCTGACAGAGTGATATGGGTGCCAGGCCAAAACGGTTTGATTCCACCCAACGCAGTACCTGCTGGACGCACTGTGACAGGCGAAACTCTGTATGTAGGCCGAGCCAAGCAGG
The DNA here is from genome assembly GCA_031163375.1 of Conogethes punctiferalis. Lineage (NCBI taxonomy): Eukaryota > Metazoa > Arthropoda > Insecta > Lepidoptera > Crambidae > Conogethes > Conogethes punctiferalis. Next base: position 9,191,995 of record CM062082.1, read on the forward strand.
ACGGATCTCTCACACCAGGAAAGGTATGAATTCAGTAGCTACAATATCTACTTCTTTCAATTACAATACGTCTCCGAACGATTTAGAATAGGACCATCCCATTTCGGATAGCAGCGTTACCTGGTTATAAATAAAACCTACTACTGTCACCAACCCGCCTGCCAAGCTTAGTAGACTAAGCAGTCTCTCAAATATTCATTGTCATTGGGAGAGGCATATAACGTAAACGTTTACAAGATGATGATGAATACTTCTTTCGCTATGCCCTCGTAGTCTAGATAGGAAACATCGCCTCCATAACTTCCTTTTCGGCGGCTGAGCAGCTCGCCCTTTGTTTCGGAGACCCATGCCTCACCTCAAAGCAGCATCGTAGGGCCCCTCTCAGCCGAGTTCTGAGCTGGGTTGCGGCCCGGATACGAGACGCCTATAGCTGTATTGCTCGATCATTTAATCGTCGAAATAATATGTCATATGTTCACAAATAAATGAGATGTCAGGGAGCGACCTATCATGTTTTTGCTCCAAGCTATCCTCACTTGCCAGTCGTGCATCCTGCCGAATAACAAACTAGGCTCTGGCAAGTAAGGTGGCGGTAACCATCACGATCGAAGGTGTAGCTAAATAATATCACAGGCCGCTGACGGGCAGCGGCGTTACCGGAGCCCAAATCTACACCTTTCGATCGATCATTAATCGTCACGCCTGCTTGCGCGTGGCGTGGCGATTATTGGTTAAGCCTATACATCTGTATGTTTACCCAAAGTGGCGAACAACTGGAGAGGCATATACGGACAGCAGTGGACTGCAATAGCCTGAGAATCAATCAATCTGCCCATTGCCGTCCACTGCTGAACGTAGGCCCTCCCCAGAAAACGCCAACCATCCCGATGATAATAACGCTCATAAGTCTATGATATGAATCTATGATTGACGAATACTTTTTTATTTGTTTTTCAGGTCCATCCTAGTCACAAAGTGATGTACATGTCATTCGGTGGGAACGAAATACCACATAAGACTTACGAAGTCCTATGCATGGTAGAAGATAATAATATATTCTAGTATCTACTGTAGGTGTAGCATCATTTTAAGAATATTACAGTAATAGATTAGTATTTATTTTTTTCTCATAAAAAATTGGTACATTGTAATGTTATAATTCTTGCTTTTCTATATTTTTAAATTTGAAACAAATTAAATACAATTTTAATCACAAATTGAAAGATATTAAATTTTATAAATATTTTTTCAGAAATTTGTGTATTTTTGATTGAGATCCTACCATAAAATACTTAGGATAAAGAAAAAGACATATTATCATTACATCTTTATTTATCATATTTATCAAACATCTAAGTACTCAGACAATTTTCAGATTATTTACTATAATAAATCACTGGCTAAAATCAAAATACTTAAGTACTAGTTAACATAGAGAAATATTATACGAATCTACTCCAATATCTACTTGAAACAAAAATATATAAATATGTATATTTTTCATAGGAACATCATTTCAAATGGTCCAAACAGCAAAAATGCTTCGTAATATAAAATAAAATTATGAATATCACAGCTCTATGCAGGTTTATCGAGAATCATCAAATCGTATTGCTCAAATTTTTTCAAGCATTTGGTTATGCTTTGGGTAAATTTATAAACAATCTTAAGATTGTTAAGCACTGTTCATTGATAATAATTAACATTTTACTAATAGGTACCATACCTATGAAAGTTATCAAAACTTTTTAATTTGGATTTATGAGTAGAATATTAATATCAAATCCGATCAAAAATAAATAATTTTAGGGCTTTTGACCGTAGTGTTTACATAAATAGAAAAAAATGTATTATAAAATACATGATCACTCATCAACTTTAAGGCACAAAAATGACAAAGATTATGGTACAAAATTAAGCAGACTTCATATTAGTCTTTATAGTTTACTAGTACACAGCATACTTTCTGTAAAACCCATTTCTATCTGTGACTGATTCAAATTATCCGAGCTTTCCGTTACGCTGTTGATATTTTCAGTTTCAATATTTTTCTTTTCATCACCTTCAAACGCCTTGTTTTCAACTCCTCCTTTTTCCGGTTTGGTTTCTTCTTTTACATGTTTATTATTACCATCCGTATTTACAGTATTCATGTATTTCTTATTCGCCAAATACAACCACCTTAAATGGAAATATATAATTTTAGTCCGTTAACTGCAGCCATCAATAGTGTATCTCTGCAACCTAGTAGGTCGATATTATTTTATGGCTAGTGGTCATTGATATAAGATAATCTTACTAATCATTTGAAACCGTTACATTAGGTCCTTAGCTTAGCCATCTTACATTAAAGTTGATTCACTTTATAGCATTGCGTTTATAAGATGCCCAATATTTTGACTTGATTCACAAAAAGAAAATTGTATGCTTCATTCATTTTAGCATAAATTTATTTTTAAAGTACTTTTAATACCAACTTGATTGTTAACACAGATTCAAGAAAGAGTATAAAAAAATACATTGGCTTTGCAGACCTTTGCTAATAATAAGACATGCCGTCTGGAACATCAACAAGCAAGCAAATGGGATCTATATTCTGCATTCTGATCTGACCCAGCGTATAGAAGATTGAATAACAAAAACTTTCACTTTATTAAGTTCTGAGTGTGTAATGTACTCGTAGCTCTAAATTCAATAACTTAACTAAAGTACTTTCCTAAGGTCGTAAATGCACGTGATTTTGATTCTTCCCATTTATAGATAGATTTTACTTACAAAAATATCACCACTGCTGGAACTGTAAGGCCTCCGCCGAGCAAGAAGAAAGCTCCAGGAAATGTTTTGATAGTTGCAGAATATACAGTTGTATACATCGGTGCGTAAACTAGGGGCATCATAGCTTCGGCTACTCCGAAGAATGAATTCACTTTACCTAAAATGAAAAAATTAAGGTTACTCATTAAAAATTCAAAATCTAAGTTCTATAATATAACAACTCATCCTTTGTCTACCCTGCTCTCATAATCTGGGGGCGGTGCATTATGTTTTCGTCTTCCACTCATACCTATAAAGCGTCATGGTCTCATCCACTTCCATTTCAGTCATATCATCTTTAAATCAGTCCACCTTTATTGCAGACATCGTCACCCTCTCCACTCAGAAACAATCATGTTTGAATCATAAATCAGTGTTACTATCCTTTTCAAACATTAACTCACCCAATTCATCTTTGTCAACGAGCTTCGATACCATAGATCTCATAGCAATGAATGATGTCCCATTGAATATTTCAATCAACGGAGCTGAAAAAGAAATGAAAACTTAGAAACAAATGTGATTAGTTATAAGAGATATTTTCAAAACATTAATACCTATGTATATCTGCCAGGTTTTTGTAGCAAACGCGTACATGAAACCGGATAAAATCTTGCTTGTGCAAGATATTACGCCGATTATTGCATCGTCAAACTTTAAGAGATGACTAAACACTCCCACTGAAAATAAGGTTCCTGAAAGGGAATAAAAAATCAATACTAGTATTATCATGGAATTATCGATATGATTTTCTATGTAATGTAACTTGAAGGGTGAAAAATCTTAAAAGCAGAGACTGCTTTTAGAATTTTCAAGAAGATCTCTCTTCTTCTTATAAAAGGTTCTTCTCAGAAACGGTCATGACCGACGACCTTTTTTAGAGAAATGCACAAAAACATTGTTCTGCCTTTAGGTAGCCAGTCCAGTTGTTTGCCACTTTGGTGAAACATCTGGTGGATTTGGCGATCGCAGAACGTAGCCTCTCGTTCCGGTGACGCCCGTCATAGGTAGTATTTAGCTACGCCTTCAATCGTGATGATAATACCGCCAATTGGTTGCCAAATCCTCGTTTGTTAATCGGCAGAATGCACCACCACACCACAGGTGAGCGAATAGTGGATAGGTTGATAATGATGATCCATGGGCCGGCAATGATGCTCGAGGGTCTAAATAACGATCCGTGGGGGAGACCGTACCGGGCGGCGCGCAACCAGCTGCGCCCCATTGGTCCCCCACTGACCGAAACCCTCGAGCCGGGCTTATTGGGGGAGGTGGTCCAGGGCTTATTCCCGGCCCAGTCACCATCCTTTTCTCCCCCAATCCTTGTACCCCCTTCTGGGGCAGGGCCCATGAACGAGGATATTCCCCCGGTCACTACGGAGGAATTTGGCGAGGTGGTTTTACGCCTCCGCGCCAAAAAGACTGCGCCAGGCCCAGATGGTGTGCCAGCTCGCGTCGTCGCTCTTGCGGCGGCGCAAATGGAAGAACGTTTTCGGGACCTCTTCGATCGCTCTCTTGCGGTCGGGAGGTTCCCGAAGTCATGGAAGGTTGGGCAGTTGTGCCTCCTACGGAAGGAGGGGCGCCCAGTTGACTCCCCGTCCGCGTACCGCCCCATTGTCCTCTTGGAGGAAATGGGGAAGGTGTTCGAAAAGATTATTTCGCAGCGCATCGTCGAACATCTGACGGGAGTCGGCCCGGACTTGTCTGATCGACAGTTCGGGTTTAGGGCCGGGCGCTCCACCATTGACGCTCTGTCGGAGCTGAAGTCCCTGGTAGGGGAGGCGGAACGGAGTGGACAGGGGGTATTGGCTATATCGTTTGATATAGCCAATGCCTTTAATACGATTCCTCATTCCACTATCCTTGAGGCCCTTCGCTATTTTGGCCTCCCCACCTACCTTCAGAATATCCTCGCCAATTATTTGGCCGATCGTGAGGTTGCCTATATTGATAGGAGCGGCACTATGTGCCAATATAGGGTCGAGGCCGGTGTTCCACAGGGGTCCGTTCTTGGGCCCCTCCTGTGGAACATCGGCTTTGACTGGGTTCTGCGAGGCGCTCTCCTCCCGGGCACGGGTGTCATTTGCTATGCGGATGACACCCTCTTTACTGCCCGGGGGCGGAGTTATGAAGAGGCTGCGCGACGAGCCACAGCTGGTGGTTCCCTGCTTGTTCGACGCATTGGTTTGTTAGGTCTGAGGGTGGCACTTAACAAAACCGAGGCCATCTTTTTCCGCGGGCCTCGGATGCGCCGCCCTCGTGACGCCCGTATCACCATCGAGGGCGTCACCATCACAGTTGGGGACCTTCTCAAATATCTCGGTCTCTTGCTGGACGCGCGATGGCAGTTTGGCCCGCACTTTAGCGGGCTGTCATCGCGCCTCCTGAAGGCCGCGGACGCCTTCTCCTGGCTCCTCCCGAATTTGGGGGGGCCAAAGGCGCACTGCAGGAAGCTTTATGCGGGCATAATTCGCAGTATGGCGATGTACGGGGCGCCGATTTGGGCAGATGTGGTCTCACGTCGTGAAAACGTGACGCATCTTCGGCGCCCCCAAAGGGCGATAGCCCAACGCGTCTCACGGTCCTATCGGACCGTGGGCTTTGATGCGGCGTGCGCTCTAGCCGGCACCCCTCCCTGGGAGCTTGATGCTCAGGTGCTGGCCACTACGTACCTGTGGTTGGCTGGGGAAAGGGCGCGCGGGGAGCGCCCTGCCCCCGCGGAAAGAGGCGCTGTGCGGAGCGAGGCCCACGACGAGATGGTTCGTCTGTGGGCCGAGGACCTCGCCTCCGCTCAATTTGGACGGAGATTCCTGAACGCTGTCGGTCCCGTCTTGAAGGAATGGCTGGAGAGGCAACATGGTTTCCTCACGTTTCGTCTGGTGCAGATATTGTCTGGGCACGGGTGCTTCGGGCGATATCTGCATCGGATCGGACGGGAGGAAACCACTGTGTGCCACGAGTGTGGGGCCGGGTGTGACACGGCAGAGCACACCCTGGCCATCTGCCCAGCATTTAGTGGTCCCCGGGCCGTTCTGGTCCGCTCGGTAGGGACTGATTTGTCGCTCCCAGCAGTTGTCCGAGCAATGCTGGAGAGCCGAGCATCATGGCTGGCGATGGCCTCCTTTTGTGAGACGACAATGTCCCAAAAGGAGGCCGCGGAGCGGGAGCGGGAAGACGATCCCGATGCTCCTCCCCTCCGCCGACGAAGAGGTGGGCGCGCGCGGCGAACGTTCCGACGCTTGTTGCCGCCTGACGGGGCCCAGCGGGTGGTTGGTGCGGGGGCACCTCCACCCGCCTTGCACGGGTCCCCGTCTCCGTCGGACGGGAGTGGGTTGTCCTTTCGGACCCCTCCCGTCGCTCCCCCCTAGGGGGGTGAGCTCGTTTGGGTCTGCCGCATAGGGCGGACAGCGCTGGCGGTGTCAAGGTTGTATGAGTCATCCTCAGGACCCTTGGCACCGTCCCCATAGGCGCATGACGAAAGGGCCGGGGTTTTTAGTGGGTATTCCCTGCCTCCCTACCATCTTGAGGCAGGGCGAGTCCCACATAACCCGCCCCTCCCCCGAGCGGCGGGTATGCCTAAAAGCATTTTCCCCGGCTTAAAAAAAAAAAAAAAAAAAAAAAAAATGGGCCGGCAATGAGATCCAAATTTTAAAGATGCCACATAAAATTATAAGAATTGCCGTACCTTTGCATTCGCGAAGGAATGTATTGTACAGTGAAACTGTGATAACAGAGGCACGACTAGTTGTAAAAAATAATTAAAATGGTTTAATTACCCACTAATGAAGTACACATGGCGTAAGTTGAGAACATACTGAAGTCTACTTCGTTCCAGTTGAATCTGTACCTTGTGAATAAGTACATCACAGACATTTCACCTGGAAAGAAAAAAAAACATCGTTAATAACACTCTCTTTTCTAGGGTTCTACCAAATGGGTGAAAACGGAACCCTATCACTAAAACTTCGTTGTCCGTCTATCTGAGCGTAAGGTTAAAGCACGAGGTTTACGAGGTTCACGAAGCAAGGTTAAGGTGATGCGAGGGCTCCAGGTTCGATTCCCGGTTGAGAACATTTTTAGAAAAGTTAATTTACACAAACTATAACTAATCAGGCGTAGGGAAGCTAGCGGTAGGTACTATCAAAAAATAGTTTTCCTCTGATCAACCGGGATTCGAATGCGGAAACCTTCAGCTCTTCCGTGCATTCAGGTAGAAGCCATACAAAACGCACCGAGGTCGTTAGTGCTTTTATAGACAAGTAAAAATAGATTCTAAAAAAATGTATGACTTGGAGACATCGACTTAGAAACACTAGTTTTAGTGTCTAGATGAATTATCAGCGCTTGAAAAGAATTCACGTGAATTCTTGGCAATCATTCAATCGCACATCCCGGGTCAACATGCCAAAGTACTCGTAGTTTTGGCGTAAAAAATACATAAAAGTATATTTAATTGAGTACTATTTGATTCTGAGAAAAATAAAATAGGTTTTACGACTGAGATTTGTGGCGTTTGGGTGGCCATTGGGGTATTGATGTATGCCAATAATCACTGCCCTGGTCAAACGTGTTGGTGATCGCAAGGTTAAAGGCATTAAAGCAGGATGTTCAGCAGTGGATGGACAACGGCGGTTGATTGTTTGATTACGAGTATTACCGCTTTACTTCATCATTATTATCATCACACTATTGCAGGACATAGGCCTCTCCAGTAGTTCAACACTTAGGGCAAACATCTGGAGGATATACCTATAACCGTCACGCTGGGCAGGCGAGTTGGCGATAGCAGGGTGTAACTTCTCCGGTGACGCTGCTGTCCTTCATCGGTCTGTGGTATTTAGCTACGCCTTCAATTGTGATGGTTATACCGACATCAGTGGGTTGCCAGAGCCTCGTTCGTTATTCGGCAGGATGCATCCCGGGCAGGTGAGGTTGGCTTGGAGCGAAAAGATGATAGGCCGCTCCCTTACATCAACAATATCATTGCTTCTACATATCACAAATTGAGTAGGTAATCATGTGTTACGAAATCATACGTTATTGGTTTAGTTGCTTACATATGCGAACGAGTCTCATAGAAAGTGAAACTTGTCACAGAGAAAGTGCTGCCGTAACTGTGACTGCTACTTCACGGTGCAATGCCAAGGATATCTCTGTTCGTTATGAGTTAATTCACAAAATGTACCAAGGGTAGGATGCGCTTGAAGACATGACTCAATCTTGCACTGTTATACATGATTCCAGTGTATGGCGAAGTGCTCTGATTAAAACTGAGAATGTAATTTAAACTAGTCTGTTCTAATAAAACGTATTTAGAATGACTTTTCTATTTTTAAAATCAGAAAAGTTTTATTAACATTACCATTTAGGTACAGAAATTCCAGAGATATCCAAACTAAGCAAGCTTGTATCTTGGATACCAATTACAATTGCACCAAATTTTATTTTTAAAAAAAGGCACTCAAATTGTACACTGCACTCGTGTCGGTATGTTTGTGTGTGTCCGTGTATGTTTGCGTTTGTGTATTAACTAATATTTTTCTATTAACTAGTATCTTACCGCATTCTAAGTATACTCGTATAGCTTTATTTATATTAAGCTTAATTTTTTTTCTTTATGTAGGTATAATGCGTTCGAAGTATATAAATATTATTTTCGTTATCTGTTTTATTTTATGAAAAGTTTCGAGAAGTTCTTTTCTCTCCCTCTCCCTCAGGTTGTATTTATTCCAATTTGGAGCCGGCTAGTTAGTATGCCAGCGAAATTTGTTAGCTTTTATACTTGTGATTATACCAAATAATAAAAAGCCTTATCCTAGATGGTTAACCTATATCGTTGACGACGCAGAGTAACACAACCAGCGTAATAACTGGCTTTGAGGCTACCATCAGCGTCTCTTTGACATACCGCACGTCAAAGAAGTTGCGAAGCAATTCGCAGCAGTTCTTACCATAGATGGGGCCGATGACAACGCAGAGCACCACAACCAGCATGATAACCCTCAGCCGTCTATTGTTGGGCCCTCGCTTGAAGGCTACCATCAGCGTCTCCTTGACGTACCGCACGTCAAAGAAGTTGCGAAGCCATTCGCAGCAGTTCTTCGCTGGTTTCTGGAAAACATATTTTGATTTTTTATAATGGCATATATATTACAGAACACAGTAGGATTATATTTCTTTTTAACCTCTCTTTGTGTTATTTTTATTTGAAAAGTAGTATAAGAGAGGTAGGGCATAGCGAACCTTCGCTCGAATTGAGCTGCCCGTCCGGGGAAGGACCTCCACTCTACAGAATACCGCAGCGAAATGACCTCTGGGTCGTGTTTCTGCCGGTGAGTAGGGTTTCCGGAGCTCATGGGGGGGTTAGGGTTGGGCCAGCATGGCGGTGGCAACTGACAGGTAACTGACCAGTTATTTGCCAGTTGTCACAGCGGCTTGGGCTTCTCTTTCGCTTTCCATCAGGCGTAGGGAAGCAATTATGTCTAGCCACTATAAAAAAAAGTTTTTTTTATGACTACGATGATGGCCAGGGCGGCCATGTCACTATCACCGAACTATTGGGGGAGCGGAAGGCTCTCACCCCTAATTAAAAAGTAAAAGTAAGAGCCTTCTATTTATGGGTGAGAGCTTTCCGCTTAGACCCCAAACGCCTCCCTTAGGCTCCACCCCCTAGAGGCTGCCTATATAGCTGTGTTGCTTAATTTTTCCTGGCCGGACTGCCTTGATTATGAATCAGTTAGGAAAAAAATTAATTGAAAATCTTCAGCTCAATTTCTGATGGACAAATGGTCGGATTACTGTGATCAATTATTTTATTTAAATTTATTATAGCAGTTACATATGAATTATCTACTAATACATTACTTATTTTATGAACTTACTCTAAGATATTTATTTGATGTCAGTCTTTGACAACGACATTAGACTGAGGTTCACATTGTCACGACTAGTTCGGCCTCGTGCTCGTATTTAGGCTTAGTGTGTACGAATATAGCCTTACTCGTATTATCTTGCTGCACGCATACGGTTAGGTAACCAATATTTATTTACTTTGTACTCCGTTGTTCGATGGTCCAGTTTTCCTCGTCCTTTACCTACCCAAAGCTATACCTACCTATTCGTGGGAAAACCAGGATGGAGATCGGTATACAATTAAATCATTTAAACTTGATATTGTACTTATATCTAGATATGGTAATTTCAAGCGAACGTAAGTTTTTTTATTAGTTTGCGCTTGACCACGATACACATGATATCAAATGATTTTACATAATGAATGTATGCATTCAGATGCTCAAGCGTCTTATAACAATTGTTTTGGGTACTGTGGTGTCTTCTCAACGTTGCCATAGCAACGGATTTGTATTGTCATTATAAATAAATACCCCGATAATATGAAGACGTAATTTCATTATATCTAGTGAGTAAATACATATCAGGTACTTTTAAAACAATTTTGCGATCCAAGTGCAATTCTGTTGTAGCACGAACTTATCATCAAAGATGTACTAAAAACTAATCAAAGCCGTGAGAAGGTTGCAAAGCTCTACAATAACTCGTTGCCAAATTGTTGGGCTCCACAAAGGCATTGATGAAATCAGGATTAGGTACAAACTGCACTTCATTATGTTGTACACACTATAGTGACTTTACCTACTAAAACATATCCCTATATCTATATCATTACATGTATAAAACAAAGTCGCTTTTTGTGTATGCATAGATCCTTAAAAGTACGCAACGGATTTTGATAGTTTTTTTCAATAGATAGAAAATAGATCTATTAAAAAAAACAGAGTTGAGTTGTAACTCAAAGAGAAGGTTTATATGTATAAATCTTCTTCTAAAATACCTGAAGCGAAGCAAGGGCGGGTCACTAATTATGGTATATTTAAGTCTAGGTATCTAAAAATCTCCAGGCCAAATTGATTTATGTGACCACTTTTTGTATACTTACGTATTGAATGAGTTTTTTCCGTCTGATTAAAAAGATCGTGACGTGATCGTCCCATGATGCTTCGTTGTAATACGAGTATTACGGTATATTTTTTGCCTTGAAAACCACTGAATAAATCCATTCTTGTACCTACTTGGTTGGATTTTCTCGATGGTCGATCTCCTGCGTACCTCCGCAGAGGATATATTTCTCTATTTTGTGCAAATTACCAATCCTCCATTCCCATAGTCCAATGACATTATTTTGATACCCCCAGAGAAAAGTCAGGCGCATTGACCTAACGTGCTTTTCATGCATCCCCATCGCTAACTTCCTGACTTCGGGCTGTTTAATAAATTAGCCCATTGACGTCCATTGCTGAATGTGGAATTCCCTCAGGGAACGCCAACCAACCCGATCCTGGACAATCTGCATCCACTCTCGACTAGCCGTTTTTACCATTGAGTGGTTCGCGTCCCCGAGATAGCCACTCGGGGCACGAAAGAAAGGCTTAGTTTGCATACGATGCATTGTATGCCCTCTGCAGCGGGCCGGGGGCGGCGTAGAGCGGGCGCGTCAACTGCAGCCTCGCGCTTTCTTTCCGTCGTCTCCTTCTGCAAGATCACTGTCTTGCAGAATGCGAGCGTTGCACGCCAGGTCTCCTCCGACGTCGTCATCTGCCGCAAGAGTTGCGGCAGATCGAGGTCCTGTGCGACAGTGACGAGGACGGAGTGCTTATTGACCCAGGCAGAGCAATGCAGTAGCCTATGCTCTGCCGTGTCCTCCGAGCCACTGTCACAGTGACGGCATAGAGGATCTGGCTCTGGTAATTACGATCACTAAACCAGAAACACAATCAAACATACACGTATGCGGATATGTGACAAGTAGATGCAAAAATCGATTGCGAAAAAGTGATTGTTTTATATTCGAATGCTGTCAGTTTATAACTCAAGGCCCTTCCTCTCAACCGACTGTGACACCGATTTAGGTCAAGTTGACGGCCTTTTCTTTTAGACACGCTTAAATAAACGCCGGCCAAGTTTAATCATTGAACTTGACGCCTATTACATAACGGATAAACATCGACGGTCATTTCACATTTTTTATGGCGATAAAAAGCGGTTTTCCGGTTTTTCTGAGATAAGCCTTCCTAATGCTATTAATTTTTTTCTCATTGTTTTATGCAAATCAATTATAAATTATGCAAACAATTAAAGACTGCAGAAAAGTTTTATATTAATTCAGTGCATTGGTTTCCAAATTGTGCGCCCTGGAGGACGTGTATAGGGGCAGAGGTGCCTTTAGGATGCGTCCACATCTGACCAATGCGTCACGAATACTGGCACGTATTCGCGGCGCATGTGGATGCACCTTTAGGGGATGTAAGGGAGCGAACGACCGACCTTTTCGCTTCAAGCCAACCTCACCTAGCTGAAGGCGTGGCTAACTATCATAGGCCAATGCCGGACTGTATCATCACCGGAGAGAGGAGCTACGCCCTGCTATCGTCAATCCGCCTGCCTAGCGTGGAGATTATGGGCAAAGCCTTCCAATGTTTGACTAAAATAGCGAACAACTGGAGAAGCCTATGATGTCCAGCAGAGGACTGCGATAGGGTTAAGAAAGGCGCCGTCATAGTTTGGAATCCCTGAATTGGTGGATTATAATTATTTGACCGGTCCGGTGGCTCATTTGGTACTGAGAATAATTGTTGAACCAAGGGCTATGAGTTCAATCCCCACAGTTGATATTTCCGTTTATGTGGCACTGTCTTGGGGGGAGGTTTAGTCTATTACCTACCAGCACAGATTAAATCTGTGCCACTAATGTCAAATAAGTATGAGGTTTATTCAAAGTTTCCGAGTTCGAGCGGTTTGGGTTGAAATAGAAATTTTTAAATTATACATTAATCTAGTAATGTAAACGATGTCCATTCAAAGTTTACGAATTCGGGCAGAAGTTAGTTCTGCTGCTTCAAATTCTAAATCTTCGCTTTGTCTTTTTCCAACTTAAATGGTTTGATAGTGACAAAGTTAACTTATGTTAACTTTCCTCATTGGTTGGATTTTTGATGTGTTTCTGAACTAGCGTAGGACTAAAGGATTATACATATTTATCTATTCACCGACTGTATCGCATCTAACTTCCTTATCATTGGTCTTCGTTCCTATGTCAATAGTAAAACCCAGTAGCAATTTTGGACCCGATCTGGTAAACCTATTATTCAAATCCGTAACATACGAGAATTTATGTAGATTACTAGATAATCTTATGTAAGGAACATTCTTCAACATTCTTAAGCATGTTATGTAATGGTAACGATAAGATCTGTGCGTGTGGTGACGGATAAAGAAAATAATCACCGTCCCATTTCTTCTCGTAAGTGTCGTAAGAGTAGACTAAGATTTATTGAGATATCAGCTTCTCAACTGGTGGTAGGATTTACTCATGTATGTAACTGCAACCAGCGTATACTCGGCGAAATAGCAATGAAATGTGTGATTTCGGTTTTGTTCGCGGGATCAGACCATGTAAGTATTCCCAGAGCTACGAGTAGGTATTGATATAGGCCGGGATACCGTTGGCAGCTGGTAAGTGATTGATTTGGTTACTTATCCTTTATGGCAGCAATTTGAGCTTCTATATCGCTTTCCCTCGGAAGAGGGTAGGCAAATAAGTTGCGCTACTATAATAAACTTGCCTACGAATTTCTTTGTTTGTGTTTTTTACGAGGTCCCGCTTATAAAAGAGAACGATAACTTAATATAAATATAAAACTTAATACTGCTTCTACTAATTTTTAAAATTGTATAGATCAATGTCACGGCCATTCACTTAAAGCTTTTAAATGTAGCCGACCCTACAAATATCTGCAAGTATTTTTCCAAGTAAAAAATACAAGTAGTTAAACGACTATATAATGACCGTGTACACACTCGTATTCTGCGATAATAATCTTCAGAGGCGCATACAATCACTTGTGACCTGTTGCGTAATGTAGAGATTCAATGACACGATGCTAAATAATACTATACTACTAATGCTTGTGCCAGAGTGGACGGAGGCTACTGGCGAATGTACGGTACAAGGTTTGTATGGTTTGTTATTGGATACTCTTTGGCTAGAATCTGCTCATTAGACTCTATAAATTACAATAAATTGGAGGCCTAAGTGTAAGTTTGTGTCCATGCTTAAAAGCTCTAATAGCCTAACGAAACTGGTGTTGAGTGGATAAGTCACGCGCTTGGGCAGTTGCATTCAAACACCGCACAGTCGCTAAACCTCAAATCAAAAATCAGTATGTTTGTTTTGCACAAATCTGGCGAGTAGGGAGTATAAGCCTAACTGGTGGTTCTTCGAACCGCAATCGAACGGCGCCGTACAAACGCCAAATCGCGAAAAAGCTCTAGTTTGGCCGATGTGCAGACAATTATGCGTGTATTGTGTTGTGTGTTTGTTTTTGTCCTGAAGTTGAGGATCTTACCTAGTGAGCCACCATTACCATTACATCTATCATAGTGTGTATATCTACTATAGTATCATCTACTATGTATAGTAAAAGATGAAGCACGCAAAATTGTTTCTAGTATTGCATACACGTGTTCACCCATCTTCTTTATGCATGGTCTTCTCATCAAAAACGACTCTTTGTCCTATATTTAAAGTTCTGTGTAAGTTATTTATCTAATAACAGGTCCACTTAACAGACATCTTCAGTTCATCTTTGTACTAAATACTCAAAGTGCTCGCATCAGAGTTATTTATAATTAATTAGCTGCAAGGCACGAATTGGACCGTAACTGTCATCTTATCGATCCAGTAATCGCTATAAAGACAAGAAACCTCTTATTTACATAGTCCAATGAACCGTTTAATCTTCTATCTTCGTCAAGGTGTCGCCTTTAGTTGTTATTATGAGCAATTTATTCAGACTAGACTGGAAATTTGATCTAATGTACCGTCTTAATGCAACAATTCAGATATACGATCTGATTGTCATGGTTATGTAAATGCAGACTTACCGTATTTAAATCTGGCCTCTTAACTTCCTTGATTCTGTAGAATCCGTAAAAGAAACTCAAAGTATATAGCGATGCACTCAAAGAGAAGACACCATATAGACCGATTTTCCGCACTAATATTCCACTGAGGGCTGCCCCCACAGGCACTCCAAGTGAATAGAATAAGTTCACTACACCAATTCGTAACGTTCTCTGTTCCTCGGTAGTAACGTCCGCAATGTAACTGAACACTCCCATGAACATGGTAAACCACCCGCCAGCCAATGCTGGAAATATCGCTTCCGTCACAGCTGCTACTTCGACAGGTAATTCATGGAAGAAGTAAGTATTAGCTATCAAACCAATACTACTCAAAAACTCGCCGACGATAGGTAGAAGCATGCAGAACTTTCTCTGTCCAACCTTGTCACTGTACGCACCCAAAAATATTAATATTCCACATGGCAAGAATGATTGTAGTACCGTCTTCCAGCCAGCAACAGACGCGACTAGTTTTTGGACCGCTTCTTCTTCATAAGTATAATTGGTTGTCTCTCTCCTCGTCAAAGCGTCACATACGTGGTGATCAAATCCTAAATTGACTCTACAAGCCTTTTCCAAGTACAAATTTTGCGTTGCCAGCGCGGAAAGAACGGATGGCATCACATAACAGGCCAAAATAGGTTCCACCGTTATTATAGACATCATTCGTCTCGCCTTTTGTAATACATTGAGTCCCTTCCAGTCATCTTCATCGCTCTTCTCTGGTTTCTTTTCCTGTACTTGATTCATCTTCTCTTTTATAAAACTATTCTTAATTACGTTGGTTCCATTTAAGTCATTGCCATTTAAACTCTTTTCTACTGGTTTCTTATTTTCTAAAGTATACGAGTCGGCCGTCATCACTTCTACCTGAAACAAAAAGAATGCGTTAAGTATAAAAAAACATGAAACTTAGCAAAAGGGTAAAGTATTTTAATCAGATAAGTTCTGACTTTTACTTTAGGGAGTAACCTTGAACTTTGCCACCGAAACCTTGATTGGATAAACTCTATATTCCTAATCTCGTCTTCCAACTTTTCCAACGTCAACTGTCAACGAGTGAAAAAATATCCTTACGTCAGTACCAGGTACTATCAAACCATACAACACAACACAATATTGTTGTATCCGCGTGCCTATCAGTGTAAACTTCATATTTCGCTCAATGGGCTTTTGTACCTTTGATTGGTAAATGCAGTATACACCGGACGCCGTAATCATTTCATGATTGCCTACGTACGTACTTAACGTAATCGTCGCTGACTGTTAGACGGAATTAACTTTACCTAGACACAATGGTTTATCGTTGTTTCTCACTAAGTCACGGAAAATTGTCGTTTCTTTTTATCACACCATGTTGAGAACATGAACTTGCACAGATGAGAATTTAATCTGCACTTACATTAATTTAACCAGCATGTTTTGCAAATGTAAGCAAATTACAAAATTAAGATAGAACACGAATGCTAAATACTTAGTTAGCTTGTACAAAATCATTGATAATTCATTTCACGGTTATCAGTTTGTTAATTGTATTGTGGAAACAAAATTTTGATCATGATTAGGCAAGACTGACTAAAATAGATTAACGTGACAATTTTGTTACTAAATTTAGTTGCAATGGCAGATAGGATTATACCAAGGTTCATTTGGTACTTGAAAATAATATTGCTATTCAAACATCCCACTAATATTATAAACGCGAAAGTTTGTTTGGATGGATAGATAGATAGATGGATGGATAGATGGATGGATGTTTGTTCCCTTTTCACGCAAAAACTACTGAACAGATTTTAGTGAAACTTTACACGAATATTGTTTATGCATCAGATTAACATATAGGCTATAAATTACAACGATTTATTAATTTTTTCATTTAGAATTTCGGAAAAATATGTTACGGAATGATTAAGAACTTTTTGAATACACCAGAGATACTGTCATTTCTTGACTTTGTCAGCGAAATTATCAATTTGACATGACAGGTACTGATATAGAGGTAAATACGGCAATAATCGAAATAAATTCGCCACTAATAAGTACACATAAATAATTGTGAATTAAAATTGTGCGGCTTATTTTCGGACTGCAATATTAAAATTACCTTATTAAGTACCAGTTATTAATTAAGTACCATTATAGACAAAAAAACTCTTAATAATTTTATCGGTAAATAATTTTTAGGTAATTTCATGTAGGCAGATGAAAATTACCCTTCACAGCATATTCTTAGGGATGCTCAGTATGAAATAATGAAAAGCCAAAAAATTTAAGATAGTATTTTTAGCATGGCTTTTCAATATTTGTTGATACACAGGAAATCCAGATCCTGCTTTAGATAGCTCAAATAATTTATGTTCAGGGAGTGTATGTCGCTCTAGATAAGTCATCACCAAAACTTACAACTATGTGAACCATAGCTTAAGACAAGGTGGTTCCTGAAGAATGGGCCGCGGCTTTCAATGGCCAACAAGATGTACCTACATTGTGTTTGTCCATTTTTTACGGCGGGAATGCTTTTACGCAAACACCAGGGCCCTGGGTACGGGACACCTGGGTTTTGTGGGGCCCACTCCTATTTAGCGGAGAATACCTACTAAACCCGACGGTGGTCGGCTACGAGCACTCTGTCTGAGGGTCGGGATGCCCGGAGGGATTGGACTCAACCCCCCACAGCGCGAACGGCACACCAGCAAGAACGTGCCCGGAGGCACGTGTCGTCGTCTTCCTCGAGGCCGCTAACTGGAGCGCAAGCCACAGCCCCGAAGACCCTTTTAGTCGACAGGCAGGGATACCTCGGTAGTATTCTACGCCCCATACCGCAGGGCGCACATTGTTTTTGTCCTGTGTCAACCTATGTTCAGATTTCTCAGTACTCGAATCGAATACCTATATATTCATCATCTTTTGAGCATTCATTCGTAAGCGCGTGTAATAAAATAAGCTCTTTATGACAAACCGATGTTTACGCAGGCAAAGCCGCGGGCAGCAGCTAGTTTGAAATATACCTACCTAATTATCATAGTAAATGACATGTTAAGAGCAGAGAAATCACTGATTATTAGACTATTCTTATTGAAGCACAATCTTAAGAACCTAACATAAAACAAAAGTAGTTTATATGCAGAAGTGTTCCTAATTAATAATTTAAACACAATGATTTTGCTTTATGAATATATGCTAAAACTGACACTCGGAAAATGCATCAAAACGTTCAAATTAAAGCCAAGATTAATGATTGTATCCTATTATATCATGACTGTTATCTTACAAGTACTAGTTTCGGTCTACTGGTTGTATATATTTGACGAGAAGCAAGGAAATTGAAATGAAAACTTTGCGATAACCTTCTCTTTTTCGCGGCGATAAGATTGTGTGCATTTTACTTGTGACCATTGAATTTCCATTGAAGCAAGCGGAAATTTTTGTGTTTTATAGGTATCTTCAATTCATCAGAGCCTTCAGTATCCTCTTTTAATTTCTAATCATAAGTGTATTCCATATAATATATTCTGTCATCTGTCTATAAATATATCAGACACATGGAAGTATCAAGTACTTCGTACAACTCTATGATCAGACATCAGTTAATATTAGACATACGGTAATACGCCAATTATTATATAAAATTTAATGCAACAGCTATACTTATAAAAGTGATTAAAGCAACAACATTTAAATTAATCAAATTTTCTGAATCTAAATTTACATACACATGCATCAGTGCATCGTTTAACATAATCAAATTCGCAACTATCATCATAATACATGACATTATGGGCTTAATAAAAAAACGTTTGACCTTCACCGTTAAACTAATCATTCTTCCTTGATCGGTCACCAGAACTAACCAAAACCACGTGAATGTCATGCCTAGGTATTATCGGGACAGACACAATGCTGTGATGATTCCGGTTACACCCAGGCTTTGACAGACACGCATTGCTTTGTGTGCGAAGGTACAAAGCGACTGATACTAAAAAGTAACGCAGTGTCATCACACCGACCTCGCTATAACTGATTCCGCGTTTCAGACCAGGGTCAGATCGTGTATGTACATTCGTTTGCATGGATCTCGTTCTATTGGCAGTAGGATGTTGCGATACCTATGTACATATCTAAAAAATGTGCAATGCTAAGAACCTGTTTGCTGGCACGGTTATAAAGAATCTGGTGAATGGATGTTGCTTTTTTGTCATAAATGCACTTAAGTCGCCTTTTACTCGGAGTGTTGTACCTGCCAGCCAGTACCATTTATGTCGTTCTATTTTTAAAATGTTGAGATATTACACAATATTATAATTGGATTTAATCGACAAATTCACTACGAAATTGTCGATTCCTAATCTTGTAATGATGATATTTTTTCTGTTTATTATTTTATAGTATTGGTGTCATCAGAGAAATGTGAATTACTTTAAAACAAATGAATGTACTTTAACGTAGACTGATTTATAACGATTTCATCAGCATTCACAGTTGCAAATACAATAGAAGATGAATAATAAAGAGAAAATGCTATATCTTTAGATAACAATAAATTGTGTGGAATTGTATGTAATTTGAATATTCATTTTCTTTTTTCAAAGACAATAAAGTAGGTATATAGTCATTTTTGTAATGACTTCAGTTACATTAACGCTCGGGGCGTATCTTATGATTGCATTAGAAATATTATGATTGATAACAGGTTCTGAAACTTCAGCATACCCAAGCTGGCCATCAAAAGGGAATGAATGATTATGAACGTAATTGTTCTGTCAAACGTTTAGTACTGGATTGTCCACGAGGGAAACAATCTTTTGAGCAATACCAAAATCCAAAACTGATCTAGTAGGAACGCTAACAACAAAATAAACCCATCGTCTTCATCGTCACGAGAATGTCCACTATTGGACATAGACCATTGTTTTCTAAAAGGGAATGCATAAGGTACCTTAACGCCGTACCTAACCGGGGGGAATCAACGTGGTGTGTGGGACTCATACTTCCCGTGTCCCCAGTGGGCAGCGGCTTGGAAGGCTTCAAGTAAAGCAGAAGCATACAGCCAACAAAAATATCTAGTAGAGTAGTAGTTGTTGTTGCTAAATTTGACGAAACACACAAATAACTCTTAAAGGACCCATTAGAGCCCTGCTTCTGCGGTTAAAATATCTTAGCGAGCGAAAACGAATGGCGGCCTTGTCACAAATATCTAAAATTGCCTCGGAGATTATAGAGATATGATAGATTAACTTTACAACTTAATAGCTAACGCTACAGACGTAATTCCAAATAATTAACTAGCCACCTGACTATTTTCAAGAGCATACAGATAAGTCGTTTTTAATATCGATAATGATATAACTCTAACAAACAAATGATATGACAGGGAACCTGTTAAACCTCCAAAATCTACAAAAACCATCAAGTTATGTATTAAATTGGGACTGATGGCATAATTAGTTCGAAATTTGACATAAAGTGCCGTCAAGGAACTATTGTACTGGAAATCAGTACTCTATTAACTTTCGTAATTATCTTATGATTATTTTGTAAAGTTTCAGAAAGCCTTAGACATACAGTTTAAGACGTAACGTGGTAGGTAAAAGTATAAAATGTGATTGAAAATTATTGTAAACACTTTCTTGAAAAGAGCGAGTTTTTTGCCGGTTTCTTGTCGATAGAATAATGCTTTCCGTACGCCGTACATAGTACGACGTAGTTTGATGATTGGTTAGAGTTTTAGTTTTCAAAACTTATACGAATAAATATTATTTTGAATTTTATAGGTTACTGATTTTCAGCAACAAGTAGCTATGAAACTTTAAAAACACATAAAAAAATTATCAACTTGTGTCACATTTTAGATTTAATGTCGCATCTCTAAATATCGATATTGTTGTACTAATCTCACGTATTCAATACTTAGAAAATAGTATACAGTGACATAAGGCATACAATTTTAATTAGGCATAGTTAAAATAAGATTTGAAAGTCATTTTGAAACGAACTCGCAAAAAATGGCTAACCTTTAACAATGCCATATCGTTATTTTGTTGCACTCACATATTTACCTACTACATATTAAAGACAGATAAAGAGTCCAAAATCGGGGCAACTAAATAGATTGTCTTTTGAGTCTAAAATGCCAGTACTTTACATTACCCTCCTGCTTTGGCAGTCGGGTAAAAAGTTAATAAATCAAACCAAAAAACTAAATTTCTGCTTGCCCTCAAAAGCCATGCAAAATATTCTTCGTGATATTTCATATCTTTCGTCGTGATCATAAAAATGCACCATAAAAAAGTCGCGCGCAATCGCGGAAACTTACGATTGGCTAAGATTTTTTCTCAGCTTCCAAAAATTAGACTTCTGCACAAGTCATCGGTGTAACTTATTAATGGTACTGTACTTATGTAGAGGCTTTGATTTGACATCGCACGTGTTGAAATACTCTTCGCAACTGAGGAGACAAAGAATGGTTGTTTTGAAAACAATTTCAACAACGAGTTTAGCGTTCAAAGTTTAACAACAGCAAGTCAATGGCGTTTGTACAAACATTATTTTCAAAGGTATTTAGATCGAAATCCGTTTGGAGGGAGAGAACTTTGATATTAGCTTCAAACCGCGATTTTCCCGAATGGATATTCTTTAGACCTTCAAAAAGGGGGGCCTACAAATTTCTTGAGGACTGGGATCGCATGTGCGACTTCCTTGTAGTTAAAGAAAGGTAGGACATAGCGAATCTTCACTCGAATTGAGCCGCCGAGCGGGAAGGACCTCCACCCTATAGAATACCGCAGCCAAATGACCTCTGGGTCGTGTTTCTGCCGGTGAGTAGGGTTCCCGGAACTCGTGGCGGGTTAGGGATGGGCTGGCATGGCGGTGGCAACTGACAGGTAACTGACTAATTACTTGCGTGTTGTCACAGCGACTTGGGCTTCTCTTTCACTTTCCATCAGGCGTAGGGAAGCCATTATGTCGAGCTACTATAAAAAAAAGTTGCCATGTCAATGGGCTGAAGTTTAGTGATCAAACATGGTTAAGAAGCGTTTATGGGAAGAGTGAGAGAAATACCTACGTATAGAGTTCTTAAGTATTTGCAATACGATGACTAATAATACAGAAACTAATAATTATAAATAAATAAATAATACAGAAACAAAACAAAAAACTGAAAATATTGTCCTGTAGTTTTTAATCATCTCTCTTTCGTACGGCATGTTTTTTTTTACTTTTAGAACATTAATTACCATTATGTACCACGAAAACAAATAGTTGTTTTCAGTTATTCCCTGGTAACTGATGCAAAAAAAACCTTTATTTACAAATTCCTCTTAATTATCCGCATTACAATAAAAACGAACTACATAAATACAGAGAACATAACGCCATGTCATCATTTTTTGTACTTAAAAATGCAATTAGTGTCTTGTCAAGAATATAAGTACCACAAATTCAAGTAGTTTCAAGAAGGAAGGTCTTTGTGAAGCGAAACTAAGTAGAAACCGTGAAACTTGTGAATAGGGGTTTCCCGTGCTTATTAGCGTAGTTAAGTTTTTGCTAAATACGAATGTCAATAAAAATATTTTCGTAATTCACCTACTGTTGTTTCATTGTACTATATGATTATACTTTTTGAACAGTGGTTAGGTACATTACGTGCATTTTAAGATAACAATTTGTTGTCTTTTTGTAGTGCTAAAGCTAATAAAAATACTTGAATGTTCTTAGTTCTTTAAAAATTAACTTGTTTTGTGCGTAAATAATAATGAAACAGCCTTTCAAAAATCAGAGGGAAACGTTTAAAAAACGCTTCTAAATAATAATCTTTTTGCTCCAAGCCAACCTCACCTGCCAGTGTTGCATCCTGCCGAACAACAAACGAGGCACTGGCAACCGACTAGTGGCGGTATGACCAACACAGTTGAAGGAGCAGCTAAATACCACAGACCGATGACGGGCAGCAGCCTCACAGGAGCGAGAAGCTACGCCCTGCGATCGCCAACTTGCCGGCCCTGCGTGGCGATTATGGGCATATCGTCCAGATGTTTGCCCTAAATGGCGAAAAACTTGAGAGGCCTATGTCCAGCAGTGGACTGCAATAGGCTGAGGATGATGATGATGAGGGCCTGGCGGTCATCAAGCCATAATTATATGACACCGCTACAAGTAATTAATATGGCAGCGGGTCATCAACTTAAATATCACAGTTCATTGTTACCAATAACTGCCACGCTAAACACACGTTCAGAAACCATAATCAAAAAGGTAGCAGACCAATCAAACATCCTAACCACATAACAACACATTTAACGCTATTCCAACTCAGTAGTTGTGCATAATAAAGCGACACGGGACAAAACACAATGAACACTGCAATTATCCAATGGGTATGTTAAGTTGGGCAACAATGGAATGATAGGCTGAACAAGGTCGCGAGTCCATTAAGACCATACAAGATGCCATCATCTGTAAGGCTCGTAAAGCATTATAAAAACCTCAGACGACCACCGCTGGTCATTATTTGAGCACGTGTTCTGCTGTTTCAGACGTTTGGTGTTTAATATGACTATGTGCAAGGTTGCCTGCACCTAAAGTTTGAGTTTTATGACACGAGAAATTGGAATAGAGAAATGACAGCTGCTCCACCAGAATACCAGCGCCGTTATGGTGTCCTGGAAGCCATAACGGCATGAAGCCGAGGATGGGGCCTGGTTGGCTGTACAGACACTGATTGCACGCACGTCTCGTTTCTCCGCTATAATATTATTGTTTCTTTCATTTGATTTTTTTTCTCATTCTCCTTTTGTTTATGTGTTCTATGCTGTGGTTCTATGTAACCTATATTTATTATATCTGTGTATTGTTTTTGTTTGTGATGCCAATAAATTTATTTCATTCTTTCAAATTTGGGGACGTGGGGGGACTGGTTTAATTTTTTTATGGCTGATAAAGTAAATACAGTCCGTGTGGTCTTGGGATTCAGAGTAGGACCTCGCCGTCTCATCCTGTGGGTGTCATAGAGGACGACTAAGGGAATATCAGGAAACAGGCAGTAGCGTTTACATGGGTACAAATAGAACCTACTACGGCCACCAATCCGCTTGCCAAGCGTGGTGACTAAGGCAAATGACCCAGATGACAATTGTCAATGGGGTAGGCTGGTGGGTCCAGTAGTGAACGTTTGCAGCCTGATGATGAAGATGAAAGTACTAATAAGTAAATTATGGATATATTATTTATTATACGTATGTACATAATTTATATCGATTTATTACTGGTCAAGTTATTTAATTCTGGTCTAGTTGATAGCTCATCTCACTCCTCCTTTTGGGAAGTAAGGGAGCGTCCTAATCTATCACTTTTTCGCTCCAAGCCATCCTCACCTGCCCGTGGTGCAACCTGCCGAACAACAAACGAGGCTCTGGCAAACCGACTGGTGGCGGTATAACCATCACAATAGAATGCGTAGCTAAATATCACAGACCGATGACGGGCAGCAGCGTCACCGGAGCGAGAAGCTACGCCCTGCGATTGCCAACCCGCCTGCCCAGCGTGGCGATTATTATGGGTATATCCTTGATGTAAATGTATTGCTAGGCACTAGCTTAACGGTGAAGGAAAACATCGTGAGGAAACCTGCACATCCAGTTTAATTCTGAATGTGTAACCATGATCCAAATTTGTCTGGTTCCCCTTTCTGAGAGTTATGAAGGTCAGATGGCAGTCGCTTCAATGTAATAACCAGACTCGCTAAATCTAGGATCATGGTCAAAGCGGACCCTGGGCCTAGAGGCACAAACCGGGACAACGCTAAGAGGATGATATGTAATACGTGCTTACATAATTTATATCGATTTATTACAAATTCTGGTCTAGTTCATCTCTACGCAAAGGTTTTCTGGAAGAGATAATCTTATAGCGATAAGACCGCCTAAATTGTACAACATATTGTCTATATACCTATTTCTAAGTCAATTGTATGATGCACAATAAATAAAATCTATCTATCTACCAAGCATAGGCATGTCATTCAATTTATGTTTATGATAACGTCAACTTAAGACGCAACAGCATATCGTTGTTCTATAATTGCCGTAACAATAATTATGCTATTGATGTAATTTCATTCAGCTCAATAGAGACTGGCATTATAACATTACAAAACATTTCTAGAATGAAGTGACAATTAAAGTACTTGTCATTACAAATAAAGTATTTTCTTGTTATTATGGTAATTTTCATATCAATCCATGAATACACCTAACTAGGTATGTTATTGTAAAATTAGTTCTACTTTTAACAAAGTCACAATGTTACATACATTATCTAGGTAACAAAGTTTCTCAACGTAGTCTTTTATATTTATAGTTCTATCAAAACAATTTTTATAAGAGGGGCTGGCGCGCTTTGAAGATACTTCAGGCACAGTTAAAAAGCTTTTTTTTTTTTTTGTTAGAGGCTTCTAGAGCTATTGAACATTGAACGTTTTGTGACTTTTTTTTTATTTATTTAGTTTCTGTGTTTTTACCATGTTATGCTTGCTGTCTCCGCGACTTAGTTCGTGTGAAGAACTACTCTATTTTCGCAATAAAAAGGTTCTGGACTGTGTTTGACATCTCATTCAAATCAGTTCAGTAGTTTAACGTGAAAATGCGAAGAACAGAGTTATTTTCGCATTTCTAATTAGATATTGTTAGTATAAATTATGAAGTGAAGCAATATAGACAGAGACAAATTTACTACATCAAAGCTCCCCATTTCGTAAGTTGTAGTACTATTTTATATAGACGTATACGTCACAAGCACAACCAAATTTTGGAAAAACACGTAATTCACAGTGACTGAAATAGGTACGTCATGTAAATCACACAATCACAATATATAATTAGTATCATCTCGTGGTATTTAGCCAAAGTCAAACATTATCACCTACCAATTACCAAACAAATAATCAAGTGTTTGCCAAAACGTGGTTACTTAATGTTGCAAATAATGTAATGTTTGGTAGATTTTTAGGTATTGCGCGTTTAGCACTTAAGATGTAGGCATACTCTTTTAATCCGAAACTCTTTTCGGTTTACCTTATAAATTTATGAGTAGCAGCTCGACTCAGGCGGCTAAGCTATCTACCTACCTTACCTTATAGGTATAAGAGCTCAGTGTATATATTTTTTTATATTGGCTTAGTATAGTGGTTTCCTTTCGGCTGATGGAAAGCTGAAAAGAAAGCCCGAGTAACAACGGGTGGCAAACCTCAGTTGATTAGTCAATTCATACAGCCATACTCGCCAGCAAGATATATATTATTACTTAGGACTATTTAGCAAAATTTAAAAATCTTGCTAAATAGTATAGGATTCCTATATATACGAAGCTGTAAATGCATGTGCTGGCATAGAGTTACACTTTTTATAGTTCAGCACAAGTAGGAGTTACCAAACGTTTTAGTACGCGAAGGAATAATTATTTTCTACTATGAAACGGTCGCAATGCATACCAGCTTGTGCGGTTCTATATCGGAAATGGTGAGGAAGGGATAAGGGAAAAGAACTCTTCAAACCAATCTCTATGGTAGTGGCGATAAAGGCGCGTACTTTTGAACAACAACAGCAACATTTTACAAAGGTTCTACAGAATTTACTCAACGATGGTCCGAATTGTGTACAAACATCGCAATCATTTATAACCTTTTTCATAACACATCTACCTATCCTACCGGTACCTAAGTAAGATAATTAATTCATATTTTATACTGTGTTAAACTACGTACCTAATTCCTTCATAAATTATCTCAGTTAATAGTGGTTTTTGTGCCAATGTTGATAGCATCAGGATATACCCGTACTTAAAGATTAAAACGAGTTATTCATCGTTTTGCACAACAAATCATTAGTCTTGTTTACATTAAATATTTCATATGCAACCCTGTTCCGTTTTTGACTTTCATTTCTGAAGTAAAGGCGTTGGTTATTTCAGTGTAACAATTGGTTATGTGGACTTATGAAATTTGAAACGGCAACCTTATCGAATAGAGATCGCATATTGAGTTTACATTATTTTATTGAACCTGCAGCGGGAATTAAATAACAATATTGGAGGATATAATCTTCTTTTTAAACAAATGAGCTCATAATTATCTCATTTGATGGTGCCTTCTATCTTCTATGCCGTGATTTTAGATCTTGCGTTTGTTCTGTGTTTGGATGCAAAACAGCATAGGAATCTATCTATCTAGGGTCATGTTATAAAATTTGCATTGAAGAATATATTAATGATATCCGTTGACTACGATTACCATAACACAGTGCTTTACCTACTTACGTTGAAATCGGGTCAACGTACCTATCTTAATCTTAACTAATATTATAAAGCTGAAGAGTTTGTTTGTTTGTTTGTTTGAACGCGCTAATCTCAGGAACTACTGGTCCGAATTGAAAAATTCTTTTTGTGTTGAATAGACCATTTATCGAGGAAGGCTTTAGGCTATATAACATCACGTTACAACTAATAGAAGCGAAGAAATAATGGAAAATGTAAAAAAAAAACGGGGAAAAAATAGCTATTCCACGCGGACGAAGTCGCGAGCACAGCTAGTGTGATATATTTTTTATAGTTGCACAACATGCTGGTTATAGAACCTGGTTAAAGAAAGGTTTATATAAATAAAGCGAAAGAGAAGTCCAATGCATTGCGGTTACGGACCAGTAACCAAATCTCTCGTCAGTTACCACCGTCATGCCGACCTGTTAGCTTTGGTTTTACACCGACTGATTTCGATACACGGCTGAAGTCACTTCACAGGGTCTTTCGCTGAGTTTGGTAACCAAAACCTTACCACTGACCGAGGAGCTAAAATCTCTATAAGTTCTATTAGTCGACTCTTACTTTTTTTTTTCTAAATGATTACAATGATGGCCAGGACGGCTTTGTTATCATCACTGGACTGTTGGGGGAGCGGAAGGCTCTCACCCCTCACCCATGGGAGGCGATATGGCATTGTTTTGTATTGTCCATCCGTCACCACGTAGATTAAAAGGTTTATTTATATTAATACCCTACTGTACCTACTTAATAAGACTCTTACCAAATCCCGTTCCAGCCGGTTTGACGTATGCAAAAACTAGTTCAAAAGTACAAAAAACTAATTTCTGATCAATACATTTTATGCATATTCATCGAAGAGCTATATTCGGTAGCAAACATTCAAGCGTCTTCCTCGACAAACACGTGACTTCTATGAATGTTTTTGTCTGTTTAGGTACATCTGAAAAACGTTAAACACCTATCAAGCTTTAGAGTATGTTTTCTTTATGCTATGTTTTGTATACTAAGATAGCAAAAAATTGCTAATAGGATGTGCCAACTACATGGGATGTTTACTCAACAAAACTTTAGATAAGTGTATCAAGAGTTCCCAACTATTTACTATACAATTGACAATATTTGCTTAATACCGTTTCATTCTTCCTCTATGCCTTGATGCTAAGTCTTTATCTAAGTTTTATATTCTTCCAGGTACAGTCTTCAGTATGGTGCGTCTTAGTCGAGGTATGTCTTTAAACCGGACTGATAATAATCAATTTTCGATGACTTACTTTGTGATTGCATCATTTCATGTAGGTAATTTTCGATGTTTGCTTTTCGTTATTACTAGGTATTACCCTTATAGGGATCCGTACCCCAAGGGTAAAAAAGGAGACCCTATTACTTAGACTTCGCTGTCTGTCTGTGCATCGAACCGTGATAGCTTGAAATTCACAGTTTATGTATTTGTTCCCCGCTATAACATCAAATACTAATAATAAAATACAATACGGAGTACGGAAACCTTCGTGCGCGAATCCCACTCGAACTTGGCCGGTTTTTTTTAATTAGCCCAATATTGTTCCACTACTGAGCGAAGGCGTCTTTCGTCTTTCTACAGGTCCCGGTCGCCAGTAACATTCTGCCTTTCATGCAAGTTGTTATCTAAGTCCCCACGCCATCTTTTCTTTGGTTTGCCTCTCTGACGCCATCCGTCTATCGGCTGTTTTTAGGTAATGATCCTGGTCTACCTAGCAGAATCCATTCTGCTGACGTAAACCGCTCATTCCCACTTAATCAACGTCGCCCTTAATATGACAAATTCTCTACCAAATAAATGTACCTTTAAGCCAAGTCGCGTTATACAGGAAGTCAATTAAATAAATTTATTTAGCCGTTGTTCGTTATAGCAACCATCTCAGCAGTGGCAATTATTGTTAATAAAACAAGTGTAGAATTGCCTAATTGCAAGCTCAATTGTATAAACACTAAGAACAAAATGCTAGTTTCATACACGGAGAGTATCGGAAATATAATTATATATATAGGCATGGTATTTATGTGTTAGCGAAACTTGTCGCTCTATTTTTTTATGTTACTGTCCAAGTCATTCGCCACAGCTAAAGTAATATTCAAACTGGAATTTACATTAACAAATAGACAAGAAATGCATTCGTAAGGAATTCAATCAAAAGGGTAAAGGGGACCACTATCTTGTAATTTAGTTATAATAAAAAAATCTAACATGATCATCTTAAGACACAATTACAAGTACAATTACAATCACAAGCACAATGAGTTCAGCTTTGACCATTTTTACGTATATGGATTAAAGTAAGTACCATTAGAATCTTTCATAGCCATTTATATCGACCACCGCTTTAATGAACAGCGGGTTATCTGTCTACATAATTTTACTTATATATAAGTATACATTAGTACATTAAATTTCCAGGCAATCAATTGAATTAATTCCAACAGCTGAGCAAATATCGGAAATACAAGAACCAAAATGAAATCAATAGATCGCTAAGTAGTTGCCTTCATTGTTCATTAAACATAATTCACACTATTTATCCAAAATGTAATTTATTAATTAATTACTTATTGAAACCTCAATACTGAATTATATAAACATTCTATTTACAGGTCAGCATTTTATAATTATATTCTAGGTTCTTTTTCGTAGTATGCAGTAGTCACTACGAGGAAGTAATTATTTGACGCGGAGTTAAACCGTATTGATTTTTTATTTGAGAGTCTATTAATAGCATTATAAGTGGCTTCGGGCTGTCTGTTCAAAACTAACTTCCAGAGCTTTACTTACAAGTAGGTATGTTACTGTACTTTATATGCAGGTTTCCTTGCTATATTTCCTTCACCGTAACAGCGGATAAGTTAACGTTATTAACGTAGCTATACATAAGTATAATGAACTAGCTTTTGCCCGCGGGTTCGCTTGCGTTAAATTCGGGGTGAATGAATGTATGGGGATACATACTTCCAGCCCCCATTTTAGGGAAGTGAGGTGTTAGAAATGGGCAAAAAGTAGCCTATATTACTCTCCATTCCTTCAACTATCTCCACTTAAAAATCTCACGCCAATTCGTCGCTCCGTTTTGCCGTGAAAAAAAAAAACATACAGACAGACAGATAGACACACTTTCCTATTTATAACATAAAAGTATGGATTTCAAATTTGAAAACATTGGTACGGGGCGGTGTTCGAACGCCCAAAGAGCGAAACAAATGATAACCCAAGATGTGCTACATCGTAGCGTCATCTAGTCTCAAACTAAGCCGAAGTTAGTACTATGGGTACCTACTAAAAATCTGATATACTTACTTTCCTCATCATCATCAGCCTATTGCAGTTCACTGCTGGACATAGGCCTCTCCAGTTCTTCACCACTTAGGGCAAACATCTGGAGGATATACCCATAATCGCCATGCTGGGCAGGCGGGTTGGCGTAGATTCTCGCTCCGGTGACGCTGCTGCCCGTCATCGGTCTGTAGTATTTAGCTACGCCATCAATTGTGATGGTAAACCGCCACCAGTCGGTTGCCAGCGCCTCGTTTGTTATTCGGCAGGATGCACCACGGGCAGGTGAGGTTGGCTTGGAGCGAAAAGATTATAGGTCGCTCCCTTACATCCCACTTACTTACTTTGATACTTTTTTTAATAATTACATTTATACATAGCAAACACTCAACCAATACAAACAGATATGTTCATGCACACAAATGTTTGTACTGCGGCGATCGAACCCGCGACTATAGTGTCAGAGACAGCATTCACTACGACTGAACTAAACTGGTCGTCAAGCTCTTTATAGCTTTTAATACTAGAGGTACCTTACAATAATTGTTATGTTAATATGGCTTCGTGGCTACAATTTTAACATTCTATTAACTACAACGTCGGACGTCGTCCTATTAATGATTGCTTGGTATTTAGTTAGACTATCCCTTATATGCGGCATTGTTGACAATTTTTTAAATGGGATTTACTGTTCTGGGCACGTGTGCTTTTAAGCTAGTCTTTAAAGTTGCTAGTCTCGTATTTGTACAAATCACAATCACAACATTCACTATTCTTCACATGTGACTCTAAATAATCGATCTTAACTGAACTTTTTATTTCATTTTTTAAATATACTTGGCCGATTTTGTTCTACCGATCTGAAGTTATTAACTTGGTGAGTAATTTATTCGTTCAGTTTAATTTACATGAATATAACACACATAGTCTTATTGACACATCATTTGCGTATAAAGTACTTATTAATATGGAATTTTCAATTCCAATTTCATGTGGAACGAATTTATTGTTTAGTAATAATTAGTCATATCACGTACCGTCTACGTAAATAATAGTCCCTACTACTTTTAAATACACGTAAAGTTTGCTACGTCCAGCAGTGGACGTCTATGCGCTGATAATGATAATGATGAAAGTAAAGTGAATATTAAAAGCATGTATTTTACTGTATACTTCTTTAGGCCATACCTAATCGTAATTTATTTAATTAAAAAATACAATTATTAAGTTATCAATGCATGTTTGAAGTATTACCTGGATCGACTTTTTATTTTAAATTCCAAATAACTAAACACTTTCAGTTTATTTAGAAACCACTATTTTTTACCTGACTTTTGTAAATCCAAATTTGTCTACTAATTTGAAGATTATTCTATCGAATTATTACATAAATAGTTTTTAATTAAAGTTTGTATGGACTATTGGGCATAGGAGTACCTACATTTAATTCAGTAGAAATAATTTTGTCAAATTAAAAAAACCGTATTCAGCCGACGTTTTTTTCCAGCCAGTTTCCGCACTCGGACGGCGTAACAATTTTCACGAAACGTCAAAAAAGTGTTCAGCGCTCAACTTACCAAAATTATTCCTATTAAGAACTTATTCACAACCTGTGTTCATCACTTCACTCCAATTCGAGAATGTGTCACTTTCAAATGTTTATTCAATATTCCATGAGTGTGTACAGTTCGAATTTCGAACGGTTTGTACGACCGGTGCGCGCGAGTGGATGCGCGCGTATTCGTCTCAAGCGCTAAGGTGATTGCGGTTAGTTTGCACCGGCTTACATTCTTAACCATTTCGACAAGTCGGCTAGTAGCGGATGTCCAGCTAGTTAGTGGTACATTGTCAATAAATATTCAAAGGCTACAGAAGATTAATGATGTTTCTTGATACTAACAGCACTGGCAGGAACCGATGATAAATTTTATGTTTTTTTAAACATGATGTGCTACTGAAATTTGACGGCTGGACGGATACTAGCGACTGCGACCGTGTTGCCATAACAATATGCGGACTTCTGAGAGTACCATCAAATTATGGTCAATTTTAAAGGGCCTTTCAAATGTCTGTTTTTCTGATGCAACCACAATAATAGACGCGTATTATTGTTATTATTACATTGATATTTGTATATTATTAGGTATGTGTGCATTATGTTCAAAATTTACCTAAATAGTTACCTAGGTAAATAACTTTTTTAAATATTCATCAATACTCGTACATATAATAAGTGCTCCATTGTACTTATTATAGCTTTCAGTGTGGTCTCTAGCAAACCACCCAGACCAGAGCCCATTTAGATCTAATTTGACACAAGAGGGAATCGAAGCCACTAAAATGTTTTGTGGTGATTCTATTCTTATTTTATTATCTTGACGGTGTTCGAAAAGTTTTAACTCGTTGAACGCCGTTGAAGCTTATATACGTCGATAATAATAGATTTCCAATTAGGTACGTTTTATTTTTCGGCGGTCAAAGGATTAATAAATGTTCGAATGCGCCGTCCAAACTTACGAATGCATGTTTGATGTTCATCTTCGCTATGTTCATGTTTTTACGAGACCTTACAATGTATTACCTTACTGTCGTAAATATGATACAAGTAGAGCATTGTACTGCATTGCTCATTTATAGTTTTTTTATGGGTTTTAAGATAGTCAAACTATCAAAACGTGTTGAAAAATAAAATGTATGCAGATATTTTATGCAGATTGATGTCACTACCTTTAACGACGACATAAGCATGGAAATAAAAAATAGTATCTATCTGGAACATTGGACTCTATTGATAGATTTTTTACAGATTGACAGTTTCGATAAAAGTCATAACGATCATATTTTAAATGAAGTGATTAGGGTTCGATTCTCGGTCGAAATGAATTATAAATAGTATCGTGTCTAGGTGTTTTGGGATACGCCTACAGTCTGAGGACGCGAGATCCGATGATTCTGGTAGGCACAGATCATGTGATTGGGGTCAAATGTGTGGTGTATTCATTAATTTATATAACTTGCACCTAGAACCTGCTAATCTCTAGTTAGTATAAAACACAGCCGCGTTTCGTGTCTTTTTCCCTATAAAAACTACGCAACGGATAAATATTGATGTGGTTTTTTAATAGGATTGAAGAGGAAAGTATATGTATTATACCAAAGCGAAGCAAGGGCGGGTCGCTAGTAGGTAGGTACTACCTAAAATGAAGGTATGAATTCATCTTGAGGTAAATGAAGCTAGTACCAAAATGGCTGAATAAAATAGCTATTTGGTCATGAAAAATCTAAGAATTTAATGGCTTATGAAATCCTACCAACTTTGAAAAGAAATAAACATGAAAAATTTTATACTCTCTTCAAGAAAACCAATAAAAGTCAGATTCTATCGATCGTAAAACGCTTTATTTGAATTTTTCATACATATACCAATACATAAATTCCCATACAGATATTACAAAATCGGAAACAATTTACTAATGTAATCGTTACAGGGTCACATTTTATAATATTAAATACAACATACGTATCTTAAAACTAAATCAGTGAGCTTAACTGTAATTAAATCTCTGTCATTTCAAGTATCTTACTAGTTAACATTTGTACCAATCTAGTAACAAGATCATTATTGTGAAATGTTATTTATTGGTTTTAATACCAAATCATATCATGGACATTGAATGCTAATCAATGTTATGAAAAAGTAATTTATTAAATTAATGCTATATTATTATATTCCGGATTTAAAATAGGACCACTCCATCTCATCCCGTGGTCGTCGTAGAAGACAATTACGGGAATATCAGAAAACGGACACTAGCGCTTACCTGGGTACAAATAAAACCTACTGCGGTCACCAATCACTAAATGCAAAGGCCTATGTCCAGCAATGGATGTTTGTAGGCGGATGATGATAATGACACGAATATATAAAATTATAGATATACCATTATACTAGTCAAGTTGAGGCACTCTGTTCTATCCGGATATGGCTGGCCACACATTATACTCTTGACAGATTCTGTCAAATGTCTTCCATCGATTTCCAATTTCGTTTCCAAAGTATAGAGTTCATTATGCATCTAGATTTTTACTAATAAGGGTAAGATAACATGTAGCACGTGTAGCGTCCTAATGGAGGCACCCACTTCTACGAACTTTATGTAGAACTGCAAAAAACTACTTGTGATTTAGTAAATTTGACATACGTTTAGGCGGAATAATCTCCAAAAGTTATACATTCAAACCTGTAAATGTGATGGAAATTAGTAGTTTACCTAACGATAGATCATACAATATGGCAGACATGTGACTCATGATTAAAAATGATGCCAGTAAAACTGACGGGGGATTGATAAGATCAAAAAAATTAAACAATAACATTTTATGTTTGTGGTTTAACATACACTTAAAGAGCAAACTGATGTCAAATCCATTATATGAAAAAAAAAGAAAATAAAATAGATCAACCATGCTTCGCGTTCCATTACCCTCCAAAAAGCAATCTCAAAATCATTCAGAGGAGAATCAAAAGTTGCACCGTGACATACACGCTCACCTACTGGTACCCTACTGGCGATCATTGACCTTGATATAATAAACAAAACACAATTTATAATGACGAATGTCATAGAGGAGGACAGACAGTGAGAGAGGTTCGTGTATGTTATGTGTCACATAATGCATTGTAATGTAAACAATTGTAAAAATAAGTGTTACACTTAAAGCGTAATGTACTTGGTGAAAGAAAAGAAATGGATATTAAAAAAATCTACAACCAACGATAATCTTTAGATAATTTAACTTTTCTCATAAGGGTCAGTGCAGACGGAGAGGATTTTATCAACTTAAAAATTATCAAGATAAAGTAGGTACATCCATGTTTGAAAACGCCTGAGATCCTGCGAGGGTTATTTAGGAATGCATTTACGCATACACCTCAGGGCCTACATAAGCCAGGTGTCCCGTACCCAGATAGCTTTAACTTCTATACTGGTGGACAATACCTACTAAACATGACAGTGTTCCGCTAGCGCTCATCTGAGGAGGATCGGATCTCGACGCAACCCCCCAGTTCAGTAGTGCTGCGCCGCCCAAAGAGGAGGTAGCACACCTCAGAAGGACGGTTTGGTGCCATCCTAGTACGACGTCACGGACCACGTGTTTCAGAAGACACTTGGCGTCATCATCTTCAAAGTCGCCCCAAAGGCCCTTTCAGTAACGTCACTAACAAGCAAGGATACCTCCTTAGTGTCCTTTCCCCATACCGCGGAACACATTCCTCTCGGTCTGCAATAACCCTATTTCTTAAAGAACACATCGACATAAATGTATGACATGTGCATAATGTTTTGAAAGTAATGTGTTATTGTTTTCTTATGCAATGTATAAACTGCTACTATCTGTTATAAAATATCATACATTTCTGTGGATATTAATTACATTGTTTATTATTTTTAACTATAATACAAACATCACTCGCTGTTTGTTTCCCAATACAACATCATCTAAGAATCATTCCAGATCTCAATCACAACAAAGATGCAATTTAGTATTATTAGTCAATCATTTTTGTAAGTACATGTAAAGTTGTATTAACAATAAAAAATCCTTAAGATAGCTAAAATGTGGTAAATGCACAAGTGAAGTTAATAAATGATAATCCCATCCCACCTGGGACGATTAACTTCGGGAATTTTCAATCAAATTAGGCGCAATTGGTAATTGCTTCCCGTATTTGCAACAATTTGTTCAGTTACGAAGTTAATAAGAAGATGTCTAATTGACTTAATTATTGACTTTTGCTTGTATTTTGGAATTCACGAATTATGGAAAATAATGAATCAATTTACGAAATCGAAGAAATTCGTAAACTGATAGTAAAGCATAATTGAAAGAAAAACGTAATGAAAAAAAATAAGCTATTATAGTTTTGCATAACAATAACATGTCAGTCGATACATTTACTCCTCCAATTTATCTGGATAGCATTTGTCGAAACATCCCTTTCTACAGTTATTATACTCGTATTATATTTAAAAACGTTAACGTTGAGTGCGTCTTGAATGAGAAATAACGTCATGATCATAATAATATTGGTGATAAGTCTTGAGTAGTAGTAGTTAATAGTATCCTTTAAGCCCAATAAGCACGACTTTTAAATATGTACGAGTAAGTGTTAGTTTTACAGGTCAATAAAATTTTATAATGGCCTTTAATAAAGTGAGGAAAAGAAACTTTAAACTATTTTGCTATCGAAATATGGCTTGTAATACCAAAGTACAAAAATGCCAATATTTTCTATCTTGAACATACCAGCCAACAAAAGTTCATAAGTGTATAACTATGTTATACATATAAAATATCCATCGGTAGAGCTCAATAATGCTGCATTAAAAATTAATTTTCCCCAAAACGTCCTTCAACCCTTTGAACGCCGTTGACGCTTATATGCGTTAATAACGATAGAGATTATATTCTTATTCATTCTCGGCGGTCAAAAGATTAAGCCCATTGACATTATTGTCATCTATATGTTTAACAGTCTTATTAATTGTAGGTGTAACTAATCATCACACCTTTTCTTCACTTATTCCTTCCACTTCAATTGTTTTAGCTTGTGGTGGTTCATTAGTCACAATATCTAAAGATCCATTTTTACTTAAACCGCAAACTGATAAAACCTTACTACCAACGTTATGTTTCTTTACGCAATACAGTATTATAATAAGTATAGTCAGCAATACTACAACTGAACCTACTATAATAGGTGCACTCTGGTCCATATCAGTAATATCCGTTTTGAGTAGTTTAGCATTTTCTTTTTGAAGAAAATCTTGGAGTGTCGAGAAGTATTCTAGTATTCCTTTTGATGACAGTTCTTTTTCGCCAGTCATGACTTGCAATACTGTCCTCCAGTCTTCGCTTGCTCCTAGTGACATGCCGTCACTGAAAAAAATATGCAAATTATTAGAATAAAAAGCTGTTGTTACGCCAACGCTTCCTGCTTCAGTACTGTGAAGTCAACTGAAGTCGTGATACGTAATATGTAAGTAGTATAAATAGAGACTACTTTTTGATAGTGAAAAAAAAACTATAGTATTTTTTGTTACATGTCAAATCAAAATTAAAGAGAATGTACATACATACTACACTAAGTAGGAAGTATTAGATTATAATATTATAATACCCTGTTGTATAGTGTGTCAATCAGATAAGATTTTAAGAAATAATACCATTATAATGATAACTTTCCAAACCAAGTAGAGTAGTAGGTAGAGCTATTTTTATTTATATCCAACAATTCGTAAGTGGATACGTATATAAATATTAAATATCTTTCATTTTCATTGAAGCTATCTTTGATTCTGTTAAACATATAACATTGTAATTACTATTTGATACGAGTATTTTATAATGTATGTAGCAAACACCACAAGTATACTCTAACCCATTGAATGTATCGAAAATCAAATGATTAATGAAAATTTGATATCAACTCTTGAACAAGAAAACTTTCACTGTCTTTATTTAAAAAATGGGACAAACGGAATAAGCTCTGCCGATGCCGTCGCAGGATAATAATAATGATAGCTCTCAGATATCTCATCTCAGATATTGTTGGATGTACCTACTGTTAGGTACCTATGTGTAATATTCATACAGTATCATACAGTATAATGTGGTAATAATCCAAGGGAAACCAATATATAACATATATTTCCTTGACAGCCCCGTAATGAGAGTATAATGTAGGTATCTCTATACATATTTAAAATACGCTTTTATATTTCAAGGCTATCTTTTAATTTATTCCTTGAACTGAAACTATCGTACGTGTATTAAAATATCTGCAGATTAATCAAGCACGCATTTTTATTCTAAGGAAAAAACACGTGAAAAAAAGATTGCTAAGGTATCACGTTTTTTTATCCATACAGCTATTTCGCTTATATCATAATATATGTCAGTAACTACAGTGGAACCTTCACCTTCTACAAGATAGTAATACAATTAACAAGATAAACTTAGCATTTACATTCGTTTGCAATATTTTCCTGTAAAGATACGTGTCTGCTGGATAAGCGAATTCTATATTTGTTGCGTGAAGCAAAACAATTGACAAACTGTTTTTTCCGTCAGGATAGGTTCCCTTATGTTTGATTTAGCATTTATGTGTATGGTAACTGGAAATAATAATTGAAACCAAATCCATTTGAAGAATCACAGCTAAAATACGAGTACTGTGTTGTAAATCGAGGCGTTCAAAGTCAATTAGTAAGGTAATTTCGAAAATGTGACACTCTTTCCAAAAGATTATAGCTTTAAAGCATTTACTGTTAGTAAACCAAATATCATAATCGCTACAAATAATAAAGCCGTCGAACAAAGTCTTACACCAGTCGTACATATGTAGCATCTAGTGATAATATCTATCTAGTGACGTCACTGTTCGTTCACACGGATCGTTTGAATAAAGTGTTTTTGGTTGCAACTAGAAATTGTGATTTTGAAATTGTCTTATAGGATTATTTATTTATTTTTTATAGTAGCTCACATACATACTGGCTTACCATAATGGCTTCCTTACACCTTATGGAAAGCTAAAGAAAAGCCCAAGTCACTGTGACAACGGGCAAGTAACTGGACAGTTACCTGTCAGTTGCCACCACCATGCCGGCCCAACCCTAACCCCCATGAGCTCCGGAAACCCTACTCACCGGCAGAAATACGACCTAAAGGTCATTTGACTGCGGTATTCCTCCTCGACTCGACTCTTTTAAAAACAGAAGTCTTAAAGCTATGCAAGACATTCAACACCACAAAGAGGAATAGGTTATGCGCCAAACACCTCGGGCACCGGGTTTCGGAGGACACCCCTATATTTGTGTCCGAACAATTAACTGCAAAGGGTGCACGACTTCATTTCCTGGCAAGAGATCTTGTCAAAGGTGGGAGATACAAATTCTGCTGGACCGCATATGGACGAGTCTATATAAGGAAATCGGAAAACTCCCCTATCATAACAATTAAATCTGAAGCCCAGGTGCAGCAACTCGTAAATAGTGATTGACTGACTAGTGAACAGTGCTTCGGTATAGAAATGTATTGTTGTTGTAGCCTTAAGTATCGATTGTTAATTTGTGCTTATTTGCTTGTCTGTATTAATTTTATGATATGTTCATTTGGCTCTAGGCCTATTAAAGCTGTATTAGCTTATTCACCTTATAGAAATACACATAATCACACATACACAAACTTACATAAACATTTACACAAACAAACACACAATACCTCACATATACAAACATGCATAAACATATATAAGTGCGTTAACATTTATTGCCTGCTTTCTGTTTTACTAAAGCTAAAATCTATTTATAGCACTCATGCCAGTACCTTCGCACATAATTATTATACTTTTACGTACGTAATATCTACAAGCTTAATTAATAAATATGACGTCAAATACTTATCTATGAAATTACGAAAAGTTCACCTACTGCATCTCAGACAGACACATTCACAATCTTTCTCATACAAGTATTTATGTAATAACACGGTATGTACGGAAAACCCGTTGCGCTCCATTCAAGTTACACTGTGTCCTCAATCTACCTACGTGCTATTTTTGTTATTATTATTAATCGAATATAACCCAAATAAAAATAAAACTGAACGAAATTTTTTAACATCTGAATATGAGTAATACGTTGAATACTTTGGACGAATTAGACAGTTCAGAGATTGCGCACTCATTTATGTGTGACATCGAAAACATACATACATCAATACATT
Organism: Conogethes punctiferalis; assembly: GCA_031163375.1. NCBI lineage: Eukaryota > Metazoa > Arthropoda > Insecta > Lepidoptera > Crambidae > Conogethes > Conogethes punctiferalis. The sequence continues at coordinate 9,232,196 of CM062082.1, forward strand.
CAAATAATCAATCCATTACGCTAATATCACAGAATATTAGAAGTGTCTATCAGAACTTTGATGATCTACAGGTGACGCTCGCTCATTTAAAATTTGATCCGAATTTTATAATACTAACCGAATGTTGGACTAATGAAAACAAAGCTATTCCATTCCTCCCCACCTATACCCTACATTACAGTACGAGATGTTTAAACCAAAACGATGGTGTAATTGTTTATGTTAAGGATGTCATAACAGCAAAAGTAAAGGAAATTATGACGGATGATGCATCTTGTATACAGATTGAGACCTCAGAGTGCACTATATTAGCAATATACAGATCACCTTCAAACACTAATGCGGAAAGATTTATTGATTCCTTAAACGTGCACCTAGAATCAATTAAATCTCATAAATGTATTATTATTACTGGGGATATTAATATTAACTTAATTCATGACGTGGATGAACAAAGTTATGTAAAGAAAAATAGACTTGAGTATCTTGATATGTTGAGTGGGCACAGCATTATGACGGGTCACAGCCTGCCTACGAGGGGTGATAACTGCCTGGACCACATCATGCTTAAACTGGACAGGAATAGGATGGCTGCCAGGGTTATTGTGTGTAACACATCTGTCACAGACCACGCTATGACCTTTCTAGATCTTTCATATGTAGGTATTAAATCCAAAACACAAAGAGTTTCATTAGTGACTGACTTTGATAAGGCGCTAAATAGTCTTCAAGCCAAAAATTTGACCCAGCTTCTTTATCTAAATGATCCAGATGAAATCACTAGAGGGCTAATAACTGTTATTACAGAGTCTTTACAAGAAAACTCGCGTGAGTCACGTATCCCTAAAAGTCGACGCGTAATTAAACCATGGATAACGCAGGGTGCCTTGCGTTGCATCAGGAATAGAAATGATATGCAGAAAAAACTCAAAGCTAACCCGCATGATGAGATTCTTGGTATTACTTACAGGCGCTACCGTAACTTCTGTAATAATCTGGTTAAGAAACTAAAACGTAACTATGAGAAACAACTGTTAGAAAATTCAGCTAATGATTCTAAACGCCTTTGGAAAAATATAAAAAGCATAACTAACATCAAACAGCATAAGTCTGATAACGATAGCCTTCTAAATATCAAGTCTACGTCAAATGAATCAGTTAAGCATGTCAACGATTTTTTTGCTGGTGTAGGGCAGAATTTGGCAAATGCCATTACGAAACTGACACCTGGTCAGAGGTCCATTCTTTCCCCCCACTTCTATAATGCTCGCACTCAGCTTGGCTCTTTTGTACTGCTGGATACTGACCTACGTGAAGTTGATGAGGTCCTTATGTCTTTGAAAACAGATAGTGCTCCGGGCTGGGATCGTATTCCGGTGAGGTTCCTCAAACTGGCTAGACAGAACTTGGTCCCGATCATCTGCCATCTTATCAACACGTGCTTCTCTAAAGGTGTCTTCCCAAAATTATTGAAACGTGCTGTTGTTACCCCGGTGCATAAGGGAGGGAGCAGAGATGATGTCAATAATTATCGACCTATATCCGTGCTGCCATCGCTATCCAAAATATTAGAAAAGATTATAAATGTACGGCTAGTCGGATACCTCACGAAATACGAAATTTTATCAGCTACACAATATGGTTTTCGACAAGGTAAATCTACCCAGGACGCAGCAATAGCCTTAACTTCTTTAATCACAGATAATTTGGATAGCGGAGGCAAATGCCTAATAGTGTTTTTGGACCTAAAAAAGGCATTTGACACTGTCTCTGTTCCCACCCTTGTGCAGAAACTGGAGAATATAGGTATTAGAGACATCCCATTAAATCTTTTTAGAGACTACCTGACGGGAAGGGAACACAGGGTGAAGGTTGGTCAAATTATGAGTGACAGTGCTGGACTGGAGTTTGGCGTTCCCCAGGGATCAGTTTTGGGGCCGACACTGTTTCTCGTCTATATAAACGAGCTTTGTAGTATGCACATCGAAAATACAAGAGTATTCTCTTATGCTGATGATACCGCCATTGTCATTAGCGGTGATACATGGGAAGCAGTTAAGAGGCACACCGAAACAACATTAGCTATTACTGCAATGTGGTTGAGACACAATTTACTCACCCTTAATACCGCAAAAACTAATTTTATATGCTTTAGTATTTATAGTAGGACCCAGCCTCCTCCAAATTACACTATTACTATACATAACTGTGGGGTTGCGCACAATATCACATGCACTTGTCCCAGTATAAATAGAGCACGTTCCACCAAGTATTTAGGAACCATGATTGATGAACGACTTTCTTGGCACCCTCAAGTTGACCTAGTTGCAAATAGAATAAGAAAGCTTATTTATATATTTAAAACCCTGAGATACTCGGCCAATAAACAGCTTCTTGATAAAATCTATGTTGCCCTCGCTCAATCGATCATGATTTATTGCATTCCGATGTGGGGTAGTGCGTCTAAGATGAAGTTCTTGGAGGTGGAGCGTGCCCAAAGGATACTCTTGAAGGTAATGTATTTCAAGAAACTTAGATTTTCAACTAACACCCTTTATTCAATGACAGATCTACTAACAATGCGACAGTTATATATTTTGCACACAATTTCATGTAAACATAAAACACTACAAATTGATAATACATTACTAACAAAGAGAAGGAATGACATGGTTGCAAAAACCAGTAAATGCAGAACACATTTTGCTAGGAATCAATACTGTCATCAATCGGCCCATTTGTATAATAAAGTCAATAAAATTCTTAGCATATATACAAAAACTAAATACGAATTCAGAAAGCTTTTGACAGACTGGTTTAAAACTTTAAATTACGAGGAAACTGAATGCCTCCTGAAATAGACAGTTAGGTAGATATTGTTTAAATGGTTCTTTCGTTTGGTTTTCTTACAGCAAGCAAGACAAACAGACACACTTATACGCATGTCCATACTTTCACACACACACACACGCACACGAGCACGCACACACACACACACACACACACACACACACACACACACCACTCACACACACACACACACACACACACACACACACACACACACACACACACACACACACACACACATATATAATTAGACTAAGTTTTCTTACTATTTTTCACTATTGTTTATGCCTTGAAGCGATTTTTTGTTATAGTATGTAACCTATGTAGCTACGGGAGAGTGGTTTCTCCTGGCACAAGTGATATCTCACTTAAAAGGAGAAATCTACCTCTAATAAATTAAGACAACCCAATGCTTTTTGTGAATAAATATTTTTTCATTTTTTCATTTTTTTTTTTTCATTCCTTCCCCGGACAGACATTGACATGCAGCCAGCATTCTAGCAAAGATTCGCTATGCCCTACCTCTCTTAAGATTGAGATCCTAACGGAGTGATTGTTTACCTTTGTTCTTATAATTATATATTGATATCGAACCAAAGATATACCTAGTCAATTAGCCTATTGTCTTGAATAATAATTCTTGTAACCAATGCGAACATTTTAGATTAGATGCTAACAGCATGAAAGTTTCTGCAATGTCTTTTTATTGCGTCTTAAAAATTATACCTAAGGTTGATTTCTTTGTAGCTATTTATTGTGAGCTCAATAAAGGAGTATTGAATTTGATGTCTTCCACCTTACAATGCGTTAACAGCCGTTTATAAGTAATTATTATGCAAAACAGCAAAGCTGTTGTTTTTTTTATTCTGTCTATTGTCATTTATATCTGCTTACGCATACCAAGTCTGTAGAATATTTCATTTCAGCGTCATTTATTCCTATTAGGCTTGTTTTCCTTCCACGCCAACTTCGGTTCCTGATATCTGTCAAGCGTACGAATATGCGAGTACACCTTATAGTTAGAGTTCCAAGAAGCACCGCACTGAACGCTGCACTGTCCTCAGCGGCAGATTGTCATTAATTGACATTACGTGCTTTATAGAACTAATGTATTATTGGTACGCTCGACCGAGTCTTAAGCCTAAAGGTTCCTACACACATGCCGGCGGCAATGCCGCCGGGTTATGCCGAGCGGCTATGCCGAATACCGTGGAGACCTTTATCATATGCCGCCGGGTGCACGGCGGCTTGGCCGGCGGCCTTTAGGCTTTTAAGACTCCTATGCTATTGTTTTAGGAACAATCCCACATTGTTTTTAATTTTGGTTCTATATTTTCTATTTGTTGTTTCTAATAATGGCTACAATATAATTCTCCTTTTACTAATCCCAAAAATATTACCTATATGTATAGAATGACGATCACTTCTTATTTTCAAATAACGAGTAATTTTTCAAATTCGATCGCTCGAAACATCGACACACATAATTATTTTGCTGAACTTTAGATTGCGTTTTTTCATAAATACAAGCGCTAGCAAATACATGTAGAACGCGCATTGGTTGAATCATTATCATCATTGTCCTATTGCAATCCACTACTGGACATAGGACTCTCCAGTTGTTCGCCACTTTGGACAAACGTCTGCAGAATTTACCCATGATCGCCACGCTGGACAGGCGGGTTGGCGATCGCAGGGCGTAGCTTCTCACTCCGATGACGCTGCTGCTCGTATTGGTTAAATACGCAGACTGAACTGACGTTTTAGCGCACTCTTAAGACATCAATGTATCACATTTCTTAAGCAAAACATGAGAAAAATATCTTCGCCTAGCTTCTTCCCGCCAATACGATAAGCAGTCAAGTGGACAGCTAATCTTAATGAAGTGGAGATGTTTTTAATAAGCGCCGCGTTACCTGAGCAGTTTTCCTGCTTCCTTGACTCCGTATATGGAGCATTCGTGCAGAGGTCCCGTGTGGTTGGCACGTCTGCATAGCGATAACAGGATCTGGAACTCGAGGACGTGGGACACGAGGTACCTGCGAATGATATGGTTTCGTTAAGTTGGTACTTCAACGCTACGGTACAGAATTTTCCCTACTAGTGCTTTGCTGCATCAGTCACCAATAACTATGAGAGTTTTGAAGTGAAAGTATGACCTTGGAAATGAAAAACAAAATACGTTTATGTATTAACAATCATAAAAATAATATGTTACAAATTAAAATCCGTATTGAAGTTAAACATAAAATGTTATTATTCATTCGCCTTTCGATCATTCTCGGCTTTTACTGTTATCTTTAGATGCCATAGTCAAAATGACAGAATTCGCAAAAAAATAAATTCTGTACGTGGCAGATTTATAAAGATATTTTTTTAGATTATACAAGTTCGTCCGTGTGTGGAGTACTGTTCTCATCTCTGGGACGGCTCTGCAAAGTACCTATTGGAGGCTCTCGACAGGTTGCAGCGACGTGCTATCCGTATTGTTGGGGATCAAGAGGTAACTAAGACCCTAGAACCTCTTCAATTACGTAGAGACATTGCCAGTCTTAGTGTTCTCTATCGTCTTTACAATGGGGAATGCTCCGAAGAGTTATTCCAACTCGTTCCTCCGTCTCCTTTCCTCTCCCGAACAACACGTGCTGGACAGCGTTGTCATCCGCATACCATACAGACAATAGTGGCGCGCACCAAGAGGTTCAGTTCCTCGTTCCTGCCCCGTGCCATTAAGTCATGGAATGCCCTTCCAGCTCATGTATTTCCTTCCTCTTACAATCCTGGGTTCTTTAGGCGGGGCGTGAAACGGCATCTCAGTGGGCCTTCAGGGTAAGGGCGACAGGCGCGGTGGGTATGCCCTATTGTGCCTGTCGACCTTACATTTGGACCTCACGGCCGCTTACCATCAGGTGAAGTGAGATCATCCTGAATGCTCTTTTTATAAAAAAAAATTAAAAAAAAGCATGTAAGTATAAACGTCGCTGGTTGGTGAGCGGCCCTGGCTCTCTTTTCTTCTACGTACACAACTACAACCAACTTTTCAAGACTCTCATTTCTTCTATACATACTTAGATAAATTCTATACGTACTGGCTTAAAATACACTTAATAAAGCTGGCTAATACAGTATTATGCCATGCTTAGTCCATTTAATTCAACACCATGTCAATATAGAATTCATTTGACCCCTATCTACATACGGTTCCATATAAGACCTTGGAAGAACCTACGGTCACGTATGGGCTGTTGTCATTAAGGAAATGAAACTTTCCATGTTTAGTATTCGTCGTGACTTCCATATAATTAATAATTTATAATAGATTCGTTAACGATCCCTGGTTATGGCCACTGTGAACTGATTGACAGAAGAATTTATAAAAAAACAAACTGACCCGGCAGACTTTGTGCCACCTTTTATTCACAGTTTAAACTTTCCCTGGACTTCGAGCATTTTTTTTAATCTTTTTCTTTTATATGAACCTTCTCCTGACTATAACAAAGACAACAAAAAAAGTGTTTTAAACTTCAAAATACCTAAGCTTCCTCACACGCGTATAATAGTGCAATTAATTAATTATAGATTTACTCCTGTGGTTCCTATCTGTTATTAAATTAGGAACATTGTAGGTACATTAGGTATGTTGATTTTTGGAGATAACCTTTCGCGGGGCAAGGTCGGCATATTCGAAAAGACAAAACTTATTTACAGGTGTTTATAGATCGCATACAGTACATACCTACTTCATTTGTAAATCAATAGATTAGGTATGTACATTGTACAGTAATAATTTTGATTAGTATTTCAACCAAGGTTTTTTAGTACATTAAGTATTAATAACTAAAGGTTTCTTAAATAACATTTTCTAAGAAACACCTTTTGGTACTGGTTCAAATATTACTTGAAACCGTAGTGGAAAGATCTCGTAACCATTAAAATTTATGTACTACCTAGTATTACTACTACTGATGAAATCGCAGCCACAGCTTGAGATAACCGTAAAGCGCCTCCTTGTATAAATACAATTTGAACGGTATTATTTTAAAACCGAAACTAGTTTATTATGCTATATAGCTCATAGCTCATATTATGTCTCCACCCCAGATCATTGTATTCCTTCCCATGATCTGATCCTCCCATTTGTATGTGTGTATGCAATACACCGTAAGTGGGTTAAATAACCGTACGAGTAGGTATATAGGAATTTCAAGCTTAGATAAACCAAAGATTTGGACGATAAAAGTTTTGAATAAATCCATAAAGTCATGCACCTTCCCTATTCTGAGGGTTAAGGATCCCCGATAGAATAATCGAACTAATTACTTGTCAGTTGCCCTTAAACTCCTTCACGCCATGATGAAAGAATGCTTTATCAAAGAAAACGTAACATTCTGTTTTTTATATGCGATGGACGGCAGACAAGCATATGTGATGTCTGATGTTAAGCAATGAACACCGCCCATAGACACCCGCAACTCAAATCGAGTTCTGGGGTCGCTGCCGGCCTTTTACATAGGAGTACGCTCGTTTCTTGAAGGTTCCCAATTAGTAGCTGTTCAGAAAGACTGTTTCCTACAAAATTTCGTCTCCCAACTCAAGGCCAAGGCTCAATGCTTTACTACATTTCTTCGTACTGTACAATGTACAGCTATAGCAGAGTTACTAGTGTTCGTAACAACTTACGTAATATACTGGACGTGGGACACGACGTGGTACTTCGCCGCTGGATCCAGGTCACTCTCATTCCTCGGCACTGGAGGTGATACTCCTGTCTCGTTCATCCTGAATTGTAAAATATGGGTATTTAAATAAATGCACCAGCTGTTAATGGTGATGGTAGAACACGAGACCTTTTAAGCTAAAGCTCAATTTTTTATAGAGACACAGGATAGTTCTCCTGATGGAAACCTGATGATGATTAAGCTTACCTACATTTATAACACTAGTTTAAAAAGTTTAAGCTAAAAGACCAATTAAAAATATTGGCCAAGCTGGTCTGACACGTGATGGGAATCTTGGTTTTCAAACGGGTACCACAGCACAGCCAAGCTTGTAAAAACAAATCACTCTTATTTAATGAAGCACTGTTTAAGTCTATACAACATTATACAATTATTTCCTAGAAACTACCTACACTAATTGAAATTAAATCCTAAATGAATTCGTACTGCGAGGTCATTTGTAGGGTTCAGCAATCAAAGGATAAAAACGAGACCCTAGACAGCGGTCTAGGGTCAGCGGCCCATCTGTGTATTCCGTACCTACTAGACAGGCTCCTATATGACAAGAAATAATATTTATAAAATAAATATTTAAGCTAAGCTCCGATACAAGAAACCCGATTTTATTTCTGTTTGCTGTATGTTAATAATGACAACGGGTAGCTTGAAATGGACTTACATATTAATTTTAAAAATAAATAATTTCATATAAATAAAATAAGGTGGTTCCTACGGTACAGCATCATTTGTGCGCGAGTCCGACTCGCACTTGGCCGGTTTTTAACCTTATAGTTTAAATCTTAGTTCAAGGGGAAAAGATCACGGCCAACGTGCAGTAATTTGGCGACAAATTTTCCTATGCCTGTACCTATTAAAAACAAATATTTTTTTTCACATTTTTGTTTGTCTATTAATAACTTTTCCTACTACGAGTATTTCTATTAATAGATTGGCATTGTGTTTGTATAGATACTAACTATAAATTGGGTGCCAATTTCTTTAGAAACGTTGATTCTGAAACCTCACAAATTTTTTTACGATGTGCCTCCAAAATCATTGTCACAACTATGCTGAACTGTAGAATTATTCGGGCTATAGGTACTCGTATATACCAGACCTACGTTACCAAACAACATAGATCTCTCCCAGAGAACGCCAACCACCCCGTTTTTTTTTAAACCGGGAAAAATGCTATTACGCATTCCCGCCGTTCGGAACGACGGGATATGTATGTGGGACTCACGCCGCTCTCAAAAAACGGAAGAGTCCCTGCCTCAGGATGGTAGGAGGTAGGGAATACCCACTAAAAACCCCGGCTCCTCCATCAAGCACCTTTAGGGTGGTGTCACGGAACCATCTCGATCCTAGGCAATATGCATCCTCAGCCAGCCGTCGCTCACCGCGTTTGAGGTACTAAGACTTAGTTTACTAAAACAAGGTGTCGTTCTCAATACCCTTCTATTCCAACGTCTATCGGAGCGCCTGGAGAAATAACCTGCCCATTTTCACTTCAATGCACATTTGCACACTAAATATTTTGTACCTTAGATTCCACCAATGCTGATTCCAGTTCTCCAGACTGCTATTCCCGAAAACGTCCCACCGCCATTTATCCAGAACGTAAGCGTAAGCCATCAGTGGAAACTTTTCAAGAGCGACCCACAGCAAATGGTTCAAGGTCACTTCAGGACCTGTGTCCATTTTCACCAAGTCTAGACTCTTCAAGTGTGTAGGAGAAGTCAGTTGTACAGCTACAATATCTGATATGGCGTCATGGAACGCTGGAAATTTTTGGAAGGAATATTAAGAATTTTTGACAAAAAGATATCGTTCGAATTTCAAGTAGGTAAGGTTTTCGTACACTCAGCGACACACCTGTGAAGCGATTTTCGCGTTGTGCGATCAGTCATTGATTTTCTGAACACATTTCTAATGAAATGAAAACAGGTACCTGGGTTAGGTCCATCTCTATACAAAGGCGGTAGATTTCTATAATGCTTAAAGTACTGTACATGGCCCAAAAGACGAGCAGCGCGTGAAAGCCCCACTACTACATCAATCACTTTTTCGCCACACCATTTGATCCTGAAAAACATTAAAGTAAAGATTTACTTAGATATTTTACTATGGACTTTGCCCAGGTTGCAAAAAGGTTTAACGTTTTTTTTTTTTCTTATCTTAATTTCAACTTTTTTACACCTGTGGTTTCATTCCCATGTCAAAGTCTTCATTGGAGATATAAGAAATAGTCTTGTTCTTCTCTTCTAATCTGTTTCTTCAATTTTATCATTCCTTGTTTCCATAAACCGTGCAATACCATCTTATACAACTATTATATTGTTGAGTACTTACTTATAATTAACACCGTCACACATATCATGACTTGATGGTAAACAATTAGCAGTGGCCATAGTCTCCTTAATATCATGATAGGAATCCTTCGCAGACTCAAATCCAAGGGACTGGTGGAACTCATCCACTGCATCGAAAAGTGTTTTGGATGAAATGGTTTCATTCTTAAGGAGATGTGGTCTGATGTGCTCAGGATATATTGCAACTTTAGAGTAGATTGCTTGCCATTCTTGCGCCCACAAATTGCCTGGAAAATAACGTTTGGAGTTGTATTTGTGAAACATTGCTCAAACAATTGCTAAAGGCGTTATGAGACATCAGACTTGACATTTTCGTATTATGGTAAGAACAAAACGTATTATGTTAAAATATGTTATTTCGTATTATGGTAAAGGGATGTAAGGGAGCGGCCTACCATCTTTTCGCTCCAAGCCAACCTCACCTGCCCGTAGTGCATCCTGCCGAACAACAAACGAGGCACTGGCAACCGACTGGTGGCGGTCTAACCATCACAAATGAAGGCGTAGCTGAATACCACAGGCCGGTGACGGGCAGCAGCGTCACCGGAGCGACAAACTACGCCCTGCGATCGCCAACCCGCCTGCCCAGCGTGGCGATTATGGGTATATCCTCCAGAAGTTTATCCTATGTGGCGAACAACTGGAGAGGCCTATGTCCAGCAGTGGACTGCAATAGGTTGTTGATGGTTGATGATGATGAAGGACAAAACCCACGATTCCAGGTTGAGGGGTCAGGTCAATTTAGAAAATTTTATATTGGGTTTAGGTGTTCTGGGTTACGCACTCCTAAGGGATACACACAGCAAGAAAGGGAACAGTGATGTTCATTATATTCCGTCACTGCAGAGAAAAAGTATATAATAAGTAGGTACCCACCTAAAATATGAGCTGGAATCAGATTGTCATTAGTTTTGAAGTACTCTTTGTAAAAATTTCTCAACTTCCCTCTAACATAATCGTGTAAAGAGTCGTATAACGGCTTAATTTCGTGCCAAAGCCTGTCAACTGTATCCACAAAATTGTCGTCTTCAAAAGCATAACGCCACATATCCCCAGCATCCATAAAATTCTCTGATTCCGCTACTCTGTTCATACGAATGACATAGTCCTTGAAGATAGGCCGAATTTTCTTCCCTGTTGTATCCCGGTACGCCTTCCAATAGTGTGCTAGTTCATTTGTATCATTGCTTGTTTTGAAAATTGCTATAATATCTGAAAAAAAATAAACAAATCAGGTAAGGTAAGGTTCAAAAACCCATCAACCCATTTTTTACTCATAGTTGCAACAAAATAATGGGCAGAACAATTGGTATGCCGTTGATACAGTTATGCGTTTAGAATTACGTAAATGAAGCTTGTTAATTAACTGATAAAAGCGACACAGTTTTATTAATTAAGAGGTGATGGTATACTACTATTTGGTAGTGATATGTCTTCTGAACCAAGGGTCTGGGTTAGATCTGCACTAAGGACAAAATATTCATGTGATTAATATGTACTTGTTGTCTGGATGTTAATACATATTATTTGTATTTAAGTTCACAATTGTTCGTTGATTCGGCCGTTGTTTCAATAACACAAATGCTTACTTACTTACTTACTTTAGGCGAAGCAGTTTATGTGGTGTTGTCTGATAAAATAAGGGGTAATAGGGGTCAACCTATTACACCCCCGTGTCTGCTAATGAAGAAAAGGTTTGAGAAACCTTAGGTGTCATCTTAGTCATTCAGGAAAGGGATATTAAAAAAAAACTTGTTGACTACAGTTTATACTCAGTAGTAGTTTCCTATACAGAATACGAGTAGACGTACGCATCAGCTCACTTTCATTTTAAATGTGTAGGCATTTTTTCAAAACAATTGGTGAGTGACCTATCTATTACCTCGTGTAATTGTATCAGGATTCAGGACTGCAAAAAACTATTCTGTAACTTATTGCTAAGTTCGTTCGATTACAAAATAATGTAAAGAGACGTTTAATTTAACTAACCACTCATTGTTCGGACTGATTCTTCGGAATTACACGTCGTAACGTTATAAGCACAGACGGTCACTCTGCTCCAAATCCTCTGCATTGTATCTATTTCTTCTCTTTGCTGTGAAATAGAATGATTACAGTTTTAATATAAATTCGTACTAAAATTTAAGTGCTTATTCACCTCTCGTGTGGAGGTGATTTTATTAGCACCTATCATCAAATTTCTGGATATGAAATTTTTATTCCTTTAATATGTGCTACGTAACACCCAACACGTAAGTGCAACTTAAATAACTAATTCATCAAACACCTCCAAAACATAAAAAATACTCGTCCTCCTAATCTCCTTATCATTGTAACCTAGTAAAATTTTAATATTTTTAGGGAGCATGAAGGTTGTTCACACGATAGCGAAATAAATTTACAGTCACGTTTCTGAAGTAATTAATCTTAGAGTACAAGCAACTACGTGCTGTGACTTCCATTCTATGAAACACTTAAACATTGATAGGGTTTCCTTCACCTTTGTTTTGAAATTGAATTTGCAGTAGATATCACTAAAACTGTGTGACCACCAAAATAAATGTGATCGATCAACAGCCTTGGTTCGTCCACTGCTGAAAGTTGGCTTTCATTAATTTGCGCCACATCTCTTTATCGTGGGCTTCCCCCATCCAGCCAAATAAGTAAGAATTTACGTAGGATATTATACAAAAACAATACAAATAACCTTGCTTTGGGGCATCTGAACATTGGTTCCACGCTCTTTGATAATTCGTAACTTCCTTTTCAATTTAGGGTCATTCATGATCTCTTCATCGTTTGAATATTTTTTCTTTAAAATATTCCAATACTGTTTTTTAATCTCATCTTCCTCTGCAGCTATTCGTACCTGTAACATTAAAAGTTTAAAAACACATCTTATAAAAATAAAGTTTTATTATAAAGCTGTTAAGATTTTACCATTCTATTCTTTTTTCCTTCATTATTTATATCAGTGACGTAAGACCATAACGCTTGCTGGGATGTTTTACAAATATCCAAACTCAATTTGTCCATTTCATCCATAAATGATTCCAATGTCATGTTCTGTTTGTCCATGTCATCCAGTTTTGATTTAAAACTTTCAACCTCATCTTTCTTAACTATTATAGAATTAGGGTCTAAGATCGTCTTCATAGCGTCGTCTAAAAATTTCTTATCCTTCTCCTCCAGTTCTGTTTCTATTTCGTGTCCGCTTTCGTCCGACTGCTCCATTGTTTTGTTTGTTTTCGGTAAGTTTTTGTCATCAGCTGACATATCTGATGTTGGGTTTGCTGGAAAATGCACGGCCATTGTCACCGCGAACGTTGCGATAAACGTAATTTTCTGGAACAATGCGTGTGAAAACATAGGTACATAGGTTGGTACCTACACATTCCTTAACGGGTGGTCTCGTTAAGAAATATGCATCTTCTTACCTCTAAAAGGTAAGTATAATATTTACTAATATTTACTAGCCCGTTTTACTGAGATTTTATAACATCAGTCTAAAAGTCTCTTATACTCGTATTAAACACTTTTTGAATCAATGTGAAAACCAAAGTGCAATATGCTTAGGGATCGCTCTAAAATATAACATGTAGATAATAATTTATATTATTATTTCTACAAGACCAACCAATTACTTATATATTAATGTAACCAAATATTCCATACATCATCGCATATCTTTTCCTTCTAGGGGCACAAATTAAAACAGGGTATCCATTATACTTAAGTACAAATGAAACTCCGTTAATAAAAGTGTATCCAGCAATGTTAACCCATACATGGCTTGAGTCAGGTGATGATTTACAAAACATACCTTCGTTAACGCAATTGTTATGTAAATTAAGTCGAGAACGCTTAAACCTATCTAATTGTCCGCTGTTAATTACATTCCTATTCTCAGTAACAAAAGACGTTTTGATGACAGGATATGTTACAGAGATCCTTCGTATAGTGTTCGCGATATCATAGTGATAACAGTAAGGGACAATGATGCCTACATAAGATCTACCGTCACGAGAATACAATTTAACAATAGTCCTGCCGTCATTAAATAATGGCCACATCCTTAGTACCTATACGTACTTACTTGCCCATTTACTATGTTGTATAAGGTAACTGCTAATGTTGTTGCTGTTTTAATGTGTTCTTTATAATAATTCATTGAAATTCAGCAGGTCGCATTCTAGCGGCCCAACAGTTCCAAACTTATCTTACTCTTCATCATCATCAGCCTGAAGACTTCTACTGCTGATGATAAACCTTTTATTTTGAGCTATTTTTGGGTATCCTACATACAATGGTTTTTTGCAACCTTGAGAAAGTTGTAGGGCCATCTGATAAGGGCCGACCCCTACTTTTCCAAGTCAGCCAGTAAATGTTATACATACTTTATTAATGTTGAATGTATTAGGTAGCAATAGGAGCAAATGGCCAAATTCGGCTACGAAGAAAAACATAGGTTTTCTCTTTTTCTTCGTAGCCGAATATTGTTTTTGAAATAATATTACTTGAAAGATTACACAGTTCCATTGCGGAAATAAAAAAAATATAAATCAATAAGTCCTAAAGAGATTTATGCAAAAAAGAACACCTTTAAAAAACAAGAACTTTAGACTAAATTAAATTCTACTGTCTCTGCCAAATTAAACAGCAATTATGTATCCTGCATTGCTTGAAAGGTTAAGGATAAGTAATGATTGAAGTAGATTTAGAAAATTTTCAAATCCAAACCCGGAACTCACCTACTGTTTTCTTATCAAGGAGGTTCGTTAGTTTTACGAGTATACTATTGTGCTATTGCTACTCAACAACTTTTTCAAATCTCAGAAGTAGGCAACTGTTTAATAATACCGTTTCCCACACGTCGTTATCGACTTTACACATTTCGCTTATTAACAATAGTATGGCAATTGAACCAATGGTTGAATGTTAGGCTTTGTTTATCTTAAAGTTAAGTGATTAGCTTACAATAGTTTGCCCCAAATGACCGCCTAGTCTATTTTTATTTTATTCAAGACAGAGGAGGCTAACAGTCCTGAACGTCACCTGGTAAGGGAGCACTTCAGCCCATCGATACCGCAACACCAGAGGAATCATGAAGTCACCAGAAGTTATGTTGTGTTAGCTCACTTTTCGAAATTCCCTACCATTCGGAAAAATCGCAGCTGGAAGGTGATTTCAAAGAACCTTTGCACGTGGGAAAAAAAATTGCGCGCAAAACATACTATAGAAGACATAAACTATCAATATGATAAGGATAGAATCTTGAATTGGTACGAGGTATTTACATCATACAATTACGCTGCAAAAATACCAACATACACTTTATAAAGCAATGCCTTACTTAAAGGCAGCCGCGACATGCCCAAAAAAATATTGTTGGAAACAAAACTTTTTTTGTCTAGGAATCTGCTTGCATTTTTTTTTATGACAATGCTGTGTCACTTAACTACTTGCCAGAAACAGTTCACATTCAAAGTTCAGTATCCCAGTTAACACTTTTGTACACCTTAACAACTCTGCCAGTAATGCTCTTATTATGTATTAACTTATCAGTAATCATAATCAGCCTCTTGCAGTTCACTGGAGCGCTGGACATAGGCCTCTTCACTTTGCTCGATCCTGGCCTTCTCCTTAGCCATCCAGCAATCATCCAATGTTTTAGATACTGACCAAGATATTTTGTAGAAATGAATGGATTCTACAAAATATCTTAGTCAAGTTCAAATATTCTCACACTCATTTAGGTATTGGCCGGGGCCTCAGTAGTCAAGTCATTATTCCACAACAGTACGCATTCACCAAAGTAGGTAGGTACTTATTGAGTACCTACTTTATATTATAGAGTACAATTTACCTGTACTTACAAGGTGCATCGCACGGCATTACCTACCGCAATGCCTTAAATGAAATAAATGTCACGAAGAGTATATTATCAAAATTTTGAAATATTTGTGTAATGTTTAACAACAAGCACTTTGACATTATAGTTATAATACAATACTATATTATAGTTATAAATATATTGCAGTCTAACGCTTGCATGTACAGGTTGTTCTATATAGTTTAAACCCAGGTCGAGTTACTCATATCAAGTGACCACGACTCGCATGTCATGAATAAGAATTAAATTAATAGCTCAGTCTTTTTTATTAGGTTTCGCTTACATAAAGACCCAAAATGTTATTTAAAAAGTTTTACTTTCCACATCTTGTTTTTGTTTTCAAGTTATACCGAACTACATATTTATAATACCTATCTCTTTTTATTTTATTAAATGTACCAAATAAATGGTTTCCTTTCTATTTTTATGCCAAAATAGGTATTTTAACTTCAAGAAGAAGTATTGACGATTTTAAATTGTGTTATTGGTGGTCTTATATCTCCTATCTTCAATGAAGACTTGATTATTTCACTTTCATTGACATTATATAAACATGCTTGTAAATACATCATCATCATCATCAGCATCTAACAGTGCACTGCTGGACATAGGCCTCTCATTGTTCGCCACTTTGATCGATCTTGTAATACGAGTATATAAAATTTAGTAAAATACAAAAATACCTACAAACGCAGCCATCATTAAACAGGAACAGTCCAAACGATACTCGACACAGCACCAACTACATCTTCGTTAAAATTCACCTCTAAAACACAATAAATCTGTACGCGAGCCCGACTCAAGACCCGTCCACTGTTTGTGAATATTGTTAACTGTTTGCTCGTTTTGTGGTGGATTTTTCAAATTGCAACAATCGAATGGTTATTTTGTTTTGAAAACGTGCACAGGTCGGTTGCGCGCGCGCATGTGCGAGTAGCAATTGTTGTCGCATCGAAATGCCTCACTCGATTCAATAGGAGCGTTCTCGTGCGACCGGACGTGGCTCCTAACACCTTATTATCATCCTTTGTTATCAATTAACTCTTTGATTAACAAATTAATGGATGTCTATTCATAACATTGGATCGTTCCTTATAGCGTATACCTATATGAACCGGTCGAAAGGGTCAATAGAGGTTTTTCTGTGTAAAAATTACTCAGTGACTGCACTGGAATAGGCTGGCGGTGATATCCCCCAGTGCATCGGAAAGCGCGTTAAGACGTTTCCTGCTAGCTTCTTTGATTGGTCAGGAGTGTAGACTACTACTATCTACTGACCTAATAATCCATATACAAATAATCCAAATATGTTTTAATCAAATACTTACATACAAACGCGTTGTACGCTATTTCGATGGTTATATGTTTAATAGCTGTCGTTTAGTATCCTTGATTAGATTTTAGTCAGGACAAGTACTGTTTAGATCTGACATCTCAGTAACATTTCAACAAATTCCTGTGACAATATAGACA
This sequence comes from Conogethes punctiferalis, assembly GCA_031163375.1. Taxonomy (NCBI): domain Eukaryota; kingdom Metazoa; phylum Arthropoda; class Insecta; order Lepidoptera; family Crambidae; genus Conogethes; species Conogethes punctiferalis. The sequence continues at coordinate 9,249,502 of CM062082.1, forward strand.
ACATTACCTAGCTACGTTTTAATGTGTAGTGGATTGTCCGGTAAAAATATGATCCAGTTGACATTCAAACCGTTTAGATTACCAGTTACAAATAAGTACATAGGTAGCACAGATAACTATTTGTGGCGCATACCACACATCAAGCAACTTACATCTGACAAATTTGGCAGATGAAGTGAATTTTAAATTTTAATAAGACCTGTAGGTACATTTACTACTTAAGTATTAATTAAATCCTAACATAACCGAGACAGTATATAAATAAAAGACTGTGAAGCAGACTGTCATCGCTGCACAGCATGAAGACCAATCCAGTGACTCCTGATTTCAGAGTCCCACCTAGATAGCTGTGTTCAGAATGCTGCCAGTGTAGCCATGCAAACGCTACAGCAGGAGCATCTCTTCCTGATGCTGACATAGAAGTCATCAATATTATGCCCTTGCAAATATATCCGTCGCACTGCAGAAACGCGGCGGAATAGCTAAACCCAAGACATGCCAAGTCGGACTACACAGCGCACCGAACCAAACTGGTTTTTAAAAGCATCTAAGTATTCTCTGAATCCATTATTATATTTCACACGCAAAACCCCATATGGCGTCCCTATGATTGGCTTTGATCATGTAATTGCAGGGCTATTCTACTAGGTCATGACTAAACTCAAGCGCTGGATTAAAAGGTGCGTCATGGGATCGGTTACTGAAGGACTTTTAATAAATTGATGTACCTAGTAAGGTCTATTTTTGAACGCAACTGATCATTCACGTTTGCTATTGACCAACTTAATAAAGATATAAATAAACTTGTTAAAGCTAGGCTATCTCAATCATACTCGTAAGAGTCGACTTAGGGACTTCTTGAGATTTTAGCTTCTCAGCCGGTGGTAGGTTTTACCAGCCTTTCTAACAAGCACCTTGAACTGGGCGAAATCCCTGAGATGTGATCTTTGGTTACGTTCAGGATCTGTCAGTATACTTGTATCCTACATGCCAAAAAAATACAAAAAAATGTGATTGATTTTATTCTGAACAACACCTTACAAATTCTACACATTAATTACAGAAATTGGTACATAATAATTTTCTTAATTTAATTAGAATGACTTTTTAATATAGTTGCCAATATTTGGGCACCAGCTTGGTCAATATCCTGGTAGCCGTATGGTTCTAAGGCTTTCTTGGATCGCTCGAACCATTTCATGACGTTGTCATATTGGCTGAAGTCATATTCAAAAGCCTGAAACAGAATAATTATTGAAGTTATTATTATTGTCATCTTTAAGACAACGTAATAAAAGCATTGAAAAGTTAAGTCAAGTAAAACTTAAGTCTTTGTTATAACTACATAACAACAATTCTACTGAAACGCGATTATTTATTAATTTCATTTTCCATAATATAAGGAAACTGTTAAGTTCATTTTCCTTATATTATGGACCTTGTGGTGATATTTTAGTGCATTTAGGTACTTAAACTTGAGGAACTTGGCTAACGCGCTCTCGCTAAATACGCTAACGCTATCTATTGAATTCAATACTCTGCTGATGCCATAGTAGCCAATTCAGAAGTTCGTGAATTCTGCCCTTAATTATATAATTCAGTCACTTTAGTATGCTCCGCTGACCTATTTGTATAAAATGAATGAACGGGTTTGATATACTTATTATTGCATTAAATTTCACTTTAGCGACACAAAAACAACGACATATTTGAATTTTTGATCAAATTTATAAACGACTAGGAAACTAGTGCCTCATTACTCTTACCTCCAAATTAGTGAAAGTGACAATGATGGTTATATCAGCGAGAGTGAGATTGTCACCAGCCACGAAAGCTTTCCCTTCCAGCATGGTGTTAAGCCAGCCAATCGCTTCGTTTAGTTTATTAGCTTTCTCTTCATCCATCTTACTGCCATGAAAGATCATGGGTCCCTGTAAAAAAAAAATATTTATTATGTGTGTCTTTTCTTATTGTCGGTGCTTGGCTTGACGCGCTCCCGCGTGGCTCGAATTTAATAAGTCCCTTTAAGATAGTTAATTAACCTTATTTATTTCACGTATTCGTACGTGGTTTTCTTAGGAGCTTACATACAACTGTCTTCATTTACAGTAAGCAATTTATTAACCATGGTGCGTAGATTCTCTGAAATCGTTGTACGCCATCGGCATATTAGCTCATTTTCCATAGCAAATTAAGGATTCTAATGAAACTATTGAATATAATAAAGTGAAGCAATAGAAAATACAGCGACAATCAACCTATACTTACTACGAGTATATTTATTTGTCCAATTTCCACAAACAATATTGAACTAAGTATTTCTCAAAAGAATAGACTCCGATAATAGATATCCAACACGTCATTTTCACATATTTGAGTACCTTTATGTAGACTCTTGTGTGCAATGTCGGTGATCTCGATATTCTTTTTATGCACATTATTAATATGACAATATAAGGCACTTACGTAAAGGTTGATATATCTCATGAACAGCGTCCCAAGATCGAAGTTCAGTCGCTGATCCACTACCGCTCTTTGACGTGGATTTTTGGGATATAAGGAGTCATCTTTTCCATATGCATTCGCCATGTAGGTCAGAATTGCCCGGCTAAAACCAAAATATCATTAAAATCATCAATATAAAATTGAATGCACTTCAGTTAAATTTTTCTTTAAAAATAAATACCTATTAAGCTTTAACAGTTCTGTTAAGCAATAAATATGTAATTCCTAGTAGAAATAAAGCCGTTGGTAAATTCTATCAAAATTTACACTTTTCTGTACCTATACAGTTAAGATGTAAGTAATTAAGAACTTGGCTCTTTGAGACCTTATTTTCTAACTATTGACTGGGCAATGCTAGTCTTGGTAATATTTGCTATGAAATTATTTAAGCAGAATTTCAACGTATACCTAAAACAAGGTTTTGATAAGATTTGTGTTGTAAATCTTCCTAATACATTTTATTTTATAAATTTCCTGTTACTTTACCTTTCCCACAAGATGAATCCACTGTCATCCATGGTAGGAATTGTGTGTTGAGGATTAATCTGAAAATGCGAAATTAATAAAATACCAGTGGAAATACTAATAAATCATTCTTACTCTCTACAAACTTCTGGGTTTGCCAATCTTTTCCAAGATTTTCCGCAAGTCAAATTAGGTATTTAAAGTATCATTTTGTCACATTTTTACGAATGTCTAATGCAAAATGTGCTCGTAACATTATTTATAATAGTACCGTTTACTGATTTACAGACATCAGATATATTCTCACGAAGAAAACTAAAACATGACTGCAACTAGCACTACGAAACGTCAATTTCTAAGGTTGTAGAGGCACTTACGTAAAGGTTGATATATCTCATGAACAGAGTCCCAAGATATACTTATAGGATAGTTTGCGGCTCGTATTATGATAAACTTGTTCTACGAACATCATTTATTATTTATCCATCAGACAAATGCATTAATTACCTAAAATCATTTTCTTACTTTTATGAAATCTGGTAACAAATGCTCTCCTTCCATAAGATTGGTGACCACGAGCTCCAGGTCTATTCCCATCATTTTGGCGGCCATCATAACTGCCCGGCAAGGTGGCGATGGTGGCAAATAGTATAGCTTGATGGGTTGTGTAGGCATTTTGCTTTTCGAACGGGCTACGGCGTTGCTGCAATGCAAAAAGGTTTAGTTTAAGATCACGAAATATCGAGCGCCTGATACTACTACCACCACCACTCTGTGTAAATTTCAATGGAATAAAGTATTATAGAACTAGATAAAACAATAATAAATTTGATTGAAAATCTTATTACCTAGTACCAGTACAATTGTTTGTATTTGTAATTAATTACCTATACCCAAGCCTATACCTAATCATCGCGCCATTTTGCGTGAAGAAATTCTTCGTTAGAAATGTAGACTGAAACCGGAATTGCTATTTATTTACAACAGGATTCATATTTAATATTTCTTGTACGAGCAGTTGCACCGAATAATTTCTTCTTTCTTTTAATGAAAAGCGTAAGTGAAGCCCAAGTCGCTGCGGCAACGAACAATTGCTTATAAAATAGAAAAGGAATATTGTCACCACGCAGCGTCATCAAAATTGATAAAAATATGTACCTCATTTTACACGAAGCAATTGCACGACTGAAAGACCTTAGTACTTTGCGCAAAGATGACCTACCTTTACACTTTTATACAGGAGATACTACCGATTAGTAAATAATAGATGATCGGGGATAAGACAAGCCAATGATGTAACAAAAAATGTAACCACCACCAAAAACACCCGTAATAGACTCACCCAATATTATTTATTGTAATCAATAAAACGACAGCCAACGTAAAAGCTTTCATTTTTAATGCGATCGTTTGTTACTACAAGGACGATCGATATCTTGATATTTTGAAGTCTAGTTGACTAAATCAGCACCTGAATTTTGAATGTAGAGAAGAGTGTCAAACTATTTATGGATGGTTCAACTCGTAAATCATAGTTCCAGTGGCCGTTATTTTAGGTTTTTTTATTTAACACCATTAGCATACAATTCCGCAAATCGCTTAAACATAATTGATAAACTTTTAGAATCTACGTATCGTATGAATAACAAAGAATACCTAAGTACTCTCCTGATCTCGACGCTGTTGTCGAAATCTTTAAGGATCTCTGAGAACTGATAAAATTTGGAATTTCCTGATGACCTCTTCCCCAAACGGTAGGCATAACTTGCAGTTTTTTAAGTCTTAAGTAAATAGGATTTATCTGAGTGAGCTTGCTACGTTGTGACGTAGGCCGTATAGCTATATCAAATAAGTTTGGATCCAAACAAAATAAAAACAAAAAATAATTAAGTATGAGTACGTAATAGTTAGATCACAATTACCCACTCTATTCCTTCTCTCTCTTGAATCTTAATGAGATGAGGAGCAGAACCTACTACTTTACGTGCTTTCCAATGCATGTGGATAGATACGAGTAGGTATATCACCGACGAATATTTCCTGCCTGCCGTTCCGGGATTTGCACCTCAAGGAAATGTAAATACTGTGTTACTTTACCGATACCAATTTATTTTCTACATTACACGTTTATTATAGCAACGGTGTGTCCTTGATAGTTTACCTACTAACGATGTTTACCTACTATTTTCTACACATCAATTACTACAAATATACTCGTATATATCAACGTACCACCATATTTTCACCAAATAAGAATTATTTTACTTACAAATACATTATTATTAAACGACATCAACATTTATTTTTATTGTACTAGCATTTTACTAATATTTCCCGACGTTATCTACATCAGATGCCATCATAAATCATAGTACGAGTAATGAATTTATCTGAGTAATTGTATCAAAAAAATCATCACTCATTTTGCCTCGTTTGAATTAAATTGTTGTACCTAAAGTCATAATATCGCTACCAACTCGTATAACAATTTCATATAACTCACTTAGCAGACTGTATTTTTTCCACAGTTGTTTTGTCCATACATTGACCCAGTTTGGATTCAATAAAAACACAGTTCAATATTAACAAATCAATCTCGATTTAAACATTCGTTTCAGAATTTTTAATTTAATATGCAGTCTAAGATGACTTCTCTGAATTATAACAAAACGCGGCAAATTCAAGGGGTACACCCATAGAACACGGTGGAACGACTGAGGACAGATTTATAACAACACATATTATTGTGAGCGAGCCTGTTATGACCGTGGTGCCTATGGCAACGTAGGGCGGTACCATCAGAAAATCAAGTCACTGTGACTATGCAATCATAACTGTAAGGCGATACTTCCAGTTCACAGCATTGACTATATATCTGACTCGCTGTGCCAGCGACTTCGTCCGCGTGGAATAGTTTCTTGGGTAGTGATTTTAATGACCCCCAGTGCCTGGCAGCTGGCAGCGGCGCGGCGCAGAACTCGGCGCGCTTTATATACCCGCGCTATTTTATAACACTACATGTTAAGGGAAGCTTCCAGCAATATATTAGTGAAAACCGCATCTTAATCGGATACGCGGTTTCTGAGATTAACGTGCACAATCATACAGACAAACAGACAAACCGACAAACAGACAAAAATTCCAAAAATCATTGTTTTGGGTACTATTGCATTAATAAAGGCCTCCCATAATATTTTTTCACAAATATCTTCCATGTACAGACAGCGATTCGTTACATTTTGATTATATGTATAGATAGAAGAAGAAGATATAGATAGATAGAAGAAGAAGAAGATAGAAGATTGATGTTAAGTAATGTTAAAATCGACATCTCCTTGATGTTGATTGTAACATTAACAATAATTTAACTCTAATGCAATGATAGTGGTTTAATCCGCCCAAAAAAGAATAATAATGAATACAATTCAGAGCCCCATCTCTTTTGTTTTGATCGTTTATTTGATTTACATTCCGTGAGAATCGCAAGAGTTGATTACGGGACTTCTTGACATTTCGGCTTCTTTTAAGATTTAGAAAGAAAGATTTACCTGGCTGACTGATAACCATTCAGTGAAGTACCCGAGAAGTTATTTCGGTCGCATTTTTGGGTCATTCGGTGCCGTCCAGAGTTATCTCAAGCTTGGGATGGCAACTGACAGGTGATTCATTTGGTTGAGGCATTGACTTTATATATGCATCTCTCGACGCCTTCATGTTCTACTACCTACAGGTACATTGTGGTGAAACCTATTTAATAACGGGAAATGGCCACCTATTAAATAATGTGTTATGTTATTTATTATTGTTTCTGTAATAATTGTCTGCACGATATATTGACGATTGCGTAATCTTGAACACGTAGTGTGAACTTCTGGCCAGAAGGCTGGAAGTGATGGATTGCGCAGAATGGCTGGCAGGAGCGAGAAGCCTAGGATCAAGAAAAGTGGCGAACAATTGCAAAGGCCTAAGTGGCGAGTATCCACTTGTGGTCCAGGGAAAGGTTGAGGGTACCAGGCCACGAGGGCTCATCGTCGCTACTCGAATGCACGAGGAAGGCAGCTGTGGAGAGAGGAATGTTTGTTTGCGGATGACACTTCTCTAATTTTTAAAACTGACAGACATAAGCAAGTATCTGACGAAGTAAATAATGCTCTCTCGCAGGTATTGCATTGGTTTAACACAAATAATTTACTTTTAAATTCTAATAAAACAAAATGTATTAAATTCACGATGCCTAATGTGAGGCAAGTAAATACTAATATAATTATGAATGGTGAACACATTGAGCTTGTTGAGTCTACGACCTTTTTAGGGATTACTGTGGATTCCAAGTTACAGTGGGCTCCTCATATAGAAGCCCTGGCAGGAAGACTCAGTTCAGCTGCATATGCAGTTAAAAAAATTAGGCAACTCACTGATATTGAAACGGCGAGACTTGTTTATTTTAGTTACTTCCATAGTGTTATGTCATATGGTTTGCTCCTATGGGGATCAGCTTCTGACATACAAACTATTTTTGTATTACAGAAGAGGGCGATCCGTTCTATATATGGACTTAAATCTCGCGAATCACTTAGAGAATTATTTAAAGAAATTGACATCCTAACTGTGGCATCACAGTACATATTTGACTGCATTATGGTTGTACGTAAGAATATACATTTATATAGTAAAAACTCAGATCTTCATCAGTTCAACACTAGAATTAAGAGCAAACTTGCTGTTTCCAATCTCAGGCTTCGTAAAACTGGTAACTCATTCATAGGACAAAGTGTAAAAATGTTTAACAAAATACCGCAAAATATTGTTGATCTACCTATACATAGATTTAAATCTCGCATTAAGTCCATTTTAATGTCAAAAGGTTATTATAAAGTACAAGATTATATGGATGACAATATTACATGGACATGATAGTCTGCTCGCTTGCGCTTTTTAAAACGATATTATTGTATTGTATCATATATTTTAAAAAAACCGGCCAAGTGCGAGTCGGGCTCGCGCACAAAGGGTTCCGTAGCAGCAAATATAATAAACTTAACCAAAATTACAGTTAAATCAACCTATCTCAAAAACTATAAGAGATACTTTGATCAAACCAAAAATCGTTGAAAGAGTTAATTAGCATGCATCACCTCTATTTTTTTTAGAATTTTATACCCCGTAGTTATAAAAATAGAGGGGGGGGGACATACTTTTTACGACTTTGAGAGCTGATATCTCAAAAACCGTTCACTTTAAGAAAAATGTTTTTTAGAAAACTTTATATCATTTTAAAAGACCTTTCCATTGATACCCCACACGGGTATGTACATCGAAAAAAAAATTTTCATCCCTCAGTTACATGTATGGGGGGCCCCACCCCCAATTCTTTTTTTTACTATTTAGTGTCATAATTTTGTAGCGGTTCATACAACACATATTCCCATCAAATTTCATCACTGTAGTACTTATAGTTTCCGAGTAAATCGGCTGTGACAGACGGACAGACGGACAGACGGACAGACGGACAGACGGACATGACGAAACTATAAGGGTTCCGTTTTTGCCATTTTGGCTACGGAACCCTAAAAAAGGCTAACTGTTGAGTTTGTTGCGGCACTTCTTCTCAGCAGGCTACACGTCGAAGTGCTGGTAGGAAAAAAGTTTGACGTGCAAAAGTATTACTAGTGAATCTATTTGCTGAAATAAACTATTTTATTTTATTTATTTTATTTTATTTTATAATGGCAGCGCGTTGTGAAGCTGGCCACCAACGCCTGAAATGACGACCACGACCACTCTGTCAAGAGTGACATCGACGGAGCAGAAGAATGTGGCCAGTGTGGATTGCTGGACCAGTGGACCACCAAATGCTGCAGATATTATAAACATGTAGTTTTGACACGTTTCCAGTTTCATAAGTAATGCATAACTCAATAGCATCTAGTCTTGCACGTAGGTAGTTAAAAGTATTCCAAATGCGACAATAGGTACACAAATACCTACGTGGGTACAACTCTCCTCTGGAACTATGCAACTAATGAAAGGATTTCTCCAAGTAGGTATTTAGCATATTACTTTTCTAATTGCTCTTTTGTAATGTCTCGTTTCAGAAGCAATTAAAAAACTGTCCTCGAGCAATTTTCAACTACATGTTTAATGTACAGAGGCCATTATTCAACGAGATATTTTCGAATCGGATTTGAGTAACTTGATATGTGGCAATTAGTATATTTCATTGATGGCGCCAACTTCACTGGGAATGTTGGAGCTAACTATCAACCGACAATGCCAAAGATAAAACAATTCAAAATACTTGACTGACTCATTGTTAATCACTCGCTGACAATGTGAGTCACTCCATACGATACGGAAGATATTGTAAAACTACGTCATATTTGCAATGAGTCCTCGTCCTGGGGTCTTCATTGCTTCTAAACTTTTTTATATTTACCTTTATGCATTACAAAGGATTGTCCGAGTCCTATCGGATGATACCAATGGGACTCACGCACGGGATCGTAGGTATCATAGAAGACAACTATGAGAATATCAGAAACAACACAAAAAAAAAACAAAACAAAAATACAAAACAAATGGGTACAAATAAACCTTACTCTGGTCACCAACCCGCCTGCCAAACATAGTGACTATGGCAAATCCCCCCAAATGACCATTCTCTTTTGGAAAGGCCTACGTCCAGCAGTGGATGTTTACGTGCTCATTATTATAATGAAGGATTTTTTTGTTGGAAACATTTTGAAACATACTTGAATCTAAATATCTAACGTATGTAGATAAGGTTAGTAACGTAAAATTACTTTTGAATCTTGATAATTCGCATTTATAAGTAGACATCATTTCACACCAGAACAAGAAAAAATTGTCACAATCGCATTTCTACTAGTGGAAAGAAGGTTTACTGAAATAACTAATAGGCCTGATACTTAGATACAGTCTACCCTGTATTCAACCTCTAGAAGCTTAAAGAGTAATTGAGATGGGTATGTAATCAAACAACGCATGTACTCGTATGTACGTAACTTGATCATTAGCAGAATCAGTATTGAATAACGCATTTTGTTTCTAACCATGACATGCAACTTTATGTCTTCTTATTCATCTTTTTAGCATTAGAGAGAATAAAACTTTGGGTCTTTTAATATGCACATTTAATTAATCCAAGTAAACTAGCCATTGTGAAAAGTAAAACTACAAATAAACTTCTAAAAAGAAGAGTTTGCAAATACGAACACAACGTTAAAATAGTGACTTCGTTTGACCCGACAAAATAAAAAAGCGGATGTACCTAGTAAAAAAAACTACGCTAGGTACGTAGGTAAACTAAGTACCTTTATAGATTAAAAAGAATGCTTAATAGACAAAGATAAAAGGAAAAAGATATTCATATGGACTTAAAACAAGCACATGTAAAATAGACTCTACCGCCAGGTTTGGAAGGTTTTATTAATAAGAACCGACAAGAAACTTTGAAATTATTCCTTCTCTTGGCCAACTCGATGTTATCGAATCGCATAAATTTATAGCACGCAAAGCTAGTATTAGAGTTACTTTTTGGTGACTTAACTTTAGTAAGTCTATTATCTACAAGTATTTCTAAATCAGGTCGTTTAGTGTACCTTTTGATCGATGATTGATATAAATAGTGGCATCCAAGAGTCTCCAATATATTATTTTGTGAACAAAATAAAAAAGATATGAAATATAATTACGATAGAACGTTTAAAATCCTTAACGTAACCAGGAATTGAACTTGAGATTTGATGACGAAGAGCCAACGCCCAATAATATAGAATGAACAATCTCAAGTAAAGATTAGATAGACATTCTATTCGAAGCGAAGGATTCTATCATAGAATCCTTCATATTTATGAAGATTAGATATAAAGTTTATCTAGTCAATAAGGCTAAAAACATTCGTTTTTTACTACCGTTGGTCATGATTAGATAAAGCAGAGTAAAGGAATTAACTGATTCATATCGAACTATGTGTAATCGTGTATGTAAAGAAAGTTTGTATTCCTTACTTAATTAATGCCGTAGTTAGAAGTTTAAATTTGATGATAATATTGTAAACACTGTGTTGAAAAGAGCACGGCTTTCTTGCCAGTTGCTTTCCAGAGAGTTGGTAGTTTGTATTTTTGACGATTTGTAAAGGTTTTAAAAAAATCTATACGAATAAAGATTATTTTGACTTTGATTAATGTAGCTGTAATGTAGGTATTTATTTAAATAATTTTATTTACTTTCAAACGTAGTTGAATGTCGATACTAGATAGTATAAACTGTACTATAGATTAGTTACGTAATAATTTTATAGGCAGAAATAAATAAATACTTTAATACTTACATAATCAAAAACAAAACAATATGGCTGCGGACGAATACAATGTAAAAATAGTTAATTATGTTTTGCTAGTTTCTTCGAAAATGAGCCGAGATGTGGAAAACAAGATTTAATAGTACTGAACACCATACACATACTTATATATTCCCTTGTATTATGAATACCTACCTACCATAATGATCACCATGGCTGCAAAATACCTACGAAAATCATAGTGATCTACTGAATACAGTACAACTTAATTTCCTATATTATATCATTTGTAGAAAATATCATCCACTAACTATATCTATATACGAGTATTTAGTAGTAAGATAATCACATATCATTTGGTCATACTAGCGTGCGCACAATGAACATTATGGATAGGGTATATTTAGCTGGAATCATGTTTCACTATCGCATGACATACGATTTTACTCAAGGCTTACATTTTTCCAACCGTAGTTATACAGCGATTTACGTTCTACCTTTAAATAGATTGTGAGCTCCGAAGCTAAAGATTCGTCTTTCTTTAGAAAGTAAATAATATTATTTTGGTTTTAGGCACTTTATGACGGATAGAAATCATTTAGGTAATTTAATGCACATTATTACTAAGTATAATTGATATACCTATCCTTAATTAATTAAGCGTATACATTTATGACTTTTTTTAAATAATTGTGAAAGTTCATCAAGTGCAATGGCAATGACACATTGTATGCACCTAATGAATAGGTATCATTAGTGCACGAGTAGTCATGATGCAGTGTACTATTTTGTAGTCCACTAATATAATGAACAGGACGTCTGTTTGTATCAGTCTTGGTGTTTTCTATGTATGTAATTTACAAAAAAAAAATGTACCTATCTAAGATTTATTAGTTGTATAGTACCCATAGTACAAGCTACGGCGTAATGGCTTAATAGTTTGGGGCTAGATGGTGGTGTGTGGCCGGGCGTGGCAGGTCTTGGGTTATTAAGTTATTATGATGAGGGTAAAATAAAAAAAATGTCAATTAGGATACCTACTATCGGATCGACGACCCATCTCACATTTATTTGTCTTGGGGCGGATCCAGCCTGCCATAAACGGCATTACTCATTGTTTGTTTTTTAAAAAGCAAAAGATTTGTCAGCTTATCGACTTTAATCTGTACTCGTACCTACTATCAAGGCCCATGATATCATTCATTGATGATCTCTTCAATATTTTCTTTTATATGTATCTGGAATCATCGATAAATTACATCACACTTAGGTAAAGGGGAGACGAGGGGCTTTCGAAAGTGAGACACACAAAGAAGAAAGGAGTCCCACAAAAGTGATAAAATGTGACAAGGAGGAGATGTCAATAGTTCATAATGCTCCAACGCTACCATAATTCATTAATATAACATTACCTACATAATTTCGTGTATGTCACCGCCCGTTGCTGACACAGGGATGGTTTGGTGGATATTCTGGGAGGTGTAAGTTCCACATATTACGCCCCAGAGACGGTAAGAAAGTGCGTAATGTATATTCGCATCTAGAAAAAAGAACAATGTGGTCAAAAGTTCATCAAATTTATGTAACGTAATTTATGAGTTTCCTTTCCGACTACTATTTAAATCGATAAATCTCCAATATGAGAGGTAGGGGGCATAGGTAGGGCATAAGGTAATAAGAGAGCTAGGGCATAGCAAAGCTTCGCTCGAATTGAGCCGCCCGTCCGGGGAAGGACGTCCACCCTATAGAATACCCTCGTGGGGGGTTAGGGTTGGGCCGGCATGGCGGTGGCAACTGACAGGTAACTGACCAGTTGTCACAGCGACTTGGGCTTCTCTTTTGCTTTCTATCAGGCGTAAGGAAGCCATTATGTGGAGCCACTATATAAAAAAAATGTTTCATTCCATAGTTTTAACGAGCACAATAAAAATTGGTCAAATATCGGCAGATGATTTGAAATAATGAACTTATTATACACTATGAAAATTATTTTTGTATAAACTAAATTCTTCCTTATTTTGTAGATTCGTTTAATATTTAAATCGCCACCATGAGCACAAACAAATTGAATATACAATTATCCTGTTTATTCAGTCAATAACTGTAAGTTTCAGTGTCAGTAACAGATCACTTACCCTATTGAAGTTAGGTTATACAAATATAAGCAGCGTACATATTTGTTCATGTTTACTTTGTTTAACTGAAAACCTTATTTATCTACCTACTAATAACCCAACTACTCACTTACTGCTAGTAAATAACTGAAGCATCCGTTTATAATGTCAAACTAACAGCGTTTTACTTAATGCTTATATCAGACAATTATTAAATAAATACGAGTAATATCAGACAAAATAAATATCCCAAAGTAAGTAGCTTAGGCACTTCTATTATGGGTATCAGAACAACGAAGGTACTACTACAAATATATACTTAAATACAAATATAAACACCCAGTCATGGAATAAACAGAAATGTTCATCACACGAATGTTTGTCCCGGGTGGGGATCGAACCCACGACCCTTGGTCCAGAAGGCATTACCAACTGATTTACCGGACCAGTCATAATACGGTACTTTTAAAAAGAAAAAAACATTATTTATGTTCAACTGTTCCGATTACACCCTGAAACTGTTGGGCCGACTAAGTTTATTTTGAAGGAACTTTAATTGGCAGATAACTACAATTTGAATAAATAGGTTTTATACGAATTTTAACAGACTGTTATTAATCTAAAGGACAAACAAAGGGTTAGACTCATTTAAAAACCTACATACCAGACAGAGGGTTTTCTAGAGGCCCTAGCGAAAAGAGTGCCTAAATTGTATTAGGTACCTACAATTTAAAATCCAGATTGTTAATTAACTTAATTCTGCAGTAAAGAATATCTATATTATATTTATAATGTATGTATAACAATAACCAAGTTTCTACATAACCATCGCATAAGCCATGAGGGAAGCTCTGGGTCGAAGTTAGTATGCAGATGTAGTGAACAATAATCAAGCATTAAAGACTTTATCTATCAGTCAACATACGTATAATAGGTATCTAAAATGTCAACTTTTAATCTAGAGAATACCTATCTACATAAGTAGTAGAGTATCTACTAAGTAGGTACCTAGGTAGGAAGACGCAAAAAAATATTGTAAAGGAGGGGTAAAATAAGCAATGAATTTACAAGTAAAAAAATAATTTATTGAGATATTTTTAATCAACCGCACCCCTACATCACTGGTTTTAAAATCTAACCTAAATTGACTGTAATATTACTGAGAAGTACTTACGATTACCTATTATTTCTATAACGTCTACATAAGTAATAAAAGCATCGTTTTAACATTTTACTCTCCAAAAACTCCCAAGAACTTATTCCAAAACTTATAAATAACATCGCACTCAATTGTTTTTATCACTTATCGTCCAACACTTCCACAGTTGATGCACTGCTTGCATTGTCATTATCTTTGTCCTTTTGTTCAACCACCTTTGTTTCATCATCCTTCTCGGCAAAATCACCAGACGGCACATCAGTCTTTATAGAATTGATCCTTCCCTGATCCTCCTCGTTACTCTGATCCTCAAACTGCGTAATTTTCATCTTCTTGCTCTTCGAATTCCCCATTGCGCTTCAATTTCTTCGAATAATTTTCTGGATATCAAATATGTTCCAATTATAATAACACTTGTGATAACAGAACGTAGTGAAAGCGAAACGGCAACTGGCGTGAAGATAGTTAGTCAAAACATATAAATGCAGCCAGCTATATGATAAGGCGACAATGACACATTTGCCCGCATGAATGTTACATTACATTGACCGGATGGAAGTTCGTCATACAAGGACTGAGTGTGAGCAGTGTAGCGAATTAGCTCTGCACACGAAAAGATAACGCGAGTCAAAGATGTAGCATTGACATTGTACGAGCAAATTGGAGTTAAACTACGACTGTAATTAATTTTGTTAGAGATAAATGGAAATAGCACTTTGGTATTTAAATAACATGCCTACTTCCTCTTGAATTGGAATTGTTTGGTTGTAGAGGTTATTCACGGAGAAAATCTTTGAATATAAAGTTTTAGAATAGGTAAACTTAGCAGCTTATAAAAATGAAATAAGTACTTTATCTTTTTGAAAAATTGTTTCGTTGAAAGCTGTTATCAATGCCTCTGGGGTCACTCTATTCAGCATCAATTAATATTTATTTCAAGTTTAAATTGCATTAAATTCACTTCAAACCGTTTTCTAAATACAGGCACCGGTGTTTTTATATTTTTAACACTTCTAAGCAAGGATATAACCAGTTTTTAAGTAAATATATACCTATATTAACACGTAAATTAGTATATGATGTCATTATTTATTTATTGATTTAAAACTGAGAATCGTCACATTTAAAAAGAAAATAAAATATAAAGTTAGATGCTTGAACACTATGGTTATTAAGACAATGAAGATACTACAAATATAAACTTAAAAAACACAAATAATTACTAACACTCAAATACGGAACAAACAAAAACAAGAAAGAAAGCTTTTAAATCTGTGCTAGGATCTAAATTAAAGGACGAAAAATTCTAGGAATCCACATCACCATGAAACAATTTATATTCCATATTTTCCTATTTACTTGTTAATTCCACTTATTTATCCTCAGTGCCTAACGCAAGTCTTAAATATAACCTATTAACACCAAATTGATTCACACCGACTTTAACCAGTGACATCATTATTTTATTATTCGGAATAGATATTTACATAACATCTGTGCAAACTACATTACTAACTACTTTACTTCTCTGTATACTACTGGGTACGTTTAGACATTTTGTGTTCTTGTTTCATGAATCAAAACAAAAACTTATGCGTTGAAATGTATTTGGTACTTCGCGCATCCTTTTAACTTCGCGCTTTGATATTCAATTCGGTGGAGGATGAAGTATGAACGTATTAGAATGAACACCTTGTTTTGGTAAACAAAGGCCCTTCAACTTGAGAAAGATGGCTGGCCGAAAGTAGATACAGATTGCCTACGAACGGGTTAGAAAAGGTGCAAACACATATGCTGGTAGAAAATTTCAATTTAAATTGATACGGAAAAGTGGGAGTTACCAAACTTTTTAGTACGCAAAGGAATAATATCCACCGTGAAACGGTGGCAATGCTTTCCATCCCTTGTGCCAGCCCAGGAAAGGATAGGCAAGTACATATAAGAGAAAATAATCCTTCAGAACACTCCCTTTTGTTTAAAGCGATAAAAAGCGCTTAAAATACACAGATAGTTAAAATAAAACAGTATAATGTATAAGTCTGTATACATTGAATATCAGGTACCTATATGAATTTTTCACCTTACGCCCATGATAGCAGTTCTGATAGACTGTAATAATAAGATTCTTCGTCAACTCTAATAAAAAGTATTAAAGGAAGATTCGCGGTCATGAGTCAACACATCCCAGTACAGTGATATTAACATGGCAATGACATCACCAAATAAACAGATCAAGTACTTTGTCACTCGAGAAACATCTGGGAAAAAATAATGCGCATACAAGATGCACGCATAGTTAGTTGAAACTAATTCAAATGAGACTTATTTCAATAATAACTATATAAATATTCTCTAACACCATTGACTTTAGAATAGTATATTGTTAATTAAAAAAAAATTTTGATGTGACAAAATGCTCAAATAACCTGCCATCCCAATCGTCCCATAATATAGGTGGCATAATTCCCACATTTGTGTTGCTTCCTCGGAATGCTAAGATGCGCATAGGCACCTTTATCATCTCATCATTTTCCCTGCAAAAATGGTTTAGGCTTACACAAACCTCTGGATTCAGAATGTATGTAACTACTTTTTGACAACAGGGAACTATTCTTTTTCCTTTAAATCTGTATTAGTTTGTGAGCAGTTTATTACAACAATTTGGACAATCTCGAAATACCAACATTAGATACTATCATCAATACACACGCAACCGCATTAATTTGGTGGACCTAATAACTACATTAGCATTAACAGAGTCCTTACAACTTAATGGGTGCCCTAAGTACCTCGAACAATGGTAAATTGCTTGTCATTTATTAATGCCCTCTCAAGGGCAGGAGTATTTATAGGCATATATTTTCAACAATAAATCATATCGAAACACTTTCTTGTGTCAGCAAGTCACGCAATCAGATAACAAGAGTCAAGGTGAGTCCTTTGTTTGATTTGTTTTGGTCTGAATTTATGTGGTCATTGGTCCTATATTATCTTGTTAGAATAACTTATAGATAGCATATCTAGTAATCAGTACAGGTTAGATACAATCCATTTTACTATCATTTTCATCTTTATCATTCTTTAGATCATGCTGTACATTTATTTTTTAATAAGTTGTTCCTTAACCTTTTTTGTTCATTTGATAACGTGTTACATGTTAATTTGTCTCTTATATTTTTTTGGGGAAAATAAATGTTAATTGTTTCTTAGTGTTCCAATATTTATTTCTTCTTTTTTTTTCAGAAAATGTCGAAGTTTGTGATCATCTCTCTTTTCGCTCTGCTGGCTGTGGTCAATGCTCGTGAGCTCTATACTCAAATAGACAATGTTAAGAACGTAAGTTTTTGATACATTTTATTTATGTTGGTTTCACAAGATTATAAAATTAATTAACGTAGAATCTAAACCCAATTTGGTGAATATTCACGTGAATAGTCATCATTTAAATTTTAGAATACAATTTCAGGAATTAATACATTATCTTCGCTGGAATTCAGTGAAAGTTCAATTTGTGTACTACTAGTGTTGAACTAATTCATATTTTTTGTTTTCAGGAAATCGCACCACTTCAAAAAGAAAGCAGAATAGTAGAGTTATTAGAATTTCCGTAAGTAAAATACACTCCACATGAAGGTCAGAGGATCAAGCGTCCTTTTGTAATCCAAGTTTATTTATTTAATTTTCATTTGTTTTTCTTACAGGGCTTTGAGTACTATAATCTTACAATCACTGAAGGCCGTGGGGTTCGTGCTCAACACTATTTTCTCGGTCATTGATTTCAAACTGGTAAGTTGATATTGAATTGCTTTATTGATATCAATTTCATTTGTCTTTGATAGCTATATGATAAGTTCTTGCAAAATACTCAATGGCTGCTTTTATTGTAACCTCATAAAGTACTTGATATATATCTAATTAATATCTGGAATCAGATAAGCTTTTTCTAAGGAATTCCCATAAATGAAATATTTAAATAAGGATTTAGAGATCTCTCAGAAGTGTTTTGTTTTAAAATGCCCATATCCTAGGAAGATTGGTGGTCTGGTGGGGTGGGACACCCTTCCCACCAATTTTATAAAAACCATGAAGAATTATTTGACTTAACATCAACATAGCTAAGGCGTTTAGGCCCACTTCTCACCTTGATAGGCACCATACCCTTTTTCAAGAAGGATATTTATTTTGTAATCTACTACTACATTATGACAAAGTTTAGTCTTAAATCAGTTATCTGATCGACCTCAAGTATGTGTATATTTTATTTATGTCTCTAATTTATAAAGTATCCAAACATTAAGTTTGAGGTATGAACATGAGCTTAATTATGATTTTGTCTTTCTAGGCGGCGCTAGCTGTAGCAGTGAACGCAGGAATATGGCTGTTGAGCTTCAAATTTCCTCTACTGGTGGGGGCAGCGCTCATCTTCGGATTCTGCAAACTGACCGGCCTTTGTGGGTTGCCTAGCATCTTCGCCGTTAATAAACCGGACGATTTGGACTATGCTTCCGAATACTTAGACATAGGCATGAGGAAATTCGGCAAGAGCTCATAAAGGTTTCATATGTACAGTTTATCATGATGCTAGTCTTCTTAGAATTACTATTAATTCTATAATATATGAACCGATCATTCCTTTTATCTATATAAAAGGAATGATCGGTTCATATATTTTTGATGAACTGATATCTTTGATAAATGAAGAAGTAAATTGATCTTTGACTGTGCCATATTTATGATTGTCGTAGGATAGTATTATTTATTGTACGAGTAATTTATGTAAAAATAAACTAACAATACAAAACTTGCAGCATTTTACTTTTTACACCCTTTGATATAAGAGAAACTAGCGATCCACCCTCGCTTCGCTTCGGGTATTTCAGATAAATATACTCAGTTACTCAGTGATATATGGAGCTTTCTAATAAAAAAATATATATTAAAATCAGTCCAGTACTTTTTGAGTTTATTCGTTACATACAAAAATACAAATCATTCCTCTTTATAATATTAGTGTAGATATTCGAACGAAAACACTAGTAGGTACACATAGGTACGAGTATTATAGTTAAATATAAAATGCCAAAAATTTTATTGTTTAATAATAATATTACCCTCCCGATCGAATTTCGGCCATAGTGGCTAAACTCTAAAGCAAATAGCCAAGTACACAGGAGAAGATTTTAAGCTTTCGCGCCCCATTACAATCAAAACTTAATTAACAAATCTCAAGCACAATATCTATCACGTAATTGTCAAGCAGAAAGTACGCAGGAGATATTAAAGCCACACACTGGTGGTCAAATGGAGCAACATGTTGCAAAAGATGTTCCTCAACAGCTTCGACATGTACGTGATGCGAGGCATGTTGCTTGTTGCCTCCCTGGTAGGAGCGAGCAACATGCTCTGCGTTACGTACAATGTTGGGGGGTGTTGCAGGACACTATGCAGCGTCAGGTACCACATTGATTGTTGCGTCATGTTGCGAAACAAAATGTTCCTTAACTTAAAACGCACAAGTGTGTGCGAAAACACAGACAGGTACACTCTCTGTTCCTATTCTCTCATAATCCGATGGGACGATAGTAGATAACTGAAGAGGGATGACCGAACAAGTAAAACACATTAACAAGAATTACAAACACATCAACTTTGCCTTCCTACTACAATACTTGAACTTTGAAGGAAATATAAAAGAATAATTTAGGTGGTGTATTGTTGCTTTAATATAAATACATTAAGATACAATAATACCTAATTCATACAAAAATATAGTTATGCATGATAGGGGAAAGATAAGAGGATGTAGGTAAGGGAGCAACCTATCATGTTTTCGCTCCAAGTCTCCCTCACCCGTGGTGCATCCTGCCTAACAGACTGGTGGCGGTAAAACTGGTGCAGTCATTTGGTTTAATCTCCTATTTCTGTCCAAAGTGGCAAACAATTAGAAAGTCCAGCACTGGACTGCATCAGCCTATAGATGATGGTGATGATGCTTGATAACCTCATCATCATCTCAGACATGTGTTAAGTCTTGTACTTTATTAACTTACATCGTGAGGAATTGAGTTCACCCGTGGAAGTATAAACTGATTAAATAATTATGTAGTTTGTACTTGACTAACAAAACCTTCTAGATACGAGTACGTGAAGTTTGTTTATTCCTTGATTTAACCGGAATTTATTTTATTCAATTGTAACTATAATTATATAAAAAACGAACTTGTTCCTTTTAGTAGGTAGATAACCAGTAGTTGGTTGGATGGGGCTTGGACCACCATTATCTGCAGTTTTGCAAGACCCAAGTCTACGTTGTTCCTACGGGATGCCAATATACAAAGCAGCTTTTCAACAGAGATCAATGTTTAAGCTTCTGAAGATTCTCTAATGAAGAAATTTCGACTTTGAGACATATAAGCTTAGTACATGTACGACCAAAAAGCCGTGCGTTTCGCATCCAGATCGTGCCAGCCATTTTGCGCAAATTATCACTCAGGTGAATGAATCATTGCGCAAATTAAACTACCTCACTATGTTTACCGGCATCATACCAACACTATATTTGCCGAGAAGCGGGAATACGCACCACCAGAACCCCTTTTTCTTTTAGGTTGTTGAGTATGAGGCTGGAATCAGCCCATTGCCACTTCAGCTTGCTAATTTGGTGACCTATGTCGATGATTACTTAGTTCTCTGTCAAATCATTTCATTTCAGATTTGATCCCGTAAAGAAACGCCGATCTCGGCCACTTCTATAACTCGCTGTATAAGAGTTTCTATAAGAGCTTTTAAACTTGTGGACTGTTAGTATCCACGTTTCGGCTTCGCATGTCATTACCTCAGGCCAGGTGAAGTGACGATTTGCGAAGAACGGTTGGCAAGTGCTGGATACGGGAAGCCCAGGATCGATTAAAGTGGCGAACATTGGGAGAGGCCTATGTCCAGCAGTGGAATGATAAAGGATGGTGATGATGTCATTACGAGTAGGACAAGTGTGTCTCAATCAGTGTATTAAACAGATATCATCACTTGATGACACATGACTTCATGTAATCATTAATTTTGTATAATAATTACATAAGCATTATTAGAGTGCTTAGGACTAATGGATGCCCTAAATGTCTCGAGCGATGATAATTGCATGTCATTTATTAATGTCCTATCTAGGACTGGGGTATTTATAGACATATATTTTGAAAAGTAAATCATATCGAATCACTTTCTTGTGTCAGCAAGTCACGCAGTCAGATAACAAGAGTCAAGGTGAGTGCTTTGTTTCATTCGTTTTAGTCTTAATTTATAGTCCTATATTGTCTCTTTAGTATAACTAATCATTTTGGTTCTATTCTAATAGATAGCATATCTAGTATGTATAATAAATATGTATAATCCGTTTTACTATTGCTTTCATCTTTATTTTACTTCAGAACACGCTTTACATATAACAAGTTGTTACTTGACCTTATTATCAATATTGATGTTTTATTAACTTGTAATGATGTTAAAAATATTCAATGCTCATGTATGACTTGACTGTATGTGTCTACCTATAAATAAATTGTTTCCCAGTGTTTCAATATTTTTCCTATTTTCAGAAAATGTCGAAGTTTGTAATCATCTCTCTTTTGGCTGTCCTGGCTGTGGTCAATGCCCGTGGGCTTTATACAGAAATTGGCAATATGAATAAAAACGTAAGTTAGCAATCTGTTTTATTAATGGTGATTTTATCTTTTTTAAATATTGCCACTCGGCAATAGCGGCAAATTGTACAATGTAATACACTCGTACTACATTGTACAATTTGCCACTGGTATCATTTACATTTTGGTATACATTTTAAAAGTAAATTAAACTACGCGAATAGATTCATACCTATGTGAAAACAAACTACACTTTATTTTTCACTACCTACTTAATGTAAAACCAAATTATTTTTTTGTTTACAGGAAATCGCACCACTTCAAAAGGAAAGCAGAATAGTAGATTTGTTAGAAATTCCGTAAGTATAATCAAAAATTATTGTATTAGGCGAATTCTGCGTCAAGATCAAGTTTTTAATGTATAAACTAAAATATGCTTACTAATATTCATATCTTCTTCTTACAGGGCTTTGAGTACAATAATCTTACAATCGCTAAAAGCCGCGTGGTTCGTGATCAGCACTGTTTGCTCGGTCATTGATTTCAAATTGGTAAGTAAACATTCTATGAAACTTTTTTCATTATCATCATCAGCCTTTTAACTTCGACTGCTGGACACAGACTTCAATGACAATTGTCATTTCGGGGGATTTGCCTAAATCACCATATTGCGATATCCTAGAAAGCGATATATCGCTACAAATTATTTATCATTAAATAAGCTAAGTTAGAAGGACCACAATAAATATACCTCTACCAAATTATGAGTAACTTTAACCTCTAGCCTTGATGGACTTCCAGCATCAATCAGTATTTATATCTGTCTTTTTTAGTCAAGGAACATAATTTTGTATTTCTAGGCGGCGCTAGCTGTAGCAGTGAACGCAGGAGTCTGGCTGTTGAGCTTCAAGTTTCCTGTACTAGTAGGAGCAGCGCTCATTGGATTCGGATTCTGCAAAGTAACCGGCCTTTGCGGATGGAAAAGCATCTTCGCCTTAGACAAGCCTGACGACCTCGACTATGCTTCGGATTACTTAGATATGGGCATGAGAAAATTCGGGAAGAGCTCTTAAGGTTTCATGAGTATTTAGTACTTGCAATGAAGTCTTCTCAACCTAAGCAGGAGATGTGATCGTAGCTGGTCAAAGATGTAAAGATATGAATGATATGTATATGATATAAGACTGAGTCACGATTGCGCGTTTGTTGCATATTGCTATTGTACACTTATCAACAAACGATGAATTAAGATGATCTTTTTTACTGTGCCATATTTATGCTGGTCGTAGTATTGTAGTATTATTTATTGTAATTTATGTAAAAATAAACAAACAATATAAAAAAAATTGTATTTACTTTTTACATCCTTTCTTATAATTATGATCTGACTGAACTTCGGTCATATCGCCTAATCCCTAAGGAGAGACGCAGGAGATAATAAAGTGCAATAGTGTCTGCACATACAGAGAGTGCACTCTCTGTTCCTCTCATAGTCCGAACGAAGGGACGACAGTTATTAGACACAACCAGAGATAAATCATGGATACCAATAGGCACCAATTAATAAACATAGTTAACAAAAACCTGTATCCAGTCGCAGGTTATACAAACCCATATAAATTATTACTTCGTAGCTACCTAGTAGCATCAGCAAATTAATTTTACTTCTACGCTTAATTTTAAAAAACATATTTAACAAGTACCTAAAATAGAAATAGAAAATTTTTATTTGGTTCACATAAGAAAATACATTTCGAAAGTTTAAACTTAAATAATATAAGAGTAAAAATACTAAGAGTCGCAAACATATTACAATAGCTTTAAGTACGTTTCTGCATCTACTTGATCTCTATATACTTAGAGTGCATGTATGTTTGAAATAATTACTTAAACTCAAAAAAATGCTGTGCCGATTTCAAAAAAATTTTTTAACACTATTGGATAGCTACATTCATGTTGAGTAACATAGGCTATATTTATTGAAAAAAAATTATTTCTAAAACGTCAATAATTTAATACAATGAAATGTTTATTAGAGATGTTCCGACTAGTCGGCGACTAGTCGGTAAAGCCGACTATCCGGCCACTAGTCGGCGACTAATCGGCAAAGAGCGCCGACTATCCGGCTTCTTACGTTGTATGAATTTCTCAATAATATGCATGAGGGGGAACTACATGAAATAAAAACCTTGATTAAATTTTAATTCTACTTGTTCACTACAATGAATAATAACAGTATTATCTTTAATTATTCACAAATTTTTTTTTTTACACTAAAACACCGCTCTCAGCCATTACACAAGCAAAACATGTACCGTCCGACACGCTAGCGGGCGGCGTATGCGATTGTGTGCGAATCAGCCGTAAAAGAAGCGTTACGGATATCCCCGAAACCGTAATCGGCTTAGCCGACTAGTCGCCCGACTAGTCGGTCTTATTACAACCGACTAATCGGCTAGTCGGCGAAAGTAATAATCGGCACATCTCTAATGTTTATCTTAAATTCCCGAAACGAAGCGACGGCAGTTCGCTAGTCTACTATACTTCCATGATGGAAACATAAACAAAACATTAAGTTGGTACACTGTTGCTGTTATAAAAATACATATAACAAAAAAATTATGAATGAATAATTATGTCAAAAGAGAGGTAGGGAATAGCGAATGTTCGCTCGAATCGCTCGAAGCGCCGCTCGTCCGGGGAAGGACCTCCACCCTATAATTCTATAGCGAATACTGCAGCTAAATGACCTTCACATCGTGTTTCTGCCGGTGAGTAGGGTTTCCGGAGCTCGTGGGGTGAGCGCAGCATCAGCACCCGGGGGTTGAGGTTAGGCCGGCATGGCGGTGGCAACTGACAGGTGACTGACCGATTACTAGCCCGCTGTCACAGCGACTAGGGTTCTTTTTGTCACTTTCCATCAGGCGTAGGGAAGACACTTAGACAAAAAGAAGTTATATTCGCCGGTTAAAATTAATGGAAGCCTGAAGAAGCTTGTGAAGTTCTTACAATGTGAAGCACGAAATCATTGATTGTGGGCGATTTATGCCACTACACTCTAATGAACAAATTGCACCTGAAGACACTTAGCATGTACATATTATCATCAGCTTATTGCAGTCTAGCACTGTACATCTTGGATGGACCACTTTGGGCAAACATCTAGAAGCTTTACACATAATCGCCACGCTGGGCAGGCGGGCTCACAGGGGATCACAGGGCGTAGGTAGCACCTCGCTTCGGTGACGCTGCTTCCCGTCATCGCTTCGTCATAGCTTGTAAATAAACATACCTAATTCGTTTTTGTTTTCTTCAGCTTTGACTTTGCCTTCTGCAGCTAATATAGCCAGCCCATTGACACTTCAGCTTGCTAATCGGATGAGCTATGCCGAAAACTATAGTTTTTTTGAAAGTTAGAAAGAAAATATGTTTATTTAGTGACTAACATTAAATCTTAAACTTACACACTGAGTAGGTACATTCATAATAACATGTCACCAAAAAGGACAAAATGCTCAGCATATGTCGCCGCGACAAGAGACGCCGCGACGCTGGTCTTCCGCATATCTCCCTAAGGAGACGCTCTGTGCGCAACGACATCACCAGTTCTGCCTATGTCATTACACACTGATTGAGATGACATAATCAATAGGCACACGTAATCGCATTAATTTGTTGTAATAACTACATTAGCATTAACAGAGTCTTTAATGACTAATGAATGCCCTAAGTGACTCGAAATCTCTGGTAAATTGCATTTCATTTATTAATGCCCTATCTAGGGCAGGGGTATTTATAGGCATATATTTTCAACAACTAATCATATCAAATCACTTTCTTGTGTCAGCAAGTCACGCAGCCAGATAGTAAGAGTCAAGGTAAGTCTTTTGTTTAAATTGTCTTTTGGTCTTTGGTGTTGTCATCTTGTTATAATAACTAATATCATCTCTAGTAGTCAGTAATTATTAAATACAAACGATTTTACTATCACTTTTACCTTTATCTTTATTCTCTTACATGTTTTCATGTCTTTTTCTTTACGTTTTGTTATATTAATGTAAAATATTAATTTGTATTAATGTTAGAATTATGCTATGACCATTTATGACTGTGACCTTAAATAAATAAATAAAATATTTCTCATGTTTAATATTTTTTTCTTTTTTCAGAATATGTCGAAGTTTGTGATAATCTCTCTTTTGGCTGTCCTGGCTGTGGTCAATGCCCGTGGGCTCTATACAGAAATGGACAATGTGAATAAAAACGTAAGTTTTCATACATTTTATTAATAGTGATGTTATAAAGTTTACTTCACTTGAATCAAGCCCAGCTCAGATTGTTTTGTTGTCATGATTTACTTTTTGGATAACATTTTAACATTGAATACAGCAATATTTCTATATCAAAGTGAAATTAATTTATATATTTTGTTTACAGGAAATCGCACCACTTCAAAAGGAAGGCAGAATAGTAGATTTATTAGCATTTCCGTAAGTAAAGCACACTACATATTTGCTGTTACGAATTTATTATCAATCAGTTTTTTTTTAGCTAAAACGTTTACTCATTTGTTTCTTTTCCTTAGGGCTTTGGGTGTTGTAATCTTGAAATCACTGAAGGCAGCTTGGTTCGTGCTCAGTACTATTTGCTCTGTCGTTGATTTTAAATTGGTAAGTAGATATTCTGTCAATATTTTAATTTCTCTAAATATTTTTTTTAATTCATACAAACGCCACATTAATACTAGTATACTAGCTGTAAATGACAGCCTGTCCAGTAGGTAATAGTAAAAATCCTACCTAATCCTAGAAAGCCTTATAATAATATCTTGAAAAACTTTCTAGCAAAGTATTAAGAAATATTATAAGAAGGCCACTTCTCATCTGGATAGAAGAATACTGCTTTCAAATTATGACTAATTTTAGTCTTAAATCTGTTATGGTCTAAAGGACTTCGAGCATCAATCACTATTAATTATATCTGTCCACAGTAATGTATGGACATTAACTTATTTATACATTTGTGTTTCTAGGCGGCGCTAGCTGTAGCAGTAAAGGCAGGATCCTGGCTGTTAAGCTTCAAACTTCCTGTACTAATGGGGGCAGCGCTCATCTTCGGATTCTGCAAAGTGACCGGTCTTTGTGGGTTGAAAAGCATCTTCGCCATTGATAAGCCGGATGACTTGGACTATGCTTCCGACTACTTAGACAAGGGCATGAGAAAATTCGGCAAGAGCTCTTAAAGGTTTCAGATATGCTTGCAGTGAAGGAACATGTTGAGTGTTCTCTATGTATGTATGTGAGATTTGATCCAGACCTGGTCCAGATAAGATATATATGCATGAAAGGACATATGGACTGATTCATGTTTTCACGTTCAATACAAACTGATTTATATTGTGAACGTGTCAACAATTGATGAAGTAGTGTTATCTTTTTGACTGTGCCATATTTATTTTAGTCGTAGTACCTATAGTATTATTTATTTTAATAAATATAAAAATAAACAAGTAATAGAACTTTGGATTTGATTGCTCCCTTTCATTTCAATAAATATTTGAACAAGGACATACATTAAATGCACATAATGTACTGAAATGTAAAGTACCAAAGATCGAAAACACATTATCTATATTCTATTAGTACAATACGCAATGGAAATGTACTCTTTAGAAACATTACATTATTGCTATAATAAAGCAAATACATCTAGGTACTAAAACTTAACTTATTCAAATGTCTTATAATAATTTTCTCAACTCAATTATTAGCCTTCAAACGTCCACTACTGGACATAGGCCTCTCCCAATGACAATTGTCATATGGGTAGATTTGCCTTAGCCACCACTATTGGCAGGCGGGTTGGCAACCGCAACAGATTTTATTTGTACTCAGAATATACCGAAGGATGTTTAAAGGTAGGATAACTTCATGCAAGTGTGTACTACTTTATATTTAAGAGAGGTAGGGCATAGCAAATCTTCGCTCGAATTGAGCCGCCCGCCCGGGGAAGTACCTCCACCCTACAGATTACCGCAGCTAAATGACCTCCGGGTCGTGTTTCTGCCGGATTTCCGGAGCTTGTGGCGCCCCACAGTCGTGCATCGGCGGCCGGGGGGTAGGGTGAGCAACGCGCGTGTGATACCCCTGGTATTGCAGGCGTCCATAGGCTGCGGTAACCGTATAACATCAGGAGGGTCGTAGGCTTGTTTGCCCACCTTAGTGGTATAAAAAAATGCAGTGGATCACCTACAACTGATTGATGATGATGTGCTCAATTATCTTGATTTCTTAATATTTAATGATATTCCTTGACCGGTTGTAAGTTGGTGGCAAGCAACAACCAAAGCGAGGAAGATAGAATTCTTTATTGCACAAAAAAAAAGCAGAAAAGGTGATATGTACAGACATCTTATGGTACAATTTAGCCGGTCTTATCGCTTGTAAACGATCTCTTCCAGGCAACCTTCAGGTCAGACGAAGTGTAATGCTAGTTTTTTAAGCCATCCAAAATGTTTTTGGATTTTTTGCCAAAAAGTGCACCCATACAAGGTATAAAATGTTAAAGAAGCCTACATTTATTCAAAGAAAGAAGAAAGACGTGGTCATCTTGCTACGCATCAGCAAGGAAGTCTCATAGGATAATAATTAGTGTTACTAGATGAGAATAAAAATCCGCGGCCTACTCGTTGAGATTTATTTTTCCGAACCACTAACACTATTAATATTAGTGTTACTAGTTACGCAATAAGAATATTTTTCGCAACCAGTCACAGTGTGACACGTTTGAGTGTGACTCGTTGAGGATAAACGATACATTTTATCCCGAAACCCCGCAGGAACATGTTAATTTTTTGTAATGTGTTAGCAAGCAATGAGCAAATAACTTGTTCCGCAACTCGCGCGCACTTCTCGCGTATGACAACGGGCAAATTTTCGTTATTTACAAATTGTAATACGTAAACAGATCGACAGTCTATACATCGACTAATCGATAACTAAGCAAAAGCAATAGGTTTGATAGTGGCGATCCTTACGACATCATAGACCGTATCGATAGTAGCTATACTATTTGATATAATATCGAATTGATATTACCGATACTTACCGGTATTTTGGCAACGTTATTCATAGGCAGATACTTATGCCTCCTATCATCATCAGCCTATTGCAGCGAAAAGATGATAGATCACTCCCTTACACCCCTGAGGCATAAGTATATTATCATCTTTATTATGTCTACATCGATTGCAAGTGTTAGATAGGTTTTAAAAACAATATTTTCTGTTCTGTCTCTTATTTTCAGACGGATGTGTTCTTCTTATGATTTGTGATGCTGTATGTCTATCGTTGGCTTGAATTTTATCGTTCTTGCTTGTGCTCACTTATTGTTTCCCTATTATTTTAATATAATTTCTTTTCCCCATAACCAGCCTTTAATTATACAGTCCACAATTCAGGAGAGGTATTTCAAATAGAAAAGTGTTTTATTAGTAATCCACAATAATTTATTCAATAAATAACAAACTAAACAAATCTTACACTAAACAAGTTATTTTAATAGAAACCATTAATAGAACCACGGTTTAGGAGTATCCACAGTCTTTGACTTCTTCTCAGCGTACTTGTGCACAGCATTGATGAAGAAGTTCTCAGCCGTTTGCAAGTACTCAGGCGTGATGTATTCTTTTATTTGACCCATTGGGATGTACTCTTCATAGTTGAAGTTGCATTTGCCAGTGATTTTGCACAGGCCGAGCGCTGCGGCGGCCCCGATCACTATGACCAGAGCGTTTGAGATGAACCATTCGATGACTACGACGGCTAGGCTGACGGCAGTCTGGGAAAAAGAATAAACATCAGTTAAAATTGTTACAATATCATTATAGGTTTTTAGTGTTGCTATACAGTGTTCTATGGCTCTACACACGTAACTTTATAAGCCAATACAAGGTCCACATGATCTGCGGCATATGACATGAACTTTATTACATGTGGGGCGTGTATATTTGTGGCCATATCCAAATATCACTATAGTGTTTCTAACAAAGTTCATACTAGATGTAACTCTACAATTTACAACAATCTAAAAGGATACGATTAAACGAAGTTTTAGATAGTGTAGAAACTAGATGCAATACAAAATAAACTAACCAAGTCGCTTACGACGAATAGAAAATATAATGATACTTACAAACTTGTAACCAGCTAAAAGGTTGACCATGTCAAGAACCGAAGAGACACCTTCAGGAATCAATCTCAGAACAGGCTGCAAATCAGCCTTTGCTGATATTAATTCTGTATCCTTGAAGTCTGAATCTCTGAATGGTGACATTTCTAAGTCCTGAAATAGAACAAAGCATTAAAATACAACCTCTTATGCATCAGACATCGCGAATTAACCAGTTTTATTGTACGATCAACATCAAAAGTCGCTGAACACTTTAGTACCATGTCCAAATAGAGATTGTCCAGACTTGTCTGTTTCCAGGGGGTTTCTGAGCATAACTTTAAACTGACATGGTACTAAAGTGTAAAGCGACTTTTGATGCTGACCGCACCTTCCATGGAAATCCTATCGATCCAAAAACAAATGATCAGCGGAGTTATTCACAGTGCCTATTTTTGTTCGGATGCGATAACTTTAAATGAAGGTCATTGGAATCTGATATTAGTAGTTATAGACTGCTGATCTCATAAAACTTTTGACATATTATGAATATCTTCGGCAGCAGAACAAGAACGAACACGATTTAGAAAAAACTCGCTACCAATTATCGTCCATTCGGTAATTAGATTCTACTATCTACTGTATAGAATCGAAAATCGTTGACGATTAAGAATTGTATGCACTTATAGTTAATGTAAATTTAAATACTTGGTATTAATAACTTACATTGGGTATCCCCGTAGACAACTTTGCAACAGGTTCTGCAATTGCTACTCCGAAAACGACAGCCAAGGTGATGATTTTACACAGCATCTAAAACAATTAAATGAGCATTTAATATTTAAAACAGGCAATGTAAGGGGGCAACATTTGCTGTTCATATAAATAAGTTACTTTTCTATGTGCAAAATATCTAGGTATTCACTAAAATAACATCTTTATTGAGCTTGTAAACAAGCCAAAGGATGTTATCTCGAGCGATATCATATTTATTACATCAATGATGATGATTAGATTAAGTAATTCTTAAAATAAAACAATATAAATAATCTTAACTAATATTATAAAGCTGAAGAGTTTGTTTGTTTGTTTGTTTGTTTGTTTGTTTGTTTGAACGCGCTAATCTCAGGAACTACTGGTCCGAATTGAAAAATTCTTTTTGTGTTGAATAGACCATTTATCGAGGAAGGCTTTAGGCTATATAACATCACGCTGCAACTATGAGGACCGAAGAAATAATGGAAAATGTAAAAAAAAACGGGGGAAAAAATAACTATTCCACGCGGACGAAGTCGCGAGCACAGCTAGTATGACATATAACCACAAAAGTACATGAATATTTATAGTAGAGTACAAACAACGGGGTACTAAAAAAGGAATTTATAAAAAGTCCTTAACTTTTAATGAACAAATAAATAAGTAAGTATCAGACAACAACCCTGCATTGCTTCGAATGTTAGTTCAGACGACAAAAGTTACTATGAAATAAGCCATCTGGACAGTCAAAATAGAGATTAAAAGTTCACCTTACGAACCAAATACAATATTAGCAAATATCACACAACATTAATAGATAAATTGGAAGTAGTAATCGGTACATACATAATAAATAAAATATGAATATTGAAATACAGTAAAACTTAACACTTACCTTTAAGGTTTTGGTGGTGATGATCCTGCTCGTACTAACTCAGAATAGTGAATGATATAGATCACAAATAATACACAGTATTTAAACAGTATCAAAAATCAATTACGGCTCTGGGAAACCTAATTTGTATCTAAGTACGCAATTAATTAAGTAATCCATTTGACATATTCTGTAATTTACAAAATTGTTCTCATCGCTAAGTATGCGCAGGTATATCATTACATCACAATAATTAGATAATGACAAGTGCACAAATGATATATTATACCGTAACCATATTTTGAAATATATGTGACAGGGTGAAATTTTTCTATAAAAAAAACAACGGTACTCATAGTCTAGTAAATCACGGGTACAGAGTTTGAGACGATAACAATCAATGGGGAAAATACACACAGGAAATGACTGGATGAATGTGGCACAGAAGGGGAAGAAATTGAAGAATTTAGTGCAGACCTCAGCAGATGACGACCTCAGCATTTAACAACTGATTACACCTCAACCTTTCTATCTTGTTACTCTCTACCCAAAGGTTGTCTGAAAGAGATCGCTCATAGAGATGAATCGCTGATAGAATGAAAATGAAGACGCAGCCTGTGTTTACGTAAAAACTTGTGCATATAATATATCCAGTGCCCTTAGCTAGTATGCATCGAACAGCAGATTTGGACTAGTACAACATTGCACTCATATTAAAATTTAGGTATATCATGTATCTTGTTCTTGTTTCTAAATTAAATTAATTATAACTGCCGTAATTTGTTTCTATTAAACTATATATACTTATATATCAAATACCCGATGAGTGAATAAAAAATTTCGAAAACTTTTATAGTTTGTAATGAGAGAAAATGTTGTATGGTATGCATGATTTAGATACTTATAGATTTAAAACTGAAATAAATTAATGAAGCTTAATTTGAACATGGAAAGTCGGACTGTATTTCGTCTCATTAAAGTCATACTGGAACCGAACCGACCGAGGACCGAATGTCCTTTTAAAATCTCCCCCTTTGACTTAACTGCAATTTAATAATTTAGTACCTACTAGCACCTTGCCGTACCTGATAGCAATTCTTGAAATAAGAGTTGCCTTGCCATAGTTCAATTAATGTAGAAAATAAATTGAATAATAATGTGGTCGATATGGTTTAATTTCCGCCATGAATAAAAACGGAATGATAGATTACCATTTGTATCAGCTGACGTATTAGTACAATAATTATTATTGTGATATCAGTAGGATTGACGTAAGCGAAGCATCCAGCCGGAAGCTTATTAATCCCATATGAATTAGTTATCATATTATGTATACTCATTTACTCATACCTATTGAGTGGCTCGATGGCTCATTTGGTAGTGACCTCTGCCTAGTGGGCCAAGGGTCATTCATGAACATGTCTGTTTGTATTGGTCTGGGAGTTTACTATGTATAATATGTATTTATTTACAAAAAAAAGTATTTAAGTAAGTTTATCAGTTGTCTAGTACCCATAGTACAAGCTTCGGCTTAGTTTGGCGGTAGACGGCGCTGTGTGGCCCAGCGTGGCATGTCTTGGGTTATTTATTACTTTACTACATGAAATTAGTTATGATCAAGTACATACGTATATGGATAAACTCTTTACCACTCTTTACGTACCTACATTGAACATACTTAACAACACCTACTTAAGCTCTCATATGAATTGAAGTACAAGTTCATATATTCTTAAATTTAATCCTATTGATTAGGGACTCTTTTAAATTATACTTTTACACTACTTTTATTGAACTTGCCCGGTTGTAATTAAGTATGACTTAACTATAAGACTTTAATTTTTTTTATCTAAGCTGTAATGTTTGGTCTACGTCTATTTCATAGTTTGTAAACCAAACATTATAGCATAGATTTAAAACAATTTCCCAAAGTTTGTCTTAGGCTTTAGAATCAATAGTTATGAAATGGTTTATTGAAAAATAATTTATTTTGATCTAAATTCCTATGTTCTACCTATTCAATATTTTAAAAGAAAGTACACAAAGATATAGAGTCGGTCCCGACCGGCCGAATCTCAAATGGTTGATCAATATAATCTTATATACTATGGCCATAACGTGGTCTGACTTCATAAAATTATCAACAGATGCTGTCTCGCTTCATATAATGACCTACAAAGGTTCTGTCTCGTTTCATAATATTCAACAACACGTGGAATCTAGGGCGACAAGACATTTTTTTACCGTCGGGAATTCCTACAAGCATACACCGCCCTAGGTACGAGACACCTGGGTTTTGTGGGGCTCACTCCTATCAAGTGGAGAATACCCTCGGGATGCCCAGAGGGGCTCGACACAACCTACAACAGCGCGGTACACCTCGAGAGGAGGTAGTAAGTAGTGTTAAAATTATAGCGGTGTACGAGTATGTTTACTGGCTAGGTGGCTCAATTAGTAGTGACTCTTGCCTTCTGAACCAAGGGTCGTGGCTTGGATTCCCAACCGGGATAAACATTCGTGTGATGAACATATGAGTTTGTTCCGTGTCTAGGTGTTTATATTTGTATTTAAGTATATATTTGTGGTACGTTGTTCTCAAACCCATAACACAAGTGCTTAAGCTACTTAGTTTGGTATCGGAGCGAGCGAGAAGAGTATGATGTTGTCTGATATTTATTTATTTTATTATATTACTTCCACGGTCAAGATTTCTCTAATTCGTGATAAATGTATATTATTTATGATTAATAATTTAAGGATGAAATTTTATCTATACCAATTAATATAATGTCTAAGTAAATTGGGATGTGAAATAGTAAACCAGCATATTTTAGTCAAATAATTTATTTTAGTTAATAAATAATTACCTACGCTAACACATTAATATTAGGCTACAATTCACTGCTCATCTTGCAAAGATCTGTACTTCCTGATGGCTGTCTTGACGAATTCAGAAGCTCTGGCCAGCCTTTCTGGAGTAGCGAACGATCTAAGTTCTAAAGGTACAGCCAATAACGATTTGATGCTATCCAGCTTTCCGCAGATAGGGGTGAACTTGCAGATCCCGATGGCAGCCAATGTCCCGATGATGAGAGCTGGTGCGTTGGCGACGATGAGAAGGACGACCTTCTTTACCACGGAGACAGCGGTCTGGAAGAAAACAAAATCACAATGAAACTATACCCCAGACTAGTATCTTTATAATGCTAATACATATAATGATAATCCATAAATTAATCTAATAGATTAAAATCCAATGTGTAAAATAAAGCATGTCGTGCATTACCGACACACTGCATGAATGAATCGCTGGAGGTAGAACTTTTATTTGTGCTTGACCATTCATAAGTGCTTGTTATAGGTCTACAGGAATAAAGTTAGGTATTTTATATTTTGTTACTTAAAATTCGCCATTTATCATTATTTGGAAAATGTGCCAAGAACAAGACCAATCTCGGGTAGCCGATTTAGAAAAGTCAGTAAGAAAGTATGGTATCATGCCATCATTGATATTTCCATATTGAAGACCCATTTTGCCTATGTGGGTTAATAGGTATGAATGTAGGTATAGAAATTGAATGGAGTGGTAGAAAACTATTAAATAAATACTTACAGTTGCAACTTTAGCAATGAGGCCCAGTTTGGAGAATCCCACTGCTGCTGCTGGGGCCGCCGGCACCAGGACATTGGAGTACACAGGCTTCACAATCACTCTATCATTGAGAGCCTCGTGGTAAGGGTAAGGCAAGGAGAGACCCTGGAAAAATAAACTAATTAGAACTGTAGTCTTAGATGTCTATACTCACATGGAGAAAGGCTTGTGATATAATATTCATTTCCCACAAAAAAATCATCATCTACTGCTGGACATAGGCTGAGGCCTAGGAGGGATCAAAGTGGTGAGCCACTTTGATCGATTTGACTCGAATTTGAAACAGAAACAGAAAGTGCAAACTAAGGTTTATGCTAGTACTATGACTATCAGATGTTGACGGGGAGCGCTTCCCAGAACACCTAGAGCCAAGACAATATAGAAACGTCCAAATTGTGACTGGGAGTCGAACCCGGAAACTTCAGATTGCCGCGCTATTGGCGAGAACGCGCTATTGGTGAAGCTTGCTGAAAGGAACTTGATAGTGCAAGAAAAAGAAGGGCTTACACAAAAACAATTGTATACCTAAATGTAATGAAAGAACAACTTACCCTGTAAGGCACTTCTCCATAGTCAATGAGATTCTCCAATGGTTCAACTTCCGATCCGAAAGCAGTGGTGAAGAAGAATACGAAGACACAAGCGAATTTGAACATTTTGATTTTAGTAAGGTCTTGTAAGTTATAAGATGTGTACTGTTCTCGTTGAACCGTTGAATGGTGAACTTTTAATGCTATCCACACTTTAAATACTAAAAACTTTAAGAATAATTAGTAAATTGAAGTACATTATTTAATTTAGCAGTTCACCAATGTATGTATACTGCATCTAATTAGAAATTGCATAAGATCGTAAGATACAAATTGCGTGGCGATTAAGAAATGACTTCCGATTCGCAAATGCTATTTTCTTTTGATGACTTAGATGCAATGACGACAGACTCTGACTTTTGAATAATGATCTAAGTAAAATAATGTGCATGTATTTGAATAAATCTCTATGGTAAAATGTATAACATATACATTAATAAAAATGTAGAAAACAAGAACTAAATATCCATATCATGATTCTGTAACCAATGACACCGGTATTTTCTTCCGGAAAATTCTAAAACATTATTTGTCTGTTATACTTACTCGTACTTGTACATCCTTTGCGAATGATATATGATCGCCAACATAACTATAATGAAAATAATCTTCATTCGTTTTATAAAAAAAACACTTAAAAATCTTCACAGTGCCAGCATACTACCAAGATAAAAATCGGCAGTAGCAGCGTGTAGTTCTTTGCTCTTTTAAACATAGTGTTAACAACTTTATTATACACATAGAATCATCGCCATCGTCATCATCAGCCTATCGCAGTTCACTGCTGGACATAAGCCTCTATGGGTATTAGCCACTTTAGGCAAATACCTGGAGGTTATACCCATAATCGCCACGCTGGGAAGGCGGGTTGGCAATCACAGGGTGTAGATCCTCGCTCCGGTGACGCTGCACCCCTTAAACGACCTAGGGTATTTAGTAGGATGCACCACGAACAGGTTATGGTGGCTTGGAGCGAAAAGATGATAAGTCGCTCCCATGCATCCCCACACATAGAATCGATAACACATAATACTTTTTATAATATCAAAAAGAAAGTTTCCTGTGATTTTTAACAGAGGGCTACCACTTAGGAAATTACAGTGGCACCCGCATGTTATTTTCTAAGTTTTTTTTTTTTTTTTTAAATAGAATAATAATAATAAAATAATAAAAACGTTTATTTTCCACCACAATTTAAAAGGTTTTTCGTTACAATAATAATGATCTACAAATTATAATAACTATTTTGGTCACTTTAAATTGTGGCAGACTGGTGTCTAATGTAGGCAAAAATCTGCCTGTATTTTAGAACACCAGGCTCCCATCCGTACAGCAATGACACCAGAGTTAATATATTTATATCAATTTTTACAGACACAATAGAAAAAGAAAAACAGGTAACCCCCTGCGATCGCCAATCCGCCTGCCCAGCGTGGCGATTATGGGTATATCCTCCAACGAACAATAGGAGAGGATGTCCAGCAGTGGACTGCAATAGGCTGATGATAATGTATGTATGTCTGTTTCTTTGTGACTTCCTGTAGCCTTGATGGATTTTGATGTGTGAGGCATCGTTAGAATCGACTTGACTTAAGTGTCATAGCATACATTTTATCCTGAAATTCGTACAGGAACATGTTAATTCTTCGTAAACTAATGACAAGCAATGGGCAAGTAATTTGTTCTGCAACTCATGCACACCTCTCGCAAATTGCAAATTTTCGTTAAATAAAAACAACAACAAAAATAATTATAAAATACAAAAGAACCAGACTGCACATTAAGAGAGGAAAGCAAGTCCCCCAAAAATATTGTTTAATCAAATGCTAAAACCTAGTAGCAAACTAAAGAATCGCAGGTGGAGATCATCAGAGGGCGACTTAAACTTTAAGACAAGTAGGGCATAGCGAATCTTCGCTCGAATTGAGCCGCCCGTCCGGGGAAGGACCTCCACTCTATAGGATACCGCAGCCAAATGACCTCCGGGTCGTGTTCCTGCCTGTGAGTACGGTTTCCGGAGCTCGTGGGGGGTTGTGGTTGGGCCGGCATGGCGGTGGCAACTGACAGGTGACTGATCAGTTACTTGCCCGTTGTCACAGCGACTTGGGCTTCCCTTTCGCTTTCCACCAGGCGACTGGAGGCCATTATGACGAGCCACTTTAAAAAAAAAATATTTAAAGCTTTTTTGGTTTTGGTTGTTCAGTCTACTATTAATTTTTTTTTCAAGTGCATTAAGTGTAAGATTCTTCGCCCGTTAATACGCGAATCTTTGTAGAAATTTGAAGAACCAACCCGCACTTGGCTAGCGAAGTTTAGAGTAGCACGTAAAGTATTTTGATGCGGTTTTTAAGGTTCCGTAGCCAAATTTCAAAAACGGGACCCTTATAGATTCGTACTTAGAAACTAAGTTTGTTTCTTCACCAGTTTTCTTGAGAGTTCGAAATTACGCTACTAGTTAGATCAAAGCTATTAATTAGCTTTGCTGTGTGATTTTGAGAGAAGAGAATATTGCTTCGCTTGAATCACAAAAGTAGCCAAAGAACGATGTCAGGTCTTTAAAATAAGTATAACGTAGGTATTTTCCCACGTCATTCATGATAATGAATTACTCAATGGACACCATCAACACTAATATCTTATAAACTTCACAAGTGAATCACGCGCAATTGTCCAAGATCTAATTTAATAATGGATTAAATTAAGTAATTCGGGTGCTTTACTTTAGTATATTAGACTTGATATTTTACTACAAGACATCATTTAGCTATCAGTGATTTTGCAGTGTACAACACAAACATACATACATTTCCTCAAGGTAAGCTAATTTATTTTATTTTATTTTAAAGTGGTGGTTCCCAGGCCTCTATGTATATTATGTGCAGTATTGTATAGTATTGTGTACAGTTAAAGCAATATAATTGGTACATTGTTTTGTCGCCTTACCTAATGCTATACATTGTTTATACATTACTACTAGCTTAGAAAGCATAAAGACACTTTTCATTTCTTGATTATTAAAATAAAACTAACATGTTTTATGTTATTTTGACAGATGGCACGAGTTGCATACCTCCTTGCTCTGATCTCTGTCGTTGGATTCGCCTCAGCAGCTAGACCTTTACCATATTCACCATCATATCCGGTGTACATTGTACCCGAACATAGATCAACTGAATTGAGGCCACTTAAATCGGTTGAAGAATTACCATATGGCTATGAGTAAGTCTTATATTTAACTTGATATATTTTTTTAAATTTGTTGCGTGATCAATGATCACCGGATTATCTTTATATACTTAGAATTTCAACTATTTCCAATTTTTTTCTGCTTAGGTAATAAATTTTTTCCTAATAAATACTCCATGATCTATGTCTATGAATAACAGAGTTTAAAAAGTTCATTTGTTTCCTTTAACAACGTAAGCTCGAATATCCTTTTCAAATCTAAGTTCTATTGATAAAGCTATTATGTCTGCATATCTTGGTCTTATAAGGTCATACCAAAAATCTCAAATGCTAATATATTTTTTTAATTCCAGTTTCCAAATCGTACCAGCTGATGAATACGAAGTAGCCGTGGCTGAGGATGAAGAAGTTTTAGGTGACACGTCGATCGTATCCTCTATTATTTCATCCATCTGGGGAGTCGTTCCTGTACCCAGTCCTTTCGTAAGTACTAAATTATAAAATCTGTACTCATATCTTTCACGATGTTCTGAACCTATACAGGACATGTTTAGCATTATTGATAAGAATCTCTAAAGAGTTTGTATTTGAATTCGACCTTTGAGGCCTAAGCCATTGAGGAACTAAGATTTGAATTTCCTCCGCTTCATAAATATTAGAAAATACCAAAAGTTCATTGCTGGCAGTGATTATTTTAACATGAATTATATTATTTACTTTCAATATCCTTTTCTAATATATTATTCTAAATTCTCTATCACAGATAAATTGTTGTATGTTTACTCTGAAGTGGTATTAGTAACATTAAAAACTTTTCAACGAAGATTCGAGACAGTACTAACACGTGGCATTAACGTGGTTACATACACATCAAGAATATATATCATTCTTTTTTTTTCACAGGCGGCCATTAAGACGATCGTTTCCAAACTCTTCAGTGTCGCCAAGTGGGTGATGAAAAAAGGTAGCTTGGTACTTCTAGGGGTGGCTCTAGTTGTCGGATTCTGCGCATTCACCCCCTTCTGCACCCTCGTCATTGAGAAGCCTTTCGCCAAACATTTCCAGTTCCCCAATATTCCTTACTTGGATGACGCGCAACATTATTTCAAACAAGCTTATGACAAATATCATGAACTTTACTAAATGTGTAACTTTAATTTAAGCGCTAATTTATTATAATATTTATTGAATAAATTATTTAAAAATATACAATATTTTGCCATTCAATCATCCCAAGAATCCTTGAAGGTATTTAACATAATATTTCGCAGAAAAATTTATTACTTAATACGAAAATTTACTTTTAGATCATTCTTAAATTTTATCCATCAGTTGTAAATTAAATATCCCACCTTAACATAATGCAAAATACAATTGGGGAATCATTGAAAAAATATGGATTCAATAGGAGTCACTCAGGAATTGTTCCATAAACAACGTCGATACGTTGTTGGCTTAATCCTTATTTAGGATAAGGCTAAATTCCTTAATTTCTAGGAGTTCCTACACTATCGTGGTACTATGAAAACTCATGGAACAAAAAATCAAAGTGTTGAATATATTCAAACTCTTTATTTATAAAATCCCTTAAGTACCTCCTAAAACTAATTCAAATAATAAAATAAAAATTTTAAAACAAGGTGTAGCGACGTTTTCTGACTGCTATGTTCGGAAGGCTCTGTTCCCCATTGTACTTATCAATTGCAGTCTTCACAAAAGACGCGGCTTCGCCAATCTTCTCCAAATTATTATGATTCATCAAGCTCCTCATCTCCTCACGAATGGGAACGTTGAAAGCAATAGTGCAAAGGTTCGTATACGAACAAACTCCAACGGTAAGAACGCTACCGAAAATGAGTAACATAAAGCTACCGATGGTCCAAGAAACGAATCTGCCGATGTAGCTCACGATTGTCTGCAATGAGAAAAAGCTTGTTAA
The DNA here is from genome assembly GCA_031163375.1 of Conogethes punctiferalis. NCBI lineage: Eukaryota > Metazoa > Arthropoda > Insecta > Lepidoptera > Crambidae > Conogethes > Conogethes punctiferalis. The sequence continues at coordinate 9,290,871 of CM062082.1, forward strand.
AAATTATATAAAAATAGCCCAAGACGTGCCACGATGGAAAAAGCATCTAGTGCCAAACTAAGCTGAAGCTTGTTGTACTATGGGCATTAGACAACTGATAAACTTACGTAGATACGAATACTTTATACATCGCAAACACCCAGACCGATACACAGTGTCATATTTGCACACAAATGTATGTACTATGCGGGAATCGAACCCGCGACCACTGTGACAGAGGCAGCGTTCACTATGACTGAAACAAACTGGTCGTCAATATAAATCATCATCATAAGCTTATCGCAGTCCTCTGCTGGACATAGACCTCTCCAATTATGCGCCTACACACAGCACTTGTCAGCCATCTTTACATTCTCCAGTCACGCTACGCACAGTTTTAAAAAGTAAATAAGAATCTTAAAGACATTAGAAACACAATAATAAAAAACTGGAGATCGAACTCACCCTTGCATCAGGCACTTGACTCCACATTAAACCGAACGTTGATGTATCCGGCTCGACATAGTAAGGGTTAAGAGCATTTCCGTACATATCGTATCTGAAAACAAGAAAAAGAATAAACATAAATACACAAACGCTAACAAAAATAGAGACAAGACGAACAAACTGCATGTTTCCAAAGCGAATGAGAGAAAAAAAGTTAATATTAGCAGTTAAATACCTACCTGCTAGAAGCGGGGTCGTATCCATAGGCGGGAGCGTATGCCACATCCGGATAAGCTTCTAACCCAGGTGTGTATTCGTATCCGGATATCTGCTGATTATTCTGCTGCTGAAATATTGAAGCTTGACTTTAGTAAAGACATTCGTAAATTACATTATGTTCTATTAAAAAAAAAACATGTGTTTGTAACGTGTTCCTTTTGTTTTAGTTTTTCATACAAACTAATTTCGTGTAAGTAGGTAATTAGTTCATATAAAAAATTCTATACAAAAATTAAATTATTGAAAATTATTCTTCCGTTGTTGTAAATAATACCTACCCTAGATTTGTTATAGATTATGTCAAAAAGAACACGTTGTAATTATTTTATGCCCAAAAGAAGACTCTACCAACTTTAAAAGTATGGTTTTGAGAACGAAGTTAAACCTTTTATAACTAAAAAAATTAAAAAAAATACTCACATTTTTATTAACTTCTGCAACTGACTGATCGGCTAACATCCTGTCATGTTTAACAACTGGTCCTACAGGTTTTACAGGTTCGACTTTTGCTCGTCTCTCCTCAGGCTTATAAACAGGATGAGGTTCAAGCTCATGAGCATCTCTTTTGAACGAGGTTTGATCCACTGGTTCCGTTTTTAATTCGGGCTGGAAGTGAGTATGTTCCTTCAACAGTGCATACGAAGATGATATTTCAGCTGAGTATCCTGTGAGCGCTATGGCGAAAACAATCAATAACGTTTTCAACGCCTGAAATGAAAACAAAGATTATCAAAAAATATCCTTATTTAGAAGAAAACTTGAACAATAATAGTAAAATAAAAATATTGAATGATATAACAAATACCCCAAAGGTTTTTAGGGTTAATTTTACTATTGTGTCAAATATCAGGTTAATAAACGAATGCCATCAATAGGTACATCGATATTTAACACGAATTTGGCCGGGGGTGGTTTGAATTTAACTTGCAAAAGTATTACATATTATAAAAGTAGTATTATAGTATGCACTTTCGTACTAAATATTACTTAGTAATATTAGCAACTAATTTGTTCTTTTGATGGGGTTAATTGTTCCGTAATACATGAGCGCTTTGGATTACAAAAGTTTTTAATCAAATATCAAAAATTCCGACAAATTGATAACACAGGTTCAACAGATTATATTCATAAAAAATTAACACTTCACTCACCATATTTGTGTACACTGCAACTACCCCAAGTCCCTCAAGTACCTAACTAATAGTGTTTTCGCCAAACTATGGCTATTTATACTTTCACAGACCCTTAGTCCCGGGTTATCTCCACTCATTGTTTTAGCGACAATAGTCCAGTATCCAGCCCCTTCGCCGAATATTCGTCAAAACATTGGAATGCAACAAAAACAATTTGCTTTTTTAGGGTTTCGTAGCCAAATGGCAAGAAACGGAACCCTTATAGATAGGTACGTCATGTCTGTCTGTCCGTCCGTATGTCTTTCATTTTTTTCGAAACTCTTATAACTATACTGTTGAAACTTGGCAATTAGATGTATTCTGTGAACCGCAATATTATTTTCACACAACAATAGAAAAAAAGCAATACATTTTGAGGGTTAGACCTGAAATTCAATGAAAATTTTTTCATCAAACCCAGGTCTTCGAAAGTAAGCAGTTTATTTTTAATATGAAAAAATACACTGTTATTCAAACATCAACCAAAGTTACAACGAACTACAAGAAGTTTGACTATTATGTTACTTGCTACTACAGAACCCTTCATAGGCGAGTCCGACTCGCACTTGGACGCATTTTTTCTAAATGTCGAATAGACAATACGAGGTAGAATTTGCTAGCTGATACGTGTTTGAATGTTTTAATGCCTTTTCTTGTTTTTAAATATGAGATCATAAAAATTTAATTGTTATTTCATTGTTATGTATTGTTATTCATATGAACTACCTAGGTGTTGTTACTTCTATACATTGAATAGGCTACTATTACTTAAATACATTCAATGAACTATTACATGAATGCTAAATTCTAAACATTACTTAATAAAAGGTATAAACTATTTCATATAATATTACAATAGCTTAAACTCTAAAGGTCATATAAAACTGTGTAGGTTTCATACAATAGAGGCTAGACTTGCGATAATTTGGAATCGATATCAATGCATATTTAAATTCAGTAGGAAACAAGGGTTGGTCGGAGCTAAGTACCCATTTTTCCAATGAATAAGTTATGGAGCAGATCGATTTTGAGGCCGATCAATTGAAAACGTTTCCTTAACTCACATGTAACAAGCTGAAATAAGTTGAGTTGAGTTGTTGGACAGCTATCCCTATAAGTAGATAAGGTAAATAAGAGTTAATGTTTAAGTACAAAAGCGTGGCTAAATAATACAGACCGATGACTTACAGCAGTGTCGCCGGAGCGAAAAGCTGCGCCGTCCGATCGGCTACCCAGTGACGATAGTGGTAAAGCTTTAAGATGTTTGACCAAAGTAGCGAACAACTAAGAGAGGTAGGGCATGGCGAATCTTCGCTCGAATTGAGCTGCCCGTCCGGGGAAGGACCTCCACCCTATAGAATATCGCAGCCAAATGACCTCCGCGTCATGTTCCTGTCGGTGAGTAGGGTTTCCGGAGCTCGTGGGGGGTTGGGGTTGGGCCGACATGGCGGTGGCAACTGACAGGTAACTAAACAGTTACTTGCCCGTTGTCACAGCGACTTAGGCTTCTCTCTCGCTTTCCATCAGGCGTAGGGAAGCCATTATGTAGAGCCACTATAAAAAAAAAAACAACTGGAGAGGGCCATGTTCAGCAATGGACTGCGATAACTTGATGACGAAGATATTTAAATATAATGATAGATATAACCCACACATGCCACCCTAGGCTTTGACCTTGTTGCTGTACTACTGTTTGCAGTCTGGCAACTACTGTTTACTGTTTGCAGTCTTGTCCCAAACCGAGGCGAAACTTGTGCTATGATTACTAGACAACCGAAAAACTTACTTAACTAGGTTATTTTATATACCTACAATAAGTTTATACAGAGCTTAGTGCGGCTAACATGAAAAAATGTAATGGCGCAGCATAGAGGCCTTCGCCTGATGGAGAGCGTAAAAGAAGCCCAAGTCGTCGCGGCAAAGGACTAGTAAATAAATAAATAATAAATAAATAACCCAAGACATGCCACGCTGGGCCACACAGAGCCATCTAACCCCAAACTAAGCCGAAGCTTGTACTATGGGTACAACAACTGATAAACTTACTTACTTAGATACTTTTTTTTTGTAAATAAATACATATTATACATAGAAAACACCCAGACCAATACCTGTTTGTATTGGTCTGGGTGTTTTCTATGTATAATATGTTCATGCACACAAATGTTTGTGATGTGCGGGGATCAAACCCACGACCCTTGGCTCAGAAGGCAGAGGTCACTACCAATTGAGCCACCGAGTCACCAGATCAATCACTTGACAGTTGCTACAGCCAGCCTATAAGATATCTCTGGCTGTACACCGATTGATCCCGAAATGCCGTTGGAGTAGGTACAGTCCAATCAGGTAGGTACCTACATTATTCGATGCATAAAAACCGAGATCCGTATAAAATAACATGTGGCTTAAGGTGAAGAGTTCATTTTCGTATTCCGTAGACCATTTACAAAAGGTTTTGCTGCCTACCTCTCTTGATACTACCTCTATCGGATTAAGTCTTTTTTAAATTTTTCAACACTTTACTATGTACTTACTGATGTATACCTGCTAGCAGACAGGTAAACTACAATTGAATCTGTTGTTTGTAACTGTCTACTTTGCAACAGACAAACAACCAATGATAATTATCTCCCGGAATGCTCTCCGAAAGCCATAAAAAGATACCAATGTCATTTCAAACAACAAGAACTACTGCGCCTTCCTATCTAATCTGTGGAATTTGCAATACCTATCTACTTAGAAGAAAAAGTTTCTTATCACTGTAAACTCCACTATAATTCATCAGACAGTATAAAATCTATTCCCCATCGTGTATTCTTATGAGTATTAAAAAAAAATAGGAGGTTGACAAATGATACAAGAACCTATCGATTACCGGCTGTAAATGACAGTCGCTTATCTTTGTCGATTGTAGGAAAGCAGTGTAGCATACCTAATGCATTTGCCTTCTTCGAAATTATTACCACGTGCATTCGTACCAGATGTTAGGTTCAAAGGTATTCACACCACTTATTATTCAAGAACTTCGGTGGCCTAGTTGGTAAGGCAGTTGACTTCAATACTGGAGGCAGCGGCTCAAACCCCCGTCACATACCCATGTGTTTAACTTACAGTGAAGGAAAACATCGTGAGAAAACCTGCACACCTGTGAATAAATTCTCTATTTGTGTGAAGTAGACCGACTTAGCCAGCCTGGTTGACTAAGACCTTATTGCCCTAGTTTAAGTTAGGCTCGAACCCCACGGTCGGGACGAAGATGAGTCGTGACGATGAATGTTCAAGAAGATTTTCATATTTCCGTTATTGTGTTTAAACTGAAATAGTACCTACTTTCCAAGTAGCTCTATCGAAAGGTGCAATAAGTAGACCTGTTCGCAATCGCATCTCGCATCAGACCTGACCTAACGCATCTTTAGTTCTTTGCATACCTATAGAGAGAATTATTGTAATAAAAATGAGCTTTTGCTGAGTTTGCTACGCATATTATTTTCGTAGCAAACATATGAAGCGAACCACTTTATACTCGGATATAGGTATCCGAAGTATAAAAAATAGTACATTTACTAGGGTTAATGTCTGTCTAAAAGCAAGGTTTGCAATGCTTGGTTAAAGTCAGCTTAAAAGAAAGTTTTGCAATGTTTGATAACAATAAAGAAGTAGCTTCTAGGTAGAACCATTCATTTTAAATTATTTAGGTACACACAAACACAAGAAACTATGTTGTGACTTATCATTTGAAGTACTTTTATATCACTTACCGCTTAACGTATTCCCAGAACAACTTTATCTCTTCCTCCAAACTCATATTTGGCAGCTTTCTTGAGAACAAAAACTCACTTTACAAAATAAAATAGTTCACATAATAATATCGTTAATTAATCAGATCTAATTTGACAACATCACGAGTTATTCATGTATAAGTTTTCTAAATTGCAACAATTATTCAATTTGTTACACAATTTCCGTGTAGCAAGTTTGGACTTTACTCACAAGCGTTAAGGTACATTGTCGAGTGTGAAAAAAAGTGTTAATGATCGGTTTTCAGCCCTCACACGCGATCAAACACGGGGCTTCATGTAGTGACTATTCGATTACGACTGCTTCAAACTCATACTCAGTACACGTGGAAGTTCAGGGTTAAATACCAATCGATTCCCATTCATGGCCTATAACCTAGTTTTGGTGTAACCAATAATATTAAAACCCATAACCATTCATAAACTTAAAATAACAGACAGGTGAATTTTGGGTCAAGACCACCGGGGCACTCTAACTCGGAAAACCAATAATAAAATTGACCATAATACCTACCACAAGTGGAACTACTCGTATTAGTTTTAATTTTCAACACTTGTCGGTTAAAGGTAAACTCAAGTAGAGTTTTATGTTAGCTATAAGTCATACATGGTCATTGTTTGTCTAAGTATTAACTATCGGGTCATTCACAGTAATACTTAATACGTAAAAATTCAAAATAGGTGACCCAAAATAAATAAACTCTTAACTCTATAAACGTAGATATCTGAGTAAAATCATTTTATTAAGAACAATCAAAATGAAAACTTAATATCGTACTAAAACCTTTTTGGTTTCAACATTGAGATTTACTCTAAAAAGTTGCGTTGTCTTTTGTCGAAGTTTAATTCACTCTATCATAGCGCTGTCAAAAATTTGTTAAAATAAAATGGCGGTGAAAAAGCTTTCCAGCGATATTCAATCTTTATTTTCATCTTCTATTCATTTGTTCAGTTACAAAAGAGCTGTCGAAGAACTAGTAAGTATAAGTTTACCTACAATCAGTCTCTATTACGAATTAATTTGATGCAATCAATCAAATGAACCTGTATAGATTTAGTAGGTATCATAAAGCATTTATCAAAATTGCCGATGATTTGCATTCTTAAAAACATTAGTGAATTAAAATTCTCAATGAATAACGTAGATAGGTACTTTTTATATCTGTAATCTGTAGTAGTACCTACCTATCTAAGACTTGATTTTATTTATCTATGAATATGGAATATTATAATCGAGTAGCAATTTACTTGATTTTGAAGACACCATTATGTTATTAGATGCTAACTGGCCCGATACGACTTCGTTTACGCTGCTCCTATCCTACCTGTAACCTTAAACATATCTATAACCTACTCTTTTTTTACTACATTAGAACCATCCTCGTATTTCCGATAATTATATTCTAAAAAATAATTATTGGAATCCGTTCAGCTGTTCACGAGTTATGCGTGCAACACTTTTAGTGATTCATTATTACATTAGGTACAGCTTATTTTACTAATTGCTTATTTCATTACAGGTTTATAATGCTTTGGACGCAGAATCAACGTCAATTGCAATACGGGTGCATATTCAAGAAAACAAAATCCAAGTCGTTGACAATGGTAATGGAATAGCCAAAGAAGATTTTAATATGCTAGGTCAAAGGTATGCTACGAGCAAATTTGTGGATTTATCTATACTCAAAGCAGTGCCTAATACTTACGGATTTCGCGGTCAAGCTCTCGCTAGTATAGCAGATGTCTCAAAACGCATTACTATCACATCTAGGATACATAATACAAACGAAACTTGGACGAAAACTTTTTTCAAAGGAAGAAGCGAAGAACCGAGTGAAACTACTATGCGGCCATCCAAAGGAACAACTGTAAGTTAAATGAGAATAATTATTAATTTAGAATATCGCCACAATATACAATAAAATATTATCCCATTTTACAGGTTGGAATAAATGAATTTCTTTACAATCTTAAAATTCAAAGCAAGGCCGTCGATTACATCAATGAACTAAATAATATAAAAATCTTATTACAACAGTTATCATTGGTTCATACTAATGTATCATTTACTTTAAGAGACGACTCCAGAAATGAAATTATCTTCAAAGTGCACAAAAACAGAGACATTTATCAAACTTTCAAATCATTACACGATATTGAGAAAGCCGAAGTCCAGGAGTTACAGGTTGAAAAAAGCCAGTATAAAGCTGTAGCCTACATCGGAAAGCAACTAGATCACATGAACCGTCATCAATGGATATTTATTAATAAAAAAGCTATATGTAATCCCTATCTACATAAATTGATCCAGGGTCAACTGAAAAAAAGATTTCAAGATACAAGCCGGAAATCAAATAAATACAAGGTATTTATAAGTTAAATATAAGTGTTAATCTCGTTACTTGTCGGTTGCCGCAGCGTTGTCAACGTCCATTATTCTGTGCCGTTATAAAAATATATAAGTATGTATATTGATCTCCAACTTCAAACAACTTGTATTTTTCAGAACACTAATACGGACGATTTTGATGTGGGCAAAAATTGTATTCCATTTTACTACATCTTCATAACCTGCCCACATGGCGATTATGAAATAAGCAACACCCCAAAGCAATCTTTTTTAGAATTCAAAAACTGGGATGAAATAACAACATTGGTTCAAAAGGTAGTAAAATTTTACACAGGGGATTTAAAATTACGGGAAATCCAAAGCAGGAATAATGAAGAAATAAATGAAGTACAAGAAAATGACACAAGAGAACAAGTCAAAGAAATCATGAAGAAAATATTAGGGAACTTTCCTAAAAATCCTGGTGTTTCTCAAATGCATAATGGCATCAAAGGTACAAAATTTCCCATATTATAACTGAGGTATAGTTCTTAATATGCTTTATAAAGAGATAAGATAAAGGATAAGTATAATACATAAATATGTAGGTTTCATTTTTGTTTCATTAGTTTCACTGGTGACTAAAACCCAAAACCAAACATGAATGTGAACATTATGTACAGTAATGTGCATAGTTTTTATTGTATAAATTCATAAAACGTGATGATAGTGGGAGCAAGTATAGGACGTTCAGAACGAACGATAAGGTGATTTTGACAAGACCAATATTTGACTAAGAGAAAAGGTATAAATGAACCAGAAGCATGTATTTTAGAATATTTATTTGATAATTCCAGGTAAACGGATCAAAAGAATGAATAAAAAAATATCACTTTCGAAAATATTACTAACAAAATCTAAACAATGTGGTAACTCAAAAGGAACAATTAAAACTAATAATAAACTAAAAAACTTAGAGATAAAAGAAATTTCTAAAGAAACTTTAAACCCACGATTACGATTAAATTTTATAAAGCCTAAAGTTACACCACATCACCACAGCAAATCTAAAAATATTAAAATGATGAGTTTCAAAGAGAACCACGATATCCCGAAAATCTCGAATATGAATATCAAAAATGTTAAAAAACATAAAATCAAAAAGGACCCTTTAATCAAAGCTTTTGAAAATAAAAAAGGATCCATCACTAAGAGGTGCGATATGTTAGCTAAAAAAGTAGACACATTTATACCGCTACGTAACACCAAAAATATGCGAAGAGTATTTATAAATGAAACAATAAACTACAGCAATCTTGAGAAGAAGAACGAAAATGTTACTGTAAGGAAACACGTTGAAGAGACTATAATACACAAATATATTCCTCTAAAACCGGCTGACCTTAATTACAAAAAAGACATCAATAAAAACTATGATAAAAAGCACTTCAAAACATCACATGATTTAGTCAAAACTATAATACAAGGTGAGAATAACCGAAAACATTCTCAAATTACAATCAATAATGTAAAACCTATGAAATTTTACGAACAATCAAACAGAAAGTTTCCCCAACTAACATTTCAAAGTCACCATTATGCAAATACAAATAATCAAAGTAATTTTATTGTTGCCAACCACAATGACCCACAAAAGTTTAGTTATTGTCAACCAAGACAAAAACACTTTGCTACTGAACGTTCAATAGAAACTTTTACCTTGTCTATCGAGCAACCGCCACCAAAGAATTCAAGTACATATAATTTGTTAACTAAAAAGCAAAAAGATCTAAAATGTCCTAAAACAAATATGATTAACAAACTAGGAAAAAACATAACTGAATGTAAAAAAGCTATGCCGTTTAATTTCAATAACTTTTCTAATGATATTTCGTCTTATACAATAGATACTTACTATAGTAAAAAAGATAATAACAATTTATATTTTGAAAATAATTACACAGTATTAAATAATGAAAAATCTTTTGAAAATGCTGATTTAAATGAACTTTCTAAAAATAATACAGTAAAATCAAATATTGCCCTGACTTACACATTGACTAAGTCTAATTACATGACGGAATTTAAGAGTGATTTGCGACTCAACGACTCATACATACTTCATACTGGAAAAGATTGGACGGAACAGTGTATTACCAGATATATTACAAGTGAAGACGTCACTTTAAATAGAATGGGGTACATGATACAAGATAATAATGACTCTCTAAATGTATTACATATTTCAACTTCGTGTCCGTCAATTATAGAAGATACTAGTTATGATAATATGGAACCGTTAAACATTTGCGAAGCTATTTTAGAAAGTGACGATGTAACTGGAGCTTTAGTAACAAATAAAAAAATCAATCTCAACGACTCTCTGTACAATTTCAATACTTCCGAACTTTGTGGTGATATAAGAGAAGTACCAGAAAATAATACACGAAATGTTATTTCAATCACAACCAATCAAACTCTTGAACATGAAATGTGTAATCTCGATTACGAGCTTCAGGAAGTAGAAGAAAGTATTAGCAAAAATAAATTAAATGACAATACACAAAATAGTAATGCAGATAACGTTGCATTTGAAAATATTCCAGAACAAGATCAAAGAGAAAATGATTGTTTTAGTATCAGAAACAGATTGCGCTTTTTGCCTAAAGGTAACTAAAGCCTACTTTGTGCCTAACTAACTAAAAGTACCTATGACTTTTAATTTAAATTAAATAATACTACCTCTTGTGTCGCAGGTATGTCACCAATTTTTAAGAACACCTACAACATAAAAAACAAAGGGGATTTTCAGTTCGAGAGGGATTATTTTGAAGAAGTGAGTGTTGCTGCTGCCAAGTAGGTAATCATAACCACGATAAAATGTACTGTATATAAATAACACTTTTCATATTTTCAGGTAATGTATAACAAATTTATGGACAATATTCAACAGCAAACAGATATCTACGAAGCCGATGTTCACAAGCCTAATGATGTAACTACAAAGGCTATCGATAAAGTTTACAGCAGATTGAATAAAGAGAACTCGTCGTTAACATTTAACACCCAGTCGTTGGAGGAAGCAAGAGTATTGCCTCAGATGATTATTTTTAAATACGAGTAAACACTGACACTTAAGGCAAAATCACATTAATAATTTATAATGTTCTAGGTATTGGGACAAGTCGACAGCAAATTCATAGCTACTATCATGAAAGGAAAGACTGATACGTCAGAATTTATTGTTTTATTTGATCAACATGCTGTTCATGAACGCATTAGATTAGAAAACAATTTAGCAGGTAGAGATTTACAACTTCCATTTTTCCTATTATTAATAATGGCAATTAATTCTAGGTTATTATTATGTACTTTGTTGTTGTAAAATACCTAAATTCATATTATAATTCGCCATAAGACGATAATGTTTGTTACACAGATTATTACGATGGTAGCTCTTGGAAAAGTATAAAGCTGGATGATATTATTCTTAAACTATCAAAGGATGAAATCCTTTACCTTCACAATTACAAAGACAAGTTTAAGCCATTTGGTATGAACTGGACAGTGCTGAATAACCACGAAATATTACTTCATGCTATTCCTGAAGCTATACTTGGAAAGAATCCGAGACAGGTTAGTTAGTTAAACCGCACTGTTTTCCGCAACTCTACGTCAATGCGCCTGTCTCGTATGTGTGGGATGGTTTATAGTTCCTTATGTTATGAATACTTAGTTAGGTACTCTTGCCCGCCCAACTCCTCCAGGAAACCCGGCAGATCTATCAGTATGCCCAAGACCACCAGGAGGGTTTTTGGGTACGAGACAGGTACGTTAGCTGATGTAGACTTACTAGTAGCTACATGAAAACGTATTAGGATCGCTTCAGTCACAGACATGCTTACCGGTGGACCCGGGTGAAAAGGGGACCAGCTATTTCCCTGGCCGTGAGCGGAACGAGTTGGTGGAGCGGTGAGTAAAAATCCAACTACTAGCTACGTCCTGCGATCACCAGCCCGCCTGCCCTGCATAGTGCTTTTGGGAAAATCCTATAGATGTTTGAACTAAGTGACAAACAACTGGCCTATGTCATGCTATGTACTGTGATAAGCTGATCATGATGACGATGAGTATTGAAGAAAACATTCGCTCTTCTTCGCGCTCTCCAATTTGGTGGATTTTACCTAGCTCAGCACTCCACTGCTTCGCTCCGCTCCAGTGTACCTTACACTCTGGTGGCTTCACACCCTTATATAAATATTTTTTCATTTATACAGGTCGACAAGGTAATGAACGCTGTTAAAAATTTAATATCAGAAGAAATCAGTATTATCAAGTCTCAAAAAGGGTGTACATCTATTTATCCGAAATCGATCATGGATCTAATATTCAGTGAGGTAACTTAACGACTTAATACATCTACCTACGCACATAATAATACTAGCTGTGCTCGCGACTTCGTCCGCGTGGAATAGTTATGTTTTTCCCCGTTTTTTTTACATTTTCCATTATTTCTTCGCTTCTAATAGTTGCAGCGCGTGATGTTATATAGCCTGAAGCCTTCCTCTATAAATGGTCTATTCAACACAAAAAGAATTTTCAATTCGGACCAGTAGTTTCTGATATTAGCGCGTTCAAACAAACAAACAAACTCTTCAACTTTATAATATTAGTTTAGATTATAATACTCTGGCCAATCCCCCAATTGATCCCTGAGTACCACACTAATTCCAGGTTTGATTCCTATAAATATGATTTTTACAGGCGTGCAGATACGCTATAATGTTCGGCGACAGACTTTCGAAGATCGATTGCGTGGAACTAATTCAAAAGTTATCTGTGTGCAAGACGCCGTTTCAATGCGCTCACGGAAGACCTGTAATGGCTGTAATAATGCAAGTTACATCAGAAAGGAGACATTATCAGGTTAGATTTATAAAATAAATTAAGTAAATAATATTAACCTAGACGACCACATATCAACCTGCTCCATGCTACCAATATTTTCCAATACACACCTTTCCATTTAGTGTGCAACGTACCGGTCCGATGGTATCCAAGGGAGCATCCTATCATCTTTTTGCTCCAAGCCAACCTCACCTGCCCGTGGCGCATCCGAATAACAAAACGAGGCGCTGGCAACCGGTGGCGGTATAACCGTCATAATTGAAATCGGAGCTAAATACCACAGGCCGATGACGGGCAGCAGCGTCACTGGAGCTAAAAGCTACGCCTTGAAATAGCCAACCAGCCTGCGTGGCGATTATGGGTATATCCTCCAGATGTTTGTCCCAATTGGCGAACAACTGGAGAGGCCTTTGTCCAGCAGTGGACTGCAATAGACTGATGATGATGAATTATGTAGCAGGTGTTATCTATTAAAGTACAGCTATACAAAATTCGAGCATTTCTATTCGTTCTCAGTGTATACCTTACCTTAAGTAAAATCTAGGTACACATTCCTTTCTTTCTAATAGACTGATTTTTTCCTCATATTATTTCAGATAAATATGGATAAAGTAAAACTTCATGATCTAAAAACAACGAAGAAATGAGCGTATGGTAGATATTAATATATTAAGTGTCGTTTACGTTAACTATACCTAAAGTGGGAACCTACATTATTACTTTCATATAATTAAGTATGTCGTGATTAGATTTTCGTAACTAAAATAATAAATTTAATATCTAAATTAACCGAAGTAGCATCGATTTATTTCACCCGCTCTCCTGAATTAAATTACATACATAAAAACCAGGGTCATAAAAACCTACCTCACTTTTTAAAAATAGGTACCACTTTCACGGCCAGGAAATGTTGTACAGTAGGAGTTTTGCCGCCAAAACAAATGGCGCCAGACGCCAGTGTTATTTTAACGTCCCGTTTAATTTACGTATTATGGCCATGGATTTAACACTTTAGTCCTATCAAATTCAATATTAAAAATAAGATTTATCTAACATACGCTAAAAATTGTATGTTATTTTTTCTTGAAAATTAATTTAATACATATAAAGAATAAAGTTAAATCATTTATTTTAATCTCTTGTGTATTCTTGTATCCAGCTGATGAACGGTGTTATACGAGTATGAACATCTGGAAACCCAACAGCGCAAGGGATTCCCCACGACACTATTCCCACCAATTGGTTATGTCTCACTAGTGGTCCACCCGAATCTCCCTGTAAATAAAGCCTATTTTGTCACTATAGTCTTTTTGTGATTTTAAAAACTAGGTAACGTACGATATAATAACTACATTCTGGTTGGGTTTAATATAATTTACTACTACTTGTATACTGGTTGTTAATAATTAATAAATAATAATAATAAATAACCCAAGACATGCCACGCTGGGCCACTCATCGCCATCTAGCCCCAAACTAAGCCAAAGCTTGTACTATGGGTACTAGACAACTGATAAACTTACTTAGATACTTTTTTTTTGTAAATAAATACATATTATACATAGAAAACACCCAGACCAATACAAACAGGCATGTTCATGAACACAAATGTTTGTACTGTGCGGGAATCGAACCCACGACCCTTGGCTCAGAGGGCAGTGCTCACTACCAAATGAACCATCGAGCCAGTCCAATTAAATACATTAAGAATGTGACGGGGCTGAAATTAACCAATAATAGTAAATCGTGGCACCATACGATACTGAAACGGAACTGGTAGTAGCCTGTCACCCGCACCATGCTACAACGCAAGTAGTAATTATACTACACCATTACCACCATTAGGTGATAAGGTATGTATGGTGGTTGTTATCAACATCGCTATGTTTATAACAACTAAAGAAAGTTCAAACAAGTATGTATCTATAGCTAGCTGACTGTGGCGTGGCGTTTGATACTTACGTGACATGTTCCTTCGCCTAATTGCGTGAATGTACAAAACATGTTGTCTGTAACATTTCTTGAGTACCGCATTGCATATTGACAAGTTTCTTGACTGAAAACGGGTACAACTAAAGAGTACAAAAGACGACTTGATTCCCCATTTGGCTGAAATGAAACAAAGTAAATAAAAAATCCAAAATAATGAACCCTTAACGACTTAATATTATACTGATAGCATACTGACGCAAAGAATAATAGACGCATTTGTGATTTTAATATAAAAATTTTGTTACCAGTGCACAATTTTTTACATTTTGTTGGGAATTGAAAACTGTTGTAAAGTACATTTATTTTTATTAGGTAATAACAACTTATTTAAAAAATACCCTAAACGTACCGTATGTGCTCCAAATCCTGACATAAGCAATATATCTCCTGTAACAATCTCGTCTTTGTATAAACTCAAAATTTCAACAGACTCCAACTCGAATTGGCCTTGTATTTTTATTATTGCAATATCGCAGTCTCTAATGGTGGTATTATATTTTTCATGTATTTTAATTGAAGAAACATCGTATTCCAATCCTCCCACATCTAAGTCTACAGTCCCGGTTACTGCCTTGATGTATTGAGGTTCTGCCCTGAAATACCATTAGTGAAAAATTAGGTATAGGTAAAAAATAAGCTTTTATATTCTACAGAATACACTTTACAGAGAATTAGGTACAGCCAATCTCCTCAAAAAATGACAATCGAAAGCTATCGTCAGACTGACGGCTCCTGCCTGTTTGTAACATAAAACAAAATGGTCTAAGATCCCGCCATAGTATTTACTTACCCGTATACACAATGAGCCGCTGTAACTGCATGTTTTCTTGATATCACCGTACCACCACACACATGATGTCCAGTCAAATTTTGGAGGGAAACGTGAAATCTTCCGAATTGCAACGGTGCTTGACTACCACCAACCAACCTAGTAGAAGCTGAAATTAGAAGTGGTAAGCACTTATTACGATTAACAAAATATATCAGAGTAAATGACGAAATCTTACCATTAGAATTCGAAACGTTCAAAATAACTGTAATCACTGCAAAAAATATTTTAGCACGCATGGCTATATTGATTTTCATAGTCACATAAATACATAACTTTTGATTGCTCAAGCCTAGGAACGCTCAAGCACTAATAAGCATACGAGTAGGTATAAGCATACTAATTAAAATAATCAAATTTCTATTAGATACAGAGTTACTTATCTGGGCTGCTATCACTGATGATTAGTAATTAAAAGATCAAATCAAAGCTTTTTATCGGCTTATCGGAGTAATAACTACCTATTTGATAAACTTGGTACGTAGAATTAAAACGCACCTTTATGGAAAGAAAACATTTATCTAAGAGTAAGGTAAGCTAGATAATTATTTATCTAAGTACAAGTATAGCTTAAAGACAGCATGAATGGTTTGATGGAGCATTTCCTGCCACAGAAACATAGGTAGGTATCGTTTCTCATTCTTCATCAGATTAAAAGGATGTGCTACATTCATGATCATCATCATCAGCCTTTATCCAAGCCATTGCTAGACAAAGGCCCAATGTGCTACAATAGAAAAAATAAACTAATAATTGTTATTAGTTAGTGTTTTGATGTGAGAGTCAAAATGGCGGGTGTACCATAACGGATTAAATTGCACCGGTCACCAAAAAAATGTACCTTTTATGTACTATTATGAACCTCCCTCTAAAAAAATTGTACTTTCTTCACATACTCATATTTGTACATTTTATATGAGTATGTGGCCAGCCTATTAACTCACAGCGATTATGCTTCCTACCTATTCCCAAGGCTACAAAAGGTAAAATGACATACGTTCAAATATTATTATGTCAGGACCAATGTAATATGTCAAGAAAATGTAGTAAGTACCACTTGTCAAATGACGAGATGCGAGGACGCGACAAATTAATGTTGTTGTAATTAATAAAATTGAATAGCTAATATCACTAGATATTCAGGACGATGGATATTCTTAAAGCAGAAATAGCCAGAAAAAGAAAACTCCTGGAAGAGAAGAATATATTGGTTAGTAATTAACACAAGTGGATTCTACCACCTTGAAACATCAACAATGTTATTTATTTGAGACCTTATGCTTTCCAGAATCAAAACAAAAAATACTTTAAGAGGGGAGAATTACTAGCTAAAGAACAGGAAGAGTATTTAAAGAAGTATGGCCCACAGAATAAAGAAGAAGAAACAAATACCTCAAATGAAGAGAAAAAAGAAAAAGGTTAACCTTTTCAGAATCTATTTATTATTTCCTATTGTGGAAGGCTCGCCTGCGAGATCACCTATAATGCCTCCCATTTCACTCATTCTAATCTGTGTCTGTCAATTAGTGCAAATATTGTGAAAAACAAAAACAATGTTTTTTTTTGTTATGGTTTCAAGGACACAAATATTGTTCAAGCTCACAGTTTCTACACATTTTCTAAATGAACTTATTCCATTGCTTGTTTGTACTATTAAACCATAGTTTGTGATGACAATTGCGTGAAATATCTGCAACATTTATTAACAAAAACGATAATCAAAATACCTATTTGTCATTAGTTTCCAGACAAGACAGCAATGAAGTGGAGCAAACAGAAACAGTGACTTTACCAAGAACAGAGGTTATAAAAAGGCTAAGAGAGAGAGGCCATCCCATATTACTGTTCGCTGAAAGTGAGGCACAATCCTTCCGGAGGCTTAGAAGAATTGAGATTCAGGAGCCAGAAGCTAATAGAGTAAGTGTGTACTAGTCTAAGATTCTAAAGTACTTAACACTTTTATTTAATATCCATGCAAGCACATAATGCACTGAAGACTTAACGCTGTATGGAACATACTGTCAATTTAGCCTATTCTGTATACATGACATACAATACACTTTCACTGGCCAAGAGGTGTTATCTCGCAAAAATCTTCACAAATGGATATCAATTTTAACATGTTAAGTTTTCATACAATTTTGTTTAACAGTACAACCTCAAATGACTGTATGGGAACTGCATTGGTACAGTCAGTATACTTTGTAATGTTCTGAATAAATAATTTCTATTTTACTTTTACTACACAAAAACAATGTCTGCGGATCTGCTGATCAGAATTATTGGCTTGTTTTAAACTGGTAGCCTCATTGTATCAGATTTTATACATTTAAAAAAAAATTTAATTAATATAGGTTTTCTATAATCTCTAACTTAATATAAATGTGCCAGAACAAGGTAGCATTTGTCGAAAAAATCAGCAGTTGTAGTTGTTTTCATGCATTCATTTGATTGATTTCAGGGACTCCGAAATGATTTCCAAGAAGCTATGGATAAAGTGGACCAAGCTTATTTGAATGAAATTCTAGCACTGGGTACACAGGTATGTAAAATATCTTTTGATTTGGGATGTAAGCCGTGCACATGATGCATCCTGCTGAATAACAAACTAGGCTCTGGCAAACAACTGGTGGCGGTATAACCATCACGTTGGTAGGCGTGGCTTAATACTATAGCCCCATGACTTGCAGCAGTGTCACCGGAGCGAGGAGTTACGCCCTGCGATCGCCAACCCGCCTGCCCAGGGTGGTGATTATGGGTAAAGCCTCCAAGTGTTTGTCCAATGTGGCAAACAACTGGAGATGCCTATGTCCAGCATCGGACTGTGATAGGCTGATGATGATGATATAAAAATATCAGTGTTCCCTTTCTAATATTTTAATGGATTGTTTTTTTTTTGTAGAGTGAATCTGACAAAAATATGAAGGAGGATGCTCTGGATGACTCAATAACTTATGAGTTCATACAAGAAATGGCGAAAACTATGGGTCAAGGAGATCGGAACCATGACATGAATGTTATAATGGCACTGTTACAGGTACAGAAAATAAAATAAAATCAAAAACGCTTTGTGGCAGTATTAGTTTGATCGGTATGGTGTGAAATACCATCGCTATTTATTGATATATTGGTATGGTGTGAAATACCATCGCCGACCCCAGATAATGGGAACAGGGCAGGCAAATGATTTGGCTTTTTGTAAATTAAAAGTGGAGTTATGCAAAAATAAAATAGATAATCTATTAAAGTTTTTTTGTGAATATTAAGGGTAATAGCAAAGACATTAGTACCACAACAATATAAATTAGCATTGAAATTACATGTAAACAGTAGTAGTATTTATAAATACTAAAACTAGGTACCTATAATAGTTTACTGACTACATTCTACACATTCTCAGCTTTTTAGCATATAATTTAGAAAGAAAGAATTAAAATGTAATAAATACTACTAGAATTGCATTTAGTAAGAATCCAATTAATTTATGAATTTTCTTATTTCAATTCCAGTTCCTTTTAACAATGTGGGGTCAACAATTGAACTCTGCAACAGCAGCTGAGAAAACCTCAGCAAAACACAAAATGGCAAGAGCTACATTCACACAAACTCAAGTTTACTTAAAGCCTTTAATGAGGAAATTGAAGAAGAAAACCCTGCCCGAGGATATCTGTGACAGTCTTATGGAAATAACGAAATGTTTGCTGGAAAGGAATTATATAATGGTAACTGATCCTTTTTAATTTTATTGTATTTCTCGCTTAGGTAAAAGCTTCAGCTTAATTTCTTTCCATGCTGATGTAGGATCTTGACATTGTTTGAGCGTATGAATATGAGAAATGAAATCTCTGTCATATTTTATTTATCACAATGGCCTCACCCAGCATAAAGACTGTGGCCCAAATGAAGCCTTATGAACTACTGTTTGCAGTAAATCCCGCTAAGTGAAGCTCATAAATGAGTGGACTTGATAAATGATCATATTTAATAAACTCTAAATAAATACACTGAATGTGCACGACTTTATGTTCAGTCATCCGCTGAAGAGAGTATTGCAGCTTCATAGAACTGATGTACATTTGTACGCTCTGTCTATGACATGAATGGCATGGAAGGAAATTAAACCTTAGTGCTTGCTTAAGGAGATGCGGTCTTAAAACTTAGCTGTATGTTTTTTCGGCGGCCCGCTTCGCGCAACGTGTCACGTGACGCCGAAAATTTTATCTGTCATTTGAAAAATCAGGGCTTGAACCACTGAACCGTATCAATATTATGCTTAAAAATATGTATTTAAGTAAGTTTATCAGTTGTCTAGTACCCATATTACAATCTTTGGCTTAGTTTGGGGCTAGATGGCGCTGTGTGGTATTTCTGGGGTTATTATTTATGCTTAAAATAATACTTGACATGGATTTTTATCTTTCAGGCCAGTGACGCTTACCTACAAATGGCCATAGGTAATGCTCCTTGGCCTATTGGAGTAACCATGGTGGGTATTCACGCGCGTACCGGTCGTGAAAAGATCTTCTCGAAAAATGTAGCCCATGTTATGAACGACGAGACACAGAGAAAGTACATACAAGCCTTGAAAAGGCTTATGACAAAGTGCCAGGAATACTTTCCTACTAATCCATCGAGATGTGTTGAATACACTACAACTAATTTAATATAATAATGATTTTGTTTGACATGTTGTTTTATTTGGTTAAACATACCTATAAATTGTTATATCTCTTTTACATAGAAAGAAATACTATTCTATTCGTAGCAGCCTAATTCTTTTTCCGAATGTATGTGGATAACGGTGTTGGTTGTACATGTACCTAATTCTGTATAGTATATCCTTTTCTGTAAACACACAATGTATAACTGTTTGTTGTCCCTAATAAATAAAATAAAAAAAATAAAAATACTGATCTCTTTCTAATTGAGAGAGCACTGGCTCTCTCCATTATGATTCTATATTCTGAGATCATATTCACTAAATAGCACCTCATTCAGTGGCGGTCTTAGGCGGTGGCGTACAGGGCCATCGCTCGGGGCCTCGCTCTTAGAGCAGCCTCGCGCCTAGTAAGTTTAAAAAGGTTCTTGAACTATAATTATTTAATTAAAACTCTAGATTTTTCTAAATTATTTATTAAGGTTATAACATAACGATCAATTGAAAATTTTATTCAGGTATTTCTATCTTTAGTATATTTCGCCAAACATGACAAATGCCTAAACCAAACAATCAGACCCACTTACGCATCACATACTTTTCACATAGGACAAGGGGCTGCTGCTGGTGCTATTAAATTAAACCAATATTATGACACATTTATTATCTACTAGTATAAAAAGTATTATTAGAACCGTATTACCGTATTGGAAAATAATACAGATCACCGCCCCATTTCTGCCCTTGAGTGTCATACTGACGACTCGTAGATTAGGGGACTTCTTGAAATTTCAGCCGATGGTAAGGTTCAACCATGTGGCTGGTGACCACCGTGCAATCGGCGAAACAGCCGTGAAGTGACTTTGGTCGCATTTCAAGATCAGTCTGTGTTGAGGGATTTGAAGAGGGCTCCCATCCACCAAAGGAATTTCTTTGCTGCATTTTGCCTGGTAGTAAAATCAGCACCAGATAAACGCTTGAAATCTAATCAATGCTATGGAATGATTCGCGTACAAGTCCGACTTGGCATTTGGCCGTTTTTTTACGTGAAAAACCTTTCCCACTAGGTACTGCTGATAAACTGATATAATAATAATAATGGATACCTGTGCCGCGCTAGTCATTCCACATTGAAGAAAACGTGCCGTGGGGCCGGTAGCCTGTATCAAATCGAAGGACCCCATGGTTTAGCTATTATTATCAATTACAAACTGGACCGATGAACTTTATGTATCAGTATGTACTAAGCCTTAGCGGTAACCAAAGATTAGACAGACTAAAAAAACTGTCAACGTGCGTACAGCGTCACCTCGCTGTATGTACTAAGCCTTAGTGGTAACCATAAACCGTGCCAAACAGAAAAAAAAATTAAAAACTGTCAATGTCAGAATTTGAATGTCAAAAAAGTAAGCGGTAAACAAACTTATGTATTTTGTTTTAATTGTAGTTTGATTTTTTACGCCAAGTTACTATAAAAATGATAATCGATTACATTTTCAAATTCCATTTACAAGAATGTATACAAATATTGTCAGAGGCCGACAATCTGGGCTATTACAGTATTAAAATAGAGTAAGTTTAATCAAAGGAATTGTTTTGGTCACTCTCTGTAAAATAAATAATCACGTACGCAATAATGTTATTTCCAGTTTCCTAAAACTCTTCGAAACATATCCGGACATCGGTGACAAAGTTCTTTGCAATCCTATTGAAAGTTTACCATTGTGCAGCACAGACATTATCAAAGCTCAACAGAACTTATTAGAACAAGATGAATACAGGCCACAGATCGAGAAGTTGGAGTATAAATGTTTGAAAAGGAACGTGCACGCGAGATTCTTCGGCTTGCCGGTGTGTCCTGAGTTGCATAGGACTGTATTTCCCAAAAATGTTGACTTAGGTTGTTTCTTGAAAGTAACAGGTATGTCAGTTTTTAAGTCCAGATGGGTGAACAATTTTTTTGTAAATATTATTTTGCCTTTTCATCTGACCGGTTAGCCAATCACTATATTATGTACTATATTAGCATTGTGCAATAACATTTAAATGAATTAATAAACACCCAGCCAGTGTCCCCAGCATGAAATAATACAACCTTTAATGTAAAAGAAAAACATTGCGAAGCAATTCTCAAGTTGTGTGAAGTCAAGCTTAGGCGCAATACCCTTGGTGGGATCTAACATTAGCTGTTCATGATGATTACACAACCATAATATTTATTTCAAACTTTATTAGTCAATATTATACAAAAGGCAAACTTAATGCTAAAAACATTTTCTACCAGTCAACCTTGGGATCATGCTGTGATATATGTCTTTTTCAATTTTATCAGGTACCATTGTAAGAGTAACTCAAGCGAAAATGTTAGAATATCAAAGGAAATATATCTGTATGAAATGCAGGCATGAAAATGAGGTTGTAGCCGATTTTGAGAACAGGTATATACTGAAAGCACCCAGTAAATGTGGAAATGAAGATACTAGATGTAAGAGCTCAACTTTCACACAAGTTCACATGGTTTCAAGAGAATACTGCAAAGATTACCAAGAGATAAAGATACAAGTGAGTGTTTTTTCAATTCAATTCAAACTTCTCATCATCATCATCATCATTCTCTTGCAGTGCTGGACATAGGCCTCTCCAGTTGTTCTCCACTTTGTGCGAACACCTGGAGGCTTTATACATAATCGGCACACACGGCTGGCGGGTTGGCGATTGCGGGGTCATGGGCCTGTGGTATTTAGCTACACCTTCAATCACGATGGTTATACTGCTATCAGTCGGTTGCAAACCATTTGTTATTCATGGATGCACCACAAGCAGGTGAGGGTTGAGGCTTGGAGCAAAAAGATAATAGGTGCTGCTTTATATCCCAATAGGTTGGTTACAGACTTTGTTGCCATTGATGACTGCATAAGGCAACTCAAGAGATATACACTACTTAGCCTGAACTAAGAATACCTAGTATGTGAAAATGATTAAAATCCATGTTATTTTTCTAGGAATTGGTGAATAAATTGAGTATTGGTACCATACCTGGATCTATGTGGGTGGTTTTGGAGAATGATCTAGTGGACAGTTGTAAACCTGGAGATGATGTGAATATTTGGTGAGTAATATTGGCAGTTCTCTAAGTCATCAGGTACATCTAATTTAGTATTCAGTTGGGGATTTCGGGACTAGGTGTTCTATGAAATTCCTGCAGTCAATATAGGTGGAGAATGTCAGAGAAACTAAGGGTTTTTAACCTAATAATTGGGGTGAAACCATATACGAGTATAATATAGAAAACTAGCATCGGTCACTTTATTTGAGAGGTATAGCATCATATCAAAACCTGACTTGGCAGGTATTGACATGAGGCTATACCTACCTAAAGAAACCTCGTTTGAGTTTTTTAGGTCTTCATGTTGTTTTGCATTTGTGGCATTATCGGGGGAAGTTGGTGTAAAGCCCCTAGTTGCGTGTGGGAAGCAACATATTATGTGTAGCACTGATATTATGGAAGTATGGGTAGGTAGGTACTATGGGTAGCGCTGACATATACGGCTGCATGCCTATATACTTTGACCACCCTCAGATGACTAGTGGCCGGCACTCCTGGTCCCCAGATCAGGAGACCCTTCAGTGCTTGTCTACTGTGTTGTGTGTGCTGGTAGTGTTGGTACCAATTTAACCACTTTTATTTTTCCTTTCAGTGGAACAGTCCGCCGTCGATGGCGGCCCACATCCCTGAACAAGAAAGCTGAAGTGGAATTAGTGCTGCAAGCGAATTACGTAGAAGTGTGTAACTCGCACAGATCAGATGTCGTCTCGTCTGCGCCAGACGTCAAGGAGTGCTTTGGCGATTTCTGGTCGAAGTTTGAGGAGTGCCCTTTGAAGGGGAGAGACCAGATTCTAGCTTCTGTTTGTCCACAGGTAAACTATAATAATAAATAATAATAAATAACCCAAGACATGCCACGCTGGGCCACACAGCGCCACCTAGCCCCAAACTAAGCCGAAGCTTGTACTATGGGTACTAGACAACTGATAAACATACTTAGATACTTTTTTTTTTTGTAAATAAATACATATTATACATAGAAAACACCCAGACCAATACAAACAGACATGTTCATGAACACAAATGTTTGTACTGTGCGGGAATCGAACCCACGACCCTCGGCTCAGAGGGCAGAGGTCACTACCAAATGAGCCACCAAGCCTGTCAAACTGTTTTATGTTAGCTTTATAGTATGTTACATGACTTATATACCTATTTTAGAACTATTATATGACATATCCTGATGATAGTTTAAGCTTTAATGCTTGACATATGCATTGTCCAATTCATCATACTGATTGTCCAATTAGAAGTCTTTTATTTATTGTATTGGGGTGCGTTTTTTTTTCTAAGGCAGACACACTTCTATTCAATAATCATAAAATAATTTAAAATAATGGAAACTCTTACATGAAAACAAAACCAGTGTATATTTTTCCAGTTGAAAAATGTATGTAGGTAGATATGTCACCGGAAAATAGCAAAAATCGTAAGTTGATCAATTTCCTAGGTAGTTGATTAACTTCCGGAAAATAATAAACGGCAGTTGAAATGTATCATTTAACGTATGTATTTTAGTAAATTGATCATTTTACGGGGTCTTGCCGTAAAATCATCCGACGAAGGTGAGGTGAACGTTGATTGGTTCAATGGCCCACGTGGCGTTATCCCGGCAACCAATCAGGGAACAGTGTATTAAGTTACGGGTAATAGTGCACCGTTAAATAATACATTGAGCAACGATTGGCCCATTTGAGGACGATTTTACTTGTGTCAAAATCGTAAATTATTAAATGACTGTCAGGCTACCGTAAATTGATCAACTAACTGAAATCCATTGCGTTAAATAATACATTTCAACTACCGTTTGTTATTTTCCGAAAGTTAATCAACTACCTAGGAAATTGATCAACTTACGATTCTTGCTATTTTCCGGTGACAGATATAATGTATATAGCTAGGTATTTATACATGTTATATTTTGTATATCTATTTTCAGGTATATGGACTTCATTTGGTGAAACTGGCTGTTTTGCTAACAGTGATCACGGGCACCAATCATATAGTTGAGAGTGAAGAGAAGAAGCCATCACAAGATGACAACCACACCACAAGAGTTCGCGGTCAATGCCACTTACTGTTAGTTGGCGAACCAGGTATATTCAATTGTGATTTTGTATCTGTATTGTATTCTTATTAACCAGAAGGAAGAAACAACCCAAACAATGATTTAGAGAGTGCACCCATGTTTGCCAACATATTAGCACACTTTAATATCTCCTGCGCACTTGGCTAGTCTACACACACTTGGTAATGGGATGTAAGGGAGCAGTCTATCATCTTTTAGCTCAAAGTCCGTGGCGTATCCTGCCGAATAACAAACGAGGCGCTGGCAACCGACCGATGGCGGTATAACCATCACAATTGAAGGCGTAGGTGAATACCACAGACCGATAACGGGCAGCAGCCTTATCGGAGCGAGAAACTACGCCCTGCGATCGCCAACCCGCCTGCCTAGCGTGGCGATTATAGCTATATCCTCCAAATCTTTGCCCTAAGTAACGAACAACTGGAGAGGCCTATGTCCAGCATTGGACTGCAATAGGCTGATGATGATGACTTGGCTAGTCTTGTAGATTGATTGTGTTACTATATTAACGACTAGCAGCCCGTCCTGACTTCGCACGGGGTAGACAATTATATTGTTCAAATTTTATCTATGTCTATGTCAAATTGGAAGAATGTAGCATTCTATTGGTGAAAGAATTTTTTAAATCGGCCCAGTACTTTATGAGCCTACTCATTACAAACATACAAAAATAGGTACAAATCTTTCCTCTTTATAATATTAAGTGTAGATAATCATGTATTGCTACTATTTTTTTGACAGGCTCGGTGGCTCAATTGGTAGTGACCTCCGTCCGCCCTCTGAGCCAAGGGTCGTGGGTTCGATTCCCGCACAGTACAAACATTTGTGTTCATGAACATGTCTGTTTGTATTGGTCTGGGTGTTTTCTATGTATAATATGTATTTATTTACAAAAAAAAAATATCTAAGTAAGTTTATCAGTTGTCTAGTACCCATAGTACAAGCTTCGGCTTAGTTTGGGGCTAGGTGGCGCTGTGTGGCCCAGCGTGGCATGTCTTGGGTTATTTATTTGTTATTTATTATATTTTAGGTACGGGCAAGTCCCAACTACTGCGAGCCGGGGCAGAGCTGACGGTGCGTTCTGTATTCACGTCGGGCGCGGGCAGTACTCGTGCTGGCCTCACGTGTGCTGCTCTAAGGGTAATAATAAGCTTCTCAATCAATAAGAGAGGTAGGGCATAGCGAATCTTCGCTCGAATTGAGCCGCCCGTCCGGGGAAGGACCTCCACCCTATAGAATACCGCAGTCAAATGACCTCTGGGTCGTGTTTCTGCCGGTGAGTAGGGTTTCCGGAGCTCGTGGGGGGTTAGGGTTGGGCCGGCATGGCGGTGGCAACTGATAAGTAACAGACCAGTACTTGCCCGTTCAGCGACTTGGGCTTCACTTTCGCTTTCCATCAGGCGTAGGGAAGCCATTATGTCGAGCCACTATAAAAAAAAAAAACAGCCTATTACCGTCCACTGCTGAATGTAGGCCTGCCCTAGAAAGCACTTTATTCGCAATAGGGCATTTGACTATTTTTGGTTTAAGTCAATCGGCTATGCTAGTCACCTCAGACCTCAGAGACACAACGACGTTCCAAGGAGTAACAATCAATACACTGGTCTGGACAATATAAAATATACAGGGTGTTTGGTGCATCGTGTGCCAAATTGAAATCAGTGATTGGGAGGGTCCTTGGCTACCTCTTCACGCCCCTTAAAAAAGACTTGGCCCAACCAATTTTTTTTCGGAACTAAAACTAATTTGGGCGAGAATTGACGAAAGTCCACACTTAAATTTTAATTTAAATAAAACTATTAAGTCTAGCTTAAATTTTCTCTTAAATATTTAAATTGTAATAGTGTACGTTTCTATCGAAACTAATATCACTCACCTCACACATCTAGTTTTTTTTTAATTGCCCATTAAAGTTTATTTTTGTAAAAAGTATAAACTGTATATTTTTTATTATGGGTCCGCACTTCTCTTGATCGTAGCAGGCAAAAAAGGATGTAGGTATTTCTAAACTAGTGTTACTGAGGTTGAAAACAAGTTCTTATGTTTTTTCCAACACTTCAGGAAGACGGTGAATGGCAGTTAGAAGCTGGCGCGTTGGTTTTGTCCGACGGAGGCGTGTGCTGCATAGATGAGATATCGCAGCTCAGGGAACATGACAGGACCGCCATACATGAAGCCATGGAGCAGCAAACCATCTCTATAGCCAAGGTAACTTGAGCTTTCTATTTTTTTTCCTTTGTCTTCACACTCTTGGCAGGGTAGTAGTTTTCGTCACCACCTTTGAGTGAATTTGGAGATTTGAAGGTTTTATTAAATTAGTGGTTGGTGGAAAGTCTTAAGTAAAAAAGAATCTAATCTTCAGTTTGGTTTTGGTTAATTTCTAAAAGGGTTGGACCGATTTTCACCCACGATCACCTGGCCAATTAAAAAACCAGAATGATGTATGGATGATGTGCTAAAATAAATTTCGTACCACGTTAAACTTAATATTATTTTTGTCAATCGCCTGATTTAATAAAAAAACAAATAGTGATTGTGTTGGACGCAGGTTCAATATAAATGTGTTTACTTACAGGCTGGCATAGTGTGCAAACTGAACACCCGTTGCGCCGTCATAGCCGCTTGCAATCCGAAAGGCCACTACCAGACAGATCAACCATTAAGTGTTAACGTGTCGCTTGGGACTCCATTGTTGAGTAGGTAAATTATCTATCTGTTATTATTTTATCGTAATATACTGTAAGCGGCCTATCATCTTTTCGCTCCAAGCCAACCTCACCTGCCCGTGGTGCATTCAGCCGAATAGCAAACGAGGCGCTGGCAACCGACTGGTGGCGGTATAACCATCACAATTAATTAAAGGCTTAGCTAAATACCACAGACCGATGACGGGCAGCAGCGTCATCGGTGCGAGAAGCTACGCCCTGCGATCGCCAACCCGCCTGCCCAGCGTGGCGATTATGGGTATATCCTCCAGATGTTTGCCCTAAGTGGCGAACAACTGGAGAGGCCTATGTCCAGCAGTGGACTGCAATAGGCTGATGATGATGATGAATATACCGTTATATGGTTTCTTTTTTTAATTATTTGATTAGTTTTCTTCTGTACCTGCCAGTATTCAGATGCGCACAGTTATATTTCAATTATTTTAATAGTACTATTATAAACATAAATTGCAATACAATGTATGAAGTCTTAATTTTGTTAGCAATCTCTTCCAGACGACACTCAGTTAGAGATGTTTTTGTTTCAATAATGATGCCTTTTATGACTTAGTATTTTTTTATATTAGTGATGTTTATATGTATATTATTTCAGGTTTGATTTAATATTCATTCTCTTGGACTCCAAAAATAAATCGTGGGATAAGCTTGTTTCATCTTACATTTTGTTTGGTGGTTCAAATTCAGACACTAAGAAGGAATGGAGCTTGGAAAAGTTGCAGGTATGCTTATATACCCCTTTAACACTTTATAAGTATCAGATAACATCACATACATTTCTCCGATCCCAAGTAAGTACCCTAAGCACTTGTGATCATCACATCAAAAGTATCACAAATATACATTTAAATATAAATACAAATGTTTTTCACACGGATGTCCCGGGGTGGAAATTGAACCCACAACCCTTGGTCCAGAAGGCAAGGGTCACTAACAAATGAACCATCGAGCCAATCAAAATGAATGATACTAATGAGATATTAAATCAATTATTTAATTAAACAGTGACTATTTTTCAGATGTACATAAGTTTAGTGGGTCCAAGACCTACAAGTATGACGAAGGCAGCAAACATTATACTACAATCTTACTACATGATGCAAAGGAAATCTGAATACAGAGATCCTTCCCGTACTACCGTTAGGATGTTAGACAGTCTTGTGAGGTAAGCATATCATGTCCTTTAATCCTTTCACCACCAAGAAGTTTTATTTTTTTATTAAAATAAATTATTTTTAATATGGCTCGACATAATGGCTTCCAAGTCGCTGTGACAACGGGCAAGTAACTGGTCAGTTACCTGTCAGTTGCCACCGCCATGCCGGCCCAACCCTAACCCCCCACGAGCTCCGGAAACCCTGCTCACCGGCAGAAACACGACTCAGAGGTCATTTGACTGCGGTATTCTATAGGGTGGAGGTCCTTTCCCGGACGGGCGGCTCAATTCGGGCGAAGATTCACTACCTCTCTCCTAAACCTAAATGATAAACAATAGAAAATCTATTGTCATCGTCGCATATAAGTTATTGAGGTTAATAGAATATTGATTATAGCATAGGTACTTACGGACCGCGTTTTCAGTGCCTGTCAAATTGGCATGGTGTATAGCCAGAATAATCCTACAGGTTAGCATGGCGGTAGCCACTGACAACTGATTTATTTGATAACTTGTACATTGCTGCAGTGACTTGGATCATCATCATCATCATCATCATCAGCCTATTACAGTCCACTGCTGGACATAGGCCTCTCCAGTGGTTCGCCACCTAAGGCAAACATCTGGAGGATATACCCATAATCGCCACGCTGGGCAGGCGGGTTGGCGATTGCAGGGCGTAGCTTCTTGCTCCGGTGACGCTGCTGCCCGTCATCGGCCTGTGATATCTAGCTACGCCTTCTATCGTGATGGTTTTACCGCCACCAGTCGCTTTGCCAGAGCCTCGTTTGTTGTTCGGCAGGATGCACCACGGGCAGGTGAGGATGGCTTGGAGTGAAAAGGTGATAGGTCACTCCCTTACATCCCCTAGTGACTTGGATCTCTTTCGCTTTCCATGAGGTAATAGGAGGCCACTGTGCTGTTCTACTATACAAGTGAACTTCATTGTATAATAATGGACCTGGTGGATTTAACCCTTAAGCACGCCAGCGCTTTTTTACGTTTATTCACGCCCTACGCCAAGCTTCGTAAAACTGTCTGTGATTGTTATTTTTATTTATTAAGTATGGCGTTCTGTACAATGAAAAAATATTGTTATTATAATAGCTACAACTTTAGTTGTCAATGGCGTCTCAGTCACAGGACCGTTTTGACAACTAAAGTTGCCAATGGCGTTCAAAAGGTTAAGAGTTTTCATTCTTTCAGACTATCTCAAGCCCACTGTCGTCTGATGTACCGCACAACCATACTACCAATGGATGCTGTTATTGCAGTGTCTCTAGTAGACTTATCCATGCAAGATTGCACTCTAAGCGATACAGTTGACGCTTTACATTCAACTTTCCAAAGGTATCCAGACTTTGACTATTTGTGCACAGCGAAGAAACTCCTCACAAGGCTAGGTTTGACTGAAATATGGCAAAATGAACTACTCTACTATGGAAAACTATTGCAAGTAGATATTACTACGTTAAAAAATGATATTGATAGAGGAAATTGTCAACTATTTGCGAAATATGACAATGTTACTGATGATAACATACCTCTCTCAGCTTCTGTAGTCACAAGCTCTTATTTCAACAATAAAAAGCAAGACGAATTAGATTGCATAAAGGGCGAGGATCAGGATAAAGATGATTTTGAATTTCAAAATAAATTCGAAGATGCAGGTGTGAATAAAAAATTTGCTGCTACATTGAAGAAACATGCAACTTTAAATAAATCAGAGAAAAAGATGCCAAGTGTACAAAATAAAGTTGCTAAGAGAAAAAGAAAAGAGGTTACTGTTGATGTGAAAGTAAATAAGAAAACAAAGAAAGTCAAACAGACTAAATCTAAAGCAAACAATGATAATTCTAGTGAAAGTGAAGAAGAGATTCAAGATCCTACAAATTTCCTGAACGCTATTCCGAGCGTTAACGATATATTTGGCGATTTGGGTTTGGATTTGATCGAAAGTAGTGATAATCATGAGGATATAAATAATCAAGACACAAGTACCATTAATAAATCATGTGAAAATAATACAGTTGAAAGTAAACTTTCCATTAAAAACATGGACAAGAAAATAGAAAATGAATCTATTAATAGTAAACCACCTAATAAAAACAACAGAACTTTTGACAAACTCAAGCAATTTCAATTTAATGAGAAACAAGATCTTAGTAAATTTTATGAAGAAAAATCTAATAATGTTTCTGCTAGTGCTAATAGATCTGTGACAATTTTGGAAAATAGTAAAAAAAGTGATTCTAATAATACTAAAGCATCAGTTTCCAAGTCACAAATATCTATATTTGAAACCTCTGACTGTGATATAGGGTATGAAAAGTTGGATGAAATTACACAGGAAAAATGCCCAACTGCAATAGATCTTGAGAACAGTAGTAAAGATGGGTGCCAGAAAACTACTTCTAATGCCAATTCCCAAATGTCATTATTTGAATCAACAGTTTGTGATATGCCTTTTGAGGAGGCAACTCACAAAGATTCACAAACTGTAGTGAAGCTAGAAGATATTGATAGAAATAGTAATGAGAAACGGTCTTCAATTGCCAATTCCCAAATATCAATATTCGAAACTTCAGACTGTGATATAGATTTAGATATCTAAAAAGGTTCAATTATAAAAATTTTAAGAATCATGGGTATTCAGTTGTTGTCTTTAGTTAGAAATAATAAAATCAGTTACTGTTATGTACTATGTTTATGTGTTTTATTTATTATTATAAATTATTTACAATTTCACTATTAAGTCAATGCAGTATTTATATTTTATGTTTCAGTATCGGATGCAGTGGATTTGTATGGATCTGCATCATAATTTTCTATTAGTAAACTTTTGAATCTTCTAGCTGTAACCAAGATATTATCTTCTGAGGGAATTATATTTAGGATTTCCACTCTTGAAACATATAAATGGTCTGAATTTTTAGGGCTTACTGACTTTATTACATCAATTTCATCACCTACTCTGACCTGGAACAAAATAAAGTATAAATACAATGAAAAAATAAATGAATGTGGTATAGTTAAAATGTTCAAAGTTCATAGTACTTTACACTAGGTAGAACATTATAAAAATTACTTACAGAAGCACTTTTCTTCAGAACTTTTCTTCCATTGAGTCTAATTTTACTTTCATAGAAAACTTGCTCGATTTTGCTGAAAAAGGTATCATTTATTATTTGATGGCCTCTGTTACAAATTAATATCAGCCGCCAGGGAATGACTTTTCCTGTAATATGTCCTGTAACATCAGTGTAGCTCTGATTCTATGGAAACATGTCCTAAGTAGGTACCCACTTATACCCACCTCCCTAAATGACAACATTATGTTACAATTCTGCAAAATCACAAGAAAGTTTACCTATACTGTGCACCCGTACAGAATGTAACATGCAGAATTGTAACATAATGTTGTCATTTAGGGAGGACTAAAGCAGCATAAACATTATGATATTTGTTTCAATTTTACTTACTTTCTAGCAACTCCCAGTGCTGATTTTAATATCACATCTGTCCGCATTGATGTTGTATTGAACTTTACAACTTTTGAGTCCCTTGCTAAAGATGTATCATCAAGAAATTGTCCATCATCATCATCATCCAAGTCATCTTCAACATTCTTCTGAAAACATATGATTTCATTGTAGTGTCATTTTTAAACCATAGAAAGAATCTATTTTAATTAATATTGAGGATATGGGAGGTGATAATCTTTAAATCATATCCTAGGTGTTAATGTATGTAGCATACTGCAGAGTTTAATTTAAATCCATTTTGTAGTTTTCATGTGAAAGTGTAGCAAAATTCATCCAAATAACTTTCGTATTTTTATTGTAGGATTAGAATATCAAATGAATAGTGGCTTTGAGTTGTATTGGACTTTGTGTAATTAATGAAAGTATGACTAAATTGACTTGGTGTATTGTTATAGTGTTCTGGAGTGGAAGACAATCTTATTCAAATGTCCTATTCAAGGTTAGAGCATACTCATACAAAATACAAGTAATCTTATACAGTTCTTCTGTGCAAACTGCAAAGCCCTATGGAAAAGCATTGCATACATTACCAACCTTCTTAGATTTGAATCTAATTGAATTGTAATAAGATGTGTTTGTTGGAAGTCGACTCAAAGTTGAGGTTATGTTTACATTTTTAGACGCCAAATTATAAATGTATCTTTGTTTAAGTCCTTGTCGCAAGATTCCTGGGATGTGAGAAGGCGTTACCAGACGCCTCCATAGGGAGTTCATTGCTTAAATTTAGACTAAAACGTGAATCCACTATGTATTACACAATTTTGAATATTTTTTGCTTTCAAAGTTTATCCTGTCATACTTGACTTGACATCTGTCAGTCATAGTTGGTTTTTTAAATTTAGTTTTACGGCTGTGGACCAAATCAATAACCAGTCTGTTCTTATGTCACTTTCAGTATTTACCTACTGTTAGTGTGGTGCACACTTTGTAAAATTGGATCACAATCCATGGAATAGGTAGGTATTTTTCATTTAACATTCATTTTGTTTCATGACGTCAAATGTCACACATGGGGCAACATTAGTTCCGATTTCGGCCACGTGCCCGACATCGTTGTCGGTTCCGTGCTTATATTGCTGTCTAATTAGTTCCTCAGACATTTTATAGATGTCGCTAGTCCATTTTCGCAACGGTCAGTATTTGTAGTGACCGATTTAACGGTGTGAAATTTTTTCTGTAACAAATGAATTATTGTGTGAAGTAATTTATTTATTCATATTGCTGGACATGGTATATTGGAGAAACGTCGCAAAGGAAAACTTATCTAAGTAGGTACCTATTATCGCAGAAGAATGCAGAGAATAAACCTTCACCCGATTCACATTAGATAGCTCGTCCTGTTAATTCAAACCCACATGAGATTTATGAGAGCGGCCTTACCATCTTTTCGATTCAAGCCAACCTTACCTGCCCGGGTTGCATCCTGCCAAATAAGAAAAGAGGCGCTGGCAACCGACTGGTGGCGGTACCTACCTATAACCATTACGATTGAAGGTGTAGCTAAATATCACAGAGAGATGATGGGCAGCAGCGTCACTAGAGCGAGTAGCTACGCCCTGCGATCGCCAACCCGCCTGCCCAGCGTGGCGATTATGGGTATAAATAATTCTCCAGACGTAAGTGGTGAACAACTGGGGAGGCCTACAGTGGAATGTAATAGGCTAATGATTGTCATGATTTTTAATATTTATCTAATTATAGTCCATAGATTTAGAATGTTTTTGTAATAATTCAGTGGCAACACTGGTAATTTCTAGAACGCGCCTCTCTGGCGGCAAAATAGGCGGGAAAAAAGGAGGGGGAAAAGCGATGATGGGCAGACGGACGGACAACTGGCCATTCGATTTCGGGCACCGGAGCAGCAACGATAGTTAGGAGAATCTATGTTCGACGAAGAAGTGATTAATAAGTAACCTAAGAAGTCTAGTTGTAATACTTTTATACCTGTACAATACCTTACTCAAAGTTCGACGGCGTTTTATTCTACGACATAATCCTGTTCACCATAATTCAGAAGTGAGAAGAAACCTGCAGCCTAAAAGGTACGGAGTAGAAATACTCTTAAAATTATTATAATTAATATTAATATATACGAGATATTAATATAGATTAATATAGACAAGATAAGGCCGTCACTGTAATTTTTCTTTAAATCCTGCTTTTATTTTTCTCCTCTTCTTTTCCATAATAATGCCGTCACGAACATTTGGTTGGGGCTACTCTCTAACAATGTTACTTGGCGGTAGTAAAGTCTAAAATAATATGGCGAAAGGGCTACGCTAGCGCTGACAACAGCTGGAGTAATATTTGATCAAGGCTACTCTTTGATAGTGTTATTCTTGTCTGTCTGCTTGGAATAATTTGCCGCGCATTCTATTTGGTCAAGGCAACTCCTTGATATTAGTTCGCGACAGATTCCCTGGCAAACGGCGGTGCTAGAATATTTCTTTTTGTCGGCTTAAGCATTTTCTAGAGCGGACTGCAACTTGAGTAATGTTCGAACAGGGCGACTCTTTGTTAACGTTACTCTTGTAAGCCTAGTGGGTTTGTCGTACGATCCATTTGGTCAAGGCTACTCTTTGACAATGTTGGTCGACGACAAGTCATTGGATTGCGCTCTGTATTTGAAAAGGATAAACATTTGTTGTATCTTTGCCGTTCATTTGGAAAAAAGAGTTGAATGAGGAGAGGAGAAACTTACAAACCTTTAGCCATTTTGAATCTAAATTAATTTGATATATGTACAATCCGTGTTGTTTGTGTTCAATTGATTGGTTTCATATAAAATTGGATTTGTTTGACATAATGGCATGATATACATTTGACTTGAGCCAATAAGCAAGGTGTAGGGAGCGAGTTAAGTGTGCTCACAGTTAGTTGTGAGTTATGTATGCTCACAGAATTAGTGCGCACTAGTTATTGGTGGGCTAAGTATGTTCTCCAGTTATCTGTGTGCTCAGTTATCTGTAAGCTTTGGAATAGGAAAAATAAAAGGAGCCAATTACTTTTTTTTACATTTATTCATTCAATATTCATTGCACAGTGAAAGGTGGACTTTTAAATACATTTATTGCACTATGTTCGAAGATAGCTTACCTAGTTATCAAACAATCGTATATTTTTAACACTTGCATTTTCATCCACAAAACCATGTAAAATCCTATTAAAATCCGCATCGATCTCAATTTGACTGAGCGGAAACAAGTTGGGCGCATCTGCACTCGACACGCAAGCGTCATAGTTTTGCAAGTAGCGGGCAAAGTACGGCCAACCAGTCACGTACGAAGGGCACGTCATTCTAGCAAAATACCCTCGAATTAAAAAAAAAAAAAAACGTTTGGTCAGAGTGTAGTCTAGCTCGATATGTGGCATTAAGTCGTTAAACGTGTGTTGTGCTTGTTGTATTGATAAAACGAATGTATGTTTTTATTTCTTTTTATATTTGTGTTTTCGTGTAAAGATGTGAAAATAATGCAACATAGACCCTGAGAGGGTATAGTATAGTAGCACTGATTTGAAGGTAACACATTACATACTGTGTTCATGGAATTGGATAAGTACGTGCAGAGAGGAGTGTTATAGATTTGATTTTGTTTTAGTATTGGAACAGTTACCGCCCCCGGCTTCTTTCACTCACGCCTTCATACACCTGCACACTTGCACATTCGCACACTCGCACACTTGCACACTCGCACACATATTTGAAATAAGTAATTAAAATGTTTAAAATATTTCTGAAATTAAATTAAATTAAAGATTGAAATTTATTTAGCTTTGAGTCGGTTAGAGCCTGATGACCTGAAACACGGGTATTCAATAGCCCAGGGTAGGCATCGGTCTCGTCACATAATGACACGAGTTTTATAACAGCCTGTAAAATGTACCCTGTGATGAGAAAAGAATTGGTTATGTATAGGTTTCCAAAATAAATAGTAATATTATGACCAATTATATAAGTAGAAGGTAGTGTCTTGAAAATTATGATAAATAATAAATCACTCGATCCTAGAAAAATCTAAATATGCTGTATCTAAGCGCTTACCTATTGTGTCATTGTGACAGTTAAACAATAAAATAAAATAATAAAAACTTTTATTGTTCAAAATAAAAACTTAAGTTATAGTACAGTATGTCTTAGTAAGGCAAGACGCCTATAAGGTTATGTATATCTCTAAGTAAGTTAAGACGCCTATTAGGTTATGTATGTCTCTAAGACAGGACTCCTAAAAAGGTTATGTATGCCTCTAAGTAAGACAAGACGCCTCTAAGGGAGGTTATGTCAGTCTCTTAGTAAGGCAAGACGCCTATAAGGAGGGTCATGTATGTCTCTAAGATGTACGTCTCTTAGTAAGGCAAGACGCCTATAAGGAAGGTTATGTATGTCTCTAAGATATAAGTCTCTTAGTAAGGCAAGACACCCATGAGGAAGGTCATGTATGTCTCTAAGTAAGACAAGACGCCTTTAAGGGGGGGTTATGTATGTCTCGAAGTAAGGCAAGACGCCCCTAAGGGAGGTTATGTATATCCCCAAGCAGGATAAGACGCCTCTAAGGGAGGTAATGTATGTCCCCAAGCAGGACAAGACGCCTCTAAGGGAGGTAATGTATGTCCCCAAGCAGGACAAGACGCCTCTAAGGGAGGTAATGTATGTCCCCAAGCAAGACAAGACGCCTCTAAGGGAGGTAATGTATGTCCCCAAGCAGGACAAGACGCCTCTAAGGGAGGTAATGTATGTCCCCAAGCAGGACAAGACGCCTCTAAAGAGTCGGAGATAGATGGATAGATAGATATTCTTTATTGCACCAAATACAAACATTTATAGACAAGGTGTTAGACAACTAGTGGTACAATTTAGGTGGTATTATCGCTAGTAAGCGATCTCTTCCAGACAACCTCAGAAGGGGTGAGGTGAGCAATCGACTGATGAAACAGATTATAGTCAAAATATAAATACATAATAATAAATAAATGAATACATAATTAGAAAGTATAATAATTTTCCACGTTAATTCCAAATTATTTACACCCACACACGACACACGGAGACATACACACACACATACACAAACACACACACACATACACACACACTTGGATTATTCCCAAAACCAGGCTATATTTTCATTTCATTCTTTTTGTAAAATGTAATAGTTAATTATATATATAAAAAGATATGTAAATTAGTTATATGCACAAAAGGTATTTAGATAGGACTTATAAACAAGGGAAGAGTGGCTCCCTCTGACACAGGTGCCTTGGCACTTACTAGAGGAAGTCGACAACAAATTTGTCAAAACAGCCTTTTAACTGAATAAAGATTATTTTATTTTATTTTAAAAATACATAAGTAAAATACAGATATAATAAATACATAGGTTAGAACATAAACATATACAATATAATGTACATTACTATACAAACGTATGTATGTACGTTATGTATGTTTCATTAAATTTGAGGCTACGGATGCGAATATGGAAGCAATTGTTTACTAATGTTATGCCAATAGATAGTGATAGGAACTCTATATTGCACAAAAACACAGACGTTACAGGAAAACATTAACACACATTAACACATTACAAACAAAAACAAAGTACAAAGATACGGATTTCTAATGAATTTTATACCAATTATAATTTAGCCATGTCTTTAAATTATTACTGGAGTCCTACCTACCGCGGTGAGCCGCACGGTGACTTCTGGTCCCAGACTGGGCCGAAGCTTGTATTTTTATTTGGTTTCAATTAATACATACATTGAATGGAAATCTAAACTACCTACGTACTTGTCAGTCCTCCAACAGGGAGGTAAATGATGTTGTACGTTATTAATTATTAAACCTTTATTGCACAAAGTAGGTACACAATGTTTTCTGAAATGGATTATGTCGGCGGGGTAAATTTTCTTTTGCAGAAATAGTGGCAACTGACGACATGATGACGACTCCGCCTGGTGAAGTATTGCCAAGCCAAAAGGCCGCAGATGTATTAAAAAAAAGGGGGTTTTAAGGCAGAAGCAGCAGAGGGGACAATTGGTGGAAGTCGTTACAATCGAACAGCTCGTCGTGTCCATTTGGGGTTGTCGTCAGGGAAGTATTGGTGTTTTGTAGTATCATTTTATTTATTATTAGCTGGCCCGGCAGACTTCGTACCACCCATTACTTACCTTTTAAACCTACCCTGGACAAACATTTTAAAACCAAAATCAGCTCAATCGGCCCAGACGTCCTCTAGTTTTAATCAGACTAACGAACATCAATTCAATTTTATGTATATAGATTAGACATTAGACGGGACTTAAACCTATGTAAGTTAAGTAATTCTACAGATTAATTTGACGGTAACAAAACTATTATTTTATTTTTCTTTTTATTTTTCTTGTAAGACATTCATTCACTACAGGGATACATACAAAAAGAATTTTACGGAGAATTTAAACTGGGCTATGCCGGTATCTTGAGAAATCTTGTTAAAATTAGTGAGTAACGTTAAAATGAATACCTACTATTAGATTTCTAAATTTAGAACCTGCGTAGGTATCTATATTTATTTTAAATGTAAGGATTTATGGCAGTCGGCATTTCTTGTGTAAAGATATCATGGTACAGTTTAATATGTAATGTGATTTTAGTTAATACGTCGATTTCTTTAATTTATATAATTAGGATCTCCAATGAATTGATTTAAATGTGTATGTCGGCAAACGGTGCTGCGTCACTTAGACCATCGGCGTATTGCCAATTGTCACATATAGATGGGTAAAAGTCTTTACTACACAAAAACAGGCCATTTAAACGCGCACACAAACTCATGCACATACGGACATACATATAAAATACACTCTTATACATATACTTACACTCTCCAGTACAGTGGCAGCCGATAATTTTCAAAGGATTTGGTAATACAGTATGTATTATTGGATAAACAATTTTATTTTATAATCATAATTATTTATATATAAAAAAGAGAGAATAAGGTTCCAACTATTGAGGCGTGGGGTAGGTACCGGGTACTATAGTCTATTTGTAGCTCTTTATCTAACTGCTGTATCATGATCTACGCCACGCTCGTGACAAATCGCAGAGTACCTACACCTGTGACATATTGTTTACTTTCACATGCGTTAAAAATATTTCATGAACTATTCCCGCAATATTATTGGACTTGCCCCTAGTGAAACCAAACTCTGCTAGGTAGTTAACAAATATATATTTTTTGAAGTTTTATTTGAGGTGAGGGGAGATTTGGTTTAATGGCCGACGTGTAGATATAGGTCTGAAATTGGAAGAGACATTTGAGTAATAAAACACTTTAATGGTTATGTTATAACATTGGGACAATACCACTGAACTTCATCGGGCTTGGAAGCCGACCTGAATTTACGTATCTACTCATTAAATTAGTTAGTATAGCTGACATGAGGAAATGGTGTGAATAGTTGGTTTTAAGGTCATCGGTCCTTCAAACTTAATTCCTGAAGGGAGAACGTAGTTATGTAATCAATATGGGATGTTTCCTGATTGTTCATGGATAAGCTCTTCTATAGAAAGTAATCGATATAGTAAAAGATAGTCCTTGAGATCTTTACAGTTACGAATTTTCTAAATGGTAAGATGAAAGACAATTTGATCTTTTTCCATAGTGGGCGACTTATTGGCCATTAATCTAATCAAATCAAATCAAATTCCTTGTCACCACAGGTTACAATAGATACATATATATATAACAATAAAATAAACAAATAGTTATAGTTAGTTGTGTTGGAAAAGTTTACATAATGACACTGTATCTATTATTAATTATTCATATCAGGTACTCAAAACTCTTAATCCCTTGACTTCAAAGAGATACACTTCTAAGTGCCACTAGCAATTGGAGGGGTTGGTAAACCTGAACGTCGTGGCTGGTTTCCGGTTGGATTTGACATTTGCTGGACAATGGCCTACCCCAATGTTCGCCACTTTGATCATAAGTATGATACACACTCAGGCAAATTTATTTTGCATCTTGAATCATTTTCAGGATTTGATGATAAACTGTAAACAAAACTATTTTTATATTTCACTAGCTGTGCCCGCGACTTCGTCCGCATGAAATAGTTTCATCCTCTATTCTATTCCTTGGGATAGAATTGATCCAAAAACCTTTCTTAGCGAATGACTACGTCATAACATCTACCTGCATGCTAAATGTCAGCCCGATGCGTCCAGTGGTTTGGGCGTGCGTTGATAGATCACTATGTCAGTCAGTCAGTCAACTTTTAATTATATATTATATTTAGACATATATATTTAGATATTATGTCAGTCAGTCAGTCACCTTTGAATTATACATATTTAGATAATGAACTTGAACTTTCAAAATAATTAACGTATTCAATTTTATTCATATTCCCCTATTGGCTAGGTGTACCAATATTAACTAAATAGTATTTTCCTGGAGGTTATATTTATTTACTAATGTTTTTCAGAATCACTGTTCAAAACATTTTGCGACAGAAGCCGCTGAGTTTTGCTGCACTGGACAATTCTAGTTAGCGTGGGAAATATCTGACCCACACTGTCGGAGACCTGTAAACTACAGTTTTGCAATTATCATCTCAAGATAAATTAAGTTATGTGTATTCTTCATTCTCCTACAACTCCAACATTTTCACTAACGTGTTACACACGTTAGTGAAAATGTTATTAGTAAAGTATTTCTATAAATCTAGTTCATCACCCAGTAGCGGCTTTTCTTTTGTATACTTGTCTAAACGTATTTAACGTTGTATGTAATATTTGCTTTTATTGTTTTCTTTTTCATTTCAGTTTTAGTTTTGTATATTTATATCCAGCTGTTTATTTTAAGACATTTGTTCAATTGTTCCTGTGACATGCAAGTCTCAAATCTGCATAGGTACTTTGAAAACTGTGTTAACCAATTAGAATACTACTACCGAATGTCATGATGTTATACTTACCCGTTAATGATCAAAACTGATACGTATAAGTACATATGGTACGAGGAAATGCAATGTTTTAATAGCAGTATTTTTTTTTGTTATAAGTCAAACTGTTTTTGTGTTATTCATTTTGTTGTAATGTCAAGTTCTCATGTTATTAAGATGGCACTTAGCACTATTTGTTAAATCGTGTGATTGTTTCGATTGGCTTACCCTAAATAAATAAATATTTATGTATTGGTGCGTCGGGAGACTGCACGTTATCGGATGGCCGAATGTCATGATTTTTAATATTTATCTAATTATAGTCCATAGATTTAGAATGTTTTTGTAATAATTCAGTGGCAACACTGGTAATTTCTAGAACGCGCCTCTCTGGCGGCAAAATAGGCGGGAAAAAAGGAGGGGGAAAAGCGATGATGGGCAGAC
The DNA here is from genome assembly GCA_031163375.1 of Conogethes punctiferalis. Lineage (NCBI taxonomy): Eukaryota > Metazoa > Arthropoda > Insecta > Lepidoptera > Crambidae > Conogethes > Conogethes punctiferalis. Next base: position 9,333,257 of record CM062082.1, read on the forward strand.
GGACGGACAACTGGCCATTCGATTTCGGGCACCGGAGCAGCAACGATAGTTAGGAGAATCTATGTTCGACGAAGAAGTGATTAATAAGTAACCTAAGAAGTCTAGTTGTAATACTTTTATACCTGTACAATACCTTACTCAAAGTTCGACGGCGTTTTATTCTACGACATAATCCTGTTCACCATATGATGATGAAAACCCACTGACCTGACCTACCTACAGTTTAAATTTACTTAGGTACTACCTAAAGTTTAATTTACTATAGACGGCCGCTATGTGCTCTACGCCTACATTGATGGATTTATACCTAAGGTTTAGGTGGTCGTGATATCCTATTGGCATACCTAGAATACCTACCTATTCCATATCCATTTTCGATGGATTGTTACAATAGGTAGGTACTTTTTTGCGCTCTACGTGTGTACCTAATACCTACCTATGGGCTGACAATGTCATCTCGGTGTCGTGAGACAGATTATTTAATTCAACATTCTAACCATGATCTATGCATCCGATGTTATCGTAACCCTAAACAAACCCTTGAAGTTCAAAAATAATCAAGCTTTTGTAAACATTTCGGGCAAAAATAATAAATTGTACGACGCAACGTCCATTCTCGATACATTTAGGGAACAGAATGCTCATAATCGCTCGCAGACCACCCCCGTCTGAGACCGAACACTCCATGTTTGTTTATCACATTTGGTCTGCGTCATAACTGAACGGTGATTGAATGGGTTACACACGTGATGGCGATTACTCTTTGATGGTAACGACCTACGATATGATTTTTAAACTTTTTTGGTGGGTTTTCTAATAAAGTAGGTAGGTTTACAGAATAGGTTGGTGATTCCAAAGTTAACAATGAGAAACTTGCGATAATAGATATATTTATCAAGTTTCATTAGTTTCAAGAAATAGTATACCTACCTACTTACACTTTGATAAGTTTCAGGACATTACAATGGATACTTACTACGAGTACCCACTACAAATCTCTGCATGACCTACCAGTCTACGTTTACGTAGACTGGTTCGGTAGAGGATGATGCGCCTACATTTTTTTTAAAACATTATGTTTACCTTTTGTACTATTTTGAGCAATAAATTAAAAAAAATAAATGCTAAGTTATTTTGTTATAGATAATTTTGTTGGGGGTTCGTATCGATCGGACCGAGAATCGAATCGAATCGAAATCGTCTTTTGTTCTTTAAGCAATAAATGCTTACCCAACGAGCGATGGTCTATCGAGGTCATCATAAACGAAAACCATAACAATAGCAACGTAGCAATAGTTATTAAATCATGAATTTTAGTAAGCGCAAACAACAAACACCCGGCCGCGTAACATTTATTCCTTTGCCTAAAAAAATAAACACAGCGCGATCGGAAAACATAGGGTGGTGGTACCAAAGAAAACAAATCGGTTACCTACCAGGAATATTGACACAGATACCCGGGAGCGCGTGTCCCGGCCGTGGGAGACACTCCACTCGAGTGGACGTCTGTATTGCACCGCGTTATCTTAGCACAGGCGTCAGTGTAGGGCTGCCAGCTTTGCTGGAATTTGGAAGACTACACACTTGTAGGTCTTCCAAATTCTACAACTTCTTGGTGGCGAACAAGCCTACGACCTCCACCTGATGTTAAGCGGTTATCTCAAGAACCGCTATAGCTAGACCGCTAAAATTTTCACATATTATGTAGGAATTCTATCGCTGCTATTGAAATCTAGTCAATGGTAGGTACGGGACCCTTCGTGCGCGTGTCCGACTCGCACTTGGCCGATTGTTTTATAATATATCGATAGGTTGCCAAACAAGCATACGGCAAGCCTGATGGTAATCGTTTATTGAATTAAATGAAATTATTTATTTGTAAACATAGGTAAAATACACATATAGTTGTAGAGCAGATAGGTATATATGTTTTGCCACATTTAGGTTTACAAATGTTACATTTATTTATTACATTGATATTATTATAGAGTCGACTATGTAATATTTATTGTGAGTAGATAATTAACAGACAAAATAACTATGAAATTAAAATTAAAATAAGTCAGTTAAGAACTCCGTCAAGGTGATACCTATAAGCTTTATTAGTCAGAATATTTATTAATTGTTTACCGACGCCTATGAACGCTTGTAGGTAATACCAGGAGCATCGCGTGCGCGTTGCCGACCCTAAATGACCCTGCTAGTGTGTGAATTACCTATCTTAATTTAGCCTTATTTTTACCGCATCTTTTTTTTCCTTACAGCATCATTCACCGGTTTGTGCCAACCCTGCGGGCCAGACACATCAGTGTAAACACACCTCGCATCGATAATACGGCTGGATTTCCGTGAGTGTATTTTTATCGTCCATTTTGCATGTAAAGTCGCCTTGCATTTTCCGCGCCATGCGACCTCTGGCCCGTAAAAATGCGGATAATACAGTTACCTATTGGTAATCCTTTGCATCGATAGGTACATATTGCCTAGATGTTGTTGGAATTCTCAATGGAAGTTAAAACGGCAAATTTTTGTTTTTTTGCTTTATTCCACACCATATATTTGTAGACCATATAGGTAGGTATAGACATTTATTGTAGGTACAATTTAGGCGGTCTTATAGTAAGCGTATCTCCTAGGCAATCTTTGCGCGTTGTGTGAGTTTTTCTGATGTGTATGGTCCCTTGAATATAACGCAGTTAGGTTATGTTTATTCCCTTGAAAGAGTTAATACATTGAAGCCAAATTTATAATTTAATGCCTACATTTTAAGAATTAGACCCCGTTCATAAAACCAATCCTTTCGAACTACTTGAGAACCTCTTCTTTTTTTTTGAAGTCGGTTAAAATATATGTAGGTACTTAGGTAGTTGTAAACACGCGCTATCAAAACGCTTGTTGAACGCTTGTCTTCTGAACATGGACACCTACCCTTATTTATCAATTCCATTTTATCCATCCAAATATTTTGACAAATAACTTGACATGAATATGTTACGAGCCCTTGCTAGATCAATGTCCCGTCCTATCCTCTTCACACGACAAGTCTAATATTCCATGCCTTTGTGCTTTCCACATGCTTATTAAGATAAATTAATATTCATGACATTTGTGAGACGCAATATCCCGACTGACCCTTATCCCCATTTTGACACATTGTTTCTTAAATATTAATGACATCGCACGCCGGAGGATAACTAATTACAGGGCGTCTATTGTTCTGAAACAAAAGGACTTCTTAGATGAGAAGAAAAAAACATCGTGCTATTAAGAACACAATCACACCAGTTTATAGACGGCCTGCACAGTTTAAAAATACAACTCTCACTTTCAAAGTAATAATTAAGGAGTTTGTCATACGTGTTACATGCTATCTGAGAGCAGTAAGCGAACTTTGTACAAAGGTTTTATAGTTTGAGACCCTATATGCTCGGCTGGCACGTGATGAAATTTAGAACTTCAAAAGTATCTAATTAATATTTCGTCATAGATTGCAAATAAAATCGTATGCTATTGGTATGCCTCTATTAATAATGATACACTGATAGCAATTTATCAGTAGGTACATATTTATTTTATTTATTATTTTCATATTAATAATTTTTCTCATTGCTTATTTGAAGAAAGAGTCAGTACACAGGTATTTCTTCAAAAAGACCATTTTATCTTCCTTTATACCTATAGAAGAAGCTATGGTAGGAAAAGGTGGTACTTATGTGCTCAAGATAGAACTTAGTCATAGAACATTAGTTAACTTTGACGTGTTTGTACGCTACTAGGTCCGTAGGTTCCCCTCTTGATATTAGCTAAATCCTTTTCATTGTCTTTACAATGGTTAGAATCCTTACTATTAAAACATCATCAGAGCTAGATAAGTTATAAAAGCAAAATGGTTGTTCACTTTTAATGGTACTTTAACAAATTATAGTTTCTGGTTCGTAGTAGCTTTCGCGTGAAAAAATAACAAAATACATCCATACTAAGTTTAAAGTTTATAAATATAGTAATATTTCTAATTCGAAAGGCTTTTATCTGTATGATTCATGAACCGAGCTCTCTCCGATACTTTACCGAGAGGTGTTTTGTGTACTGTGGCCAGCCAACCACTTCCACACTTCATCACATTATACACGGTTCTTCTCTCAGCATGTGGACACATGTCTCCCATTCGAAACGATCTTTTTATTTTCGTATTACGATTATGTTTACGGCGAGTTCAAAGGGGTTTTTAATTTGACACAGTTTATTGCTGTCCCGTTCCGATGGCTATAGTGGTATAGACGCAAGTGGGGCGTTAATTTAATAATAAAGTTTGACTACACGCGGAAGGAATGCTACCGGTTTGTGTAAAAATATCTTTTGATGAAATATTGTTAGTTAGCCGGTGTTTTTTCCATGTTGTGGTTAGCTTTGATTGTCAACTTGGCGCCATCTGATGTCTCTGCCTGATAGCATTATGAGATTGGTAATAAACTAAAAACTTATAAACCTATTTTCTATTTAAAGCACAATAAGACTTCCAATTTAAAGGAATTCAGCTGTCTGTTAATATTGTAAACAATTGAAGATCGAAGATCAATCTAGGTCCATATTATATCTATTATCTATATTTGATGGTGACAGTACCTAAGTACGTCAAGTACCTAAGCCATACGTAGTAGTAGTAGATTGTTCCTTAAAGCACAACGATTGAAACGATCGATGGAAGATCAAAGTAGGTCCACACATATAATCTGTTGGTACCTACGCTAGGCTTAACATAGGGCATATTGACAAAACAAGGAGAAAAAAAAAGAAAATAAAATCCATGTCGAAAAAATAGATTGACAACAAAAAGCAAAGCCATTTGGCACCAAGCACAGACTGTTGTTCAAGTTTAAAAGCGTCGTTAGGGCTCCCCTCGCACTTACTTTAGAGCTTTGATTTGACAAACACCTTTAATCGAAAATGCGTAGGTACCTCGCCTACCTTTCAAGCTGCATTCTCGACGCGCGCAGCACTACATACCTATTACTTCACTGTCATTAAAGTAATGACTACTACACTGCCTAGGTACCACAGGACAGAACCCTCTCTAATAAAAGCATTTTTGAGCCTAAAAGTCCTTACAAGCTCCATAGATGTACCTATGTACCACAGATTTAACGCATCGAGTAAACCTGTTCGTATTCAGAATTAAATAAATATTCACGTTCAATTTCAATGTTAATAAACTTATTAGTAAATAGTACTTTTGTTTTATGATGTAATTAAATTTAAAAGTTAAGGTTATCACAATTTTTCCTTAATCTGTGCCACGAGATGTTGCTTCGAAAAACGTAAATGTTCTGTTTTGTGCAATAATATATCTGTCATAGTATAATATCTTTGTAGTAAATTTCAAGATTTTGGCTTCACGGGAATTACCCTGTAGGTTTTAACACCCTTGCGAGTGCCGAAAATAATTGTTATAAAATAAATAAAATGTTTTTTTGGCACAAATGAATGTAGGTATCATCATAAAAGTTGGATTTTAATATCATAGCTCCAGGGGCAGTTAACTTCAGCTTCAAGCATCAATTTCAGCTTAAAACCTTCACGCATTCAAAGCGTTTTGACAGACAGATGGACATCAAAATGATCCTATAAGGGTTCCGTCTTTTGCTTTCTTGATACGGAACCCCAAAAACTATGATATATAAAAAAAGAAGTAGGCACATACAACGAGCATTCCATAATACCATTAGTAACGCCATTCGGCCCGTCAAAGCAGTAATTATTTCTAATCGTTTTAGTAACCGTTCGGAAATCTATCCTATCCGATGGCCGACATCCTTCATCCTCGGCTGACGTGTCAGTAATTGGGCTCTCAGAAGTTGGCGTCTCACGTCACGTTTCACAGACCAATAACCCCGCAAAGGAACCTGGCCGGTGACATGATGAAGTGTCACTCGCACAATGATAAACGATACGTTATCGGAGAGCCGAAAGAGAAATCTAATTTCTCGCTCCCGTTGTCTTCGTCAGATAGGTGACGCCATTTTGGAAATTTGTTTCCTTGACGTAGCTCGGTATAATGTTCAGGAATGTATTAAGGACTAGCGACCTGCCCTCGCCTCGCTTCGCTTCGGGTATTTCAAAAGAACATTTCAGTAGCTTATATTATTTGTGTTTTAGGAGGAATCTTTTCACAACCCTTGGCTCAGAAGGCAGAGGACACTAAATGAGCCATCGGGCCAGTCAAAATGAAGGAACAGATATATACTTACACCTGGGTTGGCGCACACTTGTGCACTTCAATATCTCCTGCTAACTTAGTTTTTACTTTACCTTAATAGACATGTAGCTGTAATTATCAATAACAATAATAACAATAACAAAAGTTTATTTGCTCAAAATACATAGGTGAGAATCAGGAGAGTACATTTTTATAGTGTACAGTGTTCATGATTATTTGGGGCAGTTCGCGCTCAATATGCATTCTGAATACGTTTTCTAGTGCTCGGAGAACGCGGAATCTGATTGAAATGAACGATACGTGAGCATGTTTGCCAACACATTTTTATATAGCACGTGTTGAAAGTTACGCTCAAGAAAATGTTCTAATCTGAAACCACCATAAAATAGCCGTACAAACAAACGGATTTGGTTCTGACCAACCTGACCGCGAACCGAATAATTGATCTATCTCCGTCTCCGGTCAGCGGTAACTGTGACCGGTACAGACCAATGAGCAGATTCGGTTTTTAATAGAATAGTGATGCTTATTAATATTATATGCTAGTGTAGGTATTCTTCTTTGGATTGAAAGTTTCCAAATTGATCATGCCGCTTAAAAGAGATGCGCTTATTACCTTATTGTGCTTACATACTTTTGTATAGACTTAAAGCTACCTATTCAAATGTTTATTTATAAAATAATACGTTATATTATATGAATTTTCAAGAAAACTTGATCTTGTTTGTTTGTATGTATAGCGAATGGAAATGGTTTCAACACCGACAACTTGAAAGATTAAAATATTATTATAGTGCTTCATATCGTATCATAGCATGTTATAAGTTGAAATAAGCTGCCTTTTTATCTAGACACATGATGGACATCAATGATATATAAAAAAAGAAAACGAGACGTGTGTTATGCTGTCATAAATTTCAAATAAGCATTGAATAAAAAAATGTTTTCTGAATGGAAGTCTTTCCAGCCTTTATGTTATTTGAAGACTTGCCATTCTTTAAACTTGTCAAATTATTCTGATAAAATATAATAATATGAACTTTGATAGTATTTAAACGAAAACTGATGCGAGAAGCCCAGGATCGATCAAAGTGGCGAACATTGGGAGAGGCCTATGTCAATGTCCAGCAGTTGACTGATATGGGCTGATGATAATTATGAAACGAAAACTTAAAAACAAAAAGATATTATCATTTTAATAGACTTCGGTAGACATTACTTTTTTGGTCGTAAAGTCTTGAAATTCATGCGAAGTAGTTTGTCGTTAGTCCTAATACACTGCAACATTAATTTTAAACCGCAATTTCACTAGCACGACGAACTGTGTAGTTTCATTTATGCATTTATCAATCTACGTACAACTTTTCCCCTTATAAGGATGAATGATATTAAGAATATCACCTAGCTGCGTCGCATTGACACCGCTATATTGCTTGAGGCATCCAATATGCGGATCATGGTGCATGATAACTTCTACAGATGTTATTTTGCTGTAGGGCAGTAAATATTGATGTTTATGGACTTCTAGTCGTTACACTGTGGGATTTAGAAGCTCGCATAGTAAAACCCGTCCCAAATTCAAAGGGAGAGATAAACAATTGGAGTTAGTGCCAAAAATTTCTTTCTTTCTTTACGCATTATGCTTTTTCTTGCGAAATAAAATTGAATAACTATACTCGTACGGGTATAATATATCTTTGAGTATACTAGTTTAATAGAATTTTTACCTTTGTTGCCTTCTGAAGCAATAGTCATGGGTTTGATTCGATTCCCACCCGAAACAAACATTCGTATGAAGAATATTTTGTGTTTTGTGGCACCTCTGTGTTTCTGATACCAATGACCCCAGAGCTCAAGCTTAGCTATCCTAAAGATCGGAGTACATTTTGTCTAATAGGTATTTAATTTTATTTACTTATTGATCATCTTTAAAACTTATTCAAGTTTGATATTCAAGATGAAGAGTATATCAGGAAACGGGCAGCAGCGTTTACCTGGGAACAAATAAAAGCTATTACGGTCACCAACCCGCCTGCCAAACGTGGCGTCAAGGCAAGTCCCTAATGATAAGTGTCATTAGGGAGGTCATGTCCAGCAGTGGACGTTTACAGACTTGGTATTGATGATGATGATTCAAGATCAAGTTTGATCCATATTTTCAAGATTTTTGACAAAATAAACCACTTGTAAACATATTTCGAAGTCAAGATTATTATTCATCCAACTCTTCGCTTTCCGAATAAAACTAGAAACATGAACATGTGTAATTTATTATAAACGGGAGCGGTGAAGTGTTCCGGTGGCATGTTAACATTATAACACTGAAAGCTGAGCTCAATGTTCACAACTTCCTTGGCTAAGGTTGCGTCGTAAACGGGTATTGTTCTACAATGTGATTATATTAAAGTCGTTTTATCGTATGCTGGTTGAATAGCAAACGTTGTTATAACGAAGGCGGGTGAAACACCCGTGAAGTGATTTCGGTCGCGTTTCGGCATCAGTCGGTGTATTATCATCATCATCACCGTCAGCTGAAGATATCCAAGCTGGACATACGCCTCCCCTCCCAGCAGGTTGATTCTACAGGTCAATAAGAAAGAATGAAAGAAAGAAAGAAAGAAAGAAAGAAAGAAAGAAAGAAAGAAAGAAAAAATGTTTATGTTTGTTGTGTTGTTTATGGTTGTTTAATAAGATCCATTCTAGTACATTGCTGGTAGATCATTTCATTAATTACCTTAACTGTTTAGTTCATTTCATTAATTTCCTTAAATGTATACTTAGCTTGTATAATTGAGCCAATTTTTCATACATCATCTTCTCACAGTTCACTGCTGAACATAGGCCTCCTAATTGTTCGCTGCTTTAATCGGGTTTTCGATCCTAGGCTTCTCACGTCGCGCTAGGTATCTTGCGTAAATCTTCTCTGGTGTGAGAACGTTCTTACTCGTACACACACTCGTACATTACATTTGCCGAGAATCGGCAACCTCTCCAGAACTCGTTTACTCGGCTCGGCGTTTCGGGATTAGTAGGTATATAGCCAGAACAATCCTAGGATCCACTAGTACATTGGTGGTAAGTAGATTCCTTTCGTCAATTTCCATAACCGTACCTTTTCCATAACCGTACCTTTTCAGTATTTTTCTATTTGTTGATTTATTTTTTTATTTATTCAACTTATACCACCATAGCACGATTATAACTTAATGCGTTATTACTTATTACAATAATCATATCTACTTATAACTAATAAGTAATTATGTATAATTGATATAAAATATTCGTAAGTAATTCAGAATTTATGATAAATTATGGTTGCCGACTTAATAATCATATTGTATATTTTCCCTAAGAAAGTGTGGTTACATTGCGTAATCAAATTAAAGATAAAACAGAATGATAATAAAAATGAGTGATCTTTGCAGCTGCGCCTGTGGCGTGGCAACGAAAATGTCAATAAAGTTAATGACAATATTAAAAGTACCCGCTATCAATAATCTCAATTTAGACTTTTATAACTTTCGAGACGAAAGAGCTCCTTCATATTTTAGAGATCCGTAATGAGACCGAAAATAAGAAACAACATTCATAGTGCGAACGTTTTAACTATGGAACTCTACAAGAGTGTATTCCTCCAAAGATATAGTAATAGGTAATCTTCAGACTTTCAAGGTGAGAGTGACTACTCACCCAACAAAAACCGATTTTATTGTTGAATAGTGCGCTCCATTCGCTTAACATCAAGCGCTACCCATTTACTTATTAATAAAAAAAAATAAGTGTATGCACAGCAGTTGCCTCCGTGTTTTGACTGCGAAGAAACTAGACACAATAAAACAACATTCATTGCCGGTCACCGTTATTGCGAACAACGTGTTAACCGCTACCACAGACGTTAGCTAAGTCACCTCATCCATCCTATCTGGCTCTCCTTTCTTTTGCAGAAAAGTCTAAAAAAACATATTTTTTAACAAAAAAAGAAATCGACTTCAGTATAATAATGTCACCGGAAAATAGCAAGAATCGTAAGTTGATCAATTTCCTAGGTAGTTGATTAACTTTCGGAATATAACAAACGGTAGTTGAAATGTATTATTTAACGCAATGGTTTCAGTTAGTTGATCAATTTACGGTAGCCTGACAGTCATTTAATAATTTACGATTTTGACACAAGTAAAATCGTCCTCAAATGGGCCAATCGTTGCTCAATGTACTATTTAACGGTGCACTATTACCCGTAACTTAATACACTGTTCCCTGATTGGTTGCCGGGATAACGCCACGTGAGCCATTGAACCAATCAACGTTTACCTCACCTTCGTCGGATGATTTTACGGCAAGACCCCGTAAAATGATCAATTTACTAAAATTCATACGTTAATAAATAATACATTTCAACTGCCGTTTATTATTTTCCGGAAGTTAATCAACTACCTAGGAAATTGATCAACTTACGATTCTTGCTATTTTCCGGTGACAATAATAACAACTGGGAAGTACACCCTTTCCAACAAAAAAATAATTATCCAAATCGGTTCACAATTCTGGGGATGGTAACATACATACACCAAAAAAAATTCAGTCGAATTGAAAACTTCCTCCATTTTTGAAGTCTCACGACTCACGCTTGATCATTTTTTCCTCAACACTGTTTGGCTTTACGATTGGACCACATGGGCCAAGGGTTTTTATTAACTGCCTCACTAATGCAAGTTTTACGAGTAATTTCACGGCTATCCATTCAGCCGGTAGGGGGCGCTGTACGCGCTGATAATAATTTGCCTTATGACGCCCATAAGCTTCGTTTTCGCTTTTAATGAAACACATCCTTCTTAACTTACTTAGTTGTCACGGTAGCTAGTTGGTTGAACTTTTATTAGTTTAGTAAAGTAAGGCACTTGAAAATTATAGGTATCAAAAACAATTTTCTGTTTACTGTTGAATACATGCGGCAATTTAAGTATTGTGTATGTTTTAAGTAACCAATCACCATCATCAGCCTATTGCAGTCAGACAAAGGCCAGCTGTTCGCCACTTGAGACAAATATCTGGAGGATATACATACATTACATACACATAATCGCTAATATAAAAAATACTAAACTACTACTCTACTAATAACTAGTACTACTACGATAAAGAGAGGTAGGGTTTCTCGAATCTTCGCTCGAATTGAGCTGTCCGTCCGGGGAAGGACCTCCACCCTATAGAATACCGCAGCCAAATGCCCTCGTGTTTCTGCCAGTGAGTAGGGTCTCCGGAGCTCGTGGGGTGAGTGCTGCATTAGCAGCAAGGGATTAGGGTGAGGCCGGCATGGCGCTGGCAACTGACAGTTAACCAATTACTTGCCTGTTGTCACAGCGACTTGGGCTTCTCCTTCGCTTTCCATCAGGCGTAGGGAAGCCATTAGGTATATTGTGCTACTATAAGAAAAGTTTCATCTATACATGAAACGATAAAACCGGAAAAAGATAACAAGAACTCCGAATATCCAATCCGTCCCGTTCTGGATGGAAAGAAGGACACGTGTTTCCTACTATCCACCTTGTAATGGATAAATAGAAGCCCTAATAGCTGTTTGCATACCAAAACAATTCCCGCACTCGGCTTGTTGATCCACCGTCGCTGTCACCCGATCAAAAGCTAATTGATAACGGACGAGCATATGCCAAATGCACACGACACAAAATCAATACCACCATGATGGATGGTGCGTATTTTAATTAAACCCCCATCAACCTGTTAGCTGCAAGATGAGCTTATAATGACCTCGCCGGCCATCGGTGGTGTGCTCATTAAAATCTGATTGTAAATGTGACTGATAAAAAGCTGAATCATTGGATAATTACTGCGGGTTTGCTTGAGCTCTCATAAAGACATGTTGACTTGTTTCTAACTTCTACTTTCTTTGGAATGAAAAGATTTTTTAATTATTAAGCGGTTAGGTGACGCTTGAACAGACAGCTGCTTTTAAATACTCACAGTCGTTAATGTATTGTAGTTAAGTGTGTATTAAGTTTATGAATTTTATTGGGTAGTTCTGTAAAAATGTTGCTTTTAGTAATATTCAAAGTAAACATAAAAGGATATTTATTGTTTTCTTCATGATCATCAGCCTTTCAATGTCCATTGTTCGTTATAGGCCTTCCCTAAAGACCTCGACAATGATTGATTTGCGGTCTTGATCCAATGCTACCCCGCAACGCTCTTTTATTTCAACAAAATTGAAAAAGAAAAGGAAACAAAATTGAAAGGAGGAAGGAAAATAAATGAAAATTTTATTTCAAATTTAATTATTTAATTCAACTTAAATTATGTACACTATTATTACATAAATAAAAACACAAAAGTGATCATTACATATATAATCGTGAATACCTACAAGTTTAAATAAGTTCATACAAAAATATTGTCATTCAATAGTTTTTTAATTTATAAATTATCTTTGGGCCTTTCTTTTTCATAAACATACACTATTACACCAAAGTAGAGCCACACTGAAACAAAATAATAGCAATTATTGTCACTAAACAGTATAAAAAAAATGAGAGCCCCGCTAAACGGCAAACAGTCAACATGAAATCAAAATAGCCGGCCAAAGTAAAGGAATTCCTAAAAATACTTATATTACAGGATACCCATCTCTTTTGTGAAACTTTCCCCTACCCGAAGGTTGTCTTGAAGAGATCTCCGCATAAGTTGTACTACTACCACGCTCAGATTTTATCCAAACTAAGTTAAATTTTGTCTATCAGATACTAATCATTTTTGTCATCAATAAAATTACTCACCGAAAAATGACACCATTGCCAATCCTATCGCTATGTAAGGAACTCCACACCAGCTACGTGGAAGTACGAATAGCAAAATCAGGAATATAACATGATATGACACTGTAATCAGAATGAAGCCCACGGCACATCCATCAAACTAGAAAATAAAATATTAAGCTTGCATCAAAGCGCATTAATCTCATCATATATGTACATTTAATTAGACTCCAGAAAACTTATGTGTCCACATGGATCTTCCTACAATTTATGTAATGTCGGTTAGCTTAGTAGTAGGTACAAAATAAGATTTTGTACTTACTAAGTTCAAATGCGAATTTTTTAACAAGTTCCATTTTATTAAACCTTTTCAAGTTTAATGCATTGTTGCATTTTCTCTCTGAGCCTCCTATATGAACAACGATATTTAATAGGAATGAAATATGAAATTAATTATGAGTGAATAATTAGTCCAAAATTCTAGCTTTTTATCAAGATATACATCTTATGTAGGTTTTGCGTGATGCATATGGTTTCGAGGGAATGGAGGGATGTATCAACCTCTTTATTAACGAGTAGCAACCCGCGGCTATAGAATATTCTTATACATAGCCTATATATTATGTATGAACTATATTACTGTAAGGTTGCACTGAAATCCTTTCAGTAGTTTGTACTTGAAAGAGTAACAAATATCCATCATTCCAAACTTTCGCGTTTTTAATATTAGGTACTAGTAAGATAGTAGGACTAGTAGGATATCCAGTGAGAAATGTCTTAGAAAGTGTATTGTCGGGTCATATACTCACCCAAATACATAAACCCAGTAGTAACATCCAATGAACTAAAACAATTACGATACCAGTGATAACTAAAAGCCAATAATACGACGAACCGCATTCAGTGAAATTCACATAAATTGGAAATAGCATAGGTTCCATCTGTGGAAGGAAAATACTATTCATTGACACAAAAAGAGGTAGAGCATAGCGAATCTTCGTTCGAATTGAGCTGCCCGTCCGGGGAAGGACCTCCACCCTATGGAATACCCCAGCCAAATGATCTCCGGGTCGTGTTTCTGCCGGTGAATAGGGTTTCCAGAGCTCGTGAGGGGTTAGGGTTGGGCCGGAATGGCGGTGGCAACTGACAGGTAACTGATCAGTTACTTGCTCGTTATCACAGCGAGGCTTCTCTTTCGCTTTCCATCAGGCGTAGGGAAGCAATTATGTCGAGCTACTAAAAAAACAAGCATATGTTTCTTCCTAGGTCTTTAAATGGTAAATGTATCTCGTATGTACGGACTAAAAAAGAGTAGGTTATATTATTTTATTATTAAGTAGGATCTGTCCTCATTATAAACAGCTTCTACTAATAATTTGAGTACAGAAAATAGGTAATTCTAATCCTTCAAGTTTGTATGCTAATTTAGCAGGCAGTTTAATTGCATTCCTATTATAATAAGCTACTTACCATACCAATAATTGCTATGGTAGTTACACCACTTTGTAGGCTACAACAGAAACAGAATTTCATATCGAACGTTAGTGTATATTTAACGCACTAATATTGCTTAATTGCTTTTAAAATACGGTGCTTTTTATCTGTATATCATTATTTTGTCGCAGATTGTCTAACAGTCAATCAAGTTCTATAAATATCTCGGTAATTATGTGAATCAATGAGCATATTTACCGAGATAGGCTCGGTGGCTCATTTGGTAGTGCCCTCTGCCTTCTGAGCCAAGGGCTGTGGGTTCGATCCCCGCACAGTACAAACATTTGTGTGCATGAACATGTCTGTTTGTATTGGTCTGGGTGTTTTCTATGTATAATATGTATTTATTTACAAAAAAAAAAGTATATAAGTAAGTTTATCAGTTGTCTAGTACCCATAGTACAAGCTTCGGCTTAGTTTGGGGCTAGGTGGCGCTGTGTGGCCCAGCGTGGCATGTCTTGGGTTATTTATTATTATTTATTTATTTAGATAAATCGACTTTGATGTTATTGTAATATCAGTTTCAAAATACAACTGTCAGCTATGTACGCTATGTGTGACACCCAGACATTTTTGAGAACCTTAAAACAATAGAGCTATGTAATCTATGAATAGAACTATGTAATAATAAAAATAGTTCTGATTATGCGCCCAAAATCTTGTGTAGGCATTTAATTAACTATAAATTTAACTAATAATTAAATAAAAATGGGATTTAATTTAACGTAAAAAGGTTGACCTTTCGCGTCCTCTTCATTTAGTTAAAGAAAGGTGGTCTCGCATGGAAATAATAAGGAAGTTCTGGCGTACCTAGGACTTTGGTTTGTGTCCGCAGTAGGTTTTATTTGTACGGTAAGTGCTGCTGTCCGTTTCCTGATGTTTCCTTAGTAGTCTTCTACGACACCCACGGAATGAGATGGGGTGGTCATATTCTAAAGTGAACAAATTTAAAAGATTCCGTTTATAGTCCTAAGCAGGTGTTGTTGCTATCAAAGAATGGAAAACCCAACCAATGAGGGTTTTCTGAAAACCAGATAGCACCACATAAGGTCCAGCTATCATGTGATTGGTCAGTTGTTACGTAAATGTCAGTGCCATGCCAAAATGAACCAATCACGTAACAGTTGGACCTTCTTTTATTTGGTGCCATCTGGTAGATTTATTTATTCTCAAAACTCTGATTTAATCTGGAAACATTATTTAGCAAACGCGCCTATAAACACATAGCGTCATCGCTGTCATAATACAATAACAAATGTTCAAAGGAAGCAAAACCCATTTGGGAATTGAGCAGACGATCAAACCGCCACACGTAAACCAAGATAAGTAACAACATCACCGTCTTAATAAGATAAACGGCTTAAACAATAAAACTAAACAAGTTAAACGACCGGTCAATAAGCTGGATGCATCGCTGCACCGTGTACCTTTTACAGGATGCTAGTGAATTATCAAATGGTAATCCAAAATTGTATTAAGAGAGGTAAGGGTGAGACATTATCGCTCCCCCAACAGTCCGTTGATGATAAGGCCGCCTTAGTCATTTATTTATTTTATTTAATCTTTATTGCACAATATAAAAAATAAAGTACAAAAGGTGAACTTAATGCCGCGTAGGCATTCTCTACCAGTCAACCTTTAGGCAAAACAGAAACAATTAAGTGGGTAGTGTGCTGCTCGATTTATGTGGAAACATTTGATATGATATTGTCAGGCTCGGTGGCTCATTTGGTAGTGACCTCTGCCCTCTGAGCCAAGGGTCGTGGGTTCGATTCCCGCACAGTACAAACATTTGTGTGCATGAACATGTCTGTTTGTATTGGTCTGGGTGTTTTCTATGTATAATATGTATTTATTTACAAAAAAAATATATCTAAGTAAGTTTATCAGTTGTCTAGTACCCATAGTACAAGCTTCGGCTTAGTTTGGGGCTAGGTGGCGCTGTGTGGCCCAGCGTGGCATGTCTTGGGTTATTTATTTATTTTATTTATTTATTTATGATATATTAATATTAACATGCCCCGAAATAAAAAATAAAATAATAAACATACTTAATTGTTGGGACAATGCATAAAGTCATCATAGTCATTTTCAGAATAAATAAATATTTATGTATACGGCTATTTAGGCTCCTTATGACCTTTTCCGCTATTTGGTATCCATTCCAGATCCAGTGTCCACTTTTGACACTCGTGTCTCCTAGCTTTCAAGTTTTCCTAGCTAGATTCACACCCATATAACGTAAAAAATGTTAGACGCGCAATGAGTAGCTCTATCCAAAGGCATTAAAATGTGAAACTAATCGATTTTCGACGTAAGCGGTGTTTTAAGCTAAAGGACGATATGTATTTCCAAAGGATGGTTCAGTAGTTCGCCACTTTGGGCAAACATCTGGAGTCTTTGCCCGTAATGGCACTGATCTCTCAAATCGTGATCGTTATACCGCCACCAGTCGGTTGGCAGAGCCTTGTTTGTTGTTCAGTAGGATGCACCACGGACAGGTGAGGATGGTTTGGAACGAAAAGATGATAGGTCGCTCCCTTACATCCCCAAAGTGTATGCCTACCAACGCCTTCCCATTTACAATATATTATAATGTCACTCTATTAAAATATCTATATTAACATCATTCACAGCGTGTTCTTATCCAACAATGTTTTAAAATAATGGTCCATTACAAATTATCTTTCCTTTATCCTGTTTCTCCTGGGCTAGAAATCTTCATGTCAATAATGTTTTAGGTGCTTAGTTGAAGGTAAACCTACTTAAGGATGATGTTTCTGCTACTTTAGGATCCATTATACAAAATGCATTATGATACCAGCTGTCTGGGTGTCAAAATGACATTGACACTAATATTTTGATCATTTGTGAAGTTCTTTACTTGTATGGATACTTATGCAATGATTCAAAGCCTAATTGGTTTTCTGTATGTCCCCAACTTTATGCTTGCATGTTACTTGTATGATACTGACTGTAGTATCCCAGGGCATGGCAGTGCCCCCGCCAAGTCGAGCAAAAAAGCCGTAACATCCTTTACTTGAAATAGTTCAGGCTACCTTAAGTTAGTAAGCTAGACATTGAGAAATGCCATAATTAACACTGTATTTTACTTTTATTTGATTATTAAAAGTAAAGTAAAAAATTTACGTCTGCAGAAATTCAGAGCCAGAGATTATTTATCGACTTAGGTAATGTATTCTCGAACATCCTTCCTTCCTGTCTGTCCTGAGTGAATAAAAATAATATACTGTCCCAAATTTCGTTATTTTTAGTTTGTTAGTATTTCCAGGCTGCTCCCGTCGCTCCTCCTAGGGGGGAGGGGCCTATCGGGCCTGCGTAGGCAGGCAGCGCTGGTGGTATCACGGCTGTTCTGGTTACTCCGGGTCCCGTGACATCACCGCCATAGGCGCGTGACGGAGGTACCGGCGTTTTTAGTGGGTATTTTCCGCCTCCTTTCTATCTTTTCGAGGCGAGATGAGTCTCACATAACCCGCTGCTCTCCCAAGCGGCGGCTATGCCTAAACGCATTATCACCGGTGGAAAAAAAAAGGCAATGTGAATGAAAACTCATGTGGTCTACAACATTACAAGATGCAGGGAAATTAATGAGTGTTGCTATTTATTCTTTGTACCACAACCAAATCCTGTACTTTCATCATTCCTTGTATCTCCTTTACGCTTGAAACAAAGTGGGCTCGACGCGCGATGAGTTATGTAGATTCACCATACGCATCCCTGGACATAAACAGTATTAAACAGACATGTAGGCAATAAATTCCAGTCAAGTTATATCATTTGCGTTTGAATTATGGCTAAGAATTACTCGTCTGTTGTGAGATATCTGATTCTACTTCGGAGCTCGGTGTTTCAATGTGCTTTCCGTGTTGCGTTTCGAGACGGTTTATACTCAGATTTTTAAAATTTAAAACTAGATGGGGTAAGGCGGTTTACTCACGGTGCTACTATTCGTTTTTGTTAAAGATTTCTCTTATTCGGTAAAGTTACCGAAAACAACGATGGAAACAACGAAAAAAACAATGCAAGTACTTGCATTGTTTTTTTCGTTGTTTCCATCGATACGTTTCTCTGTATTTCTTGTATTTATGCGCCAGACAATTTATACCAAATATCTGGTTTGAAACTAAGGTTTTTAAGAATTAAGGTCCTCTTGTATTTTGAGTCCCTCCTAGCGTACTAGGACCTACTACAGTGACTGGGGAAGTTTTGCATTTCTTTTTATTTCTTGTAAGTATACCTACTGTCCCACTACTGGCCAAAGGTATTTCCCAAACTGCCAATGCTTTGACTTACCGGATAGTCACACCCTTTCCTTACGCCTGTCTGAAGAGAAAATACACCGAAGAGTGACAGCCATCATCTTTCACCCATTTTTTTATTTCATTAAAAAAAATGTCGGCAAATTTATAAAATCAAAATTCGTCCCAGGACATCACATACAAGTTTCAAATGATTTGACTGTTAATTCGCTGTTCTAATTAAATCAGCCGGTAACTGAACCCTAGAACCTTTAGATTTACTGCGGTTAATTTCAGTTGAAATAAGTTTTTTCATTATTTGGTCCTTAAACTATCCGTTTACAACAAGCTTTAAGGAAAACATGCAAGCTCCTTAAAATGGAATTTTCTGTGCTGCCGCGTACGTCTTGCGATAAGCACTATCTTGGTCTAAGTCGGCTGAATGTCGGAGTAATTTCTAAAACAATCTGGGAGCTGGACCGGGGCCAGGCCGGCAAGACACTTGGTGCAATGCGGCCAACAAAAAGTTTAATACTTAAGTAAACAATAACTTGTAGTAAGTAAGTAGTAGTAGTAGTGATGTTAGCAACGGTGATTCGTGAATTGGTAACCAATTTGTGTCAAAAGATAATGTTTCGTATTTTGGGTAGTTAAGAAACGAAAGGCAAAAGCGTCTTGGCCACTACTATCATAGTCATTCAGAAAAAAATATTTGTTCTTTTTTTTATGCGAGAGATGGCAGACGGGCAAATATGATACCTGATGGTTAGCAGTCAACTCCGCCCGTGTGTGTTCTATACATAGTTAAACAATTAAGTGACCAGGCTAATGCTTTCCATGGGCAAAATAAATTCAAACGTGTGAACTGGGTAGCTAACCCACGCACCGGCCACTGTGTGTTGCTGCTGGACCCTTGCCACATTGGCGTTTATCCTGGCATTTTCGCGTTTCTGCGGTCAATCGCCGCCGGATTACGCTAGTGTGGATGCTCTAACATGCTAGTCTGACCGGGCTCCAACTGTGGTTTCAATGTTGATGTAAACAAACGCAGTCAACGTATTCTGAAGTTTGACCATTTATATGAATTTTATCAAATAGAGAACTTGACGCACAGATCAGGTGCGTAAATGGATTAAGCGACAGAATGATCAAAACCAAAGACCATTAATCCCTTAATGATAAAACATTGCAGTTTTTATGGGAAATCTTAGTCTTAGGTTAGATAATGAATGTGCATACGTAAGAGATCTTCATTTAGCTAAAATACCTACACCATTAAGCTAAGCTCTTATGCAACCATTATTTCCGCCTTTTCCTCAAGTCAACTAGGGTCGACGCGATATGTTTTTCACAATCATTAATCTCGGTCCGCTATCATTATGTTACTCACTTTATCCATTGCTATAATTCAAGATTTTTTTCCTTTTTTTTCTCTTTTTTGTATTTTCTCCCTTCCAGCATTATCCATATTTTTTTGTCAAATTATTATTGACATAAACTGTTTCGTTAACCGTCATTTTTTATGTTTATTTTTGAAAATATTCAACTTCATAAAGTTTTGATGGCGAATCGAACTCATACTGCTGTACCCAGTATTCTGCCACACCAACCACACTTTTAGTTACGGACATTAGCTCAACTAGAGCTCAGCTAGACCTGCTCGGCAAGAGAGCAGGCCTCTCCACAACTTATTTTATGACTACCAACTAGTAGCGTATCTATAGATAGACACTTAATTATAGAGTGATACGGGTTTTACACTATTACAATAACAATCCTGCCACTTCAATAATCACCAAACTCATAACGACGTACATCAAAAGCTCACATTTTACAGTTTATAGCTATTGCAACGCCAAAGTGACTTGACCGAAAATAAAAAACTCAATTTTATCGACATTAAAAAATACACCTTTTTTATTATTACGAGCCGTGTCCATTCAAATGGCTATGTAATTGCCATACATGGAGTTTGTATTAATAAAACCTCTTAGAAAGTGTCTCGGGGCGTCTTGTTCGAGGGCAGAGGTCACGATATCATGAGCATTATATTGTGTGGGCGTTTTAGTGCACATTTAGTGGGCACAGTAAAATAACTCTGAACGTCCTGGGACGTTCCCGTCATTGTTATGGTCCCTCGGACCTCTTTATAGGCCCTTTGGTTGAACTGTTTGATGTTGCCTCCTTTCTATATCACTGTATTTCGCGACTGTTTGTTTTGTCGGTTTCGTGGCGTTGATTGTTTTGTAGGATTAAGATAAGATAAGATAAGATATTCTTTATTGCACAAACATAAACATCCACAGGAAAGAGTATACAAACATATAGTAGGTACAATGTAGGCGGTCTTATCGCTGGGAGCGATCTCTTCCAGACAACCTTCAGGTAGAGGACAATTGCTAAAGAAAAGGGGAAACCCCACGACGACATAACTAGGATTGTGAAAATAATGACTGATGGATTGTTGGTGATTTATTGAATTCTTAGCTCTTTATCCTCTGAATGCCGAGATATCCTACTAATATTATAAATGCGAAAGTTTGTTTGGATAGATGGATGGATGTTTGTTACTCTTTCACGCAAAAATTACTGAACGGATTTTAATGAAACTTTACAGTAATATAGCTTATACATTGGATTAACACATAGGCTATGTTTTATACTAATATTCACGCGGGCAGAGCCGCGGGCAGCAGCTAGTAAAACATAAAGGAAAATTTATTTATCGACGTTGATAAGCGTCACTGACATTCAAAGAATTAACATAGTGTTATACCTATACTGCGTTTGCAGGCTGATGATGATGATTAAACCTATAGCTTGATAACCTAATAATGTATAAATTTATGATTAAACAAACCTCACGAAAACAGCATCTGCTTTGAGAGTTCAGCTAGTACGTAGTGAAGGACATAATAAATTAGAGCAGAATAAAAATTTGGTGATAAACGTTATTGAGCAAATCAATGCCAAACGTACTTATTTTAGAACTTTGAAATACGTATCAAATATTACTTAAGCATTATGTTTTACAAAATTAATAGTATTTTACTAAATTGTTAAACTTGTTGATATACATAACGTAGTAGCCAAGAAAATGTTACTTTAACTAAAGTAGAAGTGCCTGCCGCTCCCCAACCCCACGACGACATAACGTCACTAATTTAGTAACTTCATCATCCACTAAAATTCAATTTGAGTTATTGGATTAGCACCGCTATTTCTGTATCTGGACCATTAAAACTTTAAAGTGGTACAATTAATCACGGGTTTGTGCTGCCCTCTGTTGAAATTTAACGTATCACTTCCTCTATTAGTTATAATGATTAGTGGTTGTGCTAATTCAATTTTTGCTCCGAAAATAGTGGCAGTCATTCATTTTGTCGCGTTTGGGGGACAGCCTGCGGGTCTGGGGGCTCCCGATCTTTATCATGGGACATAATTTATTCCTTGGGGATCCGTTGGTGGTTTTATGTGCGATTATTGGAAAAAGATCGCATGCCGTTCACGCTTTTTTTTGGGTTCTAGGAAGTCGTTCGTCACGGGTTGTGTCAGGGATTTTGACTCTTTTGTCGACTTTTTTGCTCACGAAAACAGGTCGGCCACGTTCCTGCGGCTTATCAGTGTAATCTTTGACTGTTTTTTAAATGATTTCTGTTTTTAGTTAACAAAAAACATGTTTATGTTTCATTTGGCTGACGGTTGTAAAGCTTTTATCAATGTCAATCGTTTTCGTTATAAACTTTTTGTTATTAACTGGTTAATATAATTCCGTCCTTCCTTTTTTGTTTGCTATTCTATCGTGTTCCAGTTATTTCATTCGAAATGAAAACACCATACTTTTCAAATCATTGCATGTAATAAAAAAGCTTGCAATTTAAAATTAAATTATCTTAAGGCTCGTGTAATTTTAAATTCCTGCTATAGCAAATGGTGATTGGATTGAGCCTCGTTCATAAGTTATGACGCTTTAAAGTATGGAGATAAGTAAGTATTCCGATTGTTATGCGTAGGCGTCGATTACTTTGGTAAGGCAATGCATAATTTTGAAACCTCGTGATAGGATGAGTTGCATTATAAATGCCATCACGGCCGTTGGCATTTAACTGTAGACTATTCAATAAAGTCCCAAGATCTAAAGGTATTGTTAAGTTCAAGCAATGAGGCTGTTGAATCTTCTTCGATGAATAATTCAGAAAGAATTTTTCTATTATCTTTTTCACACAGATACGATTTCATATTGTAGAATAACAAGAATTTTGATCTTTTGTCGAATTTAGTAAGCTCATAATGTACTTACATTGTAACTAAGTTACTAAACTTTATTATAACATACCTATGTGGATTACATGCTTTTCCGTTAATATATTTTTACGTTGGCACTAAGTTTATTAGTAACTTGAGTTTAAGAATACCTACCTATGTTTAGATTTGCTAGTCGCGGGAAATCATCATAATATTTGCAGCAAGTCCTGTTTATGAAACTATAGCATAGGCATAATAGTTTTAAACTTTAATAACTTTCTAATTTGAATTGGAATACGACTTTAAAGCCTTTTTTATGTTTTAAAAAATTCGAGCCAATTTACTAGAATTATTTCGCCGTGCTTTAGGTAACACCGCCTTGCA
Organism: Conogethes punctiferalis; assembly: GCA_031163375.1. Lineage (NCBI taxonomy): Eukaryota > Metazoa > Arthropoda > Insecta > Lepidoptera > Crambidae > Conogethes > Conogethes punctiferalis. Next base: position 9,356,623 of record CM062082.1, read on the forward strand.
CAATACTTATACTTATAATATAATTGACGTCGTCATATCAGTAGTCGAATGTTCATATAACTCCAACTTTTACCTACAAATTCAAATTTTACTTAATTAACGAAACAGACTAAGCCCATAATGCTCCACGGCAGTAACTCAATTAGCGTCTCGGCCCGATGCAGGCGATTGGGTCATCATGCATCGCATTATCCCGAATGGTCAATCACCATATTGCACTTGCAATGCAAAATTAACTTTATTAGCAACGGACAGGGTTGAAATGTACTGAACTTCGAAATTGTAAGGCATAGTGCGCATGGATGCGTTGCAATCGGTTATAGTGTACAATTCGGTGCACATTCGGAAATTATGGATATGGAAGCAGACTGATCAGCTCACAAGCTTGATTAATTAGGAATTCAGAGGGCGGTGAGAAATTCTTGTAATGGTAATAGCATTTCATGCTCTATCGTGCATGTATATTTAATGGCAATTAATTTGTCAAGTGACAGAGGAGCTCTTTCGAAGCATAATTATGCATTCGTTCCATTAAGATAAAAATCTTGTAACGTATATAGACTACCTACCTCACTCTATGTATAAGCATCTGAACAAAACTTTTCTTCTTCTTCTCTTGTTTTCATGCATTCATATTGGAAAACATTCATCGTAAAGGATGTCTCAATATTATAACGATTTCATTTCGGTACTTATTATTTTGCTCTAAACCTTTTTTACATATTTCGACACAAAACGCAGACGTGATAACAACAAACAAAAGGAAAAGGAGAGAGAAAAACAATAGGTACTCATTTTTCAATTAGTTAAACTAATAAAGCTGACGAATGAAATATTTTAATTCCTTGACCTCAATAAGTATATTACTGCTTTTATTTCATTTTCATTTCTGTAGAGTTCAGCCACTTAAAGACGCCATGCCAGTTAACAGCGACCGATTAGTCACTCCAATCATCACAGCAACCGGCCATCGTCACAGTTGTCGAGTGTGCACCAAGCCTAACAACTCTATAAGCGTAGGCGTGTGTTAATTACCACATCGCCCGCATGCGTATAACGAAGTTAGGGCGACGTCATTTTTGCAGTGATAAGTGTTTGTGGACGCGAGCTTAGGGTGATCCTGTCAGTGTAGCTTAATTTACTTAACGCCCTTATGTCCTTGCAGTTAAATCAACCAGTGGGCTCGAATAAGGCACACATTTCGCTTCTTTAACCCGTCAAACCATTGCTGGGCGTAGTCGGACGAATTCGATTATTCTTCTTCTATGACTGGCCCAATGGCTCATTTTGGTAGTGACAATCTATGAACCAAATTTCGTGGGTTCGATCCCCACCCGGTACAAACTAAATCGCTTTGAAATATGTATATCTATTTCGAAGAATAGCTTATATCTTATTTTTAAACCCCGACGCAAAAAAGGGTGTTGACGTTCAACGTGTTGGTCGATTTGAATTACATATTCAAGCGTTTGCACAACAGCGCAACATCAATTATCGCATGTTTTCTGTAGAACGAGCGCTAGAAAATACATTTAGAGCGTGCATTGGATGACGATGTACATGTCTGTTTGTATTGGTCTGGGTGTTTTCTATGTATAATACGTATTTATTTACAAAAAAAAAAATGTATCTAAGTAAATTTATCAGTTGTCTAGTACCCATAGTACAAGCTTCGGCTTAGTTTGGGGCTAGGTGGCGCTGTGTGGCCCAGCGTGGCATGTCTTGGCGTGGCATGTCTTGGCTTATTATTTCCAGTAATTCGATTACAATAGTGCTCCGTCGGATCCGCTCAAATCAATTTTATTCAATTCGTCATCGGCTTGCCCCGTTTCGGTTTTTTGATAAGAAATCTAATCTTTTCCGACCCCTCGTTTCTAGTTTTGTGGAGTCCATTAAAGAAGTCCCCACTCGCTAAATAATACACGGGGGCTATTAGCACGAAACAAAGGCCAGTGGAGTACCGGAACCGTGCGTATGCGCCTTGGGGAATAGAGCGGATGCGCGTCGGTAAGTTGTTGGGTCAAAAGTTTTTTCTTGTAATGGCGGTGCTTCATCATTTTAAAGTTGTTACAGTTGTTTCTGACGAATACGGTGGGACATTGGTGAAGGACGCACTCGCACGTAACGTAACTTAAAATTTAGTTGCAAACACTCAATTGTACTTAATTCAGCATTCTCAAGACATTTAAATTTCTTAGCGGTTTACTTTCGTCAAGAAACTGCGTTGCTTATCTGTAGTAGATATGGTATTATTTTAACCTATCCTACTAGTAATTTATATTCTATATCTAGTATCCTATATCCTAGTTGGTATGGACCTACTTGTAAAAAAAATCTTTGATATTGTCTTTTGAAATTATCTGAATTATTATGAATCAAACGTTAATTAAAATATTTTTATCAATATTGCTTTAACGGTTGACACGTTTTGTGCATTTGATATCCTATTGTGACCTAATTTCTTCAATATATTTTGTATATGATAACAAGGTGTCAACGTTTGATAAGCAAGTTGCACTGTTACGATATTACGTTATTTTATCTAATCTGGCTAAGCAATACTCCGTTACTATAATTTTCCATTTTTATTAAGTACTAGCAGCCCGCTCCTCGCTTCGCTTCGGATAAATCAATTATTTAAAAGTAATTTCGCGAGGCCGCAGGCCGAGCTGCGTATCGCGAGGCCGCAGGCCGAGCTCCGCGTAGGGCGAAGCCCGGAGCGTCCAGCGTCGCAGACCTAGCTTGAGCACGCACGCGCGAAGAGCGTGCGGCGAAAGCTAGTATAATCTATACACACGCTTACAATGCTAAAATTAATGGATGCTAGAAACAACATGAAGGTACATTCGATTCGAAGGCTGAGAAATCTGAACATGGCTTGACACATAACAAACGCAATATGTGATGCAGTTAACATAAAAGCAATACGTTGTTCAGGCCTTTTGTTCAGGAACCACCTGCTCTTAGCTAAGGTTCAATTAGCTATTAGTTCAAATGAATAATTATATATCTAGCGACGTCTTTTAAACACTGATGACTTTAAGAGAGGTAGGGCATAGCGAATCTTCGCTCGAATTGAGCTGCCCGGGGAAGGACCTCCACCCTATAGAATACCGCAGCCAAATGATGGTTCGTGTTTCTGCCGGTGAGTAGCGTTACCGGAGCTCGTGGGGGGTTTGGGTTGGGCCAGCATGGCAGTGGCAACTGACAGGTAACTGACCAGTTACTTGCCGTAAACTCAAAACCATTTTTCATCTTTCATCAGCATTTTTCATCTTAGCACCTACATGAAATTACCTTAAAAATGATTTAGCGATAATGACGCCGACCAAAAAGCAATACCTACTTTAATAGCGCTATTTTCTTCCGACATGCGTAATTCATCATCATTAGCCTATTATAGTCCACTACTGGACATAGATCTCCATAATCGCCACGTTGGGCAGGCGGGTTGGCGATCGCAGGGCGTAGCTTCACGCTCCGGTGACGCTGTTGCCCGTCATCGGTCTGTGATATTTAGCTACGCCTTCATCTGTGACGGTTATACCGCCCAGAGTCGGCTGCCAGCGCTTTGTTTGTTATTCGGCAGGATGCACCACGGGCAGGTGAGGTTGACTTGGAGCGAAAAGATGATAGGCCGATCCCTCACATCGAACCGTGGGTCGAACACAAATTCGCATCCCCTACCCCATGCGTCATCATCATCATCAGCCTATTGCAGTCCACTGCTGAACATAGGCCTCTGCAGTTGTTCGCCACTTAGGACAAACACCTGGAGGTTATACCCATAATCGCCACCCTGGGCAGGCGGGTTGGCGAACGCAAGACGTAGCTCCTCGCTCCGGTGACGCTGCTGCCCGTCATCGGTCTGTGGTACCTAGCTACGCCTTCAATTGTGATGGTTATACCGCCACCAGTCGGTTGCCAGCGCCTCGTTTGTTATTCGGCAGGATGCACCACGGGCAGGTGAGGTTGGCTTGGAACGAAATGATGACAGGCCGCTCCCTTACAACCCATGCGTAAATAAAATTATTTTATTAGGCTAATAGTGCAGTCAATGAAGCGAAAAATACGGGCTAACCTCCGAATTTTTTTACTGTGATCCGATTTGCATGAAATTTTGGAATTAGGCTCATCTTACCATTAACTTCAAAAGTGAAAATGATTTGAACTCCGCCACCACCATGGGGGTGGTTGCCACCCCTTCTCGGGGGTCAATGGTTGTTTTTTCAAAATAACCTCGGATATCGATTGAAGATCTAATTTTAAGCAAAAAAGTTTCTATAAAGTTTCTCGAAAAATCTAATACTTTTCAAGTTATTGGCAATTGAAAATTCGCAAATTTTTCACGATTTTCATCAGTTTTTTTCAAATATCTCCAAAAATATACGTTTTATCGAAAATTTTATAAGGAACGAAACTGTAGCAGGTAAAAAAATGAACAATTTGGTTTTTTACAAAGTATTCTAAGTGCAATATTAAGCTAGATATTAAAGATCAAAGCCGTTTTTTATTTTATCTGAAATTTCATCGATGTAGTCAATGCCATCTAGCAGCGAGCAAATGCATTTTGTGCTTTCTAATCGAAAAGGGTTTTGTAGTGCTTGAAATAAGCTTTAAAATGAGCTTTATCAAAAGTCTTTTGCACGTAAAATAAGTGAGCTATATTGCAAATAAGCGGAGCATCGAATGTTTTTTCTTTTCAATCAATGGGTTTAAATAAGTGCCATTTCCACCAAAACTAAAATTAATCATATTCCGCCTAGAATTAACTTTATTATGAAGATTTTTATAGATTGTATTAGTTTGGCTGCTTTAGGACACATAGTTTTCAAAAAAGTCACGATTAAGGGAGGCTGTGATTGCGCTGCCACGCGCTCTTTAAACAATCATATCTCCGTCAATTTTTATTTGATAGAAAAAACAAAAAAACCAAATTGTTTGTCAGAAAAATACCTAAATTTTTTATCCCTACACTTTTATACGTATCTGTCGTCATTTTTGAGATATTATGAAAAAGGGGTGGGATTTTCAAAAATTTGAAATTCTCGATTTTTTTTCAATCGTGACTTTTTTGAAAACTATGTGTCCTAAAGCAGCCAAACTAATACAATCTATAAAACTCTTCATAATAAAGTTAATTCTAGGCGGAATATGATTAATTTTAGTTTTGGTGGAAATTGCACTTATTTAAACCCATTGATTGAAAAGAAAAAACATTCGATGCTCCGCTTATTTGCAATACAGCTCACTTATTTTACGTGCAAAAGACTTTTGATAAAGCTCATTTTAAAGCTTATTTCAAGCACTACAAAACCCTTTTCGATTAGAAAGCATAAAATGCATTTGCTCGCTGCTAGATGGCATTGACTACATCGATGAAATTTCAGATAAAATAAAAAACGGCTTTGATCTTTAATATCTAGCTTAATATTGCACTTAGAATACTTTGTAAAAAACCAAATTGTTCATTTTTTTACCTGCTACAGTTTCGTTCCTTATAAAATTTTCGATAAAACGTATATTTTTGGAGATATTTGAAAAAAACTGATGAAAATCGTGAAAAATTTGCGAATTTTCAATTGCCAATAACTTGAAAAGTATTAGAGTTTTCGAGAAACTTTATAGAAACTTTTTTGCTTAAAATTAGATCTTCAATCGATATCCGAGGTTATTTTGAAAAAACAACCATTGACCCCCGAGAAGGGGTGGCAACCACCCCCATGGTGGTGGCGGAGTTCAAATCATTTTCACTTTTGAAGTTAATGGTAAGATGAACCTAATCCCAAAATTGTATGCAATTCGGTTCACAGTAAAAAAATTCGGACCTATAATGCTTCATTGACTGCACTATAAAATACATACATACTATTACGTAGGGTACAGAAATTATAACATCGGATTAGAAAAGAAAAAAATGTATTATGCATGCACAGATCGCAGTTTTCATTATGTGAGCCTTCCTAAACCTTGAAAGAATGCATTCATATTTTTTGGGTTCTTAGAGCTTCATGACACTGTGATTCAGGATGCCTTGTGCCTTATGGATTATGCTAGGTCTGTTCGACTTTGCACTATTCCTAAATGTTGTTCCGATTTGTTGCTAAATGAGGAGCCTCCAAGCTGATAGCAGCATTGATGCAGGAAACACCGGTGGTGTGTTTTCAAGTTGGTCGTATTTTTAGCTATAGCAATTTGCATTTATAGTATTTTCCGAAGAATTTTATCCTGAAAGTAAGCCGACGGTTCACAAATATTTATATCACTGTTGTGAATTTCCGATAATTCCGTATTTACTTCGATGTCAGTACCTGTCATGTTAAAATGACAATTTCTTTGACAAATTCAAGAAAAGACAATATCTATGGTCATTTTAAAAAGTATGTAACATATTTTGCCGAAATTGTAAATTCTAAAATGTATGATACCCTTGTAATCTATAGCCTGTGTGTAAATCTGATGCATAAATAACATTCCTGTAAAGTTTCATCAAAATCCTTTCAGTAGTTTTTACGTGAAAGTACGATTTCATATTAGAATTTATTTATTTAGATGTCATAACAGTTTCGGTTGCTATGGGAACGATGCTAAGAGACGTCAGTATGTAAGATCTTTTCTTTTTTTGTAGATTAAAATCTTTTTGGTAAATTTGGGTTACATTATTGGAGTTTTAGCACGGATCCCTAACTTTTTTTTAAATATAATATAGCCTATGTTCAGCGCAGATACTGTAGCTATCCGACGGTGAAAGAATTATTCAAATCGGTCCAGTAGTTTCGGAGCCTATTCGTATCAAACAAACAAACAAACAAACAAACAATCAAATCTTTCCTCTTTATAATATTAGTTTAGATCAATACGTTACGTGATTTTGGTATAATGCTTATACTCTAGAAGCAGTCAGAGCTACTGTTTATCTTAATATTAAAACCAACATAAGTGCAGAAAATATATATCATGTGTAAAAAAATATTTCCGATAACCGATGATCGTTCGAATTTAAAAATAGAGCTTGTCTTCTTGTTCGCCACTTAAGGCAAATACCTGGAGGTTTTACCCATGATCGCCATGCTGGCCAGGCGGTTTGGCGATCGCAGGGCGCAGCTCCTCGCTCCGATGACGCTACTCCTCGTCATCAGCCTGTGCTGTTAGCTATGTGCCTTCAATCGTCATGATGATGAAATCTCGTATTAAGTGCATATACGCGTCGTTTGCGCGTCTATAATGCGGCTTGTTCTATGGGCCTAAAAGTAGTAATAACTTACCACACAGCGCCCAAACTCCACAGCAGATGTGCGGGGTGACTCACGACGACTCAATTACACATTCGATAGTTTTTGTGGTGCGAGTGCCCCGCAGATCCGAAAACTATCGCGTTTTATGGGCACGATGAACTATTTGGTGTGCGGATGTTTTGTCTTATCCCTTGATTGACGTAGCTGTCTTATACGGCGTAATGTTTAGGTTAGTCTGTGATACTGGTTCGTAGATCCCTAATCAGGTAACTTTATCGAGATAAATCTGACCAATATAACACTATTAAATAAATAAATAAATAACCCAAGACCAAGACATGCCACGCTGGGCCACACAGCGCCACCTAGCCCCAAACTAAGCCGAAGCTTGTACTATGGGTACTAGACAACTAATAAACTTACTTACATATTTTTTTTTGTAAATAAATGCATGTTATACATAGAAAACACCCAGACCAATACAAACAGACATGTTCATGAACACAAATGTTTGTACTGTGCGGGAATCGAACCCACGATCCTTGACTCAGAGGGCAGAGGTCACTACCAAATGAGCCACCGAGCCTGTCAGCCATTGGCCAGCATGGCGGTGATAATAACTTAAAAGTGGTTATAGGATATGATAACTGAAACTGTTTGATTAGGTTTTTTGTCCGAGGATGCAGCGACTTAGGCCTCTTTTGGGCTTTCCATCAGGCGAAGGGAGACCACTATTAAAAAATATAGTATAAAAGACTGAGGTCGTCGATTGATTTTATGAATTCAAACCTTTGCGGTAGCGCTCGGCATTAATTTGATCGGAAATAAGTAGATGGATGACTTTGGCTGCGTGTCGTATCTGTTTCCTTATTAAATCAATGTCTTTTTTATTGGTGGCAAACCATCAAGCGGCCTATCTTATGGCCTGTTTTGGCCTGTTGTTAAATACCACCGCCCATGGACACCAGCTATGCCCAGGTCATAGATTAATAAATAGTTACTACGTAACCAGGGTAAAGCTGTATCATGAGGAAAAGCTCTCTCTAGGTCCGGCAGCGTAGCGGAAAGGAAAAATTTCCGATCAGGAAAAGTGATCCTTTTCAATGCTGACTGTTTATTTACAAACGTTATTTATTTATTTTGTTGTTAATTTAACTAAATCTATGCCATTTTCTGCTGTTTTGATGATTAGGTATAAGCTATCAAATCACTTGTAAGGTCTGTATATTTAAATTAAAACGATAACCGTGCAAATTCTTATTATAGTATTCATGAAGTGTCGTCTAAAAATTCCCCTCAGATAAATATACCTTCTAATTTTATATCTCACAAAGGCGCCCGGCCCGGCTTTCTGTTCCAGGCCAGAGTTATCACCGTAATATAGCACGTCGTGTCTCAAGCGACGAACAACACTTATCTAGAGATTCCTTGTTTTGTCTTACACAAGTCGCTAAAAGGAAATGCTTGTAGGAATAAATAAACAGCGCTCTAAACGCTTGTCATTGTCAATCCGTGCGTTGATCCAGCGCTTTTTATAGCTCGACGAATGCACTGCAAGCCGTATTCTCGAAAATGACCCTTATCTTTAGTAATTTTTTTGTCACATATGTTATGGATTAGCGCTTCACGGAACGAACGTTACGATTTGTTGTACACACGCAAAGATATTCATTCCTATCCACCAAGTTGGACACATTCTACAGTAAACACTATCCCGTTTCACTTCAAAGTTTATTTTCCTTTGAATTATTGGAAAGAATATGGCAAGCATTAGTGTTGAGATGTGTACGACCTACCGCAGAACCGAATAATAACATTAATAACTTTCAGTTAAATCCCGTGTAATACCTAAATATTTTTATGAGATGCAGATGATCTCTGAATATAGAACATGTGATCGGAAAAGAAGTTGGATTACGGAAAGTTAGTGTGAAATATTGATATTGTTAACAAGGATTTATGGGTCTATTTTATTAAACTCCAGTCCTTAAGACAGTTTTAAGTATAACGACATTTTGTAATCGCCTATTATGGATTAACAAAATATTTAATGAAGCTATTTTCTTTCAGCACCATACTTAAATGCATTAAAATATGATCAAAGCTATCTATAAATATACTTTTCACTATTTTTAATCAAAGGATTATTAAATAGCTTTGACGTCCGATTCAACCCTAAAAACTCAATACCTTTTTAAAATACTCATCAACCGCCACGTAAATTTTAGAATTGATTGCTATATCATACTTTAATGTGATACTAATAAACGTTTTTCTATTCTATTGTGTTCTACACATTATTAAAAGTTGGTCTTTTCGTAGACTTTTAAATTAGCACAATATGTAAGTAAAATTACTTTTGATATACGTAAGTAATATATTTCTATAAATTTCTCACTATCAGGTTCCTTTAACCCTCCCGGCATTTAAAGTTGGTCTTCTAAACTCGTAGAAGAGCCATAAATACTGGTTAAGCCGACACTTTGAGCATGTGTTTAATGTAGGAGGACAAATTCTCAGACTTGTAATAAGTTCTGTTCTAAACCGTGTATACGGAATATTGTAAATTGTCACCTGTTGGTTTCGTAAACATTGTCCACTGAATTTCAAGAAGTTAAACTAACAAGTGTGAAGCGCTTGGCAAATATGGATGGAAACATTTTGGCTCACTGCGAGATATGGTTGAAGATTTCTTCTAAACTGTAGAGAAATAAGGTTAAATAAAAAAAATGGAGGACGACTGTCTTACGACGAAGACGATTTATCAAAAGTCTTGTCCGAATTGTTAACATGTTTCTAGGAGGTGCGTTCTATTCGGGCTATGCACAGTTAAATAAATAACTAACTTAAAATCCTAATGGTAACTAGGGCTATTAGGCCTTAGTCAACCACCCTTGTCCAATAGATATAAAGTCTAGACTTTTCAGCATGTTTCCAAGTCGGTTAGATTTTTAACAAAGAGGAGGTTCTCAATTTGAATGATTTTTATGTTGTTGTGTGTGTATGTTACCGGATATCTCCGAGAATTGTGAACCGAATTGGATAATATTTTTTTGTTTGAAATTGTGTATTTCCTACTTGGTTCCATTGTCATGATATTGAAGTCGTTTATTTTTGTCAAAAAATGTTGTTATAATAAAGGTCTGATGTACGTAGTATGTATTGAGATTCCACAGCAGATTCCTGGATAAATCTTCAACTCTTTTAGCCTAATGATCACCGCATAAGCAAACATATCACAGCTTTTGCTCAAACAGTACAAACAAAATGTTCGCTTAAAATCAGTTAATTGTAATCAAAACTTATCTCGTTGTGATATTTGCAATCGCTCCGTCTATTAGTGGAGTTTGTTCACAATTTCCCGACGAACCATTCTGTCATATCGCAAACTAATGTGACCCTATTTTACTTCACATAAAGGTTAAATTCCTGTATAGGTAGAGGATGGCACTTTATGTCTGATGACATTAGCTGTTTCATCGGTGCTGACATTTGCCGCCAGTGTCGGAAGATGAGACATTGCAGAAGTGTTACCTAGTTTGTGTACAAAAACGTACGTAGTATGCATTTGCGTTAGACTAGACCATTAACAGGCCAGCTTTTACCTTTCTGTTAAAGGCTTTCATAATGATGTCCTATCAAAATAATTGTACGTAGATGGTATGGTAATGGTATGGATCTCTGTAACAAAACATTCTATAATAGCATTACCTGTTTATAGAGATAGTTTTTATCCCAGATTTTCTCGATTAGAAGATCACATTATTAAAACCCTGATAATCGTGATGAAACCTTTTATCTTGATATTGATGATATCTTTTATCTTATTGTATGAAATATAATTTGGAAGCAATTTTTTATCATAATTTTCTTTCTTTTTCAGATAGGTTTAGGAAGCAACCTGACAGCTGTTGGTAAGTTTTTTCTTTGCATGCATTTAATTGAAATTTTATTTGAAAGTCTTTATTTTGTTTTACATGTTTAAGTATTTAAGAGCGCGCATACAGAATTCGACGTATTTGCGGCGAAACTGGTATTTTCGGACGAGCTATTATCATATAAAACGATTTTTTTTAAATAAGAAACATAGTTTTTTATATAGATAAAGTCTTCAAGCAGTGCGTAGGCTAGATAAAGTACAACATTTACTAGTATATTTTTGTTTATCAAAGATCTCCCGTAAGCCGATTCGCAAAAATGCGAGTCAGAGTCAATTTCGAAAGTCTTAATATCAATTGCATTACATACATATATTTTAAATATATGTTTATACAATAGCTTATATGGTCTATTAGTGCACTAGATAAAAAAACTTTCAAAAATGTGTTATTAAATTGCCCAAAATAATTTTTCAAAATAAGCTCAATTCACACTTTTCAACAGTGTTTTTCTAGTAGAAAACACTGTTTCTTCTAGTTGAAATTTTGTGTAAATGTAAAAGAAGTGTTCCTTAAGTGCACTAAATTATTATTTTATTAATATTCTATGCCTGTTACTTTATACGATTTTTTTAAAAGTGACTATAAAGCCACTCGCGCGACGCTTGCCGATTCAGTCCAAATCGGGTCATCCCAGAGGGAGGACGTGCCGCTCGCTGCTCCGCTCACGCACACATACGCACAACCACTTTTATGAGCGTATACCTCTCTGCGCGAGTGCAACTCCACGAGTTTGATACTTTGTAATATTATTTTTGTATGGAATATTTATTAAGTTAAAATAATATACATACTAAATTAATGACATGATTTAATGTTTAGTCATGAGTATCAAATACAAACATCAGGATTATTATAATTATTATTATCTACAACCACATTTGCTAAATATTTCAAAAAATTAATATGATATTTGTTTATTAGTTCACGAATGAAGTTACAAAGTAAGGCTATTCCAATGATTATTATTATGCTCGTTAACATCAATGGTCAGAAACAACTTCCATGAAGAAACTGATAAGGAGATTAATTTGAGTTGGGAGCATTTAAGGAATCTACGTCACATGTTCACGACTATAAATAAAGGCATACAATCAAGCTGAAAGTCCTAGAAATCCCATAGTCGAGTTATTATTAGTAAAATTATATGTGTAAAGATGGATGATAAAATGTTTGATAGTATGCACGAAATTGATCTATTTAGATTTAGATAAATCGATCTTCGAATCCAATTTTGGAATTGTCGCTTAATTGTTTAGTGTGGAATAAGTGAATCTTTGTGTCACAATAATAACAAGTATCAAAGATTAAAATTAAATCGATCAAAGTGGTCAACAATGGCAGAGGCCAATGTCCAGTAGTGGCCTGTGAGAGGCTGATAACGATATGAGATTACTACTTTCATTCAGATGTTATTAGAAAGAAGTAAAAATTATATTTTATAGTTTCAAAATGTAAAACCAAAATGCAATATGATAGTTGTGAAATGTATGGCCATTACGGTTACTAGGGGTGATTTTAGAGAAAAGGCTGGTAAGATACGGATATTTTACGGTAACTTATTTACATACATTACGTTAAAATTACCGGCTACGTATGCTGAATGGTGGCATGGCGACGAGCAGGGCGAGCATGTAACTTGCAGTATGCAAGTCGCAAGGTGCAACGTTGCCAATGAGGGTTACCGTTTTTGTAATCACCAGAGGCCGCCACTGTATAGTGAGGTCTTCGGGCATAGCTGTTAAGGTTTGTTTTATGCATGTGATGACTGTTTGTTCGTTATAAGAAGGAGGACATAAGTTTCCAAAAGGCAAAACTGTTTGTTAACGGTTAATAAACAAACCAGTGAACTAGCTTTTCTTTCAGACCGCTAATTTTTACACCTCATTTTCTCGGCTCCGCTTTTAAAGAGCAGATAATCACTGAGTCTCATATTTTATTCTAAAATTAATGCCAGCTATGCCAAAATTGCACAAAATTATTTAATTTTCCGAAATAAACTCGTTTAACCCACAGAACCTATGTAATTTGACATTTCGGATACCTCACGCTATACTAGCACCTCTGGTGGCGAATTCACACGCGATATGGGCGCCCTCATTAGTGCAGCAGTTTGCCATAATAGGTATTGTTATTTCTTTTATTTGCTTCGTCGTCATTAGAATTATGTTAAATTCGAAATATTAATAGGTAATTAATTAATTCAGTTTAATTTCCAAAATGTCGATTTTGGGGGAAAAGGTAGGAACCAAAATTGTTCGGAAATTGACTCTCTAGAACTTTGTTTCTTTTCATTCATGCCGTAAAAAGTACAACATAGGAGATAATGATACAGTTTTGAATATGTCGCGGTTTGCGAGTTTTATTTCCAAAATATCGATTATAGGGGAAAAAGAAGGAACCAAAATTGATTTCCTATAAGTTTAGTCTTCTTAATTTAGAGCGTAAAGTAGAAAATAAACGAGATAATGACAACATTTTTTACTTGCTGTTGTATTTAATTTTAATTTTCAAAATACCGATCCTAGACAATTTTTGAATATACACAAGAGGACTCACCATACCTACCTATTCAGATAGCTCGCCTTTGTAACCTGTCCATTGCATCATTTATAAAATTGCGTAAAAGCAGTATTCTACGCAAGATTTGTGCCTTATACAAAAAACAGCGTTGGTCAGTCGTGATATATTCTTTCAGAATCAGGTTCAGGACACCTATTTTAGAGAATGCTGCAGTAGTCAATGACTCCTTCAATGTAACCCTTAGGATTCGGGTCACGACTAATATTCATCCCGAGAATAAGTGATGGATTGGTCAAGCTGGATAGGAACGAGATTTTAGTTGTTGTAGGCCATCTGGGGTTTCTGCTACGAAACACCAGCACAACTTTCAGCACAAGCATCAGTAGGTATACATCATCTCTGTGATCAGTGCATAGGAGACTTAGGACCTTAATTCAAATTGACAAATTGTTTACAAACTAATCTTTTTTGAATGATGGCAACCAGCCTCTTTGTGAGATCCATTTCTGCCGAGTGAAAATAAACAAGGAATTTTTACAAGTTAAAATATAAAACGGGTTAGAGTTATATCGTGGCAACAACGGAGACTGCTCTTTCCTTAAATAATAATACAAACACCTAAACACAGAACAAACACAAATGTTCAGCACACGAATGTTTGTCCTGGATGGGAATCAAACTCACGACCTTTGACTCATGATCAGAAGGCAAGGAAAACACAGTAGGGATTATTGATTTTTATAAAGCAACATTAATAATGTCAATCACTCACACAATACCTTTGGATAGGTTAGTACCTGGTACATATAAAGATAGAAAGACAAAAATATTGTTATATTTTTCTTAAACCTTAATTAATAAGCACTTAAGAATAATGTACTCTAAAGTGTTTAAATATATTTAATAAGTACGCACCTATACTACACTAATAAAATATTGAGCAATAATAGAATGTTCAAATAATTTAGTTGAATAATAAATTGTTAAGTATCAAAATATGTTTGTCTCCGACAGTTAGTGTCCGACACGCTGCTCACCCACACATACACAAATGATGTCTATGTGTGTTTCGGAATCGGCTCCCGCGTGCGTTTCGAGTTGCTTAAAATTGTATGCGCGCTCTTAATACTTTAAGTTTTGTTCTACAGTTTGTATTTTTACAGCCTTTAATAATGTTTAAGGAAACATTTTGCAGTTATAGTAATATCTTAATTGATCAAAGTATAGTTATAGGGTGGGTATAGGTAACTCTAGGCCGCTTTTATGTGCCTTATAGAAGATGATAGTCTGTACTAATTACACTCTTTGTCTGTGGGGTAATGTAATTGTTTGTTGTTTGTCATTTGTCTCTCGAGTATCAAGTTTGTATGTTCCTTTATCTGCGAATACCGAAATGGCTAGCGTTTCTACTTTTTCGACTCGCCATATTGTTGCGAAAACTCGTAGTCGTCAACAGTTTTTGTTTGTTTTGCTACAATGTCCTCAGTCGCATTTCATGTGGCTTGTTTCAAATATTGTGAATTGAATTTAACAAGGTTATAGTACCTTACTTTCTACTTACTCTAGATAAAATGAGGTAACCAGTAAAATTCAATGATTACAATATGTTTAATCATTTTATGAATGTTTTCAATTCGATCAAAAACAATACGAGATAACATTTTAAACTATGGTTTTAAATACTACCTTATTTAATTTCAGGATGTTTTACAATACCTTAACCACTTTCTTTCAAAAACGGTAATAGATTAAGTTTAAGGTAAGATTTGTTGTGTTGGTTGTATATGCATACTTTGGTAAAGGGCTTAATATTTGATTTTTACTATCAAACGTCACAATTTATGACTTCCCTATACCATGTTTGGGTTCTTTGATATCTTGCCGAATACAAAAGCAAAGATACAATCTATGTTATTCGAAAACAGTGATAGTTTACAATATCCATAAAGAACAATCATGTACACACACCTACACAAAAGCGAGATGTCGCTTAGAATTCCTGTTCATTTATCAAACCGGGCCAAATATTTGTCGGATACAAAACAAACGGTCGTAGAAACAACTAAACATCGCATATATTAAGGGCGTACTGTTTGTTCTGTGTATTAGCGTTGAAGCTGAATAGTGTAATCTGCCACTTTAGATTATGTCTGGAGGTACCGATTAGGATTTCCAACAGAAAAGGGGGGTACGCATTAGTACACAATTGAAATACTGTGACGCGACAATTTTAAAAGTCTCACGCGATTATCGAACTTAATACATCTCGTTTTAAAGTGATAGTCGCTCCATCAGTACCTACCAAACCTACCTACATTTTATTTAAATTATAATAAACATTATTGAAATTCGATGTTTTCTTTCTCTTTCGTTAAGATTTTCGATACCTACTTTTAATTGTGATTTACTATAATATATTCGAGAAATGAGAAGACCACTGAAAAGGAGAATGACCAAATATGGTTTCGTTTTGTACATGAACGAAATTAACCTGAAAAAAATTGTATTTCATTTTCACAAGACTTTCTACAAAAACAAGTCAAAACTTCGCCGGGGAAAAAAGTGCTAATTTAAAAGTAATTTTTATAACAAAGTACTTCCTCTACCAAAGAACTATACTTTTTGGGGTTGCAGGGTTGCCAATATTTAAAATATT
This sequence comes from Conogethes punctiferalis, assembly GCA_031163375.1. Lineage (NCBI taxonomy): Eukaryota > Metazoa > Arthropoda > Insecta > Lepidoptera > Crambidae > Conogethes > Conogethes punctiferalis. The sequence goes on from CM062082.1 coordinate 9,372,975, forward strand.
AATTCACAATAATCGATTCCTGATACATAACTCGGAAGGATGAAGGAGGGTTAAAAATAATATATTAAGGATATTTACAAAACAAAATCTTTTTCTCATAGAAAAGAATATCTTCGAGAATATTCAGTTACTTTACCTTCCAATTAATGACAACGAACCTTAAGTGAATAAAAATAGATTGATCCAATGAATATCGATTCGCATTTATATTGCGACGGGCAACACCAAGAGTGATGAAAAAAAATAATGAAAGTGACATGACATTGACATTAGAGAAATGTTATTGTTTTGTTTTAGCACTGACGATTTATTCGTTTTGATTTATCTTTACGTTGAGTTGAGCGCCTTTTTCTCCGTAACTGTAGAAATTGAAATTAGATAATCGCCGTTTTAGCAACTGTTCGTTATGATTGACGCAGGACGCCCAGCTGCCGTTCGGAAAGGTATTTAACGTTGTGAAAAATAACCTAAAATAATGAACTTCATGAACCTGTTGCTCGCAACTCCGGCGAATTAGATGCTTATTGTTTTTTATAATGTATTCTATGTTTAATACTCTATCCAATGAGGTAGATTTCATGGAGGTACAACGTGATAAAATCTGAAACCAAAGCCCATACTACAATGGTCATTCTCCTTTAATTTAGATGACTCTAAATGTATAACTCTAATGTAAGCAGATCTATTCCCCGTTAGGTATTTTTTATTCATTCAAAAATTAAAAGCTTTCTCTTGTCGCTAAAGCAATTCCACAACTTCAACTTACTTCTTTACGTCATGACCTTTAATCTATAACTCATTACGACGAGATGTAACACTAATGATGATAATTATTAAAATATATTTCGTTGTACTGTAATGCTAGAAGTTAGTAAGGAAACCTAGAAGTATTTTTAAAGAGAGGATACTATAGTTTCACCGCTACATAAGTATTTCTTCCTATGATGAGGTACAGCTGGCGGTCGCAGCTGCTTCGAGACACCACTCGAGACTCGCTCTCGACTCAGTCAACAATCTACCGAGATGTTAATCGTGGACTCTAAAGCAATCACAATAGAGGCCATTGTTATATCCACAGTAATTACTGCCAACTGTTCGCAAAGCAATACCTCTTATGCAAACTGGGAGACTCTCGGCGAGTTGTGACGCTAAGTATTTTTCTTTCAAATTCTTAACGGATCTTCAAAGTAAGCTTGCCCGTAGAATGTTTTTGTTTCATTTGTTTACATCGTTAAGTAGAATTAATTTGAGTTTTGGAGATGATTTGTTTTCATTGCAAGCATGTGGGATGCGTCACATTTACTTTATATCAAACGTTTTGTGGTATGTACAAAATTTTGTAATAACAGCTGAAATGTGAAATCTAAAGTACCTTTATGATAATTTCACGTGACAATTATCTTTTTTGAAAAGCTGCTGAACTGGATCAATTGAGTGACTTTGATCGAGTAATCAGCAAGGAAGAACCTATTGATCGTCGTCGACCCTTTGATTCTTCCATCGATCGAAGTCATCGATCGTAGCTTGATCTATTAGTGCGGCAAATCCCTAAGATCGCCATAAATTGTAGGTAAATAAACATGTTACAAGATAATTGGTTGTGTCTATTGGTGAATAGTTACTTCTCTATTAATTAAAGAGCTCGAAAATGATTTAACTATATTAAAACGAACATGTTAGTTTGCTAAAAAAAATTTCAACACGAATAAAATGTATTTGTTGCGTGTATTTTCAATTCAGTGCGTTAAAAAGTAATCCTGTTTAAAAAGAAAATATGAAAACATTTTATTTCGCCGCCCGAATATGAAGCGATGCTTTTAAACAAAACAAAACATAACCCGCCCACCGCTCTGTCAAACTTGAGCGCAGGTATTTAATATTTCATACAATACAATCCACTTTGCCATTCGGATGGCATGGCATGCCGGTGCATGGCACATGAAGTTTAACGGCGGCCATGTCAGGCTATTGACGGAATGCGTGCGTATATGCCTTTATGACGTCTGTGGCTGTACATAATTTTGACAGTTTTTGACAACATCACGTAGGTATGTGTAATGTCAGATCCGGTAGTAAGTACGAGTAGTATGTTTTTTTTTCTAGTAGCTCGATATAATGGCTTCCCTACGCCTAGTGGAAAGCAAAAGAGAAGCCGAAGTCGCTGTGACAACGGATAGGTATATATTTTGTTATATACTCGAATCAGTAATTTTTAGCTACGTGATTGTCACCTTACCCCTTCTAAGGTTGTCTGAAAGAGATCGCTTTTAGAGATCAGACCTAAATTGTATGAGATTTTTAAATATTATTAGTACGTCAAAATTACTGCGTCCTGCCAGGTGTGAAGCAGACGACGAAGTCCTAAAAACTCTTCGTCTCTGTATTATAGCCCTGAAAAGATCGTTACATTCCGAATACTTTCATAACATTCACATAGCCTACACAAGAATAACAACCGTAAATCTAACAAGCTACTTACAATAAATTATAAGCCAGAATCTAGGTTAGTAAGTAATAAAAACAAAGATATCTTACTCAGTTATCGAACGCAATAAAACCGTATCCTATCAAAGTCAATCCGCAAATGCTTTTAATCTAACTTGCGGTATACCGTGACACCAGCACTAGGATATAGGGAACAAGGGGCCGTAATTGCTCGTTAAAGTTCATGGAGCGTGGTAGGGGGGAGGAGGGGTGTCTCGAAAATATACCATGCACGGAAATGACGATAGTAGGTAATACACATCAAGCGAATTGTTATTGATATGCGGTTGATATGTGAGCATTGAAATCCGTATCGCAGTCCTTGCTAGGAGGTTGGAGGATTCAAGTATTTGACTTTATGAGTACTCGGGATGGCAAGATATGGAGGAAAATTTGATTAGTTGTTCTACTGTCTACGTACTGGAATTGCGAACTTTGATTATGTTAATTTGGTACGTATAAAATGCGTTGCGTAAAACGCTGCAGCCCTGCAAATGAAAATCGTAAACATACACCAATCTAGCGAATCCTATAAAATCTGTTGAAACATTTCACACAGGATTTAATTAAAACACAGATAAAAGAGATGGCAGTGTTAAAAAAGATACTCAATACGTAGGTCCAGCGTAAAATAACAGAGAGCAGAAAAATATATCCGTTGTAACCGACATAATCCACATGGGAATGACTGTAAAAACAATTGCGACTCTCTCGTCACACGGCAAATATTTTGCAAAAGCCGCGGCGCGTATTGAGCTATTTTATTGTTTTAATACGAGATTAAACAGCACAGCAGAGGCTCCGTCGAAAATTCCAAAACAATTCTGAATGCACGGCAGAACCGCAGAGGGTGTTGCCATGGCGACCGGCGAATTTTGACGGCGAAGGTGTGTTTACAAATTGCGATACAAGTCGGTACTTCACACATGGAACCACGCGGGTTTATCTCATGTGGAAATATGATGGAAGTATCGCTATGTACGCGTGAACACAGACGTAATCTATGGAGGTATCTGCGGCTCTCGGGTCAAGAGGGGTAAAAATTACGAGTATTTCTTTTAAATTTTATTCAGAACCACGTAATGTATTCTGCGCCTTGGGCAGTTCTCGTCCATTTAACAAACATGTAACAAATGACGAGCGCTCGCCCATTGTTTTGACTAAGTGAGAAGTTTATGTTAATTCTGTTTTAAGAGAATGCGCGGTCGCCATAAATAGTTATCTGAATTGTCTTTCTAAGAAGTGCATGCCGCTGAGAGGCAAAAAGATTAACGGGAACGATTCGCGAGAGCTGCATTGGGTTTAACTCAGCGCTAATGTGTTCGATTCTCCAGCGCTTAATTCGAGAACTCTTGACTTAAGTACGAGCTTCGGAACGACCAACGATGAAGTTGATGGTCATTCGATTTACATTGTAGGTGAGGCTACGCTCCGTGGACTCTTGAAAGTGTTATGACTAGGAAATTGTCTCTTCATTTCTCGCATTGCTATGTATGGGAATAACGGGTAAAGAAACGGTTTTTAACTAGTCAAGAACCATTAAATTCCTCCCATGATTGCAGTGTTATTTTATCCTTAACATAAGGTAGGTACATATAATCTAAGTACATAGGTAGATAAATATACTCAGATATCTAGTACAGGTAAATGTAATTATTATGTAATTAAATAGGACACAATTTCTATTAAACTAAGTTATTCTCTTATATTATTCGATCCTGGATTCACAATCCAAGATTTGAGTGCACGCCTAAATATACTCGTAGTCCATCGAATTGATCGAAGTGATAAGCAAGTAATTATTTACTTTTAATTTATTTTTTAAATTTTTTAAATAGTTGAATTGAAATAATAGTAAAACTGAATAGTTTCTTCCATCAGGCAATAAAGGAGATAAAAACAATTGTAGACTAACACTTACAAGGAAATGATGTGCCAACTCCAATAAAAATAACGAGGTGTATCAAGTTTTATGTGGTTTTGAAGTACTTGGAAGTTATTGACTCCAATTTGAGAAACCGCGTCGAAATAAGGAGGTCTTAATAGTGTTTTAACGTTGAAACTATAATATTCTCAAGAAGGAATAGGATTCTCAATTTTAAACTCAAAGAGCATAACAATAAGGTCTATAAGGTTGAAATTAAAGGTACAGCTGAAGGAGGCTTTTAAAATAAAACGAGAAAGTTTAAATAGGAAAAAGTGAGTGCAGTGCCGAAGATAGTGAAAAAAGAAGGGAACAATTTAAACTTTTGCACAGTGGTATATACAGGGTTGTCTATAATATAATAATAGAGTGAAGCATGATTTTATAAGGAATACCGATATAATCAACACTATACACATTCAGGGCACAGAGTAAGACACATTCAACTTTTATTGTTATCGCACCCTCCTTTTGTGACTTAGGCCCTGGAAGGACGACTTTATAATATTATTGTAGGAAGTTTTTTAGATTTTTTATTATATGTTTTGGGATTGATTAGACTCGTATTGCTCTCAAGAAAAAGAGACTGCAGCATCATCTTCTAAAGAGTAAAACTTGGGTCATTCGTCATGCGCCAAGGGGCGGTTTAATAGTAGTTATTTAGGTACCACAATTGGGATGATGACTAAAAAATAATTTAATGTCCATCAAATAGATTAATGAAAAATATTGGATACGTATTTTTTATTTTGCCTCTTGTTCAAAAACTTACGAAGATACATTGATTTTAAATGTCACATGACGTCACGTTAGAGTACAAAATATACTCTAACGTGACGTAGTTAGCCCCCACTCCGTAACTTTAATGCGCTATATCTAAGTATTTTCTTGTTATTTCGACAAAACAAAAAATACGGGTCTTATATTTTTTTATTATCTAAGAGACGGACTAATTATTTTCTTCATTTTCATACCTTGTCATCATCCGTATTGTACAGGTTTGACACGTAAAATTATGCATGGAACTAATTATGTATTGAAATTTTATCTCTTCCTACTTATTTTGTTGTAATTCACCGAGCTTCAGAGAATCAAATGGTTAAATTCATCAAATATTCACAACCAGCATAAATATTTCAGGAGAAAAACCTTCGCATCCACAATATTAAAGTGGCTTCCCTAAACTGAAAGGGGAGGTAGCCTCGTTTATAAGTTGGCCTAGAGGAAAATTACACGACTGGCAACTTTGCAACGGTGTAAGGAAAGTTACTGCATCATGTTGCTAATTTTGAACCCGCACCCACGGGAAGGGATGATGAATCTGAAAGCAAAAAAAAAAAGTTTTCGAGATTAAAAAAGTTTCCATAATTGCTCAATGAAATAATACTGCAACGTTTTAAATCTATTTTGTATGGTCATTGGAGAAGGTAGAATTAGGTTTATTTTTTAAATTAATGTAAATATGTGATTTTAAACTTTCGGGTTCTATTACAATCAAAACTTAAGGAAAAGGCAATATTGGAAAGGGATCAAAAAGTCAAGCTGTAAGCACATAATGTACTACATAATGAATGTCGCCTCTGAGTTCCGTTAAGTTGTTTGCCTCTGAGTTCTTTGGTTTGCCTGGTAGCGATGAGCTGCTAAGTATCTAAATAATAACCAAAATATGTTTCTACCTTACCTTACACACATATCGACCGGTTTACAATCGTAGAACAATGGACGGACAATGCTGCATTTTAATTTCCTACGAGCAGCCCCACAATGGATCGTAATAGGTGCGCAGATGAGAACCCATCTTTGTTACCGACAACACTAAACAATACCTGGGCGAAGTGCATTATCACCAGTCTAATGGGTTTCGTCTGTCCATGCGGGGGACTAAAATGAAAAGTACTCAGCCAAACGACAGTCGCTTACATTTTCCCACGACCGTACCAACTAATCTATTTGTTGTATTGGACATTAGTCTCGCTTTTAAAAGCAACTTTTATTATCCGCTCATGCGTAAGTTAGCAATATACCTACGCAACATTTTTATGACCGACGGTGGCATTTTTATAAGCATGGGGAAAATCGCGACGTTATTGACTGTGTTTCTAATTAATTATGCATAAGAAGTGCACCTTAATTAAACCAGTCATAATGCTCGGTCATTAAATGAAAATTGTAACTTTGTGAACCGGTTAGTCGTTGAAAAGGAAATTAATTAAGGACTATGTATTATAATAGCAAAGCATTTATGCTTCGATAGCTAATAATTCGGTATTACAAAATGGAGTGATTAGTAATAGTAATATTTTAACAGTTTAATTTCACTTTTGATTTCGTTATAACCTAAGGTCGGTGAAGTTACAGAATCATATCTCATTGCTGTATCGCTTTTAGAATGACTTGTTTTGATAAAAAGTAATCGGTTACGTTTTGAAACTTGCCCAAGGGAGGAATAGTCACTAAGCAATTCACAATGACATCACACACAGTGATGATGTGATTATACTTATAATTTGACTGCGAAAAGCAGAAGTAATTCTTGCTTTTCGAATTTGAATATGTTGTAGTCAGACTTTTTTGGATAATCCTCCAGGACTATTTTTAAATTGAAATTACTAAATACTTGTAAGCATACCACGATTACCACGTATTGGGTAATAATTACTGTTGTACTTCGAGATGCGTTTGTGAGTAAAGTTACGCGTAAAATTCCAACAATGCTCTTAGTTGTGTAAGATTTCTTTACGAGTTGAAGATTTGTAGCGTACTTAGGTATCAATTACGTTATCTAGCGATTACCTAGTTAGCCTAAATAGGCTGGTGGTTTATCACCTTTGCTTTTACGTTAAGTAACTCCGGGTTATCGGTAATACACGACTTTCACACCTAGTTGTGCAACGTTGGCGATTGTGTATCGTTGTTTGGGATAACACTTAGTGATTTACTATCCGCCCACGTGTGACTTTCTATGGTTAATAGGGGATTTTGAGAAACCGCTTCAACCTTAGATGCAGGCGTGATAATGACGACAAATTGTGCAATGAACGGGTTGCGAAGTGCAACTTTAATTTCTGTTTGTACAGAATTGTCGTAATTTTGCTGTTGGTAGTTTGGACGTTGTAATTGGAGAGCATATTAATGATTCTGTCGCAAATTTGGAGATTATGTTTTTGTTACAAGTTTTGAGATTTGGTGTGGTGAACTCACTCTGAACTGAACGAACGCTCATTATTGTAAGTCTGCTGACTACTCTACTCCAATTAATCTCTGTAACTTCAGTTCTTCTGTATCTCTGGCGTACTTGACTTTCCCTTAGAGATAGGCTTGAGTGAACTCCCTATACTTATAATATGTAGACACATCACTCGACCTGCAGCTTGTTGAATCCACCAGGTAGCGGAAGTATTGCGATGTTCATGTTTCTATAACACAAGTCCTTAAACTATTTACTTTGGGATTGCGATGTTCATGTTTCTATAACACAAGTCCTTAAACTATTTACTTTGGGATCGGCGCAATGTCAATGATCCTGTCTGATATTTATTGGTATTGTTAGTTTGGCCACTTTTATATTTTAGTAAAATATTTCGAGCTGACTTGTGTGTGTGTTCAACAAACTGCGAATCTCAAGTCATCTCTTTTGATGTCTTTTTCAAAAACACCGACCGAAATTGGCACTTTAATTTGAATAATGATGTGTCGTGCACATCACCGATTACCATACTGGAGTGCAAGGATACTGAACATTAGTCTCGGTGCAACATAAAAGTGTCGCGGTGCGTCATCGGAGGCGTGTTCCCGAAGTTTTATGGCGAGAGTGACGGCCGAGTCCGCTGCGTGAGCGCTGCGCTTAATTACAGCCCCTAGTGCTGTAGGGCATCAATGAAACATCGATACTTTTCGTTTTAATTCGATTAGCTAGCGGCCCTCCCCGGCGCTTCGGCGGGAGTTCATTCCATAGCCCGAGTGTGTACGGCAAGAAGTTTATTTATTTAATCTTTATTGTACAAAAAGCAGACTTGATGCCGCGTAGGCATTCTTTATTAGTCCATCATTGCGCTAAGCAGAAACAGTAAGAAGGTAAGGTAGTGTTCTACAAACATATAAGTATGATAACCTAAAACTAATAAATATAATACCTTAGGTAGGTTTCTTTTGGACGGACAACACACGAATACTTTTGCTCTAGGGTATGTTGCTAAATCCCGAAGGCGCGCGCGGTGCGGTGGTAGAATATCGTTGTAGGCATTATCACATGTTTGTATGGGCAGTTGTTCAAAATGTTCAACAATAGTTGAAAATGAATAATGAGAAGAAATCTCTCCGCAGACTTAGCGGCTCAATACCGTTCGCGGGCTCGGGATCGTCGACCATGCGTCGCGAACGGCGCATCATCATAATGGCAGGTTTTGAGCTGCAGCTGGTATCGAGATGCTCTAACCTATAAATGAGAGCAGTACTCCATGTGAGGACTGACTTGCGCTTTATTAAGTCAGCAGTAGTGCAGACTTTGCCTAGGGGTGAAGTACATTTTTGCATACAAGTTGTAATAAGATGGTTTATCGATATCGATAGTATGTGTTATACAACACTAGTCGCGTGTGAATGTGAGGATGTGCGGGGGTGTGCGCGTGATTCATTACGACACTGTGTCTGAGGGTTTATTTTTGAAACCCGACGTGTCGAATATTGGGTCTTCTTGAACTTACGAGTAAATTATAATTAAAATAAGTAAAAGTGAAATCCGTCTCTGGTTTGGTTCATTCCCACGTTTTGTTGTGGGTATTTTTTTATTATCAGGTACAATGACGTTTTTTATTTCATTTTATATACGATTAAAAAACTTTTAATATCTTACAATTTTGTTTTTCAATTTAAATAATATAACACTAATTTTATATTTGGTAAACTTGTACAGTATCCATTAAACTTACTAAACGCCCTGTTCAATTTTTTTTTCTATTACTTTCTCGCCCCTGCTGGGCTCTGCTGGGCAAAGGTCTTCTCCAATTTTCTCCATGTGTCTATACGCGCAGTTTGTTTCTGCCAGTGTAGTAGATAATAGTGATCGAGACCGTCAGACGATCTTTTCTTCAGTCTGCCTCTTAAGTCGTCAGCTATCTGAAGGCTGATATTGGCTGACAATTAGTAAGTTCACACAATATCCTAAATAACAATGGCACAAGGATGGATACGATAGACTGCACTATATACTGTCCCACCCATTATCAACTGTAAATGATATCGCCAAGAATGAAGTCGTATTTTTCCCTTAAAATATCAGCTTCATTCATTAACACTTATCTTAATAGGTCCGACCTTAATAAATACGTCAGCAAGTTTCTCCTATCTCTACCGTAAATAACTAGACAATATCCTTACCGTCAACAATACGCTCTAGTGGTCGTTCCATTACTATAATAACTTGGTGCTTTATTGAAAAATAATTAACCCTACAAAGATCAGAACGTATCGCTTCCTCTATTACTTTCCTTATCGCGACTTAAAAGGGGCGCCCTCACTATAATAAATCACATAAATAACAAACTTTTTTAGAATTCCATTAAAACAAAGATAGGGAACGAAATGAATTAGTGACAGCAATGTTCCTTTGATATCACTTGGACTATCAGTTTGAAATACATTGTTGGTTTTTATAGCGCACCTATTTCAAGACGGCAGTAGGTATGCCTTTTATTAACTAAAGAAGCAATGGCACTTTCCATAGTCAGAGATTAGCGGATGAAGCTTATTTATGTTCTATAACTAAGTTTAGAGTAACTGTAGGTAAGAAAAGAAAAAGAAAATATTAATGCTAAAAGCATTTTCTAGTAGTGAATAAGCAAACACAGAAATTTATGTATGTAACTAGGCTATTCCTGCTGCCTAAACATATCATGATATAATTATGATATAGATATCAAAATAGGCTGCATGATTAGATATTTCGAATAGGCTGTGATATATTTTGATCGTATATAATATTCTACAAACTCGCAATAATAATCCGAATCACGGTCCCAATAGACTATCCAATACGTTCTTCCAATAAATCCACGTTGTTAATTATTTGAAATTTTCTATCATCATCATCAGCCTATTGCAGTCCACTGCTGGACATAGGCCTCTCCAGTTGTTCAAACATTTACTTAGGACAATCATCTGGACATCTGGAGGATATACATACCCATAATCGCCACGCTGGGTAGGCGGATTGGCGATCGCATGGCGTAGCTTTTTGCTCCGGGGAAATTTTCTAATTTGCTGTATTTTGAATAACCGGTTTTACTTTTTCAGAAATAAGTAAACGTCTCGCTTGAGAGTGAACAACATCGTGTTGACCATTTATTAATATTGTAGCTCTTATTTTTACTGCTAACACACAAATAACATTATCTAAATCAAAACATGGCCATAGTTAGTGTTGTTTGTAGGTAGGTACGTACACAACGTAGCCTTTGAAATATTCACATTTCGAATTTCAAATCCTCAATACGCTGTGTTGTGTCGGACCGAAAGTGCCGCATGCAGAAACCGCAGCCTTGCGGTATTTGACAATCCGAAGCCTCTGTCTTGACTATTTTGAAATGGAAGTTTTGGCTATGCAAACGTTTTGCATTGAAATGCGTCCCCATTCCTGAATGCTCAGAAATAATTTTATTCATAAAGTGGCTTAGTCAAGGGACAATGTTTTTTGAAATGCACCTATTCATGAAAGGCATTTGTATAAAATAAGCAAAAATATCACCGAGACTGGCGTATTAGCTTTTGAGGTTTATTTGTCTTTGGTTGTTATCCAAAATAACAAGTCTTGGTTGTATTCCAAAAAAGAAAGTTTGACGTTATTTTTTCACAACGTATTGCCTACCTCTTGTCTGATATAATGCGATAATGAAGCCCTATTGGTTGCAACAAGGAGAACTGTATAGTATCTGCCGGTACGTGGCAATAGATAAGTGATTGATTTGGTTAATTTACCATTAGGTACCGCAGCAATTTCATCTTTTCTGTCGCTTACCAGCAGGAAGGGAAAACCCATAGTGGGTTTGCTATTGTATAAAAAAGTACACCCCTAGACCAGTTTCTTGTCAGTTGCCGCTGTGACACTAGCCCGTAATGGTTTTATTTCTACTTAGGTTTCGATATGTTCAGCAGTACTGCTAGGTACCTACCACGCTAAAATTACTGGAAGTTTAGTGACCGCACTGGTCTCCTTTCAGCATGTCCGTACGTAAGTAATTAAGGTTTGGACAGACTACACAATATCGCACTTCGACACGTGTTCTGAAGCTCCGCCATAATTACACGTTGCTAGTTTGTGTTCGTGCCCGCTGAAATTACTTTGCAGCCTTTCATTTGCGCCTATAAAGCGAGGCAGGGGAAGTAGGTATTAATTTTTCTAATACCTGGTTGGATGGTTTTAGTGTTTGTATTAAAGTTGTTTGCATATTAACGTTCACATGCTATTTCTTTGTCATTCCTCGTTACTTCGATATTTACATCACTTCCGCCATTTTAAGGACACAAGATTTTTGCTACAATACTGACGGACCAATAAAGGGGAACAAGATTTGAGGAGAGGTGGTGTGTTTCTGGCAAATTTTAGTCTGGTGCACACTAAGACCTCACTCGAAACTTTCGGCGGAGTTTGAATGCATTCTATCTATTGAATTGGCTATCAAGCTAGAAAACCTTAAGATTTTAGTAAAATTTTCAAGGAAATCCGTCCTTTCATTCGTGACAGCACGAACAGTCCTAAACTTTACGCCTCTATTCATTTCGACGCCACAGCAAATACAGCCGCTTTCAATCCGGAAAATTGTTGGAAAAATTTGACTGGTATTACCATAAGTAGCCTTTAATAACTTAGACATGTCCTAGTCGAAACGCGTCGACATGTCGCGTGACAAAACCCTGAAGCGTGTAACCCGGGAAATTTATGAACGCCACTAGTTGCTACGAACCCCTAAATAATTATAAGTATACACAACTTGGCTTACTTATAGATCGCTATCCTGCTTTCTTCGAGCTATGGGGGTGGAAGTAATTGGATTTAGATTGGTAAGAATTAGAAATATTCTCGGTGCCTTTTGTTTTCATGGAAAATTACTTTTTGATGGGACATATCAAAATCGAGTTTGGTGGTTCGAGTTGTTTGGTTGAAATTGAAACAACTTTTGTTGGAATATCGCGGAAAGATGAGATGAGACTCTTTTTTTACGTCGCAAGTTTCAAAGGAGATTTAGTAGTCGTTATAGTTTTTGCAATAACTTTAAAGAAAACATTGCGACTTGATAAAATTGTAAGCAACAGTAGAAGTGATAAATTAGTTATTAAGAAGAGTAAAATTTAAAAGATCCCCATCATTCTTAAGTGCTAAGCAGACAATAATGGGATCATTATGTTTGTACCTGAAATTAAATGTGGCTTAGAAATTGTGACCAAAATAGGCACCCGTAACTGCTTTTAAAGGTTAATGCCAGCAATTTATTAAAGTAACGAGTGAATTAGGTCGCTTTGTTTATTTTATTATGCGGGCAGACAGGACGTTTTTTGAAATGAATTGCCCTGACATTATATGTTTATGCCGTTTAATTATCATTAATTTGAAGGTTGAGGTACAGTATTTTGTTAAAAATGAAATTATTATTGCCCACTTTTCATTGTTTTCAATATATCTGTTGCCGCAATATGCCTCAAGGATTTATTGAGATTCCTGTTTTGAAAATTGGTCTTCTCGCAAACTTTGTAATAGGCGCCAGCCACTACCCATGTGCTACTATAAAAAATATGAATAAGTTGGTATTGCCTGAATAGTAATTTAAATCAGATCCTATTTTTAACCGACTTCAATAAAAGGAGGACGTTCTCAATTATTTTGTTGTTTTATGGTTGTTACCAGACATCGCCGAGAATTGTGAACTGATATCAATAATTCTTGTTTTTGTTTGAAAGAATGTATTTCCTAGTCTTATTGTCATATTGAAGTCGACTTTCTTTATTTTTACACTTATTAAGTAAGTTACAGGCTAACTTTGGCAATATACACGACGTCAATGACCACGTATGTTTGGAGACACGTGGTGACTTATGAAAAATACGTCTTGATCGCTTACAATAAGAGTTTTTAGATCTTTTACTAACAATAACGAGATGTAGGTAAGCATCGATTTCAACCGCTTGCAGCGCAATATGAAAGCCGCTAAATATTTGATCCCGGGGCCGAGAGCGGTGCATGTTTTATTTATTCGTCTGCGTCTGCCGCGCGGGTGCATTAGCGGCTCCGTGAGCCTCACTTTTAGCTAAGCTCACTTTTAGAAGTCTAGTTTTAAAAGGCATTAGGTTATGTGAGTAAAAACACAACAAAGAACTGCTGTGAATTTTAGTCATTTATTTAATGGATAGGTATTCTTTATTGCGCATTTATAGAAAAGCCCGTATACTACAGACATATTGAAATACAATGCAGACGGTCTTATTGCAACAATAACCGTTCAACCTTTCCGATACCAAAACTCCGCCAAACGGACAGCACAAGTCCCGCAATCTCCCACGGGAAGAAAACGGGAAGTGATATGCATTATTTTCCGTCACCAGATACGACGAAACTATAAGGGTTCCGGACGTAAACTACGAACTTATAAAAAGAGGGTTTAAAGGCGCACCTTTATAAAATGTGCAATACATACGATGAAAGCGGCTAATGCAGTGAGCTCGTGTAAGCCTCACTTTTAACGCCAGCACCGCTATTAGAGTCAGAGTCGATTTTCTGCCTAAGAGAGGCCTTAATTGTCCACGTCTCAGATCCATAGAGGGCGATGGGAAAGATAAGTGTACGGACGAGGTGTATTTTAGTTCGGTTCGTGATGTTTCTATCCTTCCATACCTTATTCAGTACGGTCATTGCTGCTCTAGCCATGCTAATTCGTCTTCTAATCTCTGGCTCGCTGCCTCCTTTGTTGGTAATTGTAGCGCCCAAGTACTGAAATTGGTCCACGATCTCGTATGATTGCAGGAGGTTAAAGTGCTGGATGTTATCGAACCGGTCAAGTACCATGAGTTTGGTCTTTGATTTGTTTATGGCTAGACCCATTTCTAGACTCACAGACTCCAGGCGGTCCAGTAGTTCTGCCATTTCAGATTCAGATGACGCTAACAGTGTGGTGTCGTCTGCGTAACGAAGATTCGATAGTTTGACTCCGTTTATCTTAATTTCTAGCGTTTTTCGCATTATGTATTCTCCGTATATATTAAAAAGAATAGGGGAGATTACGCATCCCTGTAGTACGCCTTTTTGAAACTTAAACCGGTTTGATGTTACATCTCCCACGGTGACAGTACCAAATCCAGCCTCGTATAGATTACGAATCAGTGTTACCAGATGATTAGGGACGCCTGTCTCAGTCAGCACTTGCCATAATTTAACCCAATTAACGCAATCAAAGGCTTTTTGATAGTCCACGAAGCACATGAAAGTTGGGGTGTTATATTCATAACATTTCTCCACAATGAGTCGGATGTTTAAAATTTGCTCCCTGGTGCCTCTCCCTTTGACAAACCCAGCCTGTTCTTGGGGTATTTGCCAGTCAAGAAAAGATCGAAGTCTCTCATTAATGATGTGCAGTAGAATTTTACTTGCATGCGAGATTAGAGCTATTGTTCTGTAGTTGCTACAGTTGCGTACCGATCCTTTCTTGTGAAGAGGGAGGATAGATGAGTGCACCCAGTCGGAGGGCCATTGTTTGGTGTGCCAAATTTCATTACAGATCGCGTGTAAGTATGCAACTCCATTTGGGCCCAGACCTTTCAAAATTTCTGCCGTGATTCCATCAGGTCCTGGTGCTTTGTTCTTTTTCAGTTTGCGAATAGCCTCTTCGGTTTCCGATAGAAGTATGTCTGGTTCTAAATCTTCTTCTATTGCTATCGCAACTGTGGAGGGCGTCTGAGGGGGTTGTTCACTATAGAGTTCTTCGCAGTATTCTCTCCATCTTTCCGTAATGTCGGCTATATGTTTGTATAAACAGCCCGAAATACTGCCATCTCTACACTAAACGATAACATAGTATCTATTCTAAGACTTTCTTCAATTCAACCAGTAGATTCGCGACTTTACCGGAATGGATTACTAGCAATTGGTTATAAATCAAACGGTTTCTATCATGCGGATAGGGAAAATTTATTGCTCAATGGCTATATGTTTGTATAAACAGCCCGAAATACTGCCATCTCTACACTAAACGATAACATAGTATCTATTCTAAGACTTTCTTCAATTCAACCAGTAGATTCGCGACTTTACCGGAATGGATTACTAGCAATTGGTTATAAATCAAACGGTTTCTATCATGCGGATAGGGAAAATTTATTGCTCAATGTAGTCAAGCACTAATTTCATTAGGATATGTTATGCGAACGTCTGATACAAATTAGTCGTATTAATCTCGTCTTATCGTAGTAGTGGGATCAGGAAAGTATGAGCCATACATGATGCGAATATATAATACAAAAAATAGGGCTTACGGATTATGTTGATTGATACTATTAATGAAATTAATGTATAAATCATCGTTGCTGCGACATAGATTGATCCGCGTTGAAACGCGGCGTATGATAATATAGGAAGGGAGCGGCCTAACATTTTTTCGCACCAAGCCAACCTCACCTGCCCTTGGTGCATCCTGGCGAATAACAAACTAGGCGCTGGCGACCGACCGGTGACGGTATAACCATCACATTTGAAGGCGTAGCTAAATACCACAGACCGATGACGGGCAGCAGCATTACAGGAGTGAGAAGTAGCGCCTTGCCATCGCCAGCCCGTCTGTCCAGCGTGGCGATTATGGGTATATGCTCCAAATTTGCCCTAAGTGGCGACAAATTTGAGACGCCTATGTCCAGCAGTGGACTGCAATGGGCTGGTGATGATGGTGGTATGATAATATTCTTCCAACCGAATGTCGGCAACAGTGGCTAATCTCCAAGGAGGTTTCCTAAGGACGCAGGATATATTGAGTGGGATGAGTGTTTGCGCACAGGTGCTTTCGCTGAGAGAGATCAGGCGTAGGAACAACAGTTTAACGTGATTTCAGATGCTCAGGGGTATAATGACCACTCCTTGACTTCGGAACTATTTCGGAAAAGTTGCCTGGCTGAAAAAAAATTTTTGACCTCTCGGTCAGTCGATAAACTAGCAATAAGCAGAGTCGGTGTCCATTTAATATCGAACATTTTATGTTTAGGTAATTATTTAATTCATATTTTGTCACCTTAATTTCACTGTGCCATTTTTCGCTTTTTTCTATTGTCATTGTAATTTCTAATAACTCTCATGTGTTTCTTTAACTGATCATTTTTGAACCTTTACTCTGGTGGTCACGACCGTAAAAATCTTATAAAAACAATGCAGCATAATCACATGAAATAAATACCATAAATCTTAATGTATTGAACAGAAATTGCTATGGTATAGTGCATTTAAAATAATTACTACTGTTCTACCTAGACTAGAAGACAGTTTGCACAAGAGCCACGGGCTTTTGTTATAGGGATGTGACATTGTAGAAGATAAATACATGCACGTAATATATTTTTGTTAGATAACATACTAAATGTATGAAAAAGAAAAATCTTTCCCGAGGTTACTTTCAGTTACTCTACTATAGTTCCCAATAATTTAACAGCGATTTTCCTACAGTCACTGGCTACGCCGCACTAGTTAAGTGACATCTGCCACCAACGGCAATAAAATAGAAAATCCTGGCCCGATGTTACTTTTACTTACCATTATCATCAGCCTATTGCAATCCACTGCTGGATATAGGCCTCTCCTGTTGTTCGTCACTAAGGGGCAAGGGCAAACGTTTCGAGGATATACTTATAGTCCCTTTTTTATTATTTCTAGAGGGGAATGCATTAGGCACCGTCATGCCACCTCCGGGGGAGGTGACATGGTGTGTGGGACTCACACCTCCCGAAATGGGAGGGTATAATACTCATATGCCCTAACCTATCCCTACTCTAATATAGTTTCCTAGCAATTTAACAGTGATTTTCCTACAGTCACTGTTACGCCGCACTAGTTGCACAGTGCACATTAATATTTCACTCCCTCCGGCGTCTGATGGTCAGCCGCTACCGGAGTGCGCCCATATTAAGATTAACATCTACAGAGACGCCTTAATGCGTTGTCTAGTAGCGTTTAGAGTAAATTTAAAAGGTATTCGGATTCATTAAGCTATCGGACCTGTATCTATTGGTTTTTATTTTATAGCTTAACTAGCAGTGCTCGCGACTTCGTCCGCGTGGAATAGTTATTTTTTCCCCGTTTTTTTTTTACATTTTCCATTATTTCTTCGCTCCTAATAGTTACAACGTGATGTTATATAGCCTATAGCCTTCCTCGATAAATGGTCTATTCAACACAAAAAGAATTTTTCAATTCGGACCAGTAGTTCCTGAGATTAGCGCGTTCAAACAAACAAACAAACAAACAAACAAACAAACAAACAAACTCTTCAGCTTTATAATATTAGTTAAGATCATTGCCGGATATTTCGAAGACCATTGGTTAGAACAGTCTTGCCTAAAGCGTGGACAAACGGGGCGGGACAATATATGAAATATTTATCTTTTCAATGGTTGGATTGAATTTTGCAGATTAATTTTATTATTTTTAGTAGTTGTAGTTAGTTTACATACTACTTTACTAAAAATAGAAGTTAATATTTTGTGAATTGTTGCTGAACTGCGTTTGTTGTATGGAAGCCCCCTTTAAATGTCTATTTTATTTTGTTTTTAGCACCTATTTCTGGGATCACAAAGCTGTTTAGCGGCAACAGACATACATAATTTGTAAAGATTTCAACTATCTATCTATCGTAGTTCTTCAGATATAGCCTGGTGACAGACGAACGGATGAACAGGCAGCGAAGTCTTAGACATTCCGTTTTTACCCTTTGAGTACGGAATCCTAATAAAAAGATCCATGTCTCACTTCAACCCTATTGCACAATATCCATCCGTGATTAACAATTTCCTATTTAACTTTAATGAACCCCTGAACTGCCTATACCGCAATAAAGGGAAACATAAAGTGTCTAACGAAGTCTACAAAAGAATTCCGAATGACTCGGCACTTTCACATAAACGCTCTTTAACTACTGCATATTGTCTTCATATTTATGCTAACTCTATGACAGTCATTACTTACGTCTGAAGTATGCAAGGGTACTGCAAACTATTTGGAAAGATAAATCATACTCATTCTGTCGTATACATCGCCGCGTTTGTACACAAAAGCAGAGGCGTTGCGGTAAACGGAGAAACGTTGTATGTCAAACGGAAAGCAAAGCGTAAGTGTCGTTAGCGGTTTGCGGTTTCGTGTTTGCTAACACGTCCTGTCTTTTGTGTAGGGCTGACAGGCAGTGAGAGTGATGAAAGCTAATATTATTTTTTTTCCCCGTAGACTAATGTTGATGGTTGAAAATTCAAGTAAAGTGAAAAATGAGCATTATACCTTCTCATTCCATGCAATAAATAATAATATTGATACACTCAGAAACAGAGATACAAGACTCGAAATAAATGAGTAACTAGTGTCTATGAGTCCCCAATAAATATTCAATTCTGTACTATGATACCAACTTAATCCTCTAGGCCAGCATGGTGGTGGTAACTGACAACTGATCGATTTGGTTCCTGCTTATCCATTACCGTAGCGACTTGGGCCTCTTTTGCTTTCCATCAGGCGACGGGGGGCCTATTATTGTTTTTCTTAAGTATTCAAATTAAAAACTTAAAACTTCTATGACTGTGGGATAATTTGGCATTAATAGCGTGGCTAGATGTAGTATAGTTATCTTTCCACATTGAACCTAGTAATATTTATGTCCTTATATAGGCCATGCTAACCTTACGTAGAATTTTATTATTAATTATATCGTCTTGATACTGTCAAAAAAGGAGAAAACATGCACCATCCCTAAGTCATCTGGATGTTATTTCAGACTCACGCGCCACGTCATCCTTTGATCTTCCCTCGACTTTTTGCCGAGCACTTGTTTAATGCGACGACAAATAACTCAAACAGGAACGCGGGATCCTTTTTGATTTTATCAAAAAGCGCATAAGTACATGATGTTTTTGCATTTTAAGCGCACACTTCATTAGTGAGATCACCCGTCGAACTTGTTTGACTATCTATGTGTGCGCTCTCTGAGTAAATATTCAGAACGTTTACTTGAGTGCCCGGGGCCTTTTTAAATATTTGATGAAATGTTATGCTCAAGTGCCGACTTATAATCCTTGCTTTGATGTAATTTTTTCGGTAAATATTGTCTCAACGGCACATTTATGCTCTGATGGTTGGAGAAATATTTGTTATTTCGGTTTGAATTTCAATGTGATTAGAATATTTTAGCTGATTGAGATCTAGAATGCTGTTTTACGATTGCTATTGAATATCTGCATATTCAAGTCTGCACTTGCTTGAATATGATTGAAAGGATTCCTTGTTCTTTGAAATACGTACCGCTCAACTCAATTATATGGCAATCGTGACCAGTCAATACCAATACAAATGCAACAACACCATTATTCCAGATACCACGTATCATAGACACCAATATGTACGCATATGAGCGGCTAGAATTGACCAATTTGTAAGTTAATTTGTTTATATTCGCCCATTCAAACATACACTGCCTCACCGTACAGAGAATTTACATACATAACTGCCCTGTACGCAGCTATTTCCGAACCCTATATCTCTATCGGAGCGGAATCGGAATGTAAAATCGACTAAAATGCATAGACGGCTGTTCACTTACGTCGAACGTTTCGATCGATTATGGCTCTTGTGTTGATCGAGTTAAGGGTGAAGATGGAAGATGCGGTGTGGTATTTTCGGATACCCATTTGGCATGATTGAGCCGAGAGCACAATAGACCGATGCCCGTCACTGCGAGACGAGATATCGGATAAATTGCGGATATGTACCGGATAAATTGGCGCAGATTTTCTGGAGCCCGCACGGATTTTTCACGGCGTAGTATGTGAAACGTCGAAGGCGAAGAGGAAGGAAAATAGTCGAGATTTAGGAAGCTGGAAGCCTCGTCTGGCTCAGTTTGCATCTGGAGACGTGTACGTTTTACTCAATATTGTTTTCTTTAGACGAGGGTGGAGATCTACTTGAAGATTATTCGCCGTATTCTGTCCTAGTTTTATTTACTGAGAATCTCAATGCTGTTGTCGTAGCTCTAGTTTTATAGACGATTGTTTGCAGTCTTTGTTTATTCGGATGGGTTTGCTTGGAAGCAGACCTTTGCGTAGAGTTTTACTAGACATTGAATGGTGATGTTCGTTTTATAGCAGCTAATGTTAAACCTCTGTAAATTTGCTGTTTGTCTTGTTTAGAACTTCAAAGTAAAATTGGGTTTATTCAGTTATTCAATTGAGTAATAACAATTACTGCCAAGTTACCAAATAAATGTTATTTACGTTAATTGATCTAAACAGATATTTGGCTTTAAGAGAGACCCAGTTACATGTGTCACTGCTAACTACCAGATTTTGGGCTACTACTGAATTTTTTATTCGGAATTTGAATCCGGGATTTTGCATTTTTTAGGAGATTTCTGCCTCACAATATGTTAGCCAACTTAAGAATTGCTTTAGTATTAGGCTCAAACGTGCTTTAGTACTAATCAAAGACAAAGAAATAGTTTGCAATAAGGTGGTTGGCGTTTATTATTAGCTTGTATTCAACGCGAGCTTAGTGCTAGACTGACGAGGCAGTAAAAGAATAACAATTAGTATCTGCTTAGCGACAACCCAATTTAATAAATCCCCCACGCTCGGCGCATCCTCGCATACGATATAATATTTATACAAGCATAATTGAGTCACCAGGTCCGTTTCAAACGCACTAGCCGCTCCCCTCAACGTCGAATTGATATTTCCTCTTCCCGACAGATACATAGTTAATTGCATTTCCTGGCGTCACTCATTGTTTGAGCTAATCGGACAATGGTTATGCATTACCGTACGTCGGACGACAGGTTTTGTTCATCAGCTGTATTTGGAATTGTGTTTTGACTTTTGATCTCGAATGGTTGTTGTGTGAAACGGCATGGAACGTTTTTGATCGGTTTTTGTTATTTTTAAACAAGCTGAAGGTAACCAAGTTTTGATCTTTAATTGCTAAAAGATATAAGAAGTAAAGTTACGTCGTTTTTGTTCTAGTGAAAAGATGATAGGTCGACCTTACATCTCATAGAAAAGAAGCCATAATAGGGAATATGCATGACTTTTTTTTATGGATTTATTGACATCTTTTGTCTTCCAGATACATAAATATCGAAGAATTTTTAAACTATCTTTTCTATTAAGCGAGTTATAAAGCGTTAAAGTTATTGATTAGACAGAGAGATCCGATGCGGTAGTTGACGTCACGTACCGTAAGCGCCGTACTAACTCCATAGAAAAATCTGTTTCGCGAGAGAGAGACGGATATATTCACTTTCAATGACTGTATCTCGCCCATTTTTCAACCAATTTTGATTTTGTTTTCACTGTTCGTAATAGATTTTGATCTATTTTACGATAAATTAGTAAATACCTGAAACTATTTTTCATGCATATTCCCTATTCTATGCTATGAAAATCACTTACAGTCTGGCGATTTGTAAGTGATTTTCATAGCATAGACATATAAAGCTTTTTTTGTTTTTGTAGTTGTTCATTAAAAAATATTATTTTGACAAAATTAATAACGACTTTTTTTTAGGGTTTATGACCATGTCCTTGATGATACAAAGTCGAGCAAAGTCTAGCACAAAATCGACTGATAAAAGAGACTCGTTATAGGCAAGCTATTCGAAATTGTCTGATGCTATTTGAAAAGTAACTTATTACTTATCATTTAATTTTTCACAACACCTAAAACAAAAACATATACGTGGACAACACATCAATATGAAATCACCAACTTTGGCGCACAGATTTTATAAGCGTCAAATTGATACGTTACAATTTACGTCAATAACTATCCTCATTATGAGACTTTGCATTCACGTGGCCCCTAAAATTGCCGCCACCCAATAGAGTCGTATTATTTTATGACAGTCTGCCTACTGGTCACCGGTAAATGTAGGCAATTGAGTGTCATTATATTGCGGCTGTTGGCTCGAATTGTCCAACGTTGTGTGTAATTTACGAAATCGATGCATTAAATGCTAGGCATGGAGCAAAATAGGTGTTACTTTAATAGTTCGGTGCGTCTGTTTGAAATTATCGAACATGTTTGTTATGAGGTGATATCATAGACATGTGTTACGTAGATAGAACTGCGATCAAGACACACAGTTATTATTGTTTTATTCTTTCTTTTTTCTTCTTTATCAAACTTTGCTGTCCCACAGTTACGGGTAGGTTCATGTCCAGCAGTGAACGTTTGCAGACTAATTGTGGTGCGTAGACATAACTAACATTTTACAATCATATACAAAAGTGCAAGATTGTGTCATACGTTTAGCTCTTGAACTTTGATACATTTCATTTACACCAAAGGACAAAATTGTGTCATACGTTTAGCGCACACAAGTCCGCACTATCCTTGATACATTTCATTGGAAATTATCGAACACGTTTGTCACTGATACTGACTAATATAACATGATCATTATTTTGTTGCTCGGCATGTGCTGCGTGTAATGAGCTATCAGGAGACTGTAATGTGTTTCACATAATGGCTCCATTTTGGATGATGGTCAGTCAAAACGGTCAATTTATGCTGCGTTCCTCAATAAATGACTTACTAATTGTGTCTATGTTACCAGGGCCGTCTTTAACTTATATAAGGTCTAGGGCATATTAAGATAATGTAAAATAACAAAAAAAAAACATTTTTTAGATCTGATGAGCTAAGGACTTTGTATGGGACCACAACGGATGGGACCGTTGTGGACGTATGTGAATTATACGAGAGGAGTGTCCCATATTATAAGCAACCTAAATATTTCTAAATTGCAATAGGCTAGTTTACTATCAAATCAGCTGATATATTGTTTTGCAGCTATCAAAACTTTGTCTTATATATTCTGTTTGTCTTTAGCAACCTATGGCATCACGAATTTTTCTAGTTTATCAATTGACTGAATATAATTGCCTTTTTTTAAATAATCAATCAAAGTATTCCAGTACTAAACGATGCTGTTTTGCTAGATAAGTACAAAAACCGTGTTGCATCGTTTCACAGTTTTATCTTGTAATTAAAGTAATGCTATTTATTACATCGCGTGTGAAATAGCATGGAAATATCACAATCCCATTTTCAATATAACTGCGTGTTTGCGATAACGAGTGACTTGTAAAATTATATAGGTGCCCGTTTTGTGTTACATTGTTCGTTTCAACGAACGCGATAATAGAAATCGAAGCGCGACTGCTAAAGGTTTTCCACAAAAAGTCCCGATGTCTTTACGGAACTCTTGAGTTTTCAAAGATGTTTATTGGAATCTTTACAGAATTTAACTTATTTAGCACTTACACTTACTACGCTTAGCTTGACTTAGTAATAAATAAATAAATAAAAGCGGAATCCGCTCCGGAACTCATTTAGGTACCTCGTACTTTACAAAATCTATAAAAATAACTTTGACGTGAACCTAGGCCGACAAAATGGCTACTGAAAGCTATAAAAGCGTAAAGAATAAAATCTGTAATTCCGATTTCCGCCCACAGTTTCACATTGCTCGATACAAAAACTGCAAAACCTGTTATATACGCATAACAAAACCTCTTTCGTGATTCACATGTATAAATTATAATTGGTTCACCGTAATTTATGCACACGAGGACGATTCGAGGGCTTAATTAAGAGCTCATTGTTATTGTCACTGTGTCCCGGCCGTACGATTAACTGGGCACAGTTTTATATAGCTGATTGCGAAAAATGCTATTTTGCTTTAAGCCAGCAATTTGGATTGTTCGGATTGTTTTTAAATCTGCTGCTGGTATAACAATGACGGAAATGAAATAAAATTATTTGACAAAGCACAATGAATTTAACAAGAGAAGTACGTAAAATATATGGGCAATACTTAAAAGGATCCTGTGCCCTTACAGGGTTTTTGTGAAATGTGAGGCCTATAACTACATATTAAATCTTTTGTAACCTCATAATGCAAAACGATTATGATTAAGGTGCCCAGCACTAGTAGTGACTTGCATGGGAGGACGTATCACGACGATGCATTGCGTCCTATTTATTACCTTATTAAGAACTTATTGTGTAAACCATTT
Organism: Conogethes punctiferalis; assembly: GCA_031163375.1. Classification (NCBI taxonomy): domain Eukaryota; kingdom Metazoa; phylum Arthropoda; class Insecta; order Lepidoptera; family Crambidae; genus Conogethes; species Conogethes punctiferalis. Next base: position 9,397,678 of record CM062082.1, read on the forward strand.
AGAATATCATCATCTCGATACGCGGTGAAATCTTTCATATCCTGAACGATTTGATGGATTTTGACATACTAGGTGTCATTTGAATCGTCGTGACTGTGTGAGTGGCACCAAATTTAAACATTTTCTTTTAAACAACGTGAACACTGTATATAAACTTGTACATACCAATTTTATTATACCTATATCCGTCATAATGAGCATAAAGGCTTTCGCTGACTCAATCCGAGTTTTTGTTGTAACCTCATTATCAACCTCGCCCGCAACCGGTTGGCCAATATGCTGACGTGTAAATGTAAACAAAACAATGAGTTGCTAATTCATCGGCGGCGTGTGACGTCACGAGGTGTGGTCCGCAGATCCCGTAATTACGACAATACGGAGAACAAAGCAAGGGACGCTTGGAGAATTGCTAACTATAGAGCTAGAATTTCTGATCGTATCTGTCGATTTTGTTTGAAAATTGTGTCTAACTTTTGTTCAAATGCCAGGGAGAGTTCTATTTTGTTTTGAAAGTTTTTTTAATTAATATCGGACGTTTACATTGCATAATTAAACAAGCTACTAATAATTTTTTTTTTGTAAGTGAATGGGTAGCGCAAATAGCCTGAAGTTCAGCGATGTAGAAGCTTAAGATAAAGCGCGCCTAGGACGCGCGCGCTTAAGACACTCTCGCCTTGAAAACCTGAAGATATCCTTGGGGAACACGGACTCATTTTACTTTATTATTAAGACTTTTACCACTAAAAATCATATAAGAGAAACATGAAAAATTATCTGATCTTACATTCCAGATTCCAAAAGCTTAAAACCCTTCATCTATTCCGATGATGCTTAATTACTTTTATTGTAACCTCGTGCTATTTTTTGTCCGATTTATGGAATGTCTTCATAAAAAAACTGTTTTTCGGATCCATATTCTGCGCGGAACTTTTTCTCAGCTAACATTGAGCTAACATTGAATATTCGAAGCATTTTATCGATGTACATAAGTTAAACCGTAACCTGATTTAGACTTCACAATACTATTAAAAATAATGCCAGATTGCATTATAACAATCAACGCCCATGTTGAATAATACCTACTTAGGTATTTTCATATCACATTCGTCCCTTGGCATGACCTAGCCAAAATACGCATCGAAGTATATTCGACTGCAAATATAAATGAAAAGTAACGTACGTTACGTTTTCAACGCTGCTAGACCTTTTTAAGTCGCTCCGACAGAATTGATGCTCGAAGTCTAAAACGGCGAAGATAAACAAAGCAACGATAACGCAAACATTTCAAAACAACAAAACATTTCTGCTATTTCGCGGAGCAACTCAAAGGATTGGATGTATAAATAAAAGTGGGAATATAAATAACATGGAATTGTGGAGAGAAATTTAACGCTAACAATGCAATTGTTTCATTGGCGGTTTTTATTACGCGATGTAATTTCGTCGAGAAACATTTCTTTACTTGAGGTTTCCCCTTTCAATGTAAGGTAGAAAAATAAAACGGTATACTTGGCGTAGTAATTGGAATATGCTAAGCTTATGAATAAGGTAATAGTACCTATCCTAAATATGAGTATCGAAGGTTTTGATTTCTTTTGCCAGAACAAGGTCTAAAAATGTTATATATGTACAATACAACATACCTATTGTTTGGAACACTAAAATTTTCTATGTAATGTTAATCTAGAATATTTCATAGTCGCGATGTTAACGCTATCAAATATTATGTAGCCTATGATAACTAGATAAAGGAGTAATGTGTTGCTAAACGTCTTTATGTAAAATCAATAGGAATGGATTTTATTCAAGAATAAAGTACATTTCATATCTTTATGATGTAGAACGAATAAGATCGAAATAAATAAATATTCAAAGCTTTACTTTGCATACCTAAGTACTAGGTAGTTATTTGTCATGCATGAGCTTTCTCCACCTGCGAATTTAAAATAGATAAGGCAGCCATAGTCGCAAAACGATTTCATGAATTTACCAGAACCGCAAAATGTATTTTCTATATTTCAGTATCAAATAAAGGGAGTTAGAGGTACCTAGTCGTATCGTTTTATATCGTTATGTCAGCTTTATTTCACTGAGAATGATTCGAGAAACCGCTTTATATTAACCTTTTATGTAATAAAATTTTAAAAATATTACATATTACGGTGTTTCTTTAGTTTGTATGTTTATGAAGTCATACAAAGTTAGACTATACCCATAAATAAATCTAAGTAACTAGCTTTCGTTTAAAGAAACAATTTATAATCCTACTATACTTATAAGTACAAAGGAGGGGTGTCATTTACAAAGTCGCCGCAGTAAAAATTGTAGTCTAAACGAAAGGCCACGACACGATTAAATTATTCCTACATGCGCACAATTAATAACTAGAATACAATAAAAAAGGCACAATTCATGTGAGCGATAAATAATTAAACCGTCACACGCTGCATTCATTTTCTATGAACCATCGATTAAGTAATTTCTTTCAGCACAGCGAAAATGTACAGGATGTTAAAAAATTGTAAAAAACTTTTAGAGAAGAGAGTGGTTAAATTTTTTACATGGAACGCTTGGAAAGACACCGCGTGTACTTCGATCGCATTTTGGTGTATAGCCAAAGCTATGTCAAGGTCATTCATTGATTGGTTATTTGTCTATTGCCGTTGGGTTTCCCTTTCGCTTTTCATAAGGTGTAGGTCTAGTTATGGTTTTTGAGAAAAAACCTCCAGGTGTTTGCTCAAAAACCATAAAAACCAAAAACCGTTATACCCATAATCCCTTATACCTACCCATAATTGCCACGCTGGGTTGGCGATCGCATGGCTTAGCTCCTCGCCCCAGTGACGCGGCCCGTCTTCGGTCTGTAGTATTTAGGCAGCTAATACCATCACGATTGAAGGCGCAGGCCTTCAATCGTGATGGTTATACTGCCACCAGTCCTTTGACAGGGCCTCGTTATTCAGCAGGATGCATCACGGGTAGGTGAGCGTGGCTTGTAGGGAAAAGATGATAGATCGCCCCCTTACATCCTAAGAAGTGGTACCTAAGTAGGTAAATTAAGGAATAATCTTAAGATGACTTAAGGCGGATGGAATCCCTTAAACTAACTTAGAGTATTCCAATGACTCCCATAGTCCTATCGAGAAGACAAAATGGTATTTGGACCTCATCTGCTATCAGTCGGCTGCCAGATCCTGGTTTGTTATTCGGCAGGATGCACCACGGGCAGGTGAGGGTGGCTTGGAGCGATAGGATGATAGGTCGCTCCCTTACATCCCTCATTTATTTTAGTAACAGCCTGTATTTTCCTATGGTTGCGTGTCGTCGTTGGCTTTTGTCGTGTCGGACCATTATACTTATACCGATACTTCGCGTGTCGTTTTTGTAATATGATTTTATAACAGAGCCATAATGCTATTACAATAGGCTTAAATTTTGGCCGAAACGTAAACGTCTAATTTTAAGTACACAACGTTAAATTTGATGCCATTATGTCCGGCTGGTTGTTACTAGTTGTGTAGGTAGGTATCTACTGAGATATTAAGCGCATATTGAGTAATGGGAACAAGTGCTGTGAATGGTAAATTACTTCTAGTGTTAAGACATAACTATATTTTATGTATGTATACTATATTACCCTGACTAAACTTCATTCACAACGGCCAATCTTCAAGGAGATTAGCCAAGTAACTGTACTTGGTTTTGTAGTTTGGTTCAGTGGTACTGAAAGCAGCCTCTGAAACAATTATCGCTGGTTCGATCCCCGATCGTGCATGACCACATGTGCATTATGACTGCACGTTTGCAATGTACTTAGATAAATAGAAACTCTTTATTGCACAAAAACACAGACATTACAGGAAAACACATTACAAACAAACACATAGTACAATTTAGGCGGTCTTAGGTACTTGTTTACAAAAAATAATATTATATATTTATTTACAAAAAAATACATAAGTAAGTCAGTTGTCTAGTACCCATAGTACAAAGTTTCCTCTTCATTTAGAACTAGGTGGCGCTGTGTAGTCCGTTGTAACATGTTTTAGTATTTTTTATGCACTTGCGGCGCACCGCATTTCCTACACGCAAACGTCGCCACTCGCACCACACAAAAATTCTTCAATTTAAATAAATAAATAACTACAGCAAATTCTTCTACGTTCACCATGCTTTATATTTACGGAGACAGTGATGTTTGCGACGGATCGCAATAGAACTGAGTCAATACGGTTAACAGGAGGAATACGGTGTGCCGTTACGGCAGACCGTATATCTCATACTCTGAACTGAAGGAGCTAAGCAGTAAACATTATATCGTAGCTATCCACCGGACCCTTAGACTTTAACAATATTGGTTCGTGACTCCCGGTCATCATTTCTTTGGTCCGTGTTAAGTGAATTTCCGCTATCCCTTAAGAAGTAAGAAATATGGCCGCATCCGCTGTCGAAACTGCCAATATAATATAGTGGATCCCTTTATCGGCCTGCTAGAGGGCCGATGATGAGAAGAGGGTAGATAAGGGCCTGGGTACCTACTCATATTAGTATAAAGGTTGATCGTAATAATGTATTTCTTGTAGTAAGACTTTTTTACCGTAGAAAATTACTAGCCAGTGTTTCTGAACAAAAAAATATTTGTCCCGCATAAAATTGGACATATTTTATTTTAACAATAAAATCTTATCTTTATGATTGAGATTTGTTTAATATACGAGTATGCACAGCATCTACGGGCCGTAAACCAACGTGTTTTCGAATTTGCAATTAATCTTAATCATGGACCTAATAGGTAGGAGGTACTTTTATTGATGCTCTTATTGTAAAGAACATTATCGTTAGGAAACCTGCACATCTGAGAAGAAATTCTAAGGTCGTGTAAAAGAAAAAACCCCCCTATGGGTGCTATTGGTGATGATAATGTATGTGTCTATAATGATGTACGTGCTGTGCATCATCATAATGTGTGCATGTGCAATCATAAGCGATGTGCATGCGTGTCTGTTTACGGCATTCGATTTACTGGTTTTGACAGCCACGTTGCTGTAGAGGCCAAAACCGTTATTGTATTTCCCTATCAAAAAATCTTAATAGAAAAATCCAATCTTCTCTATCCAGTCCACCTCACTTGGTACAGTTGCGAATAAATAGAGCTTAAAGGATCCCAGTCAACCTTTCGGGGTGCGTGAAATTTTACACATCCCTGCTTGCAATGGTCCGGGATCATCCGATAATGCATAGCCCACACGTTAGCCCTTGAGATTTCGTTGACTGTGCGATGTGGGACTTTATGTGAGACCGTTAGCATACAGAGAGTGGGCCGAAAAATTGTGTAGGTAAAGTGATTTACGTTCGACTGTCGAATAGCGAATGAGTTGTGTTATGAAGCCTAGATGGAAGTCTTTTTCGTTGAATGTATATTGATTTGGTAAGGTTTGGTTTCTTCCCGACTGCCAAAGGAAGAGTGTAATGTTTTTTTATCATGCTAAAAGTCTAAAAAAAGTGTGTGGCGCTTGTTCCATCAATCAAAGGATTGTCAGGCCCAGGCTTTAGACCGAGAACTGTAGATAAGTTTGAGGGAGACCTTTGGCCAATTGGTCAGCATAGATTGATAAAGAAAGCAGAAAAAAGTCTGATATCATAACAACTAATGACCTCTTGGTTCTTTAGAACGGACGAACGGATTCTTGTTTAGTAGTTCCACTCATGGAGAAATGAGGTGACGCTCTGTGTATGTGTGGCCGCCTCTACACACGGACCGAAAAGAGGCTCGTTGAAAGGCCATGTCCTAGCATGATCTTGGCTATCATGCTTATACAAGGGTCTCAGTAGGTCTCTCCCTAGAAACTTTGTTGCCGGATTAAGTTTTATGTACGTCTGAAGATCTATGATTGATGATAATTGAAATTTTACTGTGATTGAGAAATATAGGTAGATGGTCATTGAAGTGTCCTTTACACTAGTCTAAACTACAATAGGCTTGAATTTTATATAAATGTGCGTAATTGTAAATCGACCGTAAAGCCATTTATTACCGAGCAAAGTAAATTAATTAGGCCTCCCCAAACAAAACAAATGGTAATAAATAGGGACTTTAAAATCGGTGAGATTTATACCTTTATATTCATTTGAGACAAATAAATTGACATTGAAAAAGCTGCGTTTGCTCCCTATTTTCCCTAGGGACAGGCAGGGGTGCCACCTACCCCCAAAATGCACCAATTAGTGGTAAAAGTGTGCAGCGGAACCACGCGTTAGCTCGCCCTGGGGGAATTGGGGTCTGTTGGTCCCACGTGGCATCTAATGGCGTTTCTTTGCTTTGAGGGTTCAGGGTTTTAGTTGCATATGGACTGCTTGTTAAGCCAATCAGAGAGACAAACTAAGTATCTTTAAGTTTGTTTTACTTATGTGGGGTAGGTTAGTGAGATACGTTGTTTTGTTAGAGCATAGAAAGTGCATTAGTAATGCTATAATCGTAGAGTAGACCAAAGACAATAACTCATTAAACAATGGTAAATTTTGTAAAAAATACATTCATTCATGATCTAAAATCAGAAGATCTTCAATGTGGTGAGCATTTAATTGGTCTCTATAATGTCTAAATGATATACAATTGTATTAAAGCATAAATAGATATTCTTTATTGCACAAAAACAAACATTACAGACAAGGTATTACAATCAACTAGTGGTACAATTTAGGCGGTCTTATCGCTAGTAAGCGATCTCTTCCACACAACCTTCAGGTAGAGGAAGTGTGCTATTCTGAAGAGAGGGGCAAGGTCGTGCAAACTGTTTAATTATATACCTAAACTAGCTTTCGCCGCACGCTCTTCGCGCGTGCGTGCTCAAGCTAGGTCTGCGACGCTGGACGCTCCGGGCTTCGCCCTACGCGGAGCTCGGCCTGCGGCCTCGCGATACGCAGCTCGGCCTGCGGCCTCGCGAAATTACTTTTCTGGGTTGTACCGTCCGCGTGGGCGGACGCGGTGGGCTTTTTTGTGGTTCGTTGATTCGGTTTTGTGTGGGGGCTCCTTGGGGCGCCAGCCGCTCCGGGCTTCGCCCTCCGCGGCGTTGCTTTGGCGGCTTGGGTTGGCTCGCTCGGCCTTTGGCCTCGCAAACTGTTTTTTTTTTCATTATTGAATGAATAATTCTTGGGGCACTGCTTCGGGCTTCGCCCTACGCAGGGCTCGACCTTCGGTCTCGCATATTTTAGTAGTGTAAAAAGAAGGTGTAAATCTCGTGAATGAATAATCCTAGGGGCTTCGCCCTGAGCAGGGCTCGACCTACGGTCTCGCTTATTTTAGTAGTGTAACAAAAAGAGGGTGGGCTCGCTCGGCCTTCGGCCTCGCATAGTTTTTTTTCATTAGTAGGTAAATACTCCTTGGGGCACTGCTCCGGGCTTCGCCCTACGCAGGGCTCGACCTTCGGTCTCGCCTGTTACAGTAGCGTAACTAAAAGACCTTGGGCTCACTCGGCCTGCGGCCTCGCATAGTTTTTTTTTTCATAAGTAGGTGAATATTCCTTGGGGCACTGCTACGGGCTTCCCCCTACGCAGGGCTCGACCTTCGGTCTCGCGTATTATGGTAGCGTAACTAAAAGAGGATGGGCTCGCTCGGCCTACGGCCTCGCATAGTTTTTTTTTCATAAGTAGGTGATAATTCCTTGGGGCACTGCTACGGGCTTCGCCCTACGCAGGGCTCGACCTTCGGTCTCGCCTGTTACAGTAGCGTAACTAAAAGAGCTTGGGCTCACTAAGCCTGCGACCTCGCATAGTTTTTTTTTCATAAGTAGGTGAATATTCCTTGGGGCACTGCTACGGGCTTCGCCCTACGCAGGGCTCGACCTTCGGTCTCGCGTATTATGGTAGCGTAACTAAAAGAGGATGGGCTCGCTCGGCCTACGGCCTCGCATAGTTTTTTTTTCATAAGTAGGTGATTAGTCCTTGGGGCACTACTAAGGGCTTCGCCCTACGCAGGGCTCGACCTTCGGTCTCGCCTGTTACAGTAGCGTAACTAAAAGAGCTTGGGCTCGCTCGGCCTGCGGCCTCGCATAGCTTTTTTTCATGAGTAGATGAATATTCCTTGGGGCACTGCTACGGGCTTCGCCCTACGCAGGGCTCGACCTTCGGTCTCGCGTATTATGGTAGCGTAACTAAAAGAGGATGGGCTCGCTCGGCCTACGGCCTCGCATAGTTTTTTTTTTCATAAGTGGGTGAATACTCCTTAGTACACTGCTCCGGGCTTCGCCCTACGCAGGGCTCGACCTTCGGTCTCGCGTATTACAGTATTGTAACTAAAAGAAGGTGGGCTCGCTCGGCCTTCGGCCTCGCAAACTGTTTTTTTTTATTAGTGCGTGAATACTCCTTAGTACACTGCTCCGGGCTTCGCCCTACGCAGGGCTCGACCTTCGGTCTCGCGTATTATGGTAGCGTAACTAAAAGAAGATGGGCTCGCTTGGCCTGCGGCCTCGCATATTTTTTTTTTCATAAGTGGGTGAATACTTTTTGGGGCACTGCTCCGGGCTTCGCCCTACGCAGGGCTCGACCTTCGGTCTCGCGTATTATGGTAGCGTAACTATAAGAAGGTGGGCTCGCTCGGCCTACGGCCTCGCATAGTTTTTTTTTTCATAAGTAGGTGATAATTCCTTGGGGCACTGCTACAGGCTTCGCCCTACGCAGGGCTCGACCTTCGGTCTCGCGTATTACAGTAATGTAACTAAAAGAAGGTGGGCTCGCTCGGCCTTCGGCCTCGCAATCTGTTTTTTTTTCATTAGTGCGTGAATATTCCTTAGTACACTGCTCCGGGCTTCGCCCTACGCAGGGCTCGACCTTCGGTCTCGCGTATTACAGTAATGTAACTAAAAGAAGATGGGCTCGCTCGGCCTGCGGCCTCGCATAGTTTTTTTTTCATTAGTGGGCGCATAATCCTTGGGGCACTGCTCCGGGCTTCGCCCTGCGCAGGGCTCGACCTTCGGTCTCGCAAGTCATAGTAGATTCCATAAGAATGTTCGTCACGTTAAGTAATGTAAGTATGTTCGTCACATCAAGTACCGTAAGTATGTTCGTCACATCAAGTATCGTAAGTATGTTCGTCACATCAAGTATCGTAAGTATGTTCGCCACACCAAGTAACGTAAGTATGTTCGTCACTTGTATGGGAAATCGTGATTTTTGAGTTGGCTTTTTTTTATTCCTGCTGAATTTATGAGGTCATTTGGGGCCTCAATGGAGTCTGTGGACCATTTCTGACAGGACCTCATACTTGGTTTTTAAAATATCGTGAATTTACGTTTCGGGGTAAATCTCAGAAATTACCCTAAAAATGGGGTAAATGTTTATACCATTTCATAGGTTATTAGAAGACCTACAAAAGAGCCCTCGGGCTTTCTTTTCTTAGACGCACCCTTCTGCCCTTAAAATCACTTTGAATTTTTCGAAAACCTAACTTTTTTACAAAATGGCCGCCTGCCCATACGCCATTTTGTTTTTCCAACTTTTGGTACCCAGTAGTCAGTAACAACTATATTACACACTAAATGACATTCACACTTTTTTTTCGCGTCATACAAAGTGGGCGACCAGGACCCCTCGAAGGGACCCCTTTGAAAAAAGTTTGAGCCACCGTCCATCCCAGTGTTGCCAGATTACGGAGATAAAAATAGTCAAATGTCATTTTAATGGGCCCCGTCTCTATGCTCCTGGAAATAATTTTTGCGAAATGTCATTATTTCTATTTTCGACTTTTTCGGGGCATTTCTCAAAAACTACCAAAAATGTCGAAATTATTTTTTTACATGGCAATACATCATTACCATACACACATTGGCCTTGTACATTGCACCCCGCTCAAATGTTGCTATCTACCCGAAAATCCTTTTTTTAACTTTCGAAAACGCGATTTTTTTACAAAATGGCCGCCAGCGCAGCCGCCATCTTGAAAGTCTGTCATTTCATATTTTTCCCATATATTACACTATATAGGACGTCGATTGGCATTTTTACTTTTTTCCTGCCAAGCATCTTGGCGGCCAGACAACTCGGCAAAAAAGGCATTGCCAAAAAATTTGTTTTCCGCGCCGTGCCGAGTGTTGCCAGGCCACCATAATAAAAATGGTCAAATGTCATTCTAATGGGCTAAATCTGTGAGCACATGGCAACTTTTTATTTAAAATGTTGGTCCTTCTACTTTCGACGTTTTTGGGCCATATCTCGAAAACTATCAAAAAGAACAAAAATTTTTTTGTACCTGGCAACACAAAATGACCCATCGGATAACTGACCCGTACATTTTAATTTTGTAAAATGTTGCCATCACACTGAAAATCCATTTTGAAATTTTCGAAAACTAAACTTTTTCACAAAATGGCCGCCAGCGCCGACGCCATCTTGAAAATCGAAAAAATCGGAATTTTCCCATATAACTGACTATATATGGCAACATTTGGCATTTTTACTTTTTCTCTGCCATTTGCCGGAATGCTCAAAGTATAAGCCAAAAAAGGGTCTGCCAAAAAATTATTTTGCCCGCCAAAACCAGTGTTGCCAGAATTTTTTTCCAAAACTACCCTGAGGCTAATACCAGTCGGGGTTGCCATAAATGTGCATACTCGGAATTTTGATACAAGTCAAAAAATTTCCACTCATATTTAGGGCCCTGTGCCAAAAACTACCATGAATTTGGTAGAAATTAAAAAACCTACTAATAGACCGATAAATATCCTACCACCGCCCCATACTAACCAAATCGATTCAGTGTTGCCATCAGTAAGAAAAATCAGTTTAAAAATGGAAAAAAAAATCCCGGAACAAAATGGCCGCCAGCGGCGCCGCCATACTGTTTTTCTATAATCTATGGTCACCGGTTGACAGTTGACTATACCTGTGGCGATATTCTAAAGCAAGTTTGCCGTTATCTCTACGCACCGCGACAGTACGACCACGCAAACGTGGGTCCAAAACCAATTTTCATTCCAAGATGGCGGCGCGGACATGTTTTTTTTTTATTTTTTTCCAACTTTGACGTTTCTTTTTTCCATAGACAATTCGAACACACTATGCGCCGCTTGGGCATTCTATACATTTTTTTAAACTTTTTTTTCGAAAAACGGCCGCCATCTTGGATTTTTTGAATTTTTTTTTTGTAAAGCTGCTTTGATTAAAAAATAAAATACCCCTAAATAAACATTTTTGGCAAAATCACCCCCTAACTACCCGAAAAAAACCCCTGATGAATGAGTCAGTCAGTCAGTGGTAATTTAGCTTTATATATTATAGACTAGCTTTCGCCGCACGCTCTTCGCGCGTGCGTGCTCAAGCTAGGTCTGCGACGCTGGACGCTCCGGGCTTCGCCCTACGCGGAGCTCGGCCTGCGGCCTCGCGATACGCAGCTCGGCCTGCGGCCTCGCGAAATTACTTTCCTGGGTTGTACCGTCCGCGTGGGCGGGCGCGGTGGGCTTTTTTGTGGTTCGTTGATTCGGTTTTGTGTGGGGGCTCCTTGGGGCGCCAGCCGCTCCGGGCTTCGCCCTCCGCGGCGTTGTTGGGTCGGCTCGCTCGGCCTGCGGCCTCGCAAAGCTTTTTTTTCATTGGTGGGTGCATACTCCTTGGGGCGCTGCTCCGGGCTTCGCCCTTCGCAGGGCTCGACCTTCGGTCTCGCATGTCATAGTAGATATACCATAAAAATGTTAGTCACATTATACTTAACGTTCCCATACAAGTGACGAACATTCTTACATTACTTGACGTGACTAACATTCTTACACAGTAACGTAAGTATGTTCGCCACATCAAGCATCGTAAGTATGTTCGTCACGTCAATTAATGTAAGAATGTTCGTCACTTGTATGGGAAATCGTGATTTTTGAGTTGGCTGTTTTTTTATTCCTGATGAACTTATGAGGTCATTTGGGGCCTCAATGGAGTTTGTGGACCATTTTTGACAGGACCTCATACTTGGTTTTCAAGATTTCGCGAATTTACGTTTCGGGGTAAATCTCGCAAATTACCCTAAAAACGGGGTAAATTTTTGCATCATCAAATAGATAATTAGGAGACCTTTAAAAGAGCCCCGGGCCTTTTATTTCTCAGAGGCACCCTTCTGCCCCAAAAGCCACTTTGAATTTTTTGAAAACCTAACATTTTTACAAAATGGCCGCCTGTGCATCCGCCATTTTGTTTTCCCAACTTTTTGTACCCGGTGCTCAGTAACAACTATATTTCACACCAAATGGCATTCACACTTTTTTTTCGCGTCATAGAAAGTGGGCGACCAGGGCCCCTGGTAGGGACCCCTTTGAAAAAAGTTTGAGCCACCGTCCATCCCAGTGTTGCCAGATGACGGACATAAAAATAGTCAAATGTCATTTTAATGGGCCCCATCTCTATGCTCCTGGGAATAATTTTTGCGAAATGTCATTATTTCTATTTTCGACTTTTTCGGGGCATTTCTCAAAAACTACCAAAAATGCCAGAATTATTTTTTTTCCTGGTAATACATAATGATTATACACACATTAGCCTAGTACTTTGCACCCCGCTCAAATGTTGCCATCTACCCAAAAATCCATTTTTTAACTTTCGAAAATGCAATTTTTTCACAAAATGGCCGCCAGCGCGGCCGCCATCTTGAAAGTCTGACGTTTCGGATTTTTCCCATATACTACACTATATATGACGTCGATTGGCATTTTTACTTTTTTCCTGCCAAGCATCCTGGCGGCCAGACAGCTCGGCGAAAAAGGCATTGCCAAAAAATTTCTTCTCCCCGCCGTGCCGAGTGTTGCCAGACCACCAAGATAAAAATGGTCAAATGTCATTCTAATGGGCTAAACCTGTAAGCACATTGCAACTTTTTATTTAAAAAGTTGGTCCTTCTACTTTCGACTTTTTTGGGCCATATCTCGAAAACTTTCAAAAAAGTCAAAAATATTTTTATACCTGGCAACACATAATCACCCAACTGATAACCGACCAGTACAATGAAATTCTGTAAAATGTTGCCATCATATTGAAAATCCATTTTGAAATTTTCGAAAACCAAACTTTTTTACAAAATGGCCGCCAGCGCCGCCGCCATCTTGGATATCGACTTGGCCGTATTTTTCCTGTATTCTAGACTATATACCGGATCAAAACCAATTTTTACTTTTTTTTTTAATAAATACCCCGGACCCAGAGAGACTTTGGAAAATGACTACTGCGAAAACACATTTTTGCCCGCCAAAACCAGTGTTGCCAAAATTTTTATCCAAAACTACCCTGAGGTCAATACCAGCCGGGGTTGCCATAAAACTGCATACTCGGAATTTGAATACACGTCACAATTTTGCCACTCATATTTGGGGCCCTGTGGCAAAAACTACCATAAATTTGGTAGAAATTAAAAAACCTACCAATAGACCGATAAATAACCTACCAACACTCCATACTAACCCAATCGATTTAGTGTTGCCATCAGGGAGAAAAATCAATTTAAAAAATGCAAAAATTTTTCTTGGGACAAAATGGCCGCCAGCGGCGCCGCCATATTGTTTTTCCATAGTCTATGGTCACTGGTCGACACTCGACTATATCTGTGGCAATAATGAAGAAAAATCTTGCCGCTATCTGTAAACACCGCGACACTATGACCACGCAAACGTGAGTCCAAAACCAATTTTCAATCCAAGATGGCGGCGCGGCCATCTTGTATTTTTATTTTTTTTCAACTTTGACGTTCACATCTTCCATAGACAATTCCTACACACTATGCGCACCACGGTCATTCTATACATTTTAATTTTTTTTTTTCGCGAAAAACCGCCGCCATCTTGGATTTTTTTTATTTTCTCCCCGTAAAGCTGCTTTGATTAAAAAATTAAATACCCTAAAATCAACATTCCACCCAAAATCACCCCCCAACTACCCGAAAAAAACCCCTGATCAGTGAGTCAGTCAGTCAGTGGTAATCGAGCTTTATATAATATAGATAGACTAGCTTTCGCCGCACGCACTTCGCGCGTGCGTGCTCAAGCTAGGTCTGCGACGCTGGACGCTCCGGGCTTCGCCCTACGCGGAGCTCGGCCTGCGGCCTCGCGATACGCAGCTCGGCCTGCGGCCTCGCGAAATTACTTTTCTGGGTTGTACCGTCCGCGTGGGCGGGCGCGGTGGGCTTTTTTGTGGTTCGTTGATTCGGTTTTGTGTGGGGGCTCCATGGGGCGCCAGCCGCTCCGGGCTTCGCCCTCCGCGGCGTTGTTGGGTCGGCTCGCTCGGCCTACGGCCTCGCATAGCTTTTTTTTCATTGATGGGTGCATACTCCCTGGGGCGCTGCTCCGGGCTACGCCCTACGCAGGGCTCGACCTTCGGTCTCGCATGTCATAGTAGATACCATAAGCATGTTAGTCACGTTATACTTAACGTTCCCATACAAGTGATGAACATTCTTACACAGTAACGTAAGTATGTTCGTCACATCAAGTATCGTAAGTATGTTCGTCACATCAAGTATCGTAAGTATGTTCGCCACATCAAGTATCGTAAGTATGTTCGTCACTTGTATGGGAAATCGTGATTTTTGAGTTGCGTTTTTTTTTCCTCCTGGTACATTTATGGGGCCTTTTGGTGTTTCTACGTAATCTGTGGACCATTTTTAACAGGACCTCATACTTGGTTTTCAAGATTTCGCGAATTTACGTTTCGGGGTAAATCTCGGAAATTACCCTAAAAATGGGGTAATTTTTTATGCCAGTTAATAGGTAATAAAAAGACCTTCAAAAAAGCCCCCGGTCTTTTTCTTCTCAAATACTCCCGTCTAACCCAAAAATAAATTTGAAATTTTCGAAATCCTAACATTTTTACAAAATGGCCGCCTGTGCATCCGCCATTTTGTTTTTCCAACTTTTTGGTACCCAGTGCTCAGTAACAACTATATTACACACCAAATGGCATTCACAGTTTTTTTTCGCGTCATACAAAGTGGGCGACCAGGGCCCCTCGAAGGGACCCCTTTGAAAAAAGTTTGAGCCACCGTCCATCCCAGTGTTGCCAGATGACGGAGATAAAAATAGTCAAATGTCATTTTAATGGGCTCCATCTCTATGCTCCTGGGAATAATTTTTGCGAAATGTCATTATTTCTATTTTCGACTTTTTCGGGGCATTTCTCAAAAACTACCAAAAATGCCAGAATTATTTTTTTACCTGGCAATACTCTATGACCATACACACTTTGGCCTAGTACATTGCACCCCGCTCAAATGTTGCTATATACCCAAAAATCCATTTTTTAACTTTCGAAAACGCCATTTTTTCACAAAATGGCCGCCAGCGCGGCCGCCATCTTGAAAGTCTGACGTTTCAGATTTTTCCCATATACTACACTATATGTGGCGTCGATTGGCATTTTTACTTTTTTTCTGCCAAGCGTCCTGGCGGCCAGACAGCTCGGCGAAAAAGGCATTGCCAAAAAATTTCTTCTCCCCGCCGTGCCGAGTGTTGCCAGGCCACCAAGATAAAAATGGTCAAATGTCATTCTAATGGGCTAAATCTGTGAGCACATGGCAACTTTTTATTTAAAATGTTGGTCCTTCTACTTTCGACCTTTTTGGGCCATATCTCAAAAACTATCGAAAAAGTCAAAAATATTTTTATACCTGGCAACACACAATGACTCAACTGATAACTGACCAGTATATTGAAATTCTGTAAAATGTTGCCATCATACTGAAAATCCATTTTGAATTTTTCGAAAACCAAACTTTTTTACAAAATGGCCGCCAGCGCCGCCGCCATCTTGAATATCAAAATGCCTATAGTTTTCCTGTATTCTAGACTATATACCGGACCAGAGCCAATTTTCACTTTTTTTTTTAATCAATACCCCGGACCCAGAGAGACTTTGGAAAATGACTACTGCGAAAACACATTTTTGTCTGCCAAAACCAGTGTTGCCAGAATTTTACTCCAAAACTACCATGAGGCCCATACCAGCCGAGGTTGCCATAAAACTGCATACTCGAAAATCGGATACACGTCAAAATTTTTCCACCTCTATTTGGGGTCCTGAGCCAAAAACTACCATCAATTTGGTAGAAACTAAAAAACCTACCAATAGACCGATAAATATCCTACCACCGCCCCATACTACCCGAATCGATCCAGTGTTGCCAACAGTATGAAAAATCAATTTGAAAAACGCAAAATTTTTTCTTGGGACTAAATGGCCGCCAGCGGCGCCGCCATATTGTTTTTTTATAGTCTATGGTCATCGGTCGACACTCGACTATATCTGTGGCAATAATGAAAAAAAATCTTGCCGCCATCTGTAAACACCGCGACGCTATGACCACGCAAACGTGAGTCCAAAACCAATTTTCAATCCAAGATGGCGGCGCGGCCATCTTGTTTTTTTATTTTTTTCCAACTTTGACGTTCACATCTGCCATAGACAATTCAAAGACAGTATGCGCACCACGGTCATTCTATACATTTAAAATTTTTTTTTTCGCGAAAAACCGCCGCCATCTTGGATTTTTTTTATTTTCTCCCCGTAAAGCTGCTTTGATTAAAAAATTAAATACCCCTAAATCAACATTTCACCCAAAATCACCCCCCAACTACCCGAAAAAAACCCCCGATGAGTGAGTCAGTCAGTGAGTGGTAATCGAGCTTTATATAATATAGATAGATAGACTAGCTTTCGCCGCACGCTCTTCGCGCGTGCGTGCTCAAGCTAGGTCTGCGACGCTGGACGCTCCGGGCTTCGCCCTACGCGGAGCTCGGCCTGCGGCCTCGCGATACGCAGCTCGGCCTGCGGCCTCGCGAAATTACTTTTCTGGGTTGTAACGTCCGCGTGGGCGGGCGCGGTGGGCTTTTTTGTGGTTCGTTGATTCGGTTTTGTGTGGGGGCTTCTTGGGGCGCCAGCCGCTCCGGGCTTCGCCCTCCGCGGCGTTGTTGGGTCGGCTCGCTCGGCCTGCGGCCTCGCAAAGCTTTTTTTCATTACTGGGAGCATACTCCTTGGGGCGCTGCTCCGGGCTTCGCCCTACGCAGGGCTCGACCTTCGGTCTCGCATGTCATTAAAATAAAAAAAATACCATAGATACCATAAAAATTTTAGTCACGTTATACTTAACGTTCCCATACAAGTGATGAACATTCTTACACAGTAACGTAAGTATGTTCGTCACATCAAGTATGGTAAGTATGTTCGTCACATCAAGTATGGTAAGTATGTTCGTCACATCAAGTATGGTAAGTATGTTCGCCACATCAAGTATCGTAAGTATGTTCGTCACTTGTATGGAAAATCGTGATTTTTGAGTAGCTTTTTTTCTTCTTCCTGGTTTATTTATGGGGCTTTTTGGGGCTTCTACGTAATCTGTGGATCATTTTTGACAGGACCTCATACTTGGTTTTCAAGATTTCGCGAATTTACGTTTCGGGGTAAATCTCGGAAATTACCCTAAAATTGGGGTAAATTTTTTCATCATATATAAGACAATCCTAAGACCTTTAAAAGAGCCCCCGGACTTTTATTTGTCAGACGTACCCTTCCACCCCAAAAACCATATTTAAATTTTCGCAAACCTAACTTTTTTACAAAATGGCCGCCTGTTTATCCGCCATTTTGTTTTTCCAACTTTTGGTACCCAGTAGTCAGTAAGAACTATATTACACACTAAATGGCATTCACAGTTTTTTTTCGCGTCATACAAAGTGGGCGACCAGGGCCCCTCGAATAGACCCCTTTGAAAAAAGTTTGAGCCATCGTCCATCCCAGTGTTGCCAGATGACGGAGATAAAAATAGTCAAATGTCATTTTAATGGGCCCCTTCTCTATGCTCCCGGGAATAATTTTTGCGAAATGTCTTTATTTCCATTTTCGACTTTTTCGGGGCATTTCTCAAAAACTACCAAAATTGCCAGAATTATTTTTTTTCCTGGCAATACATAATGACCATACACACATTGACCTAGTACTTTGCACCCCGTTCAAATGTTGCCATCTACCCAAAAATCCATTTTTTAACTTTCGAAAACGCCATTTTTTCACAAAATGGCCGCCAGCGCGGCCGCCATCTTGAATGTCTGACGTTTCGGATTTTTCCCATATACTACACTATATATGGCGTCGATTGGCATTTTTACTTTTTTTCTGCCAAGCGTCCTGGCGGCCAGACAGCTCGGCAAAAAAGGCATTGCCAAAAAATTTCTTCTCCCCGCCGTGCCGAGTGTTGCCAGGCCACCAAGATAAAAATGGTCAAATGTCATTCTAATGGGCCAAGCCTGTGAGCACATGGCAACTTTTTATTTAAAATGTTGGTCCTTCTACTTTCGACTTTTTTGGGCCATATCTCGAAAACTATTGAAAAAGTCAAAAATATTTTTATACCTGGCAACACACAATGACCCAACTGATAACCGACTCGTACAATAAAATTCTTTAAAATGTTGCCATCACATTGAAAATCCATGTTGAACATTTCGAAAACCAAACTTTTTTACAAAATGGCCGCCAGCGCCGCCGCCATCTTGGATATCAAAATGCCTATAGTTTTCCTGTATTCTAGACTATATACCAGACCAGAGCCAATTTTTACTTTTTTTTTTAATTAGTACCCCGGACCCAGAGAGACTTTGGAAAATGACTACTGCGAAAACACATTTTTGCCCGCCAAAACCAGTGTTGCCAGAATTTTTATCCAAAACTACCCTGAGGCCAATACCAGCCGGGGTTGCCATAAAACTGCATACTCGGAATTTGAATACACGTCACACTTTTACCACTCATATTTGGGGCCCTGTGGCAAAAACTACCATCAATTTGGTAGAAATTAAAAGACCTTATAATAGACTGATAAATTACCTACCAACGCCCTATACAACCCCAATCGATCCAGTGTTGCCAACAGTATGAAAAATCAATTTGAAAATGGAAAAAAAATTCCCGGAACAAAATGGCCGCCAGCGGCGCCGCCATATTATTTTTCTATAATCTATGGTCACTGGTCGACACTCGACTATATCCGTGACAGTTTAAAAAAAAAAGTTCACCATAGTCTCCATAGGCCGCGACGCTATGACCACGCAAACATGGGTCTCGAAACGGTCGAAATCGCATTTTCAATCCAAGATGGCGGCGCCGCCATTTTGTTTTTTTGACATTTTATTTTTTTTAATTCAATGGTTTAAGACACTCTACAAACCCCAAAAATTTGACAGCGATCCGATAAATAGATAAGGAGATACAACCACCAACATGGCCGCCATCTTGGATTTTGAAAAAAAAAACCACAAAAACCTGCTTCGATTGGCGCCCGATTTACAGTCACCCTACATCATTTTCCCATTTTATCCCTCTAAATAACCGAAAAACACCCCCGATGAGTGAGTGAGTCAGTGGTAATCGAGCTTTATATAATATAGATATAGATAAATATATATAGATGTGTACCTACATATATGAAAAGAAATATATATAAATAAATACAAATGTATAATATATATTAATATAAATAATTAATAAATAAATATACAAAACTATAAATACACAAAATAATAAAGTAAATGAATAAATAAAAACAGTAAATACCACAAAAAACAGAAAGCATGTTTGAATGATAAAAATTTTATCTTCGTTTATCGTCGCAGAAATACTAAAATATGAAAATGGTACCCAGATAATAAATAATAATAAAGTGGAAACATCTATAAACATTGACTTTGATATAATATATTTGATATATAATGGTATAGTAAATAATTATATGTTTCGAAAATTAATGAAAAATAATTGCATTTTTGTGTTATGAAAATCTGTGAAGACCTACAACTCCTTTAAAATTATAATCGGTACCTACATATACGAGTATATGACGATGAATGACGGACGATCATAATTCATAAAAAGTATGTTCAAGATTAATTTGTGGTGGGATAGATTACGTTTCACGGCACAGGTACTTAAGTAAATAAATTTGGTATCCATCATTAATCTTTTGAATTTATAGCGTAGAACTTTGTCGGGAATTTAACTAACGCGTGCGAGGGCGGCAGACATATTTATTGCCTACAAAGATAAAAAGGAAAAAGATAAAAAAGAAAAGAAAGTGTGACTAGTTTTTACGTTTTGGGAAAGATATCTGAATGGTTGCTTTTTATTGTTTTTTTTTATTATATCAATGTGTTGAAAGGAAGGCAGTAATCCTGTCAACGTTGCGTGTAATATTTTTATACGTGATGTGTTAAAATGTTTTTTAATTCCTTTATCTATACGTTACTTTTAATTCGTTTTCTGTTCAAAGTTTTCTTTTTACTTGCATGATAATAGGTATATATGGCGCAAGGTTGCCTGTTGAATAATAAAGGTACCAGCTATTGAGTAAGGTTTTAATAAATAATTATTAGAAAGTACTAAGTAAATAGTCTAAAGAAAACTAATTTTATTGTGCCATAGAAGTTAAAATCACGCAATAATATGTACCGATTTGCTATTCACCAGATAACGTTATACAGACTAAAAATCTGTTTTAGCAAATTATACATTACAATCAGTTTTCTTACCTTTATCAGTACTGTTTAAATTTATCCATCAATTGAAAAATTCCACCTTAATATTTTATTTTAAGCAAGCATTACCCACCTAAGTATTTTAGTTTGAGCAAAATGGGCTCGCCTATTCCTATAGTCCTGTATTCATCAAGACAAAGATCGATCCTTTTACGCAAAAAATTTGTTTGATAAAGTAATTTTCTCAAAGTTGCCTCGCTTAGATCAGGTTCCAAGTTTTCATCTGCAGTTTAATTAAAGCGCGGAACTCGGGTGCGAGTAGATTGCTATCATTGACGTTTCTTATTAGTCATTTTCCCCAGCGATGGAAGAGGAAAACTTCGCAATACTTGACCGAACGAGGTAGGGGAGATCCGACGTAAAGTAAAAAAGATCCAAAGTAATGAGAATATTTCGAAATGAGACCATTTCAGTGAGCATCCCTTTAGAATGGGGAAGGCTTGAATAAGTCCGGTATTGATATTTCTGGCATTGTCGGATCCTTCGTTACATAAAAAGAAAAAGTTATTGGGGCGACGGATTTCAGTGAAGTATTGTGACGGTCCGTACCTACTTTTGACTGGGTTGTAGAATTTTTATGACCTCAGTATCATAATATTTTTTCGTGTCTAAAAAGGGTTTTTACTGACTTTAATGTTTGCGTTTAGGACTTTTTAAGAACGCTGATTGCGCAATTAACCTAAAGTCCCTTTTTAGACGGATAAATGGCTTTACGCATCTTTGCTTTTCGGGGGATCGCCGGGGTATGTTGGTACTCACGCCGCCCTCAAAACGGGTGGGCGTTCCTGCCTCAAAATGGAAGGAAGGTAGAGAATGCCCACTAATAAACCGGGACCTCCGTCACTGCCGTCGTGGTGTCAAGGCTAAGTTAGTTGCCTTTAAGCGTTTACTTAAAGTCCTTTGTAAAGCCAACCTGACTAGCGTATGTATGTACAGTCTTAGGTAGTTAGAGCGCCCACAACGGAAATTATGCATGATTTTACCGCAGACGATGAAATGGGTGTAGCGTAATCCTATAGCATAACAGATCGACACCAGGTGCAGTACTTAATTTGCATAACGTGCATTTTAGTAAACGGGAATGTATCACCAAATCTGATTCCAGGCTAGATGCCCGATATAGGTAACAAAGGCTTAATTCGTGGTCATGTGTCGCTTAGCAAAACATAGGATATAAAAACATGCAAAAACGTGGCGTACCACACGTTAAAAAGAAAGAGTTATTCCACCGTCGGATTTTAGAGAAGCTCTGTGAGCACTGTGACGGTCCGAAGCATCAACTCGAAACCGAACTGCCGACGGAGTGTCGTCTGACAGAGAGCATTTTACTGCACTCCGGGGAAATTCAGCGATTCCGCCGTAAAGCCGTGTACACGTTGTGAGTGGTACATGAAACAACAATGAGCCTAGTTCTCGTACGTAAACAAAAGTTTTGTTGGTCTTCGCCTTATTTGTACCCTTTGAACAGATTTACGCGCCATGTCGTGTGTGGAGGATTTATCTTATTTGGGCGGACGCTTGCCAAAAACATGTAGCACGATCACTGAAATGTATCAAGGGTAACACGGCCTTGTGTTAGCTAAACGAGTTACCGTATTTAGCATTTTTTTCAATCCGCCTCTTTAAGAGGTCCGTTTCTGCCACTGTCACACACAGTGTTTGAGCGTTCGAATTTCAAGCATTTGATATAGTCTCGATATGATTCTTTAAAAATAAGACGTGATTGCCGCTCTATCTAGATACATTTCTGTGGCCACGATAGATTGAAACAATGTGTACCGGGTTTCTTATATTGTCCATATATATTGATAGAAGCTTACTGATACTGAATTCTTTATAAAGATATCTATTACGAGCACAAATGAATGAATTGGTTATTTTTATGGGATCGGTCTGACAGTTATTGGGACGCATTCTTCTTATCTGATGCTCGATTGATTTGATAGAGGAATCCCTATTAGGGTGAGTAATTTATACTAAAAATTTCTACAAATTGTATCACAATATTTATTTATACTTAAAGATTTTTAAAATTTACGTTAAACATCTATATTCGAACAAAATAGGTACATTTTTTTTTCTTATGTGAACGTTTTTACTTTAACACATTATTAAAACCACTATGATTATGGCTAAAGCCTCCAGATGTTTGCCCAAAGTGGCGAACAACTGGATAGGCAAATGTCCAGCAGTGGATTGCAATAGGCTGATGATTATGATAATGATATAATTAAATGTCTTTTTGTTACATATCAATCTATCTATGTATCTATTTATACCTGTGGTTACATCTTAATCTAGTTAAGATTATTGTCAATTGATGCTAAGTGGGATGTAAGGGAGCGGTCTATCATCTTTTCGCTCCAAGCCAACCTCACCTGCCCGTGGTGCATCCTGCCGAATAACAAACGAGGCGCTGGCTACCGACTGGTGGCGGTATAACCATCACAATTGAAGGCGTAGCTATATACTAAAGACCGGTGACGGGCAGCAGCGTCACCGGAGCAAGAAGCTACGCCCTGCGATCGCCAACCCGCCTGCCCAGCGTGGCGATTATAGGTATATCCTCCGGATGTTTTCTCTAAGTGGCGAACAACTGGAGAGGCCTATGTCCAGCAGTGGACTGTAATAGGCTGATGATGATGATGATGCTAAGTGTAGATGTGGCCTAAACATCTACGGTCTTAGTTCGACATCTGTACTTAGAACTTCTTGCATATTATTCAGTTGATATTGTAGCTTCTTATTAAGTTTCAGTTGAGGGATAATATATGCAAATAAGCAAACAATACTTGTGTTGACTTGGCCCTAGATTACTATTATAATACTAATATTATAATAGTAATCTAGGGCCAGTAGCTAGTAGTAATCTACCTATAGAACGCTAGAAATTATAATTTCTAGCGTTTTAATTGGCTAGGGGTGTGGCTTGGCCGATTTCTAGCGTTTTAATTGGCTAGGGGGTGTGGCTTGGCCGGCAGTCGGTGATGAGTCACTATTTTCTTAACGCGAATGAACTATAAGTAGATCAAAGCTATATTTATGAAGGGACAAGCGGCTGCTAACATCAGAATACAATAAGTGTTCTAAAGCGATTGTGTTTGAATTTCGAACTCAAAACGAAAAACAAAGGGCGATCGCCGTTCTGGATAGGTTGTGTGTGACTTTATACTCTTTATAAATTGTGTTCGAATTTCGAACGGTTGAAAAAGTGACTAGCTGTGATATTATGTTAAAATAAGACGATCGCCGTACTGGATAGGTACGTATTAATTACCACAAGCATTCTACCAAGAAGAACCCGGCAAAAAATTTTGTTGCTCTTTTCAATATAGCCGCTTATCACTCCAAGAAAACGCAAAAGCATCACCGTAGTTGACCCTGTACATGAACTAGCCTTGTCGATGAGTCGTAAAGTACACAACATTACAACTTTAAACACGCACACAGACTGCCGACATGCCCAAGCATGTTGTTTCATTTAATGTTCCACTCTTATCGATGTAGACAACGCGCCTGATGGGATATCGGCCATTTTGATTTGAATTTTAATTCAACGGGATGATTGTACCTATATGTGCGTGTATAATCTAAAGCAATATTATGCAAGCATACACTTTAGAACCTTGTCGCAATAATATTACATATTTACATTATAACATGAGGCGAGAATAATTGACTGTGATAAAGTTCTAAAGTGTAGATGTACATAATATTATTGTTTTTGACTGGACAGTGGAGTGGAGTAGTTCAGTTTCCACTATACGGTAGTGAGTCCTGTAGGTAGATTATTTGCCTGAATCAGTGAAAATCACAACACATTAGTGTACATGAAAAAAATCTGGCGAAGACCGTCACAGGATTTCGATCATTTCATAATTAATCAAAGCATCCATTGTAGAACAATTTTCTGTTCATTCAATAGAGTTTTTTACTGTTGCTATAGTTGAAAAACCTAAAAACTTTACAAGTTTATTAGAAGTTCGTTTGGATCGTCGAAAAAAGGAGGAGCTTTTTGCAAGAAATAGTATTATTATATTTCAAAGAAAGAATATATCGGTAGCACAGTGGTGTAGAAGCGCTCTTCATCTTAGGCTTCAATATCGCTTAACATCAGGCTAGTTGGGGTCAAGCGCTACCCATTCACATAAAAAAAAAGTTTAAAAAAAATCCCACCTCCCGCCACCCCATCTTACCCAGTGGGCGTCGTAGTAAGCGTCTTTTTTCGGATTTTGAATAGGACTTCCCCATTCATCCCCATTTCATCTCGAGGGTGTCGTAAAAGCCGACTAAGGGATATCAGAAAGCGGCCAGCAGCGTTTACCTGGGTACTAACAAACCCTACCGCGGTCACCAACCCGCCTGCCACGCGTTGTAACGTTGCGTGTGTGGCATGACTTGTCATTGGGGGAGGTCGGTGTCCAGCAGTGGGACGTTTGCAGACCGATGATGAGATTGATGAACTGGGGATGTAAGGGAGCGACCTATCACCTTTTCGCTCCTAGCCATCCTCACCTGCCCGTGGTGTATCCTGCCGAACAACTAACGAGGCTCTGGCAAACCGACTGGTGGCGGTAAAACCATCACGATAGAAGGCGTAGCTAAATACCACAGGCCGATGACGGGCAGCAGCGTCACCGTAGCAAGAAGCTACGCCCTGCGATCGCCAACCTGCCTGCCTAGGGTGACGATTATGGGTATATCCTCCAGAAGTTTGCCCGACGAACACCTGGAGAGGCCTATGTCCAGCAGTGGACTGCAATAGGCTGATGATTATGATGATGAGATAACACCGTGTGCTACACCAAAATAAAAAAGTATATCAGAATTTACAATCACCAGTTTTGCAAAACACCCACTTCATAACTAAAGACCCAATAAAGAGATCAGAATTCAAAAGCATTCTGCAAAATATTATTTTAAAAACGCATTGTAAACATTTCGCAAATAAAAGATGTTATCATCGTAGCGTGATTTGTTTCGCTGCGCCTTGTGGACACAATAGTACGTTGCATTCTGCACAAAACCAGCGTATCGCACCAAATATATTACGTAAAAATATCTTGGAATAAAAATAACGGGGGAAGTAGAGTCTCCAAACAATCACAGAGATAGATGCCGGGCTACACAAACTGTGGTGTCGGCGGGCTCGTCCCATTTGGTACCTTACCAATGGGACATTAACGGCCGTATTTACAACCGTTACTATACGACGCGCGGACGCACAGAGTGTCCAAAATATTAAAAACCTATAGAGGTTTTGGGTACCTGTGCGTTAGTGCATAGTAACGTTTGTGAATAAGCCTTCTTGAGTGCCAGAAAACTAGACATAATAGAAAAACTATTGCTGGGCACAAAATAAAATGTTAGTTAGGTATATTTATTAGGATCTTTTCTTATTACAAATCTAATATAATAATTTACGACATATTAAGCTTACAAATCTTGAGGTTCAGCTAGCAGAATATGTAACGTTAAAAAACCGGAATGTAAGGTTATATAATATTCGAAAAACGTTAACTCATCATCCGCCACGCCTTCTACCGTGATGATCATACCGCCACCAATAGGCTCGTTTGACACGGTTAGGCAAGGATGGCTCGAAGCGAAAAGATGATAGGTCTCGCTCCCATTTATCCTCGAACCATTTTAACATTTTACTATTGAAGCAATAACAAACCGGGCACGAACCACCCCCGTGACAGTGGATATTTTTCATTCTTTTTAACTTTTGTGTCGCGCGGCGGGAGCGTACGCGGCCGTTTTATATTCGGGGCCAATTCAATCGGTTTTTTCATCGGCAGTCATAAGTTTCTGTCAGTATCGGCGATGATGTGCAGCAGGTTATTGTAATATTTCGTTCTTCTTTTTTTTATTGGTGAATTTATTTTATTTTGTATATCTTTTTGGATCACATAAAATCATTGTTACGTCGTTGGATATTGGAATTTATACGTTTATGTCTGCTGTACGGTGTGGTCCATTCAGTCGTAATAGGTAGATGAAGAAAGTAGCTGGCTGTGGTACTTTTATACATATCCTGGCATCCTGGTTCGATTTTGGTGAAACTTGGTGGCATTGCCGATGCTCTAACTGTGATGTCATCAGACGTCATGCACATTCCAGTATTGAGTACCTATTCCAGAAATCGTACAGGACTACGGATTAAAGGACCTAAAGATCAGGCATTAAATATAAGTCTACTTTTTAATTACTGAGACAGAGAAAACGTTATTTATGCCACTGCTGGTTAAATATCAAATCCGATGACGGATGTTAGGACTGCATGAGTAGAGCACAAAACTGCCGGGAATGAAAGAAGATTGAAGAAAACTATGTCCAATATAGGATCATGAAAAGCCTCCGTGGTTATGATGATTAGTCAACCTTGTATGTACATACCTTGTTCGGATCATTAATAATTTATTTATGTGTACACAAAACAGACTACAACAATACATAATAATTAGTGAAAGAAAAGGGTAACATTATTAGGCTGCACTTCCACAAATATGTGTACACAACATGAAAAGCTAACATCTAGTTACAGTGCTATGAAGTGATTACAAAAAAACAAAAGCAAATAAAAACACAAAACCAAATGAAGAAGCCAATAGCCTAATGCCAATAAGCCGCTGAAAGAATAACAATGTGAACAAATAAATACATATAATAAATAGAGATATATACATAAATATATGAACTACATTGCTACAAAAATTGCACTCGCCCTCCTAGGAGGCCTCGGCCACACGTAGCAAAACTTACAACAAAGACATCACTGCTCTTTATGACCTCTATACTAACCCACAACGTTATGTGAGAAATAATTCAACTTTATACCTACCATATATATTTTAACGGCGCACCTAGAAAATTCAATTCTACCGTGTACGCTCCACATGGGGTATGTTGTGTTACTGAGTTATGTGTAGTTGGACTGGACGGTTGCATCCGTTCCTATTTGTCAGGGCGCACGGTAGTGTATCAACAAGTTCGGATTGGATAAAAAGTAAAAGCATTTGATTGACGGCATGAGACTTTTAGGTGAGTTACTAGTTGCGCGATACTTCTATCAAAGTCCGTAGGATTGTTTTGTAATTGCGTTAGTAGGTATACTGTAGTAGTTTGGTATTGCTCTGCTTTTAATACTACCTTTGATTTCATCCAAAACATATAACTTTTATTTGATTATCTACTTGACTACCTGAAATGTTATGCTTAGTCACGACACACATTGAACAAGGAGTTTTATCATAAATTGTTTTAAAAAAGAATACAGTGTGATCTTCGGAACATTTTGCTGTCATATCCATCCATACTATTTCATTTGTTAAAAAATCAACTATTCGAAAATTTCACTTACTTATTTATTTTACTTGAGAGTTAGGGACTTGGCGCATTTTTTTCTTCAAGAAACATTCTTCAGACTTACCTAATCTTTCAAATTGGTACTTTTAAATAATATTTTTGATAGATTTTTATTGTTTGGTATACGGACTTACTTTATTTACGACAATATATTAACAATACAAGTTTGGGAATGTGGGTAGTTGAATTATTCGGCGTTCATCGGCTACTACTGTTATCTAATGGTAAATATTTTTATAAAAAGACATACAAACCAACTTGATAGTTTGAGATCCAATCAATGCTTACTGTGTCTGTGTTCATAAAATCTGCATTTAGATTTGTTGGAAATATAGAGTCTATCGTTTATTTTTAAAATAAAATGGAAAAGCTTTTTATTGGCACTACGATAGACTGTTCCGGTGCCATTCTATTTTGATCGGTCAATACAGGTTTCATAACGTATTATTGGAATCTGTCTCAGATTCTAAGAGGCTCTGCTGGTTATGATCTGATGCCTATTATAAATAATGTCATATTTAATATAATCCATAGAAATGTTTCAATTATAAAATCGTCATCCCGTCTTCATACCTCATTCTTGACAATCAGAATGTGTGAACTACGCAATACCTTTATTTTTTAAATGACTACCGTACTTTTGGGGGAGCGGAAGGCTCTCTGTAGTACACCAACCAGATGTTTGCCCTAAGTGGCGAACAACTGGAGAGGCCAGCAGTAATCTGCAATAGGCTGATCAGGCGTAAGGAAGCCATTATGTCGAGCTATTATAAAAAAAATGTAAATTTTGTAGTGATAAACATCAATGTCTAGCAATATTATAAATGAAAACTACCAAATTTAAAGCTCATTTTACGCTACATGCACAATCTACGTGATTTTTAATAACACGAGCGTTATAATAAATAGCTCGGTCATAATTAATTCGTTAGCGAGACGATGTTAATCTATGGGGGTCCTTTGTCATACGGTGGTGGCGCCCCGTTGAGGCGGCTCACTCAAACTGCTCGTCTCATTAAAACACACTTATGTATTGCTTCATTATCATAATATGATTAAAGCTTGGGCTATGTACAGGTTGTGTCTGTGCTGAAGCTTGTCTTAGGAATTGTGGTAGCACGTCATTTATCATCATCATCAGCCCACATCAGTCCACTGCTGGACATAGGCGTTCCCCAATGCTCGCCACTTCGATAGGTCCTGGCCCTCTCGCATCCAGCACTTGCCAGCCGTCCTGCGCAAATAGTCACTCCACCTGGCCTGAGGGCGTTCTACACTACGTTTGCCGAGACGCGGTCTCCACTCTAAAACTCGTTTACCTCAACGGTTATCGGTTCTGCGGCTGATGTGTCCAGCCCACTGCCACTTCAGCTTACTGAAAGGTTCTATAGTTTGCGATTAATGTATTATATCCATACTACCTATTAGATAGCTTTTGATTGCCATCGCGCCATTGTAATAACTTAACTCGTAAATTCTGGAAACCCGGTTCTCATAAATCGTATCACTAGAGGTCGAATCAAAACAAAGTACCAGCAAAATTAAGACCCATTTGACTCAAGTAATCCGTTAATTTCATCCGTTATCTTAATTTACGATTGAACACTCTGTATATAAATGTAGTAATATTTTAAATTTAAATTCGTGAATCGACCATTTCTTGTAATTAGATGGTTGTAAAACATAATTTCATTATTTTTATGTTTATATGATGCCTGTTAGCATGTCGTTGCGAGTTAAAAAATTTAATAGGCAATAATGTTTCTGGAAGCATGTCAACACACAATTAGAATTCAATAATTATGTAGGTGCCTTTTTTATAAATAAATATCTGACAACACAATATACAATATTCGATCCGATCCCAAAGTCCCAAAGAATATGTGTGAAAAAATCGTTGTTATTAACTAAAAAAAATAATACCTATTAACACAAAAACGTATCACAGTTAAGAAATTTGTCTCGGGTGGGATTCAACGACTTAAAAGGTAGACGTATATGAGTTGAAAGTTTAGTTAAATGTTCTAAAAAACAACAATTAAATCTATTTGTCCTTAAATTGACTCGGTACTCAAGTTGACTGAATATTGTGTAAGCTAATTACTACCCGATGACTTCATGATACTATGAGATCTTAGAAAACGTTCGGGTGTGCGCTTTCTAAAAGTCTTCCACGGTGCGTTATGCGCGCAATTTTCAGCCTCGTGCAACTGGTCTTCCATCAGCTTCCGGATCGATTTATGGACCTTTAAAAAATGAGCCTATAGATTTCTCAAAGGTCGGCATGCACCTATGACTCCCCTGGTGTTGAGGTTTCTGTAGGTGAAGTGATCACTTACCATCAGGTGACCTTCAGGCCCATCTGCCCCCTCTGTCATAAAAAAGCTCTGTGGAAACGACTAATTACTACCCGCAGCAATATCTAAGCGCAATAGCTGCCAATACACAATCAGAGCCGGCCGCACAATTAACGGGTCTCGTATCAACAGCGCGATTGACCGGAACTTTGTATACGGCCGCTTTAGTTAATTCGGTTCGGATTCCATTACCCGCTTGGTTAAATACTGCTGTTAGATTAATTAATTTGGCGGATGCTATGTGTAAATTACGTTATCAGAACTCTGTGTTACTAATTTATATGTGATAACTTTGACGACCACTATTTCACATTTGATATAAATTACATACTATTAGACCCCATGGTCCTATCCAACTATTCATATACGGTATTAAAATTAGAACAGCTTTTACATGTTGTTGTCAAATAATCACACCGTGTGATCTGTAATTAAAAGCGTTTGATTTGACGATAAGCTACCTATCGCCCAACTTCAATTAGATTGCACGTTCCCTGTGAAAGGCTGTTATGGCCTTGTTACATTCCGTATGCTTTGGCGCTGCCCGAGTCCCTGCAAGCTGCTGCCCACTGGCAACACAGGGGGTTTAGTGGCTTCCCAGTCTGGGAAGTGAGAGTCCCATACACCACGTCGTCTCTACCTGGAGGTGACGTAAAGGAGCTTAATGCATTCCCCTCTAAAAAAAAATCTGTGCTTTACGTGGCAAACAACATTCAACACAAAGTCGTAAAACACTTGTAATTTCTGAAATTCTTGTATTATGGAAACCTGTTTACCTGGCTGAAATGTAACCATTAGATGTAGAACCACTTACCACGAAACTTAACTCGACCCTCGGATCGTCCGAGCATCAGGGTAGATCTTTTTTTTACCCAATGCGCCGTTCGCATCGAAGTAAAAAACAAAATAAAGGATTAAGTAGCAAAATTTCTCTAGTTGTTGGCAATTTCGTAGTATAAAGTCTTGATTGTTTCCGTTGAATCTGTTAGAAGTTGAAATAACTGCTCAGTATATCTATTGTTCTCTCGCAGCGAGTCGAATTATCGCATCTCAAACTCGACAAATGCGATAAATTGTGCAGACTCGAAGTTAGCAGAGCGGGAAAACATCTCTTTAGTAAAACAACAGTAGTAAAAACTTGTATTTCCTCTGTATTCTGTTCTTCATTCTCGGCTTTGTTAGTCCGGAACAACGGACCTCTATCACGGGCTAGCATTCCGCGGGCGCAAACGAGACTATAGTGTTGTGCCTTAGCTTTGAAATAAAGTATCGATAACTCTTACTAAAACTAACCTTGCCCCCATATCCAGCACATCACGAAATCATTTTCAATATCTACAGAACAGTGTGACAACCATGGAAGTATTAAGTACTACGTACAAACTTCCATGGTGACAACACTGTTAAGGTTAGAAAAAGACAAAGCATAGATTTCGAATTCGACCAATCAATAGACCTTACTGGCGTCCATATCCTTAGGAACATTTAGATATGCCTACTCAAAGTTAACACCGAATATCTTTTAAGTACCCTGGATGTGGCAGAAAGTGTTAAGACAATCCCGACAATCCTAAGGGAACTTGAGCTTCGCATGCCTATTATTCTCTTTAAAGTCGTATGGCCCAGACTTCTAGCCACAATAGATAAAACAAAAAAAGTTTAGATCTTATGAAGTCATTGGGCCTTACGAGGTAAACCTGGCTTCTGCAGTAGCATACGAACACGGCGGTAAGCTATTCTTTTACATTACTTTTATTCACATTTTTACATTACTTGTTGCTTACATTTAACTTCACGATTCATAAGTACTTAAAGGTACATATTTTCATTTTCATTTCATTGCAGTGAACATGCACCCCAGAATTGCTTAGGGCAGCCGCCTTTCTGTTTTCTATGGGAATTGTAGTTATTCGATATCACTTCTCCATATCTCTAGTCTCTTTATTCCGCTTGGTTGGTCCACACTACACTAAAATTTTCGCGGAAACTGCGATGTTATTAGGGTAGGTGGCGCTCAGATCGCCTCGGCCGGGCCACGGTATGAATTCAACTAGGAAGGCAATTTCCGTTTTATAGCTTGCCGTGGAGTGAGCCAAGTGGAGGTGCCCATGATAACAAGTTTCGTAATTACGTACATGATAAAGAGTTTTCACCTATCTCGCCAAAGTAATTTTAGTTTTGTTTGTTCGAAGGTTGGGCTTGTGGGAATATTCAGAACTAAATTTCGGTAAAGTTGTGATTAGTACGATTCTTGTTACTGGCGACTTCTGAGATTAGCCATGCACATACATACGTGGATGTTTGTGTCATAATGTTATACGATACGTTATATCTACGATGAAATTATATTAATTATGTTCATTGTTCAATGTGAATTGTTTCTGTCCTTTAGATATGTGTTTTAAATGTACATGGAGTTAATGTACTTTTAAAACACATATCATCACATTTTTTAATTAATTCGACTGAAAACTTGAATAGAATTTAAGATACTTTAGTAAATAATATTATAGTTGTGTAATTTGTTTTAAGAAAAAGATAGTGTGTAGAGTAGGTTTAAATGTACGAGATGAATTTCATGTCTAATAATAAGTATACCCACTGACTAAAATATGTACAGGTGACTACAGTTACATATATTTGCTTAAAACAACCGATACAAGATATATACCAACCGATACCTGGGTAGAGGTACAAACGTATGAAAAGAAAAGCTAGGGCCCATTTTTCCCGTGGATTATCCCCGGTGTCTAAGAAAGCGTGGCCACCGACATAGTCAACAGATTAAATTTTTCTTTATTCGTCTAAGTCTCATGAGATATAGCTACTGGGGGCTAATATTTTAATACTGACTTTAACGCAGGTGTCCGGAACGTTTTACTTCGCCGTTGCACGCTCGGCACATATTATTATGGATCTTACCAGCTGGCCAAGTCTTAAAATATATAAAATATCACTTGCATGTGTCGGCCAAACTTACCTTTAAAATATTTTGCTTTGGGAGTTGCAGCAAAAGTATTATAGCCAATTGTTTTGCCTAGAAAATATCTGCCTACTCTGGTCTGCGCTAATTTACAATTTATTTTCATTATTGCTTTAAGAAAACTTTTAAGTAAGTAGTTTACGTAATAGTAGCTAACTAATATTAGGTAGGTATACTTTTACGTTTATGTTATTTTGATTTTTCCTGATGATGTAACGATGTGGGCAAGTTCTAGCTTTAGACAGAGATATGTGGAAAAGTTTGGGGGAGACATTAATTGTTCAGCAACGCACGTAAGCTGTTTATTTTTTTAGATCTAGGTACTTTAAAATAATTAGAGGAGCTCGGTGGCGCCGCGGTCTTGTTCGCTTAACAATGATCGCAACGTTGTGCAGCCATTGGCGCGGTCAATCCGATGATGGGTGACCAAAATTTGACACCGATTTCCTCCGTGCTTTGGAAGGCACGTTAAGCTGTTGGTCCCGGGTGCTATCTTTACCAACTCAGATAGCAATCGTTACATCATATCAGAGATGATGATAACTCTGACGCCTAAACTGGGAATGGGTATAGCTTACCCTAAGTGTTGCGGAGGTCTGATGGCAGTCGCTCTGTGTCAAAGCTTAGCCCTCGCCAAATCTCTCAGTTTGGGAAGCCGACCCTGAGACAATCGGGAAAAAGGCTAGGATGATGATGTACTTTAAAATAATTTTAAGCTTTATTATGTACTCATACAATATTTACTATGTTACTAAAATTAGTAAAGAGAAGCTGTGAAAATATATGCTGATTTTGGTACACAAAAGCCCTTTTTCTAAACCCTTACCACGCATAATTGGATTGGCCAGGTAAACCAAGGCGCAGGCACCAGCTCGTGTAATAAACATGAAATTAATATACTTTGCATGAAAATTCTAGAAGTCTATGTAACATCAATAAAAAAATATTTCATATCACCTGCTCAGCAATTTCAAACATAATCCTTTCCCTTCATGTATCTTTCGGCTTTAATTTGAATAGATATTTTTAATATCAAGACTAGCAAACAGACAGTATAATAGGCGTGTTTATACACAGCGTTATTAGCTCTCCTGCAGGCGAAGCGGGATTATTACGAGCCAGCATTATGGGCCATGACGACACCTGGCAAATATAAAGGGGACGTGGCTGTAGCAGAAGACGTTTGCTAACTAATGAAAGGATTACGTGACTAATTGTTTGGCTTTGACTGTCTATGAACTAATGTAAGTTGTAGTAAAATGCTCCATTTTAGTTTAAGTTGAAATCAACTAAACTAATGTAAGATGTGCTAAAAATACGGAGCGAAATGCTCCGTATTAGTACAAGTTACATTAGTAACTTGTACTGGTATTTTATAAGCAACTATGGAAAATTTATCGTTGTTTCAAATCCTTTACAAAGTAACATCAAGGTTTAATAAATATGTATTATGTAATGAATTACTTAATAGTGAATTAAAGGCTTGCATTTTCATTATAATTATTTCACCAAATTTTCAGTGGTTATGGGTAAAATGTATTCCCCCAAGAAAATTACGCAAAAAAAATCTTGTTTCACGGGTACAATCAAAGAAATCGCTCAAGAAATTGGGCTTATTAGTGCCTGGGAGACGTTGCGTACCAAGTGAGACCCTTTGCCAACTAAGATTTGGGAACAGTGAGAAAACTTCGTAGCATAAGTAAATACTTAATGTATTTTATTCAACCTGCCCTGACCGTGAAAAAGAAAAAATGAAATGAAAACTTACGGAATGTAAGTACGTGTACCTATTTGAAAACCTTGTGTACGTATGTAAAAAGTTGCTCAAAAGCGTAGAAGATTTGAAAGTTTTTTTATTAAACATGGTTGTGGGCATTTTTAGTCGTCATACGATATTGCAAAAAATGTGTGAGCAAACTATTATAAACTCTCAAAATACTCACTCTCATACCATGAGATTAACAGTTCAATACCAGAGATCACATGCGAAACCTAAGGATTAACCTCCTACCAAAAGGACAGGAAGTCGATCACAGCTACCTTTATACCTCTGAGCTGCTCATTTCTTGACAGAAAAACCACGTAGAAAGATTTCTAATAAGACTAGGTATTCCAACTCAATAGAGGTGTCTACTTATTGAGGTATATTTTGACGTCACTTGAAGGAAACTCGTGGCAACAGACTAATGGGCCACGAACTGCTCCCAAAAGGTAGATATTGACGACAAGATTAGAGTAGCAGCTAAAAAGGTTATCGGCAATAGTACTTACTTTATGGGGGGCTTATGTTCATAGTAGAATACTAACAATAAATCTTCTATACTGGTTTATTCTACGTTGTACTTTTGGGGCGATTCGCTGAATCGCTCCGAGTGCTGAGAGGAGTGAACGAGGTCATTACGTCATACTTTCCCGCCGATGGCGGGATTAGATTGAAATTGAATGGTGCTCTTAACGGGAAATGGGAGACGGCTAAGATCGAGAGACTCCAGAAAGGAATATATTTGGCAGGTTTTGTAAGATATGACCATTTTGTAAATGGAGGTGAGCCAAGGGTGCTGAAACGTGATAGAAGGTTTTATATGCAAGATTGCTTTTGGCTTAGTTCTTTTAAAAGATTATAAATTTAACTTTGGGTACCAGATAACGCTTTAAAATAAAATTCTTAAGAGGCTGCCTAAGTAAGCTAGTGACAGATACAAACGAGATCTAAAATTAACTGATATATTATACATTATTATTATGTTTACGAAGTGTTACCTATTTAAACACAAGATTATTTTAACCAGCCCACCTAATTCGGGAAACCTTGATTTCAGAATTAATCCTTCCCAGTAGAAACAAAAATGTTGATGCGTGAAAGCCTTATACTCATCTGCAGATATCAGCGAGATTGTTGGTTGGTTGGTTGCTTTTCGAATTTGGCCGTATGGTTGTTGAGAGATTGTAGTAAATCATATTTACAGTAATCATAACAATTTGTAATAATAGAAATGAAATAGGTACGATGAAGTGCGATATTGGCAAACCACAACGCATTGATGAATGTCTGAAAAAATAACCGTTTCACCGTCATCATTCTCCCTACGGGCCATTGTCCACAACGCAGCAGGGATACGGCCTATTTTCCTCCGAGATTATTGTTACTGTCGCCGCTGCAATATCAGGTAATATCCCGACAAGGTTAGTATGGGCCAATGTTTGATTCGTGTATGGTGTGCGTTTGAGTTTGTTTGAATATACTGGTATGAATAAAGAAAATGCAACTGAAAATATTCGGTGAAAAATTTATGCGTTGGACAACGGAATCGAACACTTAGTCAGGATCAAAAGGATGTTTTAGTGTAAGCATTTGGAACCTAAGCATTCTACACTACACTACTACTGGTTTTGGATACTTTGGATTTTCTTTCCTTTTCCATCAACGAGAGGCCTGATGGAAAAGGAAAAAAGAATAAATTTCACACGATTAAAGAAGTGGCAATTTTATTGGTCCACATTAATAATTAACATGTCTGTTGGATTCTAGGTGGAACATTTTAGAGTTGTTTGCCTAATAATACCGAAAAGTTTGTGTTGTACCATTTGTCGAATACGAACATTACGGTCAGGGAGCGCCAGACAGAACCACTTTCCATTGACACTCCTCGTATATCAGTTTCAACGGACCAACTTGTGCAAACATTTGTCCAAACGGTGCCCAACGCAATGAAAGTAAATCTGAACTATTTGTCAGACGGAGCGGGCAAGGCTATGGGAGGTCGATGGGATCGGGTGTATCACTAACTTGTCGCTGACTGGGAAAAATGTTCCTTGGAACCCTTCGAGATTTGGGTCGGCTGTTTGTTACGAGGCCGTAAGGACTTGTTATGTGTTTTGTTATTATTATCCATTTCATTGCTGGCGTTGACAAAACGTGGTACATTTGCAGTAGTTTTGGTATGTTTATGTGCACCTGATGTCAAGTGGCAGTTTTTAAATCCATATTCGTCAAAGATTTCCTAATAATACAATACCCATCACTGGGCTGGCGGATTGACGATCGCAGGGCTTCTCGCTCCTCTGATGCTGCTGCTTGTCATCGGTTTGTGGTATTTAACTACGCCTTCAATTGTGATGGTTATACCACCACCGGTCGGTTGCCAGCGCCTTGTTTGTTATTCGGCAGGATGCACCACGTGCAGGTTGGCTTGGAGCGAAAAGATAATAGGCCGCTCTCTTATATCCTTGTATAATATCTATATCGTCGAAGATGGTTCCTCCACATCCCTTGAGGTTATTCCCTATTCTTAACACCGTGTAGTATGCTAAAACAGAATGCCAAAAAGCATTACGATTGTACTGTACCTTGTCACTCCCACTTCACTCAGCTCACTCTCGGGGATAACTAAAAGCAGAGCAGTGTTGCCTTCGCGTGTCATCTGATAAATTATTCCAAGTTGGATTTCTGCGCTGAGTTGTTTTTGAACTAGCAGCAAGAACTAGAGCTTATGTTTATTCTTAACTTGGCTTACTTGTTTTATATGTAGGAAACAACAACATTAAAAATAACACAAAAAATTTGAATTTTTTTTTTCATGAATTCCTTTAAAGCTATATAAACGTCTTTTAACAAAAACCTGAAAGAAAAATTTCTTCGAGTCGTAACCCTTTGTGTTGTTACCCAATTATTTAGTAACACGGGACCATATTTTGTAAACCGTCGTAAAATTTAAGATGCGTTTTATCGTATCAGCGCACACAGTGTATAAAACGCGACGCTTTGGGGTGCCATAATTCAATACGCATTTTCGGCTGTTTGTAATACGGGGCCACATTTTATTCGTACGAACAAGGGTTAGCATTATTGTTTACGTTATGCGAGCCTCCGGGCACAATTCCGTTGAGTTATGGCTGGTCACCCCCTTCGGACGGTGAGCAGGTGTGTGCGCGCCTTTATTTATTTATTGGTAATTTTATTAGCTGTGTTTAGCCACAGTGCAGATATTAATAGTGAAGAATTATCTAATAAATTAAGATAATAATGACAAATGTTCGGTTTCAGCGAACGTGATGACATTGAGTGGTCCCATTTTAAATCCGGGCGGAGAACACGCATTGCCGACCCTTTTAAAATCCAAAGAAGACACAGAAAGTGCCTTTTATAGCATTTCTTGACCATGAAAACATTGTAAGTGAGCAAGCCATATTAGTGTCAAGTACCTACTGAAATTTCCACTCGGCAGACATATCGATTGCCAGGCATCAGATAACGCCGTCGCAGGGGTAGACATTACCGTTCTTCGTCTTCTAAAAGCGGTACTCGCTAAAAGCGGAATAGTGTAGAGCGTGCTTAACGTTCATCGTCTATAGACCCACTTATAGTTATGTACTTGATATGAGACTACCCTTCTTTTATCGGCTATGAAATTTTAAGGACGCTTGTAATGGAAAATAATGGAGTGAAAAATGGAGATACAAGATAACCCTTACTTACTCGTATATTATAAACGTTACAGTTTGGGAGATAAAAGTTTCATGCTGAAAAGTATATAGGTAGGTAGTTACCCCAATTATTTGTATCGGTAAAGGATTTTTTTATCCTGAACAAAAAAGTCTGTAGAATTTCGATATGGAAAAGATATCTTTTCTTTGTAACTGTTTAATCGTATAAAGGTCGTGCTTGAGTCCCGTTATTTAAGTTTTGAACACAATCCACAATTTCTAGATTCAGTTCCGTTGACCTTTTTTCAAATTAATAAAAAACTTATTAAATAAATTTATGATTCCTCTCTAAAACTAATACCATATCGATAAAACGCTGCAACTACACAACACGTTCAGTAATCTTAAGACCATGTTATTATATTGTAAGCTTAAACAAGTTTAAGAATGTGTGGATGCTTCTCACACAATATTCATACATATCATTTAAAAGTCATTGCAGACAAAT
The DNA here is from genome assembly GCA_031163375.1 of Conogethes punctiferalis. NCBI lineage: Eukaryota > Metazoa > Arthropoda > Insecta > Lepidoptera > Crambidae > Conogethes > Conogethes punctiferalis. Next base: position 9,436,858 of record CM062082.1, read on the forward strand.
TAGCTTTCACACAGCAAGAAAGCGATGTATTTAAATTACAACTCCATAAAATTCTGCAAGCCGTAAACCTCGACACAAACAATTTACTCTTTGGTGTCATTAAATTATTGCTTGAATGTAATAAAAGGGCCATCAATGGCACTTTCATCACTTACTACCGTCCGTGTGATAGCTAGGGTCACCAAAAGATTTTCAAAGAAAGTTTGTGATTTTGTTGTCAAACTTTTTATTACCTTCTATTGTAGTTCATCATCATCATCATCACCCCACATCAGTCCACTGCCAGCAGTGTTTTATAGGTTGCAAGGTTTTATATGTCAGTTATGATCTATCGAGTAATCCCACCGTCGAAATAATCCGAACTTGGATAGTTTCATAATAAGTTATTGTCAGCTGCAGACACACTACTTCTATTTTATTTATTCAAAAAATAGGAATATTGGATAAGTTTATTTTACGTTATGTTAAACCACATTCAAAATTTATTAACTAAATTAATGGTCAAGCCGGGGCAAAGATAGCTGAATAATGAAACACTGTAAGTTTGAACTATTCAAATTTAAGTACCACACATGGGCAACCCTACGTGTGATAGCCAGTATTTATGACCGTAAGATAAAGGACCAAAACTTGTTCATTGGTTTCCCATTATCCTTAATAAGTATGGATTAGAGGGAGGCCAAAGACCGCGCCATAAATTTGTAGGAAAAGGTCTTTATAATGGGGCTTCATTATCTCGTTTTATGAATCGGGTTTCGCTTGTGTTCTGATAAAGTATGTTTTACGGTCCTGGGGTTCATATATTATGACATAATTACTCTCTTGAGATGCACTTTGTTTGCATAACTACGTACTACACCTGTGTAAAATGCTAGTGGGTTTGAAAGTTTTAGTGCCACGGCTGCAGGAGAGTTCGGAATTTTCAATTGGAATACTTAAGTCGTGTTGGTTCAATAGTAAAATCATATTTATGGCTTGTTTCAAACTTTTACGGTCACTGACAAAACTATATTTACTAACGGGGTTTATAATCTTCCTTATTTCTTAGGTTATCATCCAACAGTGCTGACTAGCTCGGTGGCTCAATTGGTAGTGACCCCTGCCTTCTGAACCAAGGGTCGTGGGTTCGATTCCCATCCGGGACAAACATTCGTGTGATGAACACTTGTGTTTGTTCAGTGTCAGGGTGTTTATATTTGTATTTAAGTATTTGTGGTACCTTCGTTGTTCTGATACCCATAACACAAGTGCTTAAGTTACTTAGTTTGGGATTAGAGCAATGTACCTATGTGATGTCTGACATTTATATTTATTTATTTATTATTTAACACATTTAACAGTGCGCATCTAATTGAGATATTTGATACTCAAAAGTTAGGTACCCTGTGGAAAACCCATCATCAATTGTAGTGTTAGTATGAGGCTGAGGCTATTAAACAATTTGCATAAACCTTTAGCCCTATTCCTTCCTCCAGGAACATTTTCTCCAAGTTACGTCAACACGTTGAGCAAATAAAAATTACGAACGTAAAATGTCGTCGTATATTTTCTGCCGTTATATGAAGAAGAATGTCTTACGTGAACCAATTAAATCACGGCCACCTGGATGGCACGTAAAGACAAATGAAAATATTGCGATGCGGATCGCACATTCTTCTCGTATTACATTTTTCCTCGAAGTCTTTTGCCGTTTTCGCCGACGTCAGGATATGACATTCCTGCTTTGTCGTAGCGAAAAGGAAAATATACGGGAACTTCCTAATTTGATCACGGGGTAATCCAATTATTTCCACGTAGCTCCTGGCTCATTCCGTGTGATATAAGATTTAATTACGGACGAAAGGGAATTATGCCGAAAAAGGTTACATTACGCGATCGCCGTATTTTTCGGCAGATACTTATAATTATTTTCTATGAGGAAAATGTCTGACTTGTGAAAGATTACAAAGGGGAAATCCGACTTCTGTTTTTGGTTGGGAATCCTTCGAATAACCGCGTCTGTGTCTTTATTTTTCTTTGGAAAACGGTTAAAAGATATAAGTCAAAGCGCACTGATAAATCTTGTTCGTTGTCACAATATATCTTCTTAAACATCTTATACTTTAAATTTCTAATTCTAAACTTTAAAAATGTAATATATTAATTTGCGCTGGCTATCGTTGAGATTATCTGTTATAGGTACCCTACTTTAATTTTCCAAGAAGGAACTTATAGGTAAACAAATAGCTATTAATACTCTCATGACGAAAATCAGTCCATAGCGGCTAATCTTCAAGAAGAATAACCAAATGCGCAGAAAACAAAGTAGGTATACTATACATGTATACAAGTAGCTACTAAATATATACATATAGGTAAGAACTAAATGAAAGGGTGCGTCTTGACTTTCAACGCTAAAATCGAAAATCATGGCCACATTTTGGTGTTTCATACAAAACGTATAAATTACAGGGTGTGTCCCGTCTAAAAGCGAAGCGTAACTGTGTCTGCGAAAGTGGATCAGTGTCGGTGGACCCTTATTACGGGTGTCAGTTATCATTAGTTGCGTTCAAACAAATGTAGCGCCCCGGGGCGAAGGGAGACGGGACATAAACTAAATTATGAACGGGAATCTTTATGAATTTGCCCGGTTTTGGTATATTTTCGCCTTAGGTCAAAGTGGCGTTTGTACAAGTGACAGCATGTGGGCGCGGTTAATGAAACAGTTTATTAGGTGTACGGGTTTGTGGTATTTATTCAAAGCGAGTCTGTAAGGTGATTTAAAAAAATACCCGGAATAACATTTGACAGTTATGGCTGTTAGATAAAATCATTTATACACATAATAATATATAGTTATTAACAACTTTGTATCAGAAACTTCAAAGTGTTCGAGTACGTTCAAATTAGGACAAATTTTAAACGAACCTAAATTTCTAAGACCATAAGTCTTCTTTTTGTGACCAAAGTTGTTGCAACACAGCCGAGACGTAAAAGTGTGTAAGTAACTACTATATAATAAATGTCTCGTTTGGCTCCTATTACTTAAGTTGTAATTGTAATGTAAATCAAGAGTCTTTAAACTACATTCAACCAGATATCTAATAACTAAGTAAATCATTGCTCAACGATCAAAGACACAATAACTTAAAATTGTAAACAATAGTTTGTATTACTAATTAATTTTAAACTTGTTACATTAGCATGTCCGTCCATGTCCACGCGTACAAACCAGCATTAAAATCGGACACGCCAACAATGGGAACAACTCAATCAGGCGGGTGTTATGCAAATGCGCACCCACAGAAACCGTGCCCATAATTCACGAAAATTATGACACATTCATAACGAGAACTCCTATAGTTGTTTATAATTTATCACGTTGTGTGTACACCGGAGCCGCTATCAAAGCAATATGTCAGAACCATCCGCCGGGAAACCGCGTACGTCACCTGCAGGTATTAGTCAAAACTCATTCGAACAACCTGTGAATTCAGTTAGACGTGCCCTCACGCACACAAATTTAAACTTTATTACCATAACCGTAAGACTTTATTACACTTCGCGAAGTGTTCGCGCTGGAAATTTCATAGAACCACAGATATATCAATACGCACAGGCCGTCAAATGCGTGGAAACTCGGATTTATTGCTTAAGTTTTACGCCGACAGTATTGAAAGTTTTCAAAGTTGATTTGGGACGTGGAAACTGTATCAGATGTAAGTGTTTGAATAGATCTGGGTATGAAATATTAGTCTTGTTCTCGAGAAATACGGTAAAGCTATTCGTTAACTTCGAGAAGCCTTTGATTCGAAAACTTAAGGAGGATTTATAGTGTTTTCGTTTACTTTTACTTTAAGTTAGAAGTGTGATAATAAGTTTGTCTTGAAATGTAAGTGTCTCATGAAATGTTTTAAACATATGCATTCAATTTTTGGATTGCATTTGTCTATCATTGACAATTAAAAATTGTATGATATCGAATCATAAACATTTTAGTTGTCAATGTTTAAGTTGATTGTATGGTGTGCAATAAAGTATATCTATCACAACACTTGATTATGGAAATGATAATTTACATTGGAATTAGAAACCATAGCTTCCTTGTATGCATTTCTAGCTATACTTATTATTCTTTTAACTAAAGTACCTTTTAATAAATAATAAAAGGAGGCCTAGGTTCGAACTAGGTATTCTACATAATTTATTGGACAATTTAGGCAGTCTTATCGCTATGAATGTGGTGTATTTTTCATACAAAATCGTTTTCGCTAACTTTGTTTGCATTCCCTTCCTTACCTTTACTTCAAAGAATTCTACCTACAGCGGCAATGTCTGTGAAATTTCCTCCAAGACATTCCTTGATATTGCTAATAAGGCGGCAAAGTTATGACCACGCGCGGCGCATAATATGAATTTAACTAATCTTACTGAGCTCAAACACGCAACGGATGTCATACCTAGTCATGGAATTATTCACGCTTTACTTAATGTGACTCTAATGTGTTTAGTCTCGGGAGTCTAAAACTGTAGACGTAACTAACATTACATAGAGAAGTGGTGGAAGATTTCATTGTTCTGGCTTTTCTATGGCACTTTCTTGGTAGATAATATCTATGATATAAAAATTAACAGCTAAATGTGTTGGCAAGCGCATAACTCAATAACGTCTGGGACCAATTTGGCCAATTGTGTTTTAAAATGTTCATTGAAGTTCAAGGATGGTTTTTACGGTGAATAATTGCAACTAGAAACCGCGGGTAACACCGCGGGGCGCAGCTAGTAGTTATATAAACGATTTTGTTTACAAGTTCGTTTCATCCTACAGTTATTTTATTTGTTTTTTTTTAAAGCCAGCAGTTCTTCACGACTATGTTTCGAGATACGAAAAAACTTAGTTATTAATATGCACTGTTAAGTAATGTTAATACTCTCGTTGATTTTAATTGCCATTAAATTAAGATCCTTCCTTTGAAATCAGATGGTTCGGTTGAAGAACAGTAAAATCTAAAGATGGCTTCGACTCGATATAAATTTCCAATCTTTAGAATTATTTTCATTCTCTTGTCTCATATGGCTGGTCTCCAATATTACCTATTAGAATGTCATCCATAAAACAAAACCAATCAGCTGAAATACCTCCTCGAACTTACCGACGTACACCTTAAATCGCAATTGGATCACGTAGTCACTTCATTTCCCGGGATTCTCATAGTGTTCCCAAGTACCACCTCGAGGCAGGTACCCCGAGGGTGCCGGGGTAATTTATGACCCCAGATAACGAGGGCGAGTGGTCTTATCGAGTTCCGTTGCTCTTTTTACCCCGGCTTCCTCTACGCTTTTTCACCGGCAAATCGGCTATTACTGACGCGTTATCGAGCGGAGACAATCGTTGATTAGACGGTCTGCCGGCTTATTTCGTGGCTCGGAAAATAGAGGAATTGTTAAAAAATTGAGGCCGTTCGCTCATTAGATGGCTTTTGTGGCACTGGCCGTTTTGGATGCTCAGAAACATTTTGTGTAGATCTAAGTTTGACGAAAAAAGAAAAGACTGTAAATAAATACTTCTTATTTGAAAAAAGAAATTTAGAATTGGAAGTGCTTCGAAGTGTCTATTCTGTCGTAGCAAGATATCGTTTTCCTTATTCAGAAGTCTTATTAGTATTTATGTTGTTTTGATCGATTGTTAAACCTACAGATTTATTTTACATTAAGTATTTAAAAAGAAACTAAGGCTTAGTAAGCCTGGCTTACTTACATACGGTAACGGTTTACGGTAGGCAGCGGCATAGCATTGCTGATGTCCATGGGTCACTGGGCAGTCACTGTTTAATATCATACAGGCCGCTTGTTCGTCAGCCACGACAGCAATTTATTTAGCAGTTTCTTACTTATCTCTTTGCCTTTTAGATTTGTCATAGATACAAATAAAGAAATAGGTAAGTACTCGAGACAAAACATCGTTTTCAAGACTATTTCTCAACAATATTGCTTTATTATATTCACCACAGTTGTGTGTGACAAATCGAAACAAATTTCAGACATACTCACATTACTTTATATCCTTTCATATCCTTGGTTCATTGAAGACAAAGAAAAGCCCGATTTTCCCACTCATTCTTGTTGTAGCTAATGTGCAATCGCTTGTGCTAGTTTTATTGGTATCATTTATTATTTCTTCTACTGTGTGAAAGTAAATAATCGGCTCGTTTCTTGCGGAAGGCCTGCCGTTCAGGAAATGGGCGCCATTCTTTAGGCGTCGCAGTGTGATTGGCGCCTCTTGTGTTGAGTGGGCGAAATATACTCGTCTATTATGTTTTGTTTGGTAGTTCCAGCGATCTGTCTGTTTGCGTTGTCTTTTGTTATTTATACGGAAACTAGTGAAATAAACAACTGAATGATCATTCTTCAACTGAAGATATTTATTAGATACCTAATCTAACCGTTATTTTATTATGTTTTATACTGTAGTAGGTATATATCGGCCTCAGTAGTTTAAACATTATATTATTACTGTTACATATAAAACGATAGCCATAAATGACAGTAAAGGATCAGAGAAACATAATAAGTAAAAAAAAATAAGGGTTTGTGTCACTATCAACTGCATTGTTTGAACACCATTGCTAATATGTAACACCAAAGCATAATGTTATTTAATTTTAATTAAATTTTAAACTTATTTCGCTACACGACCGTAGTAAACCGTCTTGAATTGTTATATTTTTCATTCACGAAATACTTTCATTTACTGATGGTAAGACAAAAGTGCTTAGTTTGGACGAGTTTTACCGCCTTCTTCTGAATTTAAAAATGCAAATAATTAAAAAAAAAGCTTCCATTTGCAGTAAAACAGTGCGATGCTCCCGTCCATCGGAACGATCCTCGGTTAATGAGCATCCCATCTCTCAAACAAAAGACCCGTCAATTTCGGGGCAGACGTGCCCGTTGAAGGATGGAGCCGTAAAACGTCGGACGTCAGGTGCGCCGAACGTACGGACCGTACGTGGTGCGACGAGACACGTATGAAATGTTAATGCTTTATAGAAAATTTTCTGATGTAGGAAATTTGCTGGGTTATCGTAAAAAGGCATTATAGTTAGTGTGAGTGGCAGTGGCAGTATATGCAGTGTGAATTTATAGGTATCTCTATTAATGCATATGCCATAACGAAAAAACAGAAACTATATATAAATTAATATGAATCTTTAAAACGATGTTCTTGAATTCATGGCGATATTTTTTTTCCGCTAATATGACAGAGAAGGTGATCATACCTTCCGTTTCTCTCTATGAGGAAAATAGACGTGGAAGGAAATACGTTGAAGGATACAAATGAATAGGCGAAAAAAATAACTACGCTACGCTAAAGTTGTTGGTTTTTTTTCTTATAGTAGCATGACATAATGGCTTCCCTGCGCCAGATGAAAAGCGAAAGAGAAGTCCAAGTCGCTGTGACAACGGGCATGTAACAGTTCAATCACCTGCCGATTGCCACTGCCATGGCCGACCCAACCCTAACTCCGGCTGCCAATGCAACACTCACCGCACAAGATCAGAAAACCTTACTCACCGACAGATACACGACCCGGAGGTCATTTGGCTGCGGTATTTTATAGGATGGAAGTCCATTCCCGGACGGGCGGCTCAATTCGAGCGAAGATTCGCCATGCCCTACCTCTCTTAAAACTGCTACCTCTCTTAGGTCTCACAGTCATCATCATAATCATCGCCAAGGTCTGTTTCCTTACCAAGTAAAAGACGAAGCCTGCTTCCGCCACATACTAGCAACACCCGTACTAAATTAGCAATCTCTTCAAAATACTTAATACCCATCTTAGGACCTTGCATGTTCGAAAATTGTTAACTCTAACTCACCTGCATTCTACGTGCTAACAACGTGATGAGGAAAATTAGCATTATAGAAAATGAGATATCGTGAGACCCGCCAACACCACGTTACAACATTCTGTTCGCACTTCATTATCATATTAAACCTCTATTTAATCGCAAATTTCACACGTCAGCCCATCGCGCGATCCCAGGTAGTCCGATTAAATTCCTTTTTATCCTTATTCAAATTGGAAACATGGCGGTCCAAACTGGAGATGAGATTTCGTACCCTCAAGGTATCATTTAGTTGTTATCAGAATGAAACGGCAGCTGGTAGATGTCGGTGGCACATTATTCATAGATCCACCGAGTGATTGCTCAGAGAAAGATGTTTGATAACCAGGCTATTATCAATTTGCCAGAGGCGTGATTGCCTCATTGCGGCATAAAATTTATTACGAGTCTCGTGAGTGAAATGACAGCGTTGGGGCCTATTAGGTTATCTATGTATGGGGGAGCTGATTATGAAAGCTATAAAGTTCTCGTGCGTGCTGTAAGTTGGTTGGTAAGTATAGCTAAGGTGTTAATATTTGCGTGTGTGTTCATTCTTAAAAGCTCAGAGATTTGAAATAGGTAGGTATGCCTGTCGTATTGAATGATGCTGATACATAATTTTGACTCGGCTAGTAAGTTAGATTACTAATTTGGAATCGATTTCTAAAAAGGTGTAGATTTTAGGTTTATCCAGTATTGATTGGTATATCCAGGTTGCATTGGACAAGCACTTGACCTGCCTCTACATTCGACATCATACCAAATTATAAAAAGTCCGCACTACCTACTTTATACTGGGGGAAATGGTTTTATACATAAAACAGCCTTGGTGGCGCAATAGTTGGAGCGTTGAGACTAATACGCGGAAGGTTCATTTCCCGGTCGGGTCAATTTAGGAAATGACCTTTTATAAATTATCTCGGGTCTGGGTGTTAAAGGACACGCCCCCAGTCAGCATCTGGAACTCATAGCACAAGGGAAACCCTTAGTATAAAGGGTCAAAAATTGTACGGTATAATCTTAGATTATTATTACATATTATTAATAGTACGTCGGTCGCTATATTATTATATACACATGGCATAATGTAGGTATTTTCAAAACAAATCGGTAAACTCCGCATGCTAAAGTAATTACCAGTGATTATAAATTAATTAGCAAATGTTATGGAATTTACCAACAAATGTTGGGGCTACAACTAGCGCGGTATTAAACAATACAATTGGAAAATAATAAAATTATTCCCATTTGCATTCAAATGAAAATGTTCCGAATTAATTGAACAAAGCTTAATGCCAATATAAACACATCACGTGCAGTTTTTAACAATGCGATGAAAATTGTTCTGCACCAAAATTATACGCATCGCTCTTATCCCGTCCCGTAATTCAAAATCCAATTTGTGTGAAATCCGATTTCAGTGGGAATGTTCGATATTCCGTTTGTTGTGGTGCTTATGATTTATTTCCCTGTTTGTATTGAATTCGGCTAAATGTGTTGTTCTGATATACGGTTTTGTGTGTCGGTAACGAATGCTACAACATTTGTGGTTAAACTAATCATTTTTACTATTGACTTTTAGTTACTCGTAACTTAGTGTTTTGTTTTGGATTAGTGAATTAACAACTGTAAGTACAGTCAGATAGATATATAACTCAAACAAACTGTTTATTATTTCTTATACTAGCCTGCTCACATCTGTATAAAAGTTGCAAATCCCTAAGTAAGCAATCTTTAAGCAGTTTAATAGAACATAAGAATTAAGTGAAGTTAATGCAACAACTTTTGCAAGCAAATAAGCTGAATGAATCCATTTCTTTAAATTGCATGCAAAAGTTGACTAAAGTATCAAGTCCCAAAATGTATTTTAACGTGATTACCTTTTTAATGAAGAAATGTGCGAACGGAAGGGTTGTAAATTACTCGAAAACTCTTAGCTTAATTATAAGAGAAAAAAATGGCAGGCAAATTTTCAACATTAGCTGCGCACCAGATTTCTTGAAGGGTTCACCATTAATCATGGGGGCTCTGCGAAAATGCCTTTCATAAAAATATATTAAAAGCTTCCTTCTCGTCACTCGCGAGTTTCCGGATTCTATGTTAATTCGATGTCATAAAAATTTTGTTATTTTCCGGTTTATGTCATGAAGCCAATTCAAAATGGCCGTAAAGTGAGGATTTTGTATTTTATTGTCACCGAAGCAATGAATACGATATCTTAATTTGAAGATGCCATTTCAAGAATGACGTAAAATGGATTAGTAGTGGCTTCTGGGAGTAAGATTAGGGTCAGTGAATATTAGAACTGTTGGAATGAAGATGTTTTACTATGAAACCTGTTTTGGCATAGTAAAATGTGTTCAAAACCATTTCTAACTTTTTTTTTTTTTTTTTTTTTTTTTTTTTTTTTTTTTTTTTTTTTTTTATGGAAGAGGGGGCAAACGGGCCTGAAGGTCACCTGATGGTAAGTGATCACTTCAGCCCATAGACACCGCAACACCAGGGGAGTCACAGGTGCGTTGCCGGCCTTTGAGAAATCTATAGGCTCGCTTTTTGAAGGTCCCTAAATCATATCCACTCGGAAAAATTGCAGCAGGAAGCTGATTCCAAAGACCGGTTGCACGAGGCAGAAAATTGCGCGCAAAACGCACCGTGGAAGACCTCCAACTATCAAGATGATAAGGATGAAATCTAGAATTGGTGCGAGATGTACGATGATGAAAAATAGCAGCCGGTACCAGATCAAACAATTCCTCCGAACACTCGCCGTGATATATACGGTAGAAAACGCACAAAGACGCAACATCCCTGCGCAAAGATAAAGGGTCTAGTTTCTCTGAAAGTTCTCGGTCGTCAATGATTCGAGCCGCTCTTCGCTGGATGCGGTCAAAAGGAAGAAGTTGATACTGAGGTGCCCCGGCCCACAGATGAGAACAATATTCCATGTGAGGTGTAACTTCATAAATAATCATATATAATCTGCATAATCCTCATAGAGACAAATAATGAGTATTATTTTCATATACGTAGAAGAGATAAGTAATGACGACCATTTTGGTTCAGTGGTAGACAACGCTACCTTTGGGTAACGATACGTCGCGGGTTCGGCCAAATATTAGAGTACACGCTACGGCTTTGTTTGGGAGTCAATGGTGCTATATGTCCAAATGTGGCATATCAGGTTTATTTTTTTTTTAAATTTAGAAATTTAATTTCGTTTTATCTATAAAGTTCACATAACATGTTCTAGTATGTTTCTGTATTCTGTATAGTTCCTTCAGATCTAATCGAAATATCTCAGTGGCTCCAATAAATCAAAACAATAAATCCATTAAAAGTCATAATTGCGTACACCTTTTTGCTCGCGACTATACAAATGCCTATAAATTTGTATTAGAAAACAGAACGGTAAATTAGCATCTCTGGAGTGCCATAAATAGTGGTAGCCCGGGGGAGGGCTGTGGTTCCGCTCCTTCTGCTATCGCAAATTAATTTATCCCCAGGGAATGTTAGCCGGGAACTATCAATTTGATCCAGTATTGATGTATAGACGCGTCTTCTGGTAAAGTTTTGCTGTACAGTGGTCGTGACATTTTGTGTATGTAGGTACCTTAATTTAACTTTTACTTTGATGTTAAAGTTGTAATTGTTCAATTGGACAGCTATTACATTTGATTTTTTCCTTGTTGACGTGGATTTTTAGTTCTTAGTAAAGATTTGAGTATTTGTAATACTCGTACTACCGAATACCTTTTTATTGTCAATCGGTTCTAATACAATTATTTTAAGCAATGAAAATTCTTTCTAATCAACGTTTTTGCGTAACACAAACTGTTCTTGAAAAAGTATGAATTAAGTAGTGCAAAGTAAAACGTTCAAGAATTTGCAAAGGCTAGCGGCTTATACCACTGTATTGAATACACTTAATAAAGTATTAAATACTTAGTCATATAACTATTAACCGGGGATGGACCGTATCTATAAAATGAGAGGGTTTTACCTCCTTCCATAGTCACGTCCGGCCTTGGGTCATGTGTACCCGGTCCTTTCCGGTCACCATGCTGACAACCCTTTTGCATTAGTTAACCTTATATTCACTAACTACTGACCGCGTCTTGGCTCCCGTTGACTTTTATGGATCAAATTTTTTTTCAGATATAAAGTAGACCAGGTACCTATAGCTTTGCGTTGTTTAAAACTTAATCGAAATACGTTTGTTAAACTACATTGAATCATCATTCCATCGAATAACAAAAACTTCATATAATAGAAACATAGACATTTGTAAGTAACTCAATTGACTAGTCAGTCAATATCTTAACTAATATTATAAAGCTGAAGAGTTTGTTTGTTTGTTTGTTTGAACGCGCTAATCTCAGGAACTACTGGTCCGAATTTTTGTGTTGAATAGACCATTTATCGAGGAAGGCTATAGGCTATATAACATCACGCTGCAACTATTAGGAGCGAAGAAATAATGGAAAATGTAAAAAAAAACCGGCCAAGTGCGAGTCGGACTCTCGCACGTAGGGTTCCGTACCACTATACAGCTAAATAAATGTTTTTCTTTACGTTTTATTATATTGGAGTTAATTAAATGAAAAAATTAGGTAATTTGATTTATGACGTTTAAAAAAAAAACTATTGGCTAGATTTCATTCAAACAAAATTTCGTTAGTAGTTTTCATAGTGATACACATGATATATTTTTTTCAGTTTTATCATGCCCATATTTTAGAAGTTACGGGGGGAGGGGGGGGGGGGGGGGGGACACTCATTTTACCACTTTGGAAGAGTCTCTCGCGTAAACTATTCAGTTTAAAAAAAAATGATGTTAGTAACCTCAACATCATTTTCAAATACCTATCCATAGATACCCCACACGTATAGGTTCAATGAAAAAAAAAAAATTCAGTTTCAGTTCTATGTATGGGGAACCCCAAAAATTTTGGATTTTTTTCTGATTTTATTTTAAAATCTTAATGCGGTTCACAGAATACATCTACGTACCAAATTTCAATAATGTAGCTCTTATAGTTTCGGAATAAATTGGCTGTGACATACGGACGGACAGACAGACAGACAGACAGACAGACAGACAGACAGACAGACAGACAGACAGACATGACGAATCTATAAGGGTCCCGTTTTTGCCATTTTGGCTACGGAACCCTAAAAACGGGGAAAAAATAACTATTCCACGCGGACGAAGTCGCGAGCACAGCTAGTAGATATGTTATGGACCAAGTGATTAATGCGGGCATTATTTATAATGCTAGGGCATTATGAATAATGTCAAATTCTATTGGGCAAAGTGATAATTACTATCTAAACTTCATTATTTATCACATTGGCCGGTCATTATTGTATTGCTACTTGGCAATTTGATAATAAAGCAAAGGGGAGGGACGCACGCGTACTTATTCCGATGTATCCGGTAATGTTTTTTTTTAACCGACTGCGAAAAGGGAGAAGGTTCTTAATTCGTCTGTATGTATAATTTTTTATGTATGTTCACCGATATTTCCGTCAATTACATCAGTCAACATGAATTTTGACTTTGAGAAGAGGGTATGAAATATCGATAGATTTATCGATAAATTAAACAAAAATGTATATAAATCATGAAAAAGTTTGCTTTTGTATCAAGGCGAACAGTTTATCCATATTCGAAAAAATACATATTTTAAATTTTTGTTTATAAAAAATTTAAACAAATTAATTTATGCAGGTATAATATTTTGTCAACTTTTTATATGGTATCAAATTACAAAATAGTAGGAAAAGGTTTAAAAGTGAACCCTATAACATTTTCATTCATGTTCATAAGAACTTTGTCTGACTAAACTCCAAATGTAGTACTACGCAAAAATAACTGTCACCGACATGGTCTTTTGGCTCTCGCCAAATTCTTGGTACTGCGAATTTCATATTCCGTTTCTCACCTCGATACCAGCCTAAATTAAATCATCATCATCATCATCAGCCCACATCAGTCCACTGCTGGACATAGGCCTCTCCCAATGCTCGCCACTTCGATCGGTCCCGGGCCTCTCGCATCCAGCACTTGCCAGCCGTCCTGCGCAAATCGTCACTCCACCTGGCCTGAGGGCGTCCTACACTACGTTTGCCGAGACGCGGTCTCCACTCAAGAATTCGTTTACCCCAACGGTTATCGGTTCTGCGGCTAATATGGCCAGCCCACTGCCACTTCAGCTTACTGATCCGGTGAGCTATGTCGGTAACTTTGGTTCTCTGCCGGATCACCTCATTTCGGATCCGATCTCGCAGAGAGACGCCGAGCATAGCCCTTTCCATAGCTCGCTGAGCGACCTTCACCTTGTGGACTAGCCGTACCGTGAGTGTCCACGTTTCGGCTCCGTATGTCATAACAGGTAGGACGCACTGATCGAAGACTTTCGTCTTTAGGCACTGTGGGATCGACGATGTGAAGACTCGACGAAGTTTCCCAAACGCTGCCCAGCCTAGCTGAATTCTCCTATTTATCTCGTCCTCAAATTAAATAAAGATAACAATATAAAATATATTAATATAAAATAAATAAATATTTATTTGCTAAAAATTTATTTAGGCCTACCTTCTAAACATCTTTTGCAATTACTGCAAGCAACATGTGGGGCCCACGGTTTGTCTACCTCTTTGAGTCTTCTAAAAACAGTTAATTGTTGTTTTGAGTTGTTTATCACATCAGTAGATGTTGTGTGACAATTACGCCAGGTTAATTTTTCCCGGTATTTTAAAAAAAAAAGAATCTAACAGTCATGAGACTTTTGAATACTTTATTTTAATATTATAACTCAAGAAAAAGGTTTTGTTATCATAATTACCACAAAAGCAAACTTTTTCAATAATATGGGTGTTTTTTCTTTATTTTAAAGCATAGTGAATGGAAAAATAACAAAAGGAAGTTTAGGACAAAGAATTTTTTTTTTATGTAGAGTTGTGTTATATGTAGATGGATGTCAAAAATTTTTTTTTGTTCGACAGAAGACACTTCCGTGGTGGTCCCACTATCACCAAGTCAGGATCTGATGATGGTATCTGGAAGAAATTGAGGGCAACAACCAAAGTTGTACGCTCATATGGTGATTTTGTTACGCAATCATAACTTACTCAGGCATATGCTTCCGGGCGTCAACATCTGGTGCTGATGATGAAGCCATAGAACTCCTTAACGGTTAGGATATAGGGGACAGTACTGCCATTGGTCGATGGGAACTAGGTAGTTGTATGTACTTATGCAGGGCTAATAGGGCAGCTGATTTGACAAGTAATTTGCTTGATTCTACTTCGCAACGTTTTCACTTGACTTAAAGCAAATTTTTTCTTTCCTAAGGAAAACTCTTAAGGACTTTAGTTCCCACCATTATGCAATAGTGCTGCATTTGCCGAGTAGGTATTACTACTGAGTGGGTCATCTTGGAGCAGTCAGAAGTAATGTCTGGCCTGTGCATCACATACACATATTATATTATCTCAGGAGTGGATGAGCTTGTTGCCCCCACGCAAGCCTTACAGAGGACCAGGAGACTGCGAAATAGTTATAAAATATGTTTTTATTACTTTGCCCAAAGGGTGATAAACAATATTTATAATGCCCGATCAATTTGATTATTTTAATAATGATTATCAAATTGCCCTCTCATATTGGCCATTTATCAGAATGCCCGGGCATTATATATAATGCTACATTTATCACTTGGTCCATAACAGATATATGAAATGAGTTGATTAAATACTGACTAGTCAAATACCCTAATTGTAAAAAAAACAGTACATACATCATCATCATCAGCACCAACCTTAAGACTGTTGCTGAACATAGGCCTCTCATAATAAATAATAATTGTCATTTCGGGGAATTTGTCTTAGTCTTCACGCTTGGCAGGCGGGTTAAGGACCGCAGTAGGTTTTATTTGCACCCAGGTAAACGCTGCTGCCCGTTTCCTGATATTCCCTTTATAGTCTTCTACGACACCCACGGGATGGGATGGTAGTAGTAGGTGTAATTGATTCCAGACATCAAGCTCAACGAGAAAGCTTTTTGTTCTCAGGTACCAAAGTTAGTTCACAGTCTCTGCCCACAAAAAGGAACAACTGTACCAACTAACCAACAACTCTCACTCACAAGAACTAAATTTATCGCCACTATTCCCAGGTGGCCAAAACAAGACTTATATGTGTGACGTCACTTCGTTTGTCACAGTCGGAGAAATGATCGAGGATAGAATGGGACTCTGGTGTATGATTGTGAAATGTCAGTTTAATCAGCATATACATTAATGTAGTTTGATCACATGCATTACTCGTTCTGAATGTATTTTCTAACGCTCATTTCAAGGAGAACGCACAATGTAATCAAAGTTATACGATACATGTGCCTGGATCAACGGCTTCAAGCGTTCGAATTTCGTACTTTTGTGATACTGACTCGTTGTCCTAGGTGTCCGTCAAAGGCGATACAGCGACGCGATGCGACGCGACGCGTAAATATCAAGTAGTCTTTGAATGAAACACTATTTCATAAGCAGCCTACGTTGTCGCGTTACGCAGGTCGCATTACGTCACGTCGCGTCGCATCGCTACATTTTGCGTCGCTCACCTAGGACTATGTACAGATAGAGAATACAACTACATAGATACAAACACAAATGAAGGTACAAATTAGGCTGCCTTATGGCTTTCAGCAATGATGCGGGCTTTCAAATGTATGTGATTATCTTATCTTAACTAATATTATAAAGCTGAAGAGTTTGTTTGTTTGTTTGAACGCGCTAATCTCAGGAACTACTGGTCCGAATTGAAAAATTCTTTTTGTGTTGGATAGACCATTTATCGAGGAAGGCTTTAGGCTATATAACATCACGCTGCAACTATTAGGAGCGAAGAAATAATGGAAAATGTAAAAAAAAACGGGGAGAAAATAACTATTCCACGCGGACGAAGTCGCGAGCACAGCTAGTTTAAAATAAAGAACGCCCTTTGTTAATTAGCCTTTATTGTCCCTCTGCTGGACTAAGGCCTCCCCTAAGCTTCTCCACAGCTCTCGATTGCTCGCTACATTTTGCCGATCGCGTAGGTTGTCTCAGTCATATGTTCTATCTAGATTTATTTCTCTGGTTATAGTAAAGAGAATAGATTTAGCGATTTATAGGATTCATTAATCGCAGTAGGCATCAAAGTAAATACCCGGGGGCATAAATGTCGGCTCACATGTTTGCCCGATTTTTCACCGTCTCGTATGTTACTCGTCCAAAACTTTTTCGTAAGAGATAAGGCTTGTTGCTGGCTTGCGACTACAAATTAAGTCTCCCAGAGGCTTTAGATCCGGGTTGGGCCAAAATTAGTAACTAGGTTTTCCAGATAGCAGCCCTAAGTCAAGAACTTGGTGATAAGAACAATTATTGTGCATAGGAAATAAATAATATTAAATAAATAGTAGAAAACATCACCTACGTTGCTCTGATCTCAAACTAAGTAGCTTATGCATTAGTGTTATGGGTATCAGAATAAAAAAGCTACCATAAATGTAAACTTAAATACATTTACATACAAACATCCAGACACGGAATAAACCATACGAATGTTTGCCCGGGATGGGAATCTAACCCTCGACTTAGTTCAGGAGGCAGGGACATTACCAAATGAGTTGTAATCATAGAAACGGTAAAAACAAAACTCAAACCTTGGTAGTTTTGCGTTTACGGGTGTTTGTGATAGTAAAACGACGGCCGTTTTAGAAAAACTGCTGTGTGGCTGCTGATCGAGCAGAATGGCGCGTTTTGGGGGAGGCCTACGTCCATCAGTGAACTGCATCAGCCTCCTAATGATAATAATGATATAGTTTTATCGTTTAAGATGCATTTTATGCAACAAAAAATAATTTTGAAAAATTTTGAAACGTGTGACTTTAACGTTATGTTGTGTTTATGAAGCGACATGTTTACCGTCGTCGAACATTCCCAAATAATCTCGATTCGGTGCGATTGCGCGCAACCTTATCGATAGCGCATTCGAGTTTTCATGCAGTTCGAGTAGCGAATCGAGATCGCCAGTGCAGATACCAACGGGTTCGGGCTTTGGAGCTCCAACGTTTGATTATGTACATCGCACGGGAATTTTAAAGCAGCTTTTTAAATTCAGCAAAACCAACTCTGGCTTAATCCAGTGAGGTGATCTTGGAAATCGAATGGGAATTTTTAGGTAGGTATTTTCTGCTAAACGGATTGAAGTACCTACCTAATGATAACGAAATGATGATGAAAAGGAGATCTATTTTGAGTAGGTAATTTCATTCATGTTTTTTAGTGTAGCGGGGAAAATGCTTTTACGCATCCACGCCATTCGAGAGAACTAAGGTGCTTGTGGGACTCATACCGCCATCAAAATGGCAAGATGTCACTCTGCCTTAAAATGATGAGGAGGCATTAGTATTCACCCATTTAAAACCTAGGCCTCTTCGTCACGCTGGGGCGGTGCCAACGGTATAAGTAGACCCATGATCCCATGGCAGTATCAAAAGTACTTAAAATTCTATTTTTTCCCCGTATTGTTTACATTTTCCATTATTTCTTCGCTCCTAATAGTTGCAGCGTGATGTAGCCTAAAGCCTTCCTCGATTAATGGTCTATTCAACACAAAAAGAATTTTTCAATTCGGACCAGTAGTTCCTGAGATTAGCGCGTTCAAACAAACAAACTCTTCAGCTTTATAATATTAGTTAAGATGCTTAAACAAGTAGGTACGTACATAAGTTGGTATCAACGGACTTTCATTCTTAAATTTAAAGCTATCGATCAATTAGATCAAAGTTATTGTTCGCCCTCTTAGTCTTAATTGCAAAACCTACAGGCATAGACAGTTATCTGAGCACTCGACCTTATACGGAAACAGTATCACTCGTTACCAATAGATAATAACCTAAAATGGTTTCCAAGAGAGAAAATTGCGGAATATGTGCGAATCGATTGATATTATCAATCGATTCGCATAAATCCACACCACGGGTTATCTCCAAGTCGTCTTTATAGCAGCTAATAAGCATTTTTCCAACTCCTTGTTGTGGAACTAACCTCCATTACTACGAGAATCCACTCATAGAACGAGCTATCTTTCGTTTATCGTCGCCCGGTCCGTCCCATTGTCCCATCTGCGGATTCCGATTAACACCCCCGTTATGAGATAAGAATTCCGAACAATCGAATAAAATACAAATCGATTCCGTAAAATAAGTGGACATTGAATTCCGAAATTCCGTGATTCTGTCATAACGAGCGGATTTTGTTCGGATAAATTGTTTTGAGTCTGATCGCTTTGTGTTTTGAATCTACGTGTTGCTCAAGTGAATGTTTGTAGATTCAGAATGGGACGTGCTATGAATATGATAATGGCATAGAAATAGTAGCATGCAAAGTATTTTCTACACAATTTGCCGAGATGATTTTGGTAAGGTTTATTTTTTCAATAAAGCTTTTTGTTTTAATTTAAGTGACCTTTAAAATACGTCGTAGATATAGTCAAAAGCTAAAGTTAGTGTTGCATAATAGGTATGATTCTATTACAAATTATGTATTTCACCAAAAGTCAGTGATTCTTCAATCATTGACTTTGGCTGATGAGTAAAAGCCTCCAGATGTATGCCCCAAGTGGCGAACAACTGGAGAGACCCATGTTCAGCAGAGGCTGATGATGATGATGACTTGGTTTTATTTCCCAATTAAGTAGTTGCGCTACTTTAATGCAAGTATATTGATGTGATCGCCCCCCGAATCCTGGCTTTGGTTAATTTCTATAGAGAAAAAAAATAGCTCCATACCTACCAACTCAAACTCGTAGATCTGGTCTTTAGCAATCAATATAAGACGATATACTCGTAGTTAACTTACGAATACAGTCGGTTTCTAATACAGCTAATTAGGACGAAAAGCATTCCTGCATTACAAAAACCTCTCCCGGATCGCAAAATCCCTCGTTAATTTATTCTATTTCCTCATTATCTTTTTCCTGCATTATTCAAAATGGCCACTGCTACAGTCACGCATCGGGGCAATTAATTTGAAATCTCCGGAGTCCATAAAAGGAGGTTTAATTAAAAAGAAAAGTAGGTGGATCCCGCTTGCAAATCCGGCTTAGCGTGCAGTCGGGAGCCAACCAGGAACTTTTCCTTCAGAAATTCGTTTTTCATGTTACGCCGAGTTGTTAAGCCGATATTAAAATTTAGGTTTACGATTTTTCTGAGCTTTCCGATTATGTGCTATATTGTTATGTACGGTAAATGTGAACGTAGATAAATACATAATAAGATATCGGTTTATCTCGTTTATCTTGACACGCCTTGTTGGGTAAAATTTAAAAGTGAGGCTTGTTTTTAAGGGTTTCTCGGGAAAAAAGATTTCATATTTTCAAGAAAGGCTTCATTGGGTGGGGACTGGGGACTGATTAGGTGTGCATGGGAAGAAAACTCATTTGCGTTTTGTTCTGTGCGAGAATTTATTTTGCCGTCATTGAAATGAAGTGTATCATTGAAATTTCCTCTTCGCTGTAACCTAGCCTATATCTTATAAGCTGACATGCATGGTTTCGGCAACTAGCAAGTGATTGATTTGGTTACTTATGTGTACCGCAGCGACTTGACAACGTCCCTCTTTCGCATATATTCAGGCGAAGGAAGGCCCCTGTACTGTTATAAAAAAATGTACTCATCATCATCATCATCAGCCTATTGCAGTCCACTGCTGGGCATATGCCTCTGGAGGATATACTCATAATCGCCACCCTGGGCAGGCGGGTTGGCGATCGCAGGGCGTAGCTTCTCGCTCCAGTAACGCTGCTGCCCGTAAAAACAATGTACTGAAACCAATCTAAAAAAAAATCTGAAAACTGACAATAACTTTGATGTGATCCGAAATTTGAACCTGGTTTGCACAGTCGGCAAGTTCCAAGAGAAATAAGGCATTATCCCACAAGTAAGCCACTTAAACAGCTTCCATATTACTCCTCCCGATAACATCATTAAAGTACCCAATATATCATCACTTTTGGCTATCTCAGACCCGTCGAACTTTACACAATACGGCCCAGTAGTTAATAGTACTAAAACTTCTGTCTTAGTACAGGGAATGTGGCCTACGCTCCCTTATTCAGGGCTAATAAATAGCTCACTCCACCTAGCCCTTTGTGGCCCATTGTTTTCTAACTACGGGGCTAAGTATTGTTCGGGATAAACGTATTGTTGGCCATATACTCACCTGACAAGGGATATTTATGTTGGCGATTGTGTGTGAACAGTGCTTTATAGGTAGGTAATGTGCGTGTAGGTAATGCTTAAACTGATGTATGGTAAAGGGATATCGCTTATTTTTGTTGAGTTTACGTAATTGAATGTGGTAAGACATAGGTGAAGCGTCCACTGCTAGCTAAGCTTGTAGTTACTTTTTTTTTTTAATTAGCCTGTACTGTCCCACTGCTGGGCAAAGGCCTCCCCCAATTCCTTCCAATCGTCCCTACCTGCAGCATGCTCCTGCCAACCTGGTAAACAATGATCCAGATCATCACGCCACCTTTTCTTTGGCCTGCCTTACTAGTTACTATATCTAAATAAATAAATATCAGACAACATCACATACATTGCTCCGATCCCAAAGTAAGTAGCTTAAGCACTTGTGTTGTGGGTATCAGAACAACGAAGGTACCACAAACAAATACTTAAATACAAATATAAAAACCCAGACACGGGACAAACACAAGTGTTCATCACACGAATGTTTGTCCCGGGTGGGAATCGAACCCACCCAAAATCCGGAAACATTATGACAATCTCTTTTTTAGAGCCTTCTCCGCTGCACTTGATCCGTAGTTCAGAAGGATTGATAAATAATTACACTGGAGCTACAATCTCGCTTTTTTTTTCTTTTTTTTTTTTTTTTTCTAGAGGGGAATGCATTAGGCACCTTCATGCCGCCTCCGGGGGGAGGCGGCATGGTGTGTGGGACTCACACCTCCCAAAATGGGAGGGCATACCCACCAAACCCCCCTGTGTCGCCAGTGGGCAGCAAGTTGCAGGGACATGGGTAGTGCCGAAGCATACGGCCACATCCCTGCCTGCCCTGGCCAGCCGCAGATGATAAGCGGCCGGCAGTCCTGGTCCGGGGAGGGCAAATACCCCTACCCCGGATCCGGGGAGCAATAGAGTGCCCCCCGGGCGGACCTCGTGCAACAGTGTGGCTGCACCCACCACACCGTTACGCCCCTATGAGTGGATCGCGCCCCCGCACTCACCACTCGGAAGCTACAATCTCGCTAGCGCAACTACATAGTAGTAGAAACACACCGCTTATAACCCAATGCTTTTATTATTCCATTAGGTGGGATGTATTTTATTGTGTAGGCTTTATGTTAAATGTTGTATCTACTTTCTTCAACATCCCTTAAAATCCAGTTAATAAATACCTATTTATATGCTCGCTTCTTATTTTTTAAGAACCACAGCGTTCGAATTTCGAACATTTAAAAGCTGAATTTTCTCAGTGTTCGAAATTCGAACGCTCGAACCAACGACGTATTGGTTGCTTGTACTATCGTTCTAATTTTAATTAGCATGCGCGTTCTTCTTGAAAGAAGCGGTAGATAAGTCATTTAGAAGGCGTATTTGAATGCGAATAAATTATAGGTGTTGACATGCGTGCAGATGTTGAAGTTGCTAAACTTCAACATCAACACACGGATATTATATCAAAAAAAAGCATTATGATGATATAAGTAAGTAGTACCTAAGTAGTTTGTCGTAATTGAATAAATGACCTTCTTAAAGGAAGGCTTATGAAGGGAAGGGGTAAAATTAATAACCTAATCAACTACACTATCATTTAATTTTCTTTTTTGATACTCAAGGACTATCTCGTAGTTGCTTATTATGGCCGTGAATTTTTTATCACAAACACTGAGGAAAAGGAAATTTTAAGGACGAAAAATATTACAAAGCCCTAAAATCCCTTAATACCAACTTCAAAAGTTAAGTAGGCGTCTTAATTACCCATTCGTCTTCGAACCGGTTCCGAATTTCAAACTCCTTAGTAATTACTAGGCAGTTATCTGGTTTAGGTAATAACAGTCTGTTAGACAACCAGGCCTCGTAAATAAACAGAAACAGATGGAGATCTCGGTAAATCGTTAATTTAGTGGCGACTTTCACGCGATATGGGGTGGGCGATTTTGATCTCTAATTTGCAATTTATAAGGTCTAATGGAAGTATTTTTAGTATTTTCGGCGCCCATTCGGCTGGCTTCCGCCCACGGTGAAGTATGAAGACCTATTTTGAGATTGCCGTCGTAGTTATAGATGAGGAATCCCTCAGACTAGCGTAGACTGCAAACTAAGTTGCAAAAAATTATAGGTACGTTAATACACTTCTAGATAGGACCGATTCTCGGCAAAAGTAGTGTAGGACGCCCTCAGGCCAGGTGGAGCGACGATTTGCGTAAGATGGCTGCCAAGTGCTGGATGCGAAAAGGCCAGGATAGGGCAAACTGACAAATTATTGGACATGCCTAAGTCCAGCAGTGAACTGCGAAAGGTTATTTATGATGATGATGATGTTAATGATGATTGTCTGATTCTGATAATGATGGTGATGAATGATTCCGTCCCTCTTTGCCCCACTGCCGAAGAAAGAAGCGTAATATTTTTTTGCATTAGAAATTGTGCAGTAATCGGCGGCGATAGACTATTTTCCTTGCAATAACTTGCTTCTTTTAATTTTATTATCATGACATTTCTGTTGGCATGTATACAAGGTATGTTGCGCTTGGATATTTCTGTCTATGTGTGGCCCGTTGGCCCCCTCTGCCAAGTGCATCTATTTAATTTATTGTTACCAAATACAATAAGTGAACATAACGCATTGAAAGCACTAATCACACATTATATGATAACATCCCCGTCGAAAAATGGTCCTTGAATTTTGTGTTCAAAGTTCACATTTATTTCCTAACAAAAGAAACATTCAACATTTTCTTCCCTAATAGTCATATGATCTTTACAAAATAGCTCTCACAGAATTCTACGACTGTTCACGCCTGTTCTTTCCTCGGAGTGTCCCCGGATGTCTGTATAAATTGTAAAACTTGCCAGACACAGTAAAAGTGTTTTAGGACAAAATACGTTTGCGACAAAGTCCACGGCTCTTCTTACCCATTAAAACTATTCCGGCGTCTGAAAAGAAAGTTCATTTCTCAGTCAAACTTTTTGAGGAGAATACAGGTGAATACAATTACAAATACTCTTACATATCAAAAAATTTACTTAAAACTAGACACTATGAGCGATCTCTTCTATACAGTCTGCGGGTAGAGAATAGCAAGATAGACAGATACATATAATGAATTCTGCATTTTTGTGCTGTTTTATGCGAATTTGCTGGACTATCCCAGCAAGTAAAACTATTTTGACTAACCAGTTAGAATAAAAAAAATATTATTAACTGCACTGTTCAAACAAAGGTATAAAATTATATTTCTAATCCGAATAACGATATGATAGCAAAATGGAATGGAAGACATTACAGATAACACTGGCCATTAACGCAAGGAAATAAGGACCATTACTTGCCGTTTCGACAGAACAAAACACTAAAGTATCACAGTTTATTCCCGGCACGTGGAAAGTAGTTAACAATTTTTTAAAAAGTAAAAACCCGCGGGCGTCGGCGTGTGCTAGGAAAATTAAAATAAAGCCTTAAACTTGGCGAACAAGTTTAGTACGTCTACGAAGAGTGCTTGAGCCCCATAAAAACCCGACAACCCGACGTATTGCCAGACGGTTTTATTCTTGGCCGAACTCGAAAAAAATTGCGGAAAACTTATAAACTTCAGTGTTTCTTTTGTTTCGTAACGCGAAATGCAGCGGTGGCTCTTAAGAGTTGCAAACGCCGTACGTTACAATGTTTCCGAATTGATTTGAATGTTAGTTGTAGCATGTTTGCAGTCTTTTGCTCTGGAGCTAGCTTTAACTGAAGTTGCGGGACGTCACGCTGTACTATTTCAAACTCTATGGGTATGTTTCAAATGACAAGTGTTCAACGCGCGTTTAAAACAAATATGTATGTAGTTTTATTCTGGCTGTACACATGCAACGCGCGTTAACAACATCGTGCGCTATCAAAACGCGCGTTGAACTCTTGTCATCTGAATATACTCTTACAGTGGATTTTAAACTACGTATAAACTACGGGTTTTCATATGTATTGATAATGTGTACACGGTAGTATACAAAAAAATATAGAGACAATTTGTATATAGTGTTGCAAAAAAATTGAACTTTTGTAACGAATTACAAATGTTGTGCAAAACAACAAAAGATTCAATTTTTAATCAATAGGAAAATGAGAAACATTAGAACATTCTTCCATGTTCATCAAAATGTATTAATAAAGACGACGATAGAGACGCTGATTTCAAATCAAAAGCAAAGCTGAAATTTATCGTTGCGGTTTACCACTAAAACATAAACGTGCCTAAGATATTATATTAAGCCCATTAAATTGTGAATAATTGCATATTAAAGGACATTTGATATCTGAGTTGGTGACGAAATAAGACTGTATCTACTTGTAATGCATTGAATGATTGAAAAGGTATTACTGGCAATAAATATCTGATTTCAAAGGCTATGTACAGCATTTGCAAATCATCAGCGGCGTTGAGATTACTGAAATTAAGGCACATTCATTTAAAGTGGATGTAAAACGTGCCTGTTTAAGTATAAGAGTAAAAAATCCAATTCGTTTAAAGGATATGATGATATGACTTTATTGAAGATAGCTGTTATATTTTTATTGCTATTACGAGTATAATCGATTTCATCAGCAGGTAACATCTTTCACCTGGTTTGCTGTTAAATAAAGTTTATATTATACTTAATATAAAACAGAGATATATGAAACACTTAATACAAATGGAATGTGATATCTGTTATTAATAAGGGTTATCCGATTCAAAACGTCTTGCAGCGAAAATTTTAATGGTGGGAAAAGTGATGCAACAGAAAATAACAGAAAAATTGGAATCTATTTAAATTGAAGCTCGGCATTTAGTATCTCATAATTAGCTATGTAATCTTCTCTCCCCAGAGAACTTACCTTACGGCCTTAGGTCTTAATGGACCCTAAAGGCCTCTGGGGCATATTGGGAGATCTCAATAAGAAGTACTTAGATAAGTATCGCCTTATAAGTGATCAAAACAGATCTGTCTTTGAAAAAGTAATATGACGTATCCATCCATCTATTGGGTTTAGAAGCTTTTTTAAAAAACTTAAACTCGATCATTCAATAGATTCCCAATGCTTACTCCTTTTTATACATTGTATCAAACATTTTCGCCATATCCTGGCTTCTCTCTTGATATAAATGTGAACATCTTTAAACCTTCCAAAAGATCACATCAAAAATTAAATAATGAAACTTTTTACCTTCGACGTTGACGCGTAAACTTGACTACATCGTCTGTTTTGACGCTTTACAAAGTTGACGCATAGCAGACATATCAAGCAGATCGTAAAGTGTTAACTAGCCATTTCTCTAGATTTAGCTAATCCGCGGTTTTTACATTGTTGTGCGAAATAACGCTCTGGCCTGTGTGATGCCGTTTGAAGCTGCCGTAATGTCGGTGCAATATTTTGTTGTTACATTGTGGTGGAGATAGTGGCCAGAGGTTAAATCCAATGAGGTAATATGTTATTCATATGTTTTTGATTAAAATCCTATCCTACTAATAGGTATTATAAATGTTTTGTTAGGATAGATTGTTAGTTTGTCACTCTTTCACGCAAACACTACTGAAAGGATGTCAATGAAACTTTACAGTAATATAGCTTATACACCAGATTAACATAATAGGCTGTAAAATAAACGCATATTATCATATGTCCGATACATATTTACGAAGACTACGCCGCGGGCTCCAGTAACATTAAATATTTTTATGACAACTGAGAATCTTTAGTTAGATAGATAGATATTCTTATTGTACACCGAACAGTTGACTTAAAACTAGCCACAGAGATAAATTAAAAGTACAATTAGTCAGTCTTATCGCTTTAACCTTATCTCTGCCAGGCTTTGGGTAGAGGATGATTTAAAGAAGATTATTTGTCCTTTTTTTCCTAGTGAGCAAATATCAAAGTTCGACCAATAATTTGTTTTCGTTAGACATGCCGCAACCTCAAACACAGGTGTATTCTCATAATCCGATGGCAATACAGTCCGACGCGACCGGAAAGGAATCAGCGCAGTACCAACGGATTAACGCGAGTTCCGATGCATGAGGCGTTTCACTGACTTCCGTACTTCCGGCCCTGCTAAGCCCAAAAATAAGAAGTTTTAAATAGGGTCTTTGACTCGAGAATAGTCAAGAAGATGGGCGTCAATAAATTTAATAAAAGAAATCTTTTATCACTACATAGTATACAACAAAGTCGCTTTGTTTTCTGTCTGTCTGTCTCTATACTCCCTATGTATTATGACTGGCTCGGTGGCTCAATTGATAGTGACCTCTGCCTTCTGAGCCAAGGGTCGTGGGTTCGATCCCCACACATTACAAACATTTGTGTGCATGAACATGTCTGTTTGTATTGGTCTGGGTGTTTTCTATGTATAATATGTATTTATTTACAAAAAAAATGTATCTAAGTTTATCAGTTGTCTAGTACCCATAGTTAGAGGATTCGATCCCGGGATCCCGAAAACCGGGATCCCGGGATCCCGGTCATATTTCAGTCCCGAAATTTTCGGGATTAAATTTAAAGAGTCCCGGGATTTTCGGGATTGATATATTTTTAATATAAGTTAATAAAAATGTGCGTAAAACGAAACGCACTTACTTTCATCTAACATTTTGACGGCCATCTCATTTACCCGGCTGATTTCATTTGATTGCGCTAACGCCTGGCACCGGATTATGTTTAAAAGTGAGTGAAAATTCCTCATCACGTCGTGATAAGTATTGATATTTATTTTGTTCATCAAAGAATTTATAAAAAAAAACAAAATGCACTACAGATCTTGGAGTTTATCGAGTAATCATCCACCATCGGCTTTTCTTTCGTTGAGTACATGTCTGATGCAAGTAATAAGCATAATTATGTACCTATTTCGTACGCGTAACGGCCCATTGAAAAAACGGCCATCAGTAAAATTTTTGTCGGTATGTTCGTTATAGAACCAAAAACTACTTGACGGATTTTAACGACATGGTACAATAACTATTCTTCATACTCCTGGGCAGGTTATAATACTTAGTATACTTTTTATCACGACACAATCGATAGGAGCAGTGAATGGAAATGTTGGGATAGCGGGGGAAGTTTTAAACTGTACGTTTGAACGCGCATCTCGCGAAAACTTCTGCATGGAATTGAATGCGGTTTTCACCATGTATTGCTAGAGGTCTAAATTAAGATTTAAGCATTTTTTTTAAAACGATATGCGTGGGACGCGTGGGACGCCGCATACACAGCTACTAATAAATAAACCACGTCTAATATTAGACGTAAAGTTGAATCCAATTTGTGACCGCGGCATAAATATTTTTTTCATTTGGTTAAAGAAGTTAACGATGAATCCAAAGAATTTTGTATGGTGTATAATTTTAATTCTGTTTAGTTTTTTGAAGATTTTTGTTTTACTGTCTTTTTGTTACCACTTTTTACTACTAATACAATCCCGGGACTATCCCGGGATCCCGGGACTAACTGTAGAAAATCCCGAAATCCCGGGATCCGAAAAATCGACCGGGATCGAATCCTCTACCCATAGTACAAGCTCGGCTTAGTTTGGGGCTAGATGGCGCTGTGTGGCCCAGCGTGGCATGTCTTGGGTTATTTATTTATTATATCTTTAAAAGTACGCAACGGATTTTGATGCGGTTTTTAATAGATAGAAGGATACAAGAGGACGTTTTTTGTGTATAATATACCTACGCATAAAGTATTGCACTCGTGCGAAGCCGGGGCGGGTCGCCAGTTAATTATAAATGCGTATTCATTGTGTGATGTCCAACATAGAATTCATCTATGTTCGTGTTTGTGCATACAAAATCAGTTGTAGGTACCTACTTAAACTTCTACTCTAGATGGCACGGTAGTATCTAAATTTTATCCTTAAACTCCGTATCAGAATATACAATTATTTATGTAAATCGAAGCAGCTACCCCTATTCTAACAAATTTATATCCTCTCCTCGTCTAGATATTTCACACACATCAATTCCTTAGGACCGTTCATAACTTGCGGCGAGCGTGCAGTTTCAAGATAGCTATTAGCAGGTTGCAAATTATGCGCGGGCGCATGGCGCAGCGTGGGCGATGGCGCCGGAGTGCGAGCGCCACAGTGCGCCATACTGCGCCATACCGCGCTATTGTGGCGCTTAATTAGGAAAGTAATTGTAACGCCGCCTTGAGATCTTTACAGCGGCGAGTTGATGATTTATCGTCAATTATGATGAGATTGGTTTATGTTTGTGCTGATGTAAAAGTGCAAGTTAATAAAGCTGCTTTTAATAACAGTCTGAAATATGGGTTTGAAAAAATTCAGATTCATTATATTGGCTATTATGCATGATCTATTTATTGATGTACATAATAGCGTTTAATTCTCTAGTTGTAGAAATGTTAATTACGTTATTAAGTAGGGATTTTGTAATATTCTTTCTTTAAGCGTTAAGATATAGTGGCTTCCCGTCGTTTCATGGAAAGTTAAAGAGACGACCAAGTCACTGCGTAAGTGCGTACACATCAGACAAGTAACGAACTCAGTCACTTATCCGTTGCCACCACCATAGCCTGTAAGGTTAATATTTATTATTTTAATACATACTCGTAGGCATATCTGTTTTTTTTTTTAATTTTTCTATTACAAATGGAACGTCTACTACTATACGTGACATAAACTACCTATCAGGGTAAACAATAGATTTTATATACATGTTTACATTGTGATTAGATACATAAAGTATTACACGATCCAATACGCCTTAAGCCAAATACCAGTTAACAACTCTCCATTTCAAAATCAAGCTAAAAATAGACTCGAACCGTCCGTAGATAATTAAACTGCTCCGTCAATTATCCGCTAGTCAGTTAAAAACGGCTCGGTTTCTCTCCATATTGTTCATAGTCAGACGCAAAAGTGATGCCTTTATGCCACAGTCACCAATCAGCCGGTCTGACAGGGCCGATTTCGCCGTAATTGTGAGACATGACGCCAGTAGCCTCTAAACAAAACGATCGATTGCCACAGAACGTATTCTAATAGGCTGTTTTACATGAGGAGCGGTACAGTTGTACTACTGCCTAGACGGGGAGCTACAGGGCCATTTGACAGGTTTTACAAGGCACAGTAGTTTGACCTCTGTTATTTATATTCGTTTCGACTCGTAAAGACTGGGAGGCACGTTTTGGTTCGCTTTCTCGTTAGATTATTTTATGCCACTATTTGCTCTTCCTAGTTTATAGGATAAGCTGGGTCTGTTTTATTCACGGTGGTATTACACAGGTCGATTTTTGTAGTAAAGCAAGTGGGGTTGTAAGTATTGTGGTATTGTGACGTTCTTTGAACATCACTAGCAAATTTTTTTTACACAATTAAATATTGTCAACAAAAAAATTCTAGTGATATGTACTTGAATTTGTTTTAAATCAATTTCACACATTGAATTTGACTTTCCCAATCCATTTTAAAGACCTATTGGGGTCTTATTATAAGACAAATTTGAATTATAAAAACGTAATAATTGGGTTTCGTTTTAATCATTCTATCCAATAAAATAACACTTAAACAATTTATTATACATAATACCTATCAGATGACATAGTTCATGTAGCATTGTATTATTGAAAAACAAAATAAAACCCACTCCAACCATTCAACAAGCCTTTTAGTTATTCCCAGGAGTAAAATAAATCACCTTCTAAACCTCCAGAAAGTAAGCCAAATTGTCGGTATCTCCTAGACTACCCGCTCGACGCTTGATTGATGAGCGGACAACTGCCGTGTTTTGCATTCAGCTATTTACGGGCATTTCCTCCGCTTAACCCGTCTGCCACCGGTGATTAATAGCGACCACCGGTGGCAGCCACCGACTCTGGATGTACGCTCCGCTGAAAGTGAGGAAGCGATATGTGTAGACGTGTCTTTTTAGTGTTTATTTCTCACGAGGGACTTGTTATCCTTAAATTGTTGACAAAGTTGCAATGTCTGTCGCCCTTTCAAAACTAAAATTGATCTCCAGTATTCTAGCTATTTGTAACTCATTTATCTGGATGTTTCTGTTTATTTTTGCGAGAGCAGAACATCCAGTCCATACCACATACATATCAGGTTTGAACATAGCGTCAAGCTTAGTAGAGAAAGACATTTCCTGGTGTCTCTGTTTTAGCCAAGAGATGTCTTTCTGTTGAGTCACTTTACGCAGTCATCAATGACAATAAGGTCCGATGTGAGTCTATTTTATGTAATGTTTATTTTTCTCACGGGGGAATTGTACATACATGCGCAAGTAATTCTGTCTGTCTGACGGTCACGATTTAATAAATAAATTTAAAAAGAAGAATAGTGCATATCATTTGCATAAAGTGACGAAGATTTATAATATAAATGTAATGTCATAAATTAGAACTTAGACTTTCTAAGTACGCTTAGGTACTCTACCCACATTATTATTTTATTGAAATTCGTAATAAAAACAACTTTGTATAAGTATAATAGTTTTTTTAGCTCCTTATATTAGGAGAATATCTATACAAAAGATCTACTTATACAAAAATCTAAGGATTATTATTTGTCTTAAGACGAGAGTCTTACTTCAAGTAAGGGATTAAGATTCAAATAAATAAATTTCATTGTAATAAAGTTTAATTAGGTATTATGCAATAAATAGCCAGCACATTATTATGTTTCACAAAGAAATATAATACTAAAATATATTGAAATGGATACAAGCCGTCGTGTTGTAATAACTTACAAGAGACCACACCTTGCCTATTGATACTAGAATATGTTACTGACCTGGCCATAACATACGTTGAATTTACATTTTTCTATTAATTAATACCAACTAAACCACGTTTTCTCCAAACCATTGACCTAACCAATATAACGAGGTTCGTGAGATTAGAAGAAGCTCATTTACGCAAATCATGTGTTGAATTAGGGTCAATTTATACCGCAGGCAGGGATGCGGCCGTATGATTCGGCGCTACCCGTGCTACTTGCAACCCACTGGCGACACAGGGGGGTTTAGTTAGTATGCCCTTCCATTTTGGGAGGTGTGAGTCTCACACACCATGCCGACTCCTATCGGAGGCGGCATGAATGTGCCTAATGCATTCCCCTCTATAAAAAATGGTCAATTTATGCTAGCGAAGCGTTTATTTAAAATTAAACATAACAAGTTCATTCTTTACTCCCCAGCGTAACTACATTTTTAAAAAGACGCGCGCATTATTTACAACTCTACTATTTAAATCTCAGAAGTAATGTGTTACGCTATATTACTTAAGGTTGAATTTGTCATATTCAATTTTGGATAGACGCATCTCACTATCCTCCCCTTTCCATTCCCGAACAACACGGACAGCTTTGCCATCCGCATACCTTCAGACGATAATGACGCGCACCAAGAGGTTCAGTTTCTCCTGTCTGCCCCGTGCTATTAATCCTTAAATGCCCTTCCAGCTCATAGGTTTCCTTCGTCTTACACCCTTATACGGGGTGTGAGTGTGTTTATTTTAATAAGCCTGTCAACCTAAATTTTGGACATCACGACCGCATGCAGGTGGAGAGAGGTGATCCTGAATGCTCTTATTAAAAAAAAAACCGCTTCTATACGCTTTGACTCTGCGCTAGTATAAATAGACCCTTAGTATAGTAGAATTTCTCGGTAGTTTACGTCGAAAACGCCAAGTAACGTTAGAACTAATGGCACGAACCTTTCTTGGGGTCTCTACACCGTTTGTATAATGCTGAAGGTTAAGGTTAATTTAAGGAAGTCACGTGTTTATACTTAAATGTGAGGATGAGGACATTTATAAGAGTGGTCGTGTAATGGGTTGGCCTATTAGAATGCCGTTAAAGGTGGAAGGTGCTAGATTTAACTTCAGGTGCTGTAGCAAGGAAATGTATCAAGTATAGTACAGGCTTGTGCGAAAAGTGTGCATTTATCTTGCAATTTAACAGCCTTATTAAAAAGAGCTTTAAGCCTAAAAGCGCGGATGATCCGGAGGAGCCAGGTTCGATCCCCGCTCAATTTAGGAAATTAACTTTTCTTAATTGCTACAGATCTAGGTGTTTTGGGAGACGCCCCCATTTATCATCAAGTACTAAAAGTACGAAGCAAAACCTTCGATTGAAACCAGATTCTTGGTGTGATTTTTCTGACATAAAATTTGGTGAATGACTTTAAAACATCAATTCAATTAGCGCGGACGCCAATAAGGCTTAATTTTTCACATTCAACACACGTTCTTAGTTTTTTCTAGCGCTTGTTTCAAAGAGAACGAACACTCTTTATTTAAATGAATTTAAATGATGTATGCGCCATTGTATCCAGCGTACGATTCAATTTAAAAAATTACACAGTGATTCTTATTATCAAGACGTGATCACAGTTCTATCAAGACGTGATCACAATTCTATCTAGATATTATTTTTGTGGCGCAGATACAGGGCGGTAAATACAAAAGCTTAAAGGTTCATTAATTCTCATGAAATGTTTAAAAGGGAAGCTAATAATTATTTTTAGTCGCATATAGTCTGTTCTTATATGAATGTGTTTGAGTCACAAGACATATTTGACATGTATATGTATAAGCGTGACAGGAAAATGAATAAGAATATTCGTTATCATCAGCCTTTTACAGTCCTCAACTGGATATAGGCCTCTTCAATTGCACTTTGCCCGATCCTGGGTTTCTCGTATCCAGCACTTGCGCAAATTATCACTCCACCTGGCCGGAGGGCGCAAATTCTATATACCGACTTAAATAGGTACGTTAAAACCTTTCTCTTATATTTTGACATACATAATTTATTGTATATGGTGTTGTAGACTTGTTTTAATTACAAGCTAAGTCGACATTTCAATGCGTTGCCGGTAGAATTTCACAAGCATTTAAGCAAGTATTTATGGCAAGCTTAAACGACATTCAAGTATTTTAATCTATTTTAGTACAAAACGGTATTTACTTGTAACATAGTTGTAATTTTATACATATTACAACAGTACTTTATTATCTACTTCGACGAATATATCTGGTTGAATGCAGATATCACATTATTTTTGCTTTAAATTAAGAAGGAAACAAAGAGTAAACAAAAGAATCGGGACAACGATATTCATTTGTTTTCTGGAAAATCAATCTTCGTCGCGCCTTCTCACTTTTTAACGTCGAAACAGAAATTCGTGTTGACAAAACAGATTCTGCGAATGCCCCATTTATCTTTCCCAGTATTAAAGTCTGAGATCTGGCGTCAGTGACGGGCTGCGGGCGTTGGGAACAGAGAAATAACTGTCCCCATCACTACGGTCGATTAATATGTGACGGCAGGCCACCTTCAGATGTTCCTGGAAGCCTAGTACTGAATAAGATTTATAACCATTTTGTTTTGTTTCTAAGCGGCTTAAAGTCTTATTTTATGTCCTTCAGATTGATAAATAATTTAAATTAGTTATGAACACAAATTAAGTTCGAAATAATACAAATTTTAAGCATTTCTGAGTGTCTATTCTCTGTTTAAAAAATATGAATCTGTGTTCATAAATCTATATTATAGATTGAGCAAGAGCCATTATTTTCCTATTATAATAATTCTAAACGAAGATCAAATATTATTAATTACTTTTTAAAATAAGCAATTTGTAATTGGGGCTTACTTGTCTTGTCATTTACAATCATCATCAATATTTGTCAATTCCGGTGAGTTATTTATACATTACAAATTTCCTAGCTAATGGAAAATGGACTATGGCATCTGCAGTTTAAGTGGTTTAAGGTCTTATAATAATTTTAACAAGGTTTATAATATCCTCTTACTTAGGTGTTAATATTATTTATTATTCTTAGCAAATTCATTTAAACA
Organism: Conogethes punctiferalis; assembly: GCA_031163375.1. NCBI lineage: Eukaryota > Metazoa > Arthropoda > Insecta > Lepidoptera > Crambidae > Conogethes > Conogethes punctiferalis. The sequence goes on from CM062082.1 coordinate 9,471,874, forward strand.
TTACCTACATTCCTTCTTCAACAACTTAAACTACTTCGGTATTTTGTATTTGTAAGTGAAGCTATTAAAATATTTTGTCGTCCAACTACTGACAGAGACTTTATGTAACCGCACCATAAGCAATTTTAATATAAATGTACTTTATTATTTCTGTACGGTCACAGTTGACTTCAAATTGATTTAAAGCTCACCTACCCTGTTTACTGATTCAGCACTGGTTCATTTTATGGACTTACGTTAGTGATAGACATTTAAATTTCATTGTAATATGGTCTTTAGTGCCAGAGGACAAAGACCGAAAGTTTAATTTGGGAATTATGGACAGGTCAGCCAATAGTGGGATGGTTTGGAGTTCCATCCCTATTGGCAGTGCGGGCACGTACCGCGTAGGCGACGTCGGCATGGCTACTGCTTTTCCGTAGATTACGAATGCACTGAATTTAGTTCATGCTACGATGTCGAAATAAAATACAAACATTTCGTGGGTTGATTTCAGTGTCGAACTAGCGAGCATTACAAATAGGAATCGTGGGTTTGGTCCGGAATAAGTAAAATTATTTGGAAATATCGAATAGTTTGTAAGATCTTTGACCGTACAATGAATTTCTTGGTCGCGTGTCTCAAATTGTCACGCGATTCGATGTCTTAAATATTTGATTTCCTAACTAAAATTGTTTTTATTCAATTAGTGCTTTTACGATCACACGTAGGTATTCACTCCAAACAAAACACCATTATGTAGTGTTTTCATTACTTGTTACCATCTCACACCACCATATGACTCTCAGATTGGCTGGATGGCTCATTTGGTAGTGACCTCTGCCCTCTGAGCCAAGGGACGTGGGTTCGATTCCCGCACAGTACAAACATTTATGTTCATGAACATGTCTGTTTGTATTGGTCTGGGTGTTTTCTATGTATAATATGTATTTACATATTTACAAAAAAAATGTATCTAAGTAAGATTATCAGTTGTATAGTACCCATAGTACATGCTTCGGCTTAGTTTGGGGCTAGGTGGCGCTATGTGGCCCAGCGTGGCATGTCTTGGGTTATTTATTTATTTTATTTATTTATATAATATCTATCTACGTAGCTAAATATCATAAGCCTATGACGGGCATAAGCGTCACCGGAGCAAGAAGAGCTACGTTCTGCAATTACCAATACGCCTGGCCAGCGCGCAACATGGCGATTATGGGTACCTACAGCCTCCAGATGTTTGCCCAAAGTAATAAACGATTGGAGAGGCCTAATGTCCAGCCGTGGAGTCCACAGTCCAGTGAGTGGACTACGATAGGCTGATAATGATCTCACAATAAACTCACCGTAAATTCTCTCTTTAAGTTTATGAAGTGTCTTTATTTTCTTTTTGTCCCAAAGAAACTGATTATGCTGCTAATTTCGCAACAGAGGTTACTGTATTTTCTGAGACTAGTAACCCTTTCTAGCAACCCTGACTACAAACTGGACCGAAACTTTATAGAGCACTATATAGAGATCTTGACTCTGCTGAGTCAACTCTGCAACTCTGTCGTATGATGGAAATACAAACCCAAACGAGATTACATAATAAAATAAAGTTTAACGTTCCCGTTTAACATGTAACAATGTCAATATCCTCTCTTTTCTGATAATTTAGTTAAATTTATCGACTGCGACGAATCAAACAATTTACATATCAATATGACGTAAATTTTAAATACCCACATTGACGGCAAAATGCATATCGGTGGAACCAGTCTGACAATTAACAGATACCTTTAATTAAAGAGAACTTTTAGATGGGAGTTCCATTAGCCTGTCTTTATTTTATAATAATTTCGATACGGTATGACGTAATTATCTTTTAATCTCCGCCGCACCAGACGATTTCCCTTCAAAATGTAAATTCTACAGGGCGATAATTTTCTCCCGTTTTGTAGACTGGTTAGAATCTTTCTACCGTTGTATGTCTAAACATTTTGGGTATACATATTTCGTAATATAGCTGTGTACGAGTACGATCTCTGTTGTAGAAGACAGATTTATTTAGATTGCTATCTAAATTAATCTGGAATTTGAATTTATACACAAATTAATATTTTATTGCACAAGGATGCTCTTATCGTAATTAATGGTAATTTTATTTGTATTGAATTTAAAACAAGATGCCTATAAAATATTAATATCAGTAGTCACTGTTTTAATTAGATACTTGTGTAAAGTGCTTCTGCTACATAAATAATTCTAAGTAATTTATTTGCTAATGTAATGTTTGTTGGCAAACTTGGTAATCATTTTAAATATGCATAATGAAAATGTTTTATTTTCGAAACCTTTAGTAAAATTTAATAACAGTGACATAAAAAACGGTAAAAAAACATATTCCCTTCTATTTAGAAGTAAATAAAATGGTCTTTCGTAAAGCACATAATGTACCTCGTAGTTATAATACTGTGCAAATGTATATGTCACCGGAAAATAGCAAGAATCGTAAGTTGATCAATTTCCTAGGTAGTTGATTAACGTTCGGAAAATAACAAACGGTAGTTGAAATGTATTATTTAACGCAATGGATTTCAGTTAGTTGATCAATTTACGGTAGCCTGACAGTCATTTAATAATTTACGATTTTGACACAAGTAAAATCGTCCTCAAATGGGCCAATCGTTGCTCAATGTACTATTTAACGGTGCACTATTACCCGTAACTTAATACACTGTTCCCTGATTGGTTGCCGGGATAACGCCACGTGAGCCATTGAACCAATCAACGTTCACCTCACCTTCGTCGGATGATTTTACGGCAAGACCCCGTAAAATGATCAATTTACTAAAATACATACGTTAAATAATACATTTCAACTGCCGTTTATTATTTTCCGGAAGTTAATCAACTACCTAGGAAATTGATCAACTTACGATTTTTGCTATTTTCCGGTGACATATATAATAATTACCAATATTGAAGTTGGAAGGTACCTACATCATTATCATCAGCCCTTCGAAGTCCACTGCTGGACGTTGATCAAGCGAAATGGTGAACAATTGGAGGGCTAGGTACATACCTAGCCCTCTAATTGTTCACCATAGAGTTAGGTAATTACCTACCTCTCTACATATCACACCATGCTGTATTGCTGTACATAAAAATATTTACTTCAGGTCTCGCCCTTTACTTTTTAAAATCTCAAAGCCCTTTAACAGTAAGCTTTTATAGGTTCGAAACTTAAAGAAAGGGTACCCTACCTATTAGTGGGCCGATGTACGAGGTATTGTGCGAACTGTGAATGACCTCTCCAGGGCAATAATGGGCGAAGGGATGCGCAGGAGCGCGTGCGGTGGGGCGCGCGACCGGTTTCAAATTAGAACGTTTTGGCGTTCCATTTTGAAATTACAAAACTCGTTTAAAGAGCAGCTTCTGTACTTTTTTCTTTGTTAATGACCATTCCTTTTGTTTAAGCATTTGATATGGATAGTTATATTACAGTCAAACGTATCTAAAAAAAGATTATTTCGTCTAAATAGATAAAAATAAATATCTATCATAATTTTTACCTTACCAATATTAAAAAGTAATTACCCGCCCGGTTAATAAAATAAGTAAGCGTTCTCTTTTTAAACAGTTGACTTTTACGAAATTTATTGTTCCTTTAAATTACATTCTATTCTTATTCCGAATTCAAATTTGAAAGAAATGAATAACGAATTCCAAGATTCACTAACTTTTTTTTGTTGGTTGGATGACTCGCATGGCTATGTGTTTTCTGCAGATATACTAATATTATAAATGCGAAAGTAGTAGTTTGGGTAGATCTCTGTTACGCTACCATACGAAAAGTACCGTACGGATTTGAATGAAATTTCATAATAATCGAAGATGAGATTAACATAGGCTAAAATGTATAAGGATAATGATCATTTTAAACCTATTATCGATATTTGAATATCGGAAAAAACTAGTAATAGAAATCAAAGCACAGTGTGTACGGAACTCTACCTGCGCAGACGCACGATCATTACGTATCCCGTGTTTTTTATCCCCGCTTTTGTGTGCTCGCCGGGTGCGCTCGCGCTAACTCGACAAATGCGTCAAATGAAATAAGCCGTATTTTGTTTCCTTTCCTTTCTTGCCGGCCTTTTAGATTTTAGGGGGTTGGGCAAAAACTTATTATTGATTTCGGGTTGGGTGCTCACGTGTTTGCCGCTACGCTTTTGCTCTGTTTTGTGTTACCTACTCGTATTTGAAATTGGTACGTACAATTATTTTTTTAAATCGTTGTCGATTTGAAGTGGATGACTGAATGCCGTCTGCGTGCTTTGAAATAGTTTTATTTTTTTTTATTGGAGAATATGTGCCTACATAAAAATTTTGGTGGTAGGCACCGTTAGCCAAAATTTTTGTGCTGCGTTCGGTTTTTAAGAAGGTAAGGTCTGTTTTCGGATACAAAAACTAAAAATTTTAATTTTCACTATTTTAGTTTAAATTAATTTATCGTTTAAAACGAATTCTTGAAAGCAATAAAATTCAATAACTAAATTTCTTTAATTTATTTTCATTAATTTTTTTTTATCGATTTTTGCTCTATCACGGTAATGTTTTTCTTTTTAAATAAAGGCAAGTATAACTAATGACATAAAACGTATTCACTTCATATATGAAAAGGTTTGTCTTGCTACGAAACTATAAATCACAAAAATATGTTTAATACATTAAGTGCTTTTAACATTTTCAGAGCTCAAAACGAACAAACCGATATCCCCCATGTGACGGTACAAACACGACATGATTTAATAATAACAGCGCGTTAAAAAAGCTCTCACAAACCGACTCCATATCTCACAATTGGTACATCTGTTTACAACGCCGAAGACCGAGGCGCCTATCCCCCCATAGTGAGTATCTACAGAACAGGGAGGGTATACGATAGTACGTTGTAAGACTCGGGACCGGCCGGTCGCGTGAGAGCGACGCCCGCCACGCGACTATGTCGCGTATGTTTACCGAACTTTTTCGAGAACGCATCTTGTAATTCTCGACCGATTTTGACGGAGTATGAATGAAACAAATGACTCTCTGTGAGGTTACGACGAAGAGCTCGCTATACGAACACATTTCGGAAACTGTGTTTCGATGAAACGGCGAAAGTTTTGTTAGATTCAGTGACGGCGATCTGTAAATTATCTTGTAGTATTTGGATGTGTATTAACAATTAGGCTACTTAGTGATGAAGAAAAACAATTGAATAACGTTAATTCTGTATTCATTCGTCACATCGATTTGAAATATCGAATGTTTGCGTTCGAATTTTCGAATATAGAACTAACATAAACAAATGACACAAAGTGAGTGAAGTTAAAATTGAAAACGGCCAGTGATTTCGTGAACAATTAGGTTGTAAACATGTGAATTATCGGAACGGTGAAAATTGTGTTCAATTCGGTGGCAGCATGGTGGATGTCGGTGTTAATAAGTGTGATAACACCGTCAATGGGAAGAACCAATTCGTGTGTCTTGTACTCGTGCATCTACTCCTTATTGGACTGAATGGGACTAATGGTAATATTACAAGATTTTATACTTTCGCTATCCATAAAAATTAACACTTTTATTAACACAGTCGAAACATCAAGCTGTAAGTACACAATAAATGTCGTACGCGAGTCCAGTTAATTAAAGTGTTAATTGCAATGGTAATAATTTAATTACACCAAGTATTTTTTAATCTATCAATTTATTTTATTAACATTTCGTTCTTCACATATGTATGTATTTTCTGGTTTGCAGCTTTTATTATTAATACCTATGCCAATATATATGTTTATACTAAGCAGTTCTATAACTGAAGGCGTTTCTATTATTTTAGGGTTTTAGTAAAAACTTATTATCCCTAATTATGAAAGTATTTATTAATGTTAACCATTGAAATATGTATTTTACGCGTAAAGTCAGTTTAACACTTAATCTGATGGGCATTATTTACGAAAACTATCCATTAAAATTTGTAATAACAACTCAATGCTTTAATAGTGAAAGGATACCTATAAAGTAAAGATAATACTTAAAATCCTTCTAATAAGCAAATATTATTAGAAATTAAGCTGAGTAACTAATTATTATCATATATTACGTTCATAAATAGACAAATGCGATTTAATTTATTAAAAATACAGTTTTATTGAGATAAATACCATATTATCAACCTTGAGCTTTTTTAATAACTTGTCTTAAATTTCGAAAGACTTACTCGTAAATTATTATTTCAACGAATCCTAGAGAGCCACGACTCGAAATTAGAAGCACTTTTTTACTTATCCGCTAGACAGATAGTGTTTTTTATTAGTCCAATAGCGTATCGTGTAATTAAAGTACATTGCAGCCAATTAACAAAATGTGCTTCCATACAGTTTGGGTGAAACAATGAATGCCTTTTCTCCAAAGTCGGTTAATTGAAGTTAATGGTTTACGGAACAGTAGCGGTAATAAATTCTGTCTAGAAACAGAACTACTTTTATGTATGTATGTACCTTTGTATGGTCAGAAATTTGAATGTTGGTTTTTATACAATCGTAAATTAAATTTTTATTGCCACTGTAGATCGGTGTTGGAATACCAAACATCATTGCATGGTAGACGTTTGTAATAAAACACTTTAAAGCTTTGCTTAAAAGGAAGTACTGAGCTTATTGTTGTAGATAGATAGATACCTACTCTTTATTACATTCCAAAAATGCACTTAGAACTAGGCAAAGTACACAATTGTTGTACAATTTAGACATAGATATCGCTATGAGCGATCTCTTTCAGACAACCTTTGGGTAGATAATAGAAAGACGGAACCGTTATTGGGTGGGGCCGTAGGCGTTATTGGGTGGTAGACCATGGAAAATTCAAAGATCCCGGGTTCGAATCTCGGTTGCCACTTTTTAGGAAATATTCTTTTCTAGATTGTCTTTTTGAGCATTTTGGGAGACGCTCCCAGTCATCATAATCTAATACTCACACATATATAAATGCTCTAGTTTAAGACTAATTGCGCTCGCTCCATTGTAGACGAGAAATGTATTAAGGAAATGACAGACTGTTTTATTTTATTTATTTAACATTTATAGCACTTATTACAAAAGGTGAACTAAATGTCGCAGTAGGCATTCTCTATCAGCGAACCTAATATCGATTAGTATCAGTCAAATTGCAGCAAAACGCGAACGTGTTTAAATAAAAAAGTACCTAAATATGTTAAAATAAGAGTACTTAGGTATGTACAAATTTTTCACGAGGATTAATATCTACATGAGAACATTCGCGGATTATAAAGCGAAAAACATAACTATTCTACTATGGGAATGGTTAGACCGCGATTTATCAGTATCTTGAGAAACAGGTTGATACCACATAGAATAAAACATCAAGCATTCAATTAAAGTTTCTACTAAAAACATAACGTCACTAATGTAACAATAAATCATTCGCCGAGTCCATAAGCGCCAAACAAAAAGTCCCGTTAACGGCAATAATGCACTTTTTTGTATAAATCAAGCGAACGAAATCAATTTATACAGCCGCCTGCGCCCACGCCTTGTGGCAAAAAGACAAACATGTCAGATAGCTACATTGTGCCCGCTATCAGTGACAGAGACATGTATTAATAAAGGACAACTACTGTGCTTGGGAACGAAATAAAAAGTGATAAGGGTGAACTGGGTGGAGAGACTTATGGTTCTGTAGGTGGAAAAAGTTTATTGCAATTTTTTTTTTATAAAAAAAACCTTCGCGTGCGATTTTTATTTTACGTGCAGTGAAACATACATAATTATAAAGAATACAAATACGCAGAAAATTATTTAACGGGAGATTAATAAACGGGAACTAAAATCACACGTGAAGAATTTTAAAAAAATCGCAATTTATTCATTTTTCGTGCAGTGACGGACGGTAGAGAATACAAATCAATGCCCCATATTTTCTCATGAGTGTCGTAAGAGTCTATTAAATGTATTGTTAATGTCTGTTTGTATTGGTCTTGGTGTTTTCTATTAGTACATATTTATTTACAAAAAAAAAGTATCTACATAAGTTTATCAGTTGTCTAGTACCCAAAGTAAGCTTCGGCTTAGTTTGGGGCTAGACGGCGCTGTGTGGCCCAGCGTCGCATGTCTTGGGTTATTTATTACATAAAATGCTGTAATAAATACAATGTCAGTAACGAGTATCATTAAAATTGTTGTTACACTAATATGTATAATATACTCTAAGAAAATACCCAACGCTGATAATATTAACGACGTATATCCTATAACTTTCGAGACCATATTCGGCAAAGGTATTACGAAACCCGCCTTGCCAGAGTTAAATTACTCGTACTAAACAGCTGTCATTCAGTTCTCTACCGTACAGGCCCCTAAAAGCTGTCAGTTACATGTTGGAAAGGGTTTTGTATCTATAGAATATACGGTGATAAATAAAATATTAGTGTCACGTCATGTTACAGATAAGTAGGTTAAAGTTACATGCCTGTTGTGTGAAGGGTAGGTAATCGATGCTTCAATACTTAATGATAGGACGCGTAACAATAAACAGAATCTTATTGTTACTTATATACTTTATTTGAACTTTACGTATGTAAATCACAGGTGGTTTTCAATAATATCCATTTCAAAAGGTCATTTTAATTGTCATTTATAATACCTATAATAGCTACTGTATAATTTTGTCAAGCAGTCGTGTTTTCAATTATGGATGTCCCTACTGTTATGCCTTTTAATACTATAATTTCAGAGCTTAATTTGTCTAGTACCTAAATGTCGAAACTGGCTGTTTTTGGTCCGATCCGGGATTCGAACCCAGGACCCCTTCATCCTTAGGTGGCGTTTTCTATCATTAGACTAGACCAATGAAACAATCAAAATGAAATAAGTATTTTAATAGCACAATTATTTAAATATTTTAATAGCACCGCTAAGTACCTATTTTTATGAAAAAAAAAGTTATCAGTTTGGAATTTTTTTAATTTCCTGGAAGTTTTAGGCTGCCCAACAACTAATTAAACGTCACGAATATAGCTCCATCTTATTCCTCTCACAATAATGTGGTGGAATGCCAACGTTAACGTTTGGAAAGAATTAGGGCATCACATCTGAAGTGGATCAATATGAATAGTAATTATGATGCAAGACGAATGCATAGCGGGCAGAATGCATTCAACATGCCTAAACGATATTAAAAGTACTCTCAGGCGTGTGTATGTCTTTATTATAGATATACAATTTTAACTAACAGAGTGATTAGAATTTTTGGTAGGAATCATCAAAAATCCGTGTATATCTTTGATTAAAATTGATGATATTCCTAGCATAGGCACCTATTACTCGTTGATTTTACTTATTACAAAGAAACAATTGATACTGACTGGTTTGATGGTTTATTTGGGAGTGATCCTGGAACGGTTGAAGTTGAATTTCACCGAAATCATTTATATCTTAAACATTTTGTGTATTTTCTGTGTCCAATTTTAATATTGAATTTAAGCTGTATAAATGCTTTGATAATAATATTTTTATTATACTTACGTGCTAGGACCGAATAGAGAATCCCTTTTACAAGCGGTGGTTACGAACATTTGTTTAGATGGATTAATGTTTGTTACATCTTCCCGCGAAAAGTACTGTAAGGATTTGAATGAAAGTTTACAGTAATATACAGATTAATACATCGATATTCACGCGGGCATAGCCACAGGCTGCTTGTATTATAAAGCTAGTATTATAAATATTATAATAATACACTAGCTGTGCCCGCGACTTCGTCCGCGTGAAATACAGTTTCATCCCCTATTTCATCCCCTTGGGGGTAGAATTGACCAAAATCCTTTCTTAGCGAATGCCTACGTCATAATATCTACCTGCATGCCAAATTTCAGCTCGATCCGTCCAGTGGTTTGGGCTGTGCGTTGATAGACCACTATGTCAGTCAATTTTATTCTATTCTATTCTATTCTAAAAGGGATAAAATTTCAAAATTTTATATCGACCCTTTATTTGATAAAATAGGAAAAGAAAGGCCGAGAAATAAAATAGCCCAAAACTACTAATTCCTCTCAATAAATGGCGTTACCGGTCAAATTAAATCTAAATATATAAAAGGAGAAAAGAAACTCACTGACTGACATATCAACGCACAGCCTAAACGGCTTAACTTAGGCACTTGAAATTTAGAAGGGACGTAGCTTAGGTACCGTAGAGGTGCACTAAGAAAAGAATTCCCGAAATTCCCACGGGAACGAGAATAGGGACATGCATGAGAAATAGTTACATGTATTTATCGTAAAATAGATAAAAATATACTATGAACAGTGAAAACAAAATCAAAATTGGCTGAAAAATGGGCGAGATAGAGTCGTTGAAAATTAATATATCCGTCTCTCTCACGAAAACAGATTTTTCTATGGAGTTTGTATGGCGCGCACGGTACGTGACGTCATCCGCCACCGTCGGATCTCTCTGTCTAAGCAATAATTTTTACGCTTTATATCACACTTAATAGAAAAGATAGTTTAAAAATTCTACGATCTACGAAAAGATAAAAGATGAGATCTATCTTTTAAATTCATAAAAAAAGTCATCCACATTTCCTATTAGCGGGAAAATCTTGAAATTAGGCATGCAGGTACCTTAGTGATTTTCATTGGCAACAGGATATTGCAAACTTCCCACGGGATCAGGAGTTAGCGGGAAAACCTTTTGTATGAAAAATCTAAATCGCGTTAAGATAGATGATTGAAATTTGGCATGCAAGGTACATTAATGAACGTTAAGATTATCTGCAACGCGATATTGCAAAATTCCAACGGGACCGGGAGTGATTGGGAAAAAAACTTTTGAATGTAAAAATCTAAACACGCGGACGAAGTCGCGGGCAAAAGCTAGTTTGATATAAACGTTCAATAGTTTTGCATGAAGGAGTAACAAACATCTATATTAACAACCTCTGTTTAATTAAATTAGTAAGGATTATTTACATTTTACATGATCACAACACCTAACTTATCAAAAATTATGCTCTTTGCGTCATCCATTTAGTATTTCTCTTGCTCAAGTAACAGACAAGCAAACTTTCACATTTCTAAAATAAAAGAAAGACCATTGAAAGCAACGGATCCATTACAAACGACACGGAACTCTAATCAATGGGAATTATTACAATACGCCGCGTGTCACTTTATCTGTCTGTCGATCAGGACTCGGAACAAATGCGGCATGTACGGAGATGCATAGATTTCTTCTTCGATTTTTCAAAGACTTTATTAAATGCGTCTTGCTTAATCTTCGGTGTGGGTGTCGGAGTTAAAGCTTTAATAGAATGTTTAGGTGTAGCGTCATTGTTGAGGCTGGTTTATATAAAGTATTTTTTTTTCTGATTAATTGTTTGGGTTCTATTAAATTGCAATTTAGTGCCGTAATAGATAATATAAGACACATAAAAGATAACTTTAATTGACGGACATTTTAAGTCCGTTACCGTTCATAAGAAAATCATATTTTCAAAATGTGATCTCCATTGTATGAGGCTCTCAGAATAATTTGTTTGATATGGTAATACTACAAGAGAAAATCTTACATTTAATTATTGTGACAACCTCGACAAATTATTATGTACAGTATTCACTTAGAGCTAGGAAGGCTTCGGTTTTGATATGTTGTCAATTTAGACAATAATCCCAATTAAACGGGCACTGGTCTGCGTGTTTTGAGAATCATAGAAATAAAGGAAAATATTATTTAGGTCAAATTTACTCTGAATCCTATACAATCCATTGTCTCTAGCGACTTCGAAATGATGGAAGCAAATGTTAACAAGCATAGATTTGTGATTTGTAGACAAAACATTTCACAGTAAGTCTTGCATTCGTAATCAGACAAGTGAAAATACTGTACCTATACCACTGCGTACATTTTAGACATTTATGACATTTCTAGGGTAAAATCTATTCGTGGGAAATATAAATAAACATGAACATGAACGTATACGAAATGTGTTTTGTGTTATCCATAGCGATGCAAACACTGACCGTAGTATTTTGTATGTAAACCAGATCCGAAAAAGGGTGGATGAATTAGCTATTGTAAAGTGGTCCGGTCAAGAATGAAATCTGAAAGTGGTCTGGTAAAGTAAACGAAACATTTCAAATAAATGCTGTTTATTTGACCAGATACTTTCCTTTTGAATTCGAAAAGTCGGTAAGGTAACTTTATAGAAGTGTATGCCGTAATTATTAGTAGAAAATAGGTTATAATAATTCAAAATTATATGCATTTGAAATGGAAATACTTTATTTGGTGCAGAAAAAAGTTCTATGTATTTTCATACATAATCGAATTTAAGCAATAACTGGCGCGTGCATTCATATACGAGTATAGACGTTTATTTATAGGGGAGAACAAGTAGGGTTCATATAGTTTTTGATCCTTCAGAGCCGGGCCGGCTACACTGGCGTTGGCTGCGTTTTCGCTGAGGTGGAGCGGAGTAGAGCGATGACGAACTGTGCCGCTATTCATCAATTACATGGCTTGAAATTCACATCAGCATGGATTTCAAGCTATGTGATTGGTCATGGCTTGAAACCCGTGGCTATGTGATTAACCATCGCGGCACAGCTTGTCTCCGCTCCGCCTCAGTGGAATCGCACCCTGATAAACGCGTGTTTTCCTGTGTTGGCGTCGTTTCGAGGTTCACTCAAAAACTCAAACACCTTGCAAAGTGACTACCTGTGATTGATTGTAATAGCCGTTTTATTATTGTTGAATTTCTGTACTAACGCTGCTTCTTCTTTTCCTAGCTCAAAACCGTGCTCCACGCATCAAAGAACACCCATCGAACACAGTCTCCGGGCGAAGCGAACCGGCGACCCTTAGGTGTGTGGTCGAGGGCCGACCTAAGCCGCTGGTCCAGTGGTTCAAAGATGGCGCCTTGTTGCCGCCAGCTGAAGATGGCCATAGGGTCCTGTTGGAAGACGGCTTGCTATTTCTAAGGTAAGATTAATCTCTTCGCTGGAACTCGGCTGACGCGCTCTCGCGTGTCTTGATTGTGAACAAAAGATTACGTCCATGAAAATCTGAGACGCGGAATATAGGATTGTGTCAACGCAAAACTCATTTGAGACGATTCGCATAAACAAGCAGTTACTGTAAAAAAAATTAGTCGAATTCAAAATAGAACCTACTTGTTTTTTGAAATCGGTTCAGGGTGAGGACGACAGGCGCGGTAGGTTTTCTCTAGTGTGCCTGTCGACCACACATACGAACTCACGACCAATCCGCTTACCATAAGGTGGAGTGAAGTCATCTTAAACGCTCTTTTTATAAAAAAAAAACATGTTGATACCATCTTTGGACAAGATCCTTCATTAATTTTATGTAAGGTTAGTTACGAACAATACATGGACAGATGGATATATTCCAACCCAATTTAGATATCTTTTTAGTGGTCACACATTAACTTCCTCCTGACATGATTAATTACAAGGCCACTGTAAATACTTTGATGACACTTTAAATGTTTGAAGTTCCAAACTATGACCACAGTATACCAGTAACGCAGTAAGACATTTACAAAATTTGTGTGCTATATTAACTAGCTAATTAATAAAATGGGCGATGTGAAAGATAATTATTATAATATTCCACCAACTACTTATGTAGTGTAAGACGCTATTGACACAAACTTTTTAAAAATATCTTATTAAATATTTATTTATTTAAAAAGGAACACCAACAGTATACATACAAAAACATTACTTAAAAAACTATATAGGGCTTGACGGTATAGGGCTTGCATATTTACCTTTTAAAGGTGCTCACAATATTTATATTAAATTGCTCACAACATTAATCTTAACTAATATTATAAAGCTGAAGAGTTTGTTTGTTTGTTTGTTGGAACGCGCTAATCTCAGGAAGTACTGGTCCGAATTGAAAAAATCTTTTTGTGTTGAATAGACTATTTATCGAGGAAGGCTTTAGGCCATATAACATCACGCTGCAGCTATTAGGAGCGAAGAAATAATGAAATATGTAAAAAAAAAACGGGGAAAAAATAACTATTCCACGCGGACGAAGTCGCGAGCACAGCTAGTTATAAATATGTTTAATACATTTAGAATTAGGATCCTGGAAGCTCCTAGTTAAGACAGTAAATATCGCTAAGAATTTCATTAGTCTTTGTTCTTCTAGTATACTCGTATATAAATAGTATCAAAAAAGGTTTGCTAAAGTAACTTTTTAGATAATGTCTTTGAGCTTGTTAAGGCAATTGCTTTACACCTCGTGGAAAGAACGAATGAATCCCTGGTATTGATTTGAATGGCACGAGTAAAAATTCATTAACTAATGCCATTGAACGTATAATGTCATAGATGACATTTCCTATCTATTCAATGTGTTCTACACTTATAAACGGGCACCCTATCTACCTAATATTTTATGTAGGGTATAGGTCGGCCGATATTTACCGAGTATTTATCGCAATAGCCTACTTTCCCTACTGATTCATCTTACAAAACTGTGTCGTTTATAAAATGACTCCCTTTAGACAATGTCACGGTTCAGATGTTCGGTAGATACGAACCTATAGTAAATTAGTTAGCACTCGCGACCCAAATTGATATCTCATTTGATATGCGTAAATGTGTAAACAACGTGTGGAGTTCACATTTGTTTACACAAGTCTCACTATAACTGGTACATGTTAATTCCATTCATAAAATATTGATGGTTCTATCTGTTTAGACTATCGTATCTTTGAATCTATTTCAGTCGGAAAGTAATCGTTATACCATGCTTTTTATTTAACAAACAATATTTTTGTTTGTTTTGTTAGACATTTAGTTTTTTTACTTAACCAACTCTGCTGCAGTTTTTATATTGATATTCGTAATAAGTGTTTCAACAGCGTTGAAACAAATGAATGATATTACATGAAAGACAACGAGTTATTTTAGAATGACAAATGATATCGACGTCTTTTATTTACGTTAGAATGTTATTTTGCTAAGTAAGAAAGAAAACAAAAGATATCCATAGTAAGCATATTTTTTTTGTCCTTTAGAGTAAATCGTGGTAAGAAAGAGAGCGATGAAGGAGTCTACTGGTGCGTCGCTAGAAATTTGGCGGGAGAAGCAGTCAGCCATAATGCCTCATTGAATGTTGCCAGTAAGTTGTACAAAATGATATAATTTTATTATTCTGGGACTACATACAGACAATATGAGTGTTAAGATGAGTGTGGCCGGGTAGATCGTTGCAACATTTTCGAACGAAGACGATGTAGGTATTATAAGAGGCATTATCAGCTTATGGTCCAGCCGTTTGGTTGAAAAAATAGAGGTTACGTGAAAAGCTTTCCAGGAATTTTGAAAATGGGCATTTATAGATTTTAACATGCTCTTTCGAATTTTAACTTTGCCACTTAGTTTGCCACAGGTAAAATTTTCTCAAGGGCCTCAAATAACCACGTACCATCAGGTAAAATCAGTCCCGTTTGCATGGGGCAAATACGAGTAGATTTGATGTCGTTAAAATATTATGTTTACCTTCCAATGTCGATCAATAACTAATATTTATTTCTAAAAGAACGAGGTCTGGAGGTTATTAAGTTCTCACTTTTTTTAAGTGCTCCGAGATGAGTTCAGAGCTGAGCCTACTGACGTAGTAGTGGCGGCCGGAGAGCCAGCCGTGCTAGAATGTTCCCCACCTCGCGGTGTTCCTGAACCTTCAGTTCACTGGCTGAAGGACGGCCAACCTTATGATGTGGAGGTTAACGGCAGGTAAGCACGCACTTAAAGTATGCAGGAAGAATTTTATTGCGTTGAAGTTGTTTTGTATTTTAATGTGCCTGAGTATATGCACGCCATTGTGTAAAGTTTTGCTAAAGTACCTTTGTTAGGCCCATAAAAATGTTTTGAATTTTGTTGAGAATGTAGAGCTAGATGATCGCTTTATTGATAAGCCGGCTGATATTTATTTCTTCACTTGGTTATGTTGTCGGCATGGTTAACTTTGCTTCTAATATGGTCAGAACGAAAGTAAATAATGCAGTTTATACTTAATTCAATACAGTAAGGTCTATATTTGAATAGAGCAGATTTAGTATTAGCAGTGACCACTTTAGCGGTAATAGGTACACATTGCTGTTTAATAAATTTAAAATTGTAATGTAAAATTGTTGTGTGTGTTTAATAAATTTAAATTTAATGTTGTACAACCCCCGACTCAATAAGTCAAACAAAATTGATACTAAAGGTCCGGATTATCACCGGTAGCATTCCCGTATAATGTAACATTATAGATTCGACTTTGAGCATTACATTACACTACCACCTTTCTGACTACAAGATTAGGTATTTATTTGTCCTCGCTACTGATATTATAAGTTCTATCTTGATATTATATATTGTATCATTACAAGATGCGAGCTCTTACTAATAAAATGCTCGAATCTGTAGCTTAACAATACACGCGAATGCTAAATCTTACTCCTAGTAAGAGAGCATCTTTTCATTCTTCATTATATTTTAGGGTAACGGTAACAGATTCCGGAAATCTAAAAATTTTGGAAACACTACCCACCGATAGTGGCCTATTCAGATGCGTCGCGTCAAACATTGCCGGAGAAAGGCAATCAAGAGCTGCCGGACTAATTGTTTTACGACGCCCACATTTCGTCGTTAAGCCTAGCAACATCACTGCGCTAGTAGGACAGACCGTCGAATTTAATTGCCAGGTAAATTTATCACGAGCCCTTTTACTACGAAGCACGCAAGTTCATTGACCGTGTTCTTATCAGGATTTTATTTCAGAGCTACGATACAAACGTAAAAATAACCTGGGTCAAAGAGGATAGTCCGTTGCCGTCTCATGCTACAATAATTCGAGGTCTTCTGCGATTAGAGCACGTATCTGCGGCCGACGCTGGTATCTATTCTTGTCGAGCTGATAGCCAAACTGGTTCAAGTATTACAAGCGCATCTCTCACCGTTTACTGTAAGTCCGTCTCTGTTTCGGTTGATTTTATTACATTCATAATAACAGTATCTATTTTAACACGGCCATCTGTTACAGCTTTACCGCACTTCACGCAAATACCGTCAAACTTGACCGCATGGGAGGGAGATGTGGTGTCGATACCCTGTGAAGCTAAAGGATTGCCGACACCTACGACTTTCTGGATACTGGAAGGGAATCAGGATTCGTTGCTTTTCCCGGAGTGCATGAAAAGCAATTCGAGTTTGTTGTATCTGGACGGAGCTAAAACGGAGCACAGCGGTAGAGTAATTTGCACAGCGGTCAACGCAGCCGGAAGTATTATGCAAGAGGCTTATCTCACTGTGCTGAAGAAGGGGAATAATGAATTAAAGGAACCCTCTTTGGACCAAGACTTAACTATCTTATACGAGCGAGAGGCGCATATGACGCAATACGAACTTGTTCAAGCGAGGAAGTATCTGCAACAAAATGTTTTGGTTATGCGAAGGGTCGAAGCATTGTCGTCTACCTCGCTCAAAGTTGTTTGGGATGTACGTAAGCTTGTATATTAGTCCAGTTTATTACGTTTGCCATTCTTGTATTCAAGTATGTAGTAATAATATTTCATTGTAGGTGTTAACGGACTATAACGAGTACTTGGAAGGTGTTAAAATATGGTACAACGGAACAACATTGAACTGGCCGAATGCTATGAACGAGGAATTCGCTATGTTGAACGCATCTCACCCAGGTGCAACTTTATGTTCGAACGGATCTTTAACGAACGTCGATAATAGTGGATCGTCCAGTTATATTCTATCAGGATTAATGGCTTACACGCAATACGATATATTCTTGATGCCTTTCTACAAAATGTTGCTCGGGAAGCCTTCTAACTTGATGACGGGTTACACGGAAGAGGACGGTAAGGCACTTTTGGAAAATTGCTACAAGTTTTCTAAATTACAAAGCGTTTACCGTTGATGATTATTTTAGTACCCTCGGCGCCGCCCCAGAGTGTGACAGCAGGCGTAATTAACGCGACTTCAGCTTGGATACGATGGGAACCGCCACCTGTAAACACGTGGAACGGAGAAATCACGGGTTATTTAGTGAGTGTTTCCATACATTATAATTATGCCATTAGGTGCCGGTTTGACACTACAAACTTGTACTTCAATTTTAGAATTGAGTGATATCAAAGGGTTTGTTGGTAGTTTGATTACAGCCCTGTATAGACACATTTTAAAACTCATTAATACTAAGATAAAAGGAAATGGTGAAGGGAGGATGTCATCTACACGCTATTTGCTGAGAATAGATCAAATGTCAAAGTGTTGTCATATGCCACACGGTAGATGGTGAGATGGCAATCGGCCAACTTCTATAAACTAGGTCCTTCCTGTTGGCTTTCAGTTGTTAGAAGGTATAATTTATAGGTCTTGCTGGTTTTGATCTAAACATTTATCTGGTAGGTACAGACAAAATTTACAAGTCGTAAGCCAAGTTTGTATTATGAAAATGGTTTTACATTAAATCTGATAAACGTGCGATATCTAGCGTTAAGTTGAACTTCTCATAACTTAAGCGATTTCTCGATGCTCTTATATTCGAGCTACTTTTTATTGAAAGACGTTATAAATAATCAATAGACATTTATTTTTTACAAAAAGTAGGTATTATTAAGGGTATGTCATACAAATTAGACATTTTAAACATTTTGAATATATCCAATATCATCATCATCAGCTTATCGCAATCTACTGCTGGACATAGGTGTCCATAATCGCCACGCTGGGCATGCGGATTAGCGATCGCAGGGCTTAGCTCTTCGCTCCAATGGCCAAAATGTATCTATTTATATAAATTCGTAGATCGAAATCCGAGTAAGCGGAAGCAATGGCGGCCGAGTAGTCGGCCAGATGTCTCTAGGCGCCCGCACAAGAGCGGCTGCGGCCAGCTCTCTGCGATCTGGAGGAAGGTACAGCGCCCGCGCAGCCGCCGTGACCAGACGAGGACATGGGCCATTCAGCGCACCAGTGCAGATACATATGCTACCGACGCAGTCGCAGAGGCATTATGTGCAGTGAGTTTTGTGTGTTATGACAAAATAAAATTATTGCACCAAATACAATTTGGTATCAGCTAAGACGACGTTTCAGGATCACACTGAACGTCGCGGGTGGTAAGCGTGACGTTTGCTTGCTGGCCACGAGCTAGATGTTGCCTTATACTGTTTCAATTAGAGCGGACGATCTGTGTAGTAGACGCGACTCTAAAACCAGCTTAAAGCTTTTCTGGTGTTAAGAGCAAGTTTCTATTCCCGAATTTTGAGCAACTTTTATCAGAATAGAACTGGAAAATTTACGTTTTAGGGACCCCCCCAAACCACAGACTTTCTATCGGTCGATAGTTTGGTCGGGCTCATAATGAAGTACGAAGTTGTATGCAAGTCCGCATACTAGGGGAGACCGGGTGCAAAAGAAACGGCGGGTCGAAAGTAACAAAGGCTCTTTTGTACCCGGTCTCCCTTACAGCGATTTAGTATCGGCTGATCTTCATACTGATTATGAGCCCGACCAAACTATCGCCCGATAAAAAGTCTGTGGTTTGGGGGGCCTCTTATACTGTGGCCTCGTGTTCTGTTAGACTCTTAAGGCATCATGCAGATTAAAGTTGCCTCTTATCCGTTAAATATTTAATCCATTTAATTCTGTTTAGCTACAGCCTCTAAATATATTTACAATTCCTTACTTATTATGAGCAAGACAATGGTCTTCACTTTTTCAGAACTATCATTGTAATACTTAGAAAAATATGTTTTTATTCTAGGACTGAACCCCCAAACGACTCCAACATATCGCACATATTTCAAGAAACATGGCTAGTCGCACTCGGCCTCACATTGTTCTCCGTAATAGCAATTGGAGTATTCAGCATCTATTACATCAAACGGCGCAACGGCACTCAGAGAAAGAAGTCAACTGGTACTGTCACATAAATCACTTCAATATTTACGTTCATTTCGAATTGTAGTAATTGAAACATTGAACTCAATTGTAGGTCAGTCGATTGTGACAGCGCAGCAATGCTTATTGAATAAGGATACGATATGGTTACGAGACCGGCCCGTATTCGCGGCGCCGAATAACACAACTCTGGATGTAAGCAGCTGCCATCAGAGCCTCTTACACGGTTAGTATGCTACTTAGAATAATGCATATCTACACAGATGTTTACATGAACATACTTGTATAAGGAAATCGTGTGCTCCTTAGGTTAAGCCCAAATTTACGGCTTGTTTGTTCAGCAAATAACATTTGAGCATTGTTCTCTTGTGTGTATTAAACAACAAACAGATAAATATGGAGGTAATACACACAAATCTAGGCTCAAAGCTAAGTAATGCCATATTAAGGGTATGAGTGGCCTAGTGACTAAGGCCTGATTTTCATACGCGGATTAAATTCTCCATAATAATATGTAAGAGGAGTCCGGGAGACTTTACCAGGTGGGACAAATGAACCTTTCAAAAAATCAACTTAAACTTTGCTCTAACCATACGTCGCGTCGTTGAAAGGTGGTTCACCGCCTGATGAAGTCTCCAGGACTTTCTCTACGTTTATTGCATAGCTCTTGAGGTCCCTTGCTATTTCCTATAAAGATTATTGTATAAATAACACATGACGGATATAACCACTTTCAATATAATATATCGTTTGCCACATTAATCAAAGGTGCACAGAACTTCACCAAAATTGTCGTCTAAGCTGTTTTGTGATTCGTAGGTGGACAATCGACTAGCGTTCTAAGCGTAGAACCAGAATACAGTCTGCCTCAGAATTCCATCCAGGGATTAGACGCATCAAGCGTGGACAGGATGAGACGTGGCCCGCCGGAACCCTACGCGTCTAGCGCTATTTACACCGAACTCAATTTCAAGGTATGTCCCGATAAGCGTTATGAGAACTTCACTGTTGACATTAGATTACGTATCCACGTGTTTGATTTGCGTAATACAACATTATCGTTGGTACATCAAACAAGTTATAAATTTATATACAGCTAACAATGCCTTTCACTTCCCAGGACAACGAAATTGGTGACATGAGGAATTGTCCAGAAAGACGATCGCATAACAATAGCATTGTTAGATCGTGTAACGGAAGCATTCAGTACTCGAACGGGGAATGTTCGACGTGTTGCCATAGTACGTCGAGTAGATCGACTAAAGATTATAGGGAACCGAGACACGAGGTGGTACATAACGAAATTAATGTCATGGATGACGATTGTGGGTCCTGCCACACGAACAGATCAGGCTCCAGGAGCAGACAGGACAAAAGCAAAGTGTGTCCGACGAATGATTTAGAGTACGACTATCCGCAGTGGCATTGGCTCGGTAGGGAGAACAGTTTCAAAATTCCCATACAAACGGGCAGACATTCGAACGCGGCCAGGTCCGAGCAAGGCTGTCAAATAAATCTATGTGATATATTGCCGCCGCCCCCGTATGAGGTAAATTGAAGTGGATTTTTAAATCACGAAATTGACTGAACGTTTTTGAGTGTTACATCTGATATTCTCTTTTACAGAGTCCGGAAAACAAGAATAATTAGAAGCAAGTGTAGGTATGTAACGTATGAATGTTGTATAGTCTAATATCAATCGCAAAGCAATAATCAATTAATTGTTTGACTTCTGTGTAAGTTAGATCTCTCCGTTTATACAGTTTTAAGTTCAGAATAGTTGAAAAACATCATGATGTTATTTGAAATTTTAATGGTAGTTTAATGTAACTTCTGGTAATCGTTTTAGAGAGCAGGTTGTAGTGCTTGATATTGTAACACGTAGGTACTGAACTTTTGATACTTGTAACTTATTCCTATTAATATTCTAGTCACACTATATAGGACTAGTTTTACAATTTGATAAACCGCATTATTGAGAGATTTCCTCTAGTATTATTACAAATTTTGTATACCACTCAAGAATTCAAGGTTGTTTATTGACTGCAAGCATAGAATAACACAGCCCGCATTTCACTGCCATATTAATGTTTTAGAATTACTTGATTAGTTGTATAATCTTTGACTGTGATACTTATATTAAATTTGTGTATTAGAAATAAAATTAATCCTAGTTTTAAACGATTATTAGCACAAAGAAAGTTTCTGTAAGAGTCGTTTAAATTTATGAAATTTCTTCAAGTTTTTAATTTATGCTTACTTAAATGGTATTGGAGTATACTTGTAGTTTTAAACTACAGAAAACAAAATCATTTATCTATCTTCTTGAAAAAAAACAAGAGACTTTCTTTTAGTTAATGATTAAAAATAGAAATAAGAACCTGCAATATTTCTCGAATTTTAACCCTAGGGCACTCAGTTATTTCATGAGACATTTGTAAGAAACGTGTAATATTTTCAGAACGAACAGTCTTGTAATCTATAAAATCTCCGAATATAGCAAATTTATATAGAAATGTTACGTTGTTTTTTTTCTCCCAAAGTTTAATAGTTAAAATTCATAGCGAAGCAATCAGTAAACAAAATTTACGAAGAAACATCCCTATTTGTACTAATGTCAATTTTTTTAGTTAGACATGACATAATGCTTCATAATACCGAAATCCCAAGAAAAAAATACGCATTCGAAATCTAAGACCAGATCCAAATACCTAAATCTAGTGACAGAGTTTGAGATTAGAAATGCATACACGTTTGCTAATTATCATCATCATCATCAGCCTCAATCTTATCATCATCATCATCATCAGCGTTTGCTAATAATTATGATTAATCTGTAAATTGCATTATCATTTTCGTTTTTATTAAGTTTCTGCAACAAAATATTTCCATCAAAAGTAGCAAAATAACGACGCCCTTAAATAATATTTTAATGCTTGTTCAACATTTACTTTTCTAGTTTTATTGTAACGTGTCGCACAAACTTTATAGTCACATTAAAATTATAAAAGCCGATATAAATAACAGTCCACTATGTAACGAAGCACGTCGTTACCCAGCTTACAGCTCTTTTGTGCTGTCGTTAACTCAATGAGGTGCTGTTAACCAATACGGTTCGTCTACAAAGCCTTTATAGCAATAATATCGCTTTGATAATCTAGTTTACCGCACCGTAAGTACCAACTTGTACCAATTAACTACTTAAGCAGTTCCAACAAAAAGAATGTAATAAGCTATTAACTGTTCATAATTTATTTACACGACGTAGAATTAAATAATTTCTTGTGATATTTTCAACTTGGTCGCTTAATAAGTATTTGTTACATATTCTCACTTGGCATACTCCAAAAAATGGTACTTACCTAATAATCAAAATTTTAATCCGGGACATTTAGACCAGGCGCACACCACGAGTTCTTCGCCGCGCGGCAGAAAAGAGTAGCGGCATAATGTCGCACTGTAATACTGTAGCGTGTGCCGTCAAGTGCGCACAATCCAATTGGTACAGTATTACATTATGCCGCTGCTTTTTTCTGCCGCGCGGCGAAAAACTAGTCGTGCGCGCCTGGCCTTAATCAGGTGGGAGAGATGTGCTATGCATGTGATACTTTTTAAGTATGAGTATCATATGATGATGATGGGCACAGCAACTTTTATGAGTGCCTCTCTTCTAGGAAGGGTACGATAGATAGAATTAAATTATTTTTAGTACAGGTGCAAAATACGGTACAATCGCAACCTTGACTAGTAAGTAATAACTTACTCTGTTTTTTTTCGCAAAATATGTGTACTAGGTGGTCCTACTACCTTATTTATCAAAATAAGGTAGAAGGAAGGAGAGCTCACCTCTCATTAACCTGATGGTCCGACCAAATGAAGGAGGTCAGTGCTCTAGATAAATTTCACCAGGCGGTGAAGGCAACTTCGGACGGAGGCAGATGGAGACATAAAGGCTACAATCTTTTAGTGACCACGATTCTCAGTAAAACAACTGAAAAAAGGTAAGGATGATTAGCATTAACACATTAATGACTACTACAAAGCAAAACATTGTTCCTACTAATAGTATATACTGTTATCACAATACAAACTCTTTTTCGAAGATTATTCTATACGCGTTCAAAGGATTTAATAACGAGGTTACATAACCAACTGTACAAACACGAATCAATGTCTGCTTGTTACTTATCGTCCACTATCAAATCATTTGATTATCATGATACATACTTTTTTTTAGTTTACAGTTGAAATTGTGGAGAAAAATGTTTAAATTAGGTACATATTTCCTAATAATAAGTAATCTTTTTTATTCAGTGTCAAAGTGATACATATTGAATTAGCAGCCCGCCCCTGACTTCGCTTGGTATAAGTAAAAAATTGCAGAGGCGTTTTTGGAAGGATCTCTCATATTTTATACCAATTAATGTTACCTATATTACTCATGGTGATTGTACCTTTCCAATAATGAAAGAATATTTCTAAAGCGCTCTCTTATTATCGTGTAGGTACGTGTCTTTGTCTCTTACGAGAATACCCATGGGCTGTACGTGTACATGTATCTTCACCATCAGAGTGTAGCAGTTAAGTTTGCCAAATATATCAGAAAAATCTAAAATGTAAGGTTTTTCACAAGAAGTTATCGCTATCTTTAATATTTAAACATTCTTATTTCCTCCGGCATATTTGAACAATTTGACTGTAATGTATCTAAATTCAAGTGTAATGCGCAATGCAAAAAAGAGTTAAGAAAAACTTATCTAACTTAGAAATTCTCATAAACTAACTTCATCTTATCCAAAACATTTCCAAATACCTTAAGTTTCAACCAAAAACAACGGCATTTATCAAATTAATCTATTACCGGATTCGGATTTATAACAAAATGAAAAATCTTGCGGCGGCAGAACGCGGGTTAAGAGCATTTGGCTATAAATCGTGAAGCCCAATTTATTCCTGTCTTGCTTACGTATCGGTCACATTTATAGCCACCTTTTCTGTACGAAATGAGATTTCCTTTATACCTTTATCAGTGGGTTTTGGTATGAGAACAAAGAGCTATTCGATTCAAATTACCGCTCGTACCATTTGTGGCGAATTCTATGCAAGTGGTCCTAGTGGACTTCTAATTATTTTTACTTTAAATAGCGTTAGATACTGTGGTTTACAAGGCGGTACGGGAAGGTACGGGCTTGCACTCTAGTCTTCTTTGGTGGTTACCTTAATAGTGCCTGGAAACCTCTGTTACTAACATTGGATATGTAAATATACCTATCTCATTAGCGTTTGTGGTGGAGTATACTGCTTTGTCTTCTTAATGAGAAAATGTTGATAAGTTTGCGTTGATTATACCTATAACTAATTAAAAATAAGTGCAACCTATGTTTTAGAATATTGCTCGGTAATTTCTTTTCTATTATTATCTACAGTAATATGAAGAGGCAGTAAGACCCAATTAGTAACTTTCCGTTCTTTAAGTAAGTCCTCAAACGTTTTTTGTCAAACATTTCATAATGTAAAAAATATGTAATCATAATTACATTAATTTACAAGTAAATACCAAAAATATAACTTTAAAATAATTTGCAACGTACTCAACTTCGATTCAAAACTTTTCGACAAAATTACAGACACATGTGGCACGAATTCGATTTCAACCTCATTTGGATGGGAAGTCGAATAGCTATATCAAGCGAGCTAGGGCAAAGTTTGAAAGTCATTAAATTATCCAAGAAATTGTTTGGTATCGAACCAAAACCAACCTATTCACAAATAAGTAATCGTTTTTCCAAGTCTCTATTCCATACTCTGCTATTGTCTTTGATAATTGTCTTCCATGGTATATTTAGGTGCAATTTTCTGCCTCACGCAACGTATCACCATTAATTTATTTATTTGGGAGCAAAGTAAACAGCGCAATGAAATAACAATTTCCAAAGCTGGCAGAAAGCCAGTTCATTATGAGATTCCTGAAGCTTCAACACTTTAATTTAATAAATTGCCTACCCTTTTATAAGGTAACTAGCTTTCCGCCCGCGACTTCGTCCGCGTAAAGTTTTTTTTTCCAAAATAAAATTGTGCCTATGTTACTCGTGGATAATGTAGCTTTCGAATGGTGAAAGAATTTTTAAAAACGGTCCAGTAGTTTTTGAGCCTATTCATTACAACCAAACAAACAAAGTTTTCCTCTTTATAATATTAGTGTAGATTTGGCGACACACGACTGCACAAGACTAAGATTGCACTTCGTCGTACAAATTTTGTTGATATCATTTATTAATTTGTAGACGATGCTTTATTAAAATATTTTGGTCTGATCTTTTAAAGGGTGTTTGAAGAGGTTCCTTTCTCTCATTTGTTTCTGAATCTCATTGTCATTTGAGGGAATTTGCAATAGTTACTACGCTCAATACTTTGGTTTGTGACCACAGTGGGTTTAATTTTTACTCAGGTAAAAGCTGCTGCCAGTTTTTTTTTTTTTATAGTGGCTCGACATAATGGCTTCCCTACACCTGATGGAAAGCGAAAGAGAAGCCCAAGTCGCTGTGACAACGGGCAAGTAACTGGTCAGTTACCTGTCAGTTGCCACCGCCATGCCGGCCCAACCCTAACCCCCCACGAGCTCCGGAAACCCTACTCACCGGCAGAAACACGACCCAGAGGTCATTTGACTGCGGTATTCTATAGTTTCCTGATATTCCTTTAGTTGTCTTCTCAGACATCTACGGGATGGGTTGGAGTGGTCCTATCCTAATTCCGGAAACTACACGGACAGTAGGTACTACATAGTAACCTCATACTCCTCCTACGTAAACTAACAATATTAACTAGATGTATAAATGTATTATATTTATGTATGTTTACGTATTTTAAATGTTTAATGTTATTAACCTTGCAGCACACTATACACTTTTATTTCTGCTTAGCCCAATGGTTGACTGGTAGAGAATAGCCTATGCGGCATTAAGTCCGCCTTTTGTACACTGTTATAATTGTGCAATAAAGATTAAATAAATAAATAAAAAACAATAAAAACATTACATCAGAAATAATACGTGTTGAAGTAACTACTCGTATTATTATAGGTAAGTTGTAAGCCGGATGTAAATAGAAACAATGTACTTTAGAAGAAACAAAGAAACATTTCCTTTATTGTTTCACGGGAAGGAGATAAGACACTCAACGCAATTACTTTATGAAATATTAATATATTCACTAAAAGTAGTGTCTGTTTGTAGTTTACGAGCATCAAATGCAAGAGCGTTTATGGGAGGTATGCTAGTGTTGTTTTACGATGCTCTACACACGTATGGTCATAATAAAATGGTCATAATTTTTATGTTTCATCGAAAAGCATAAACAGGAAAAAGTGACACTTCTAGTGAATAATATGGATGTTGCAGTAAAAGTTTTGTTGGCAATGAATAATTTGGATTTGGAATATTTTTTGATGTTGCAATTTCGGCAGAGTGTCTAGCCAATAAATATTTATGTTCCAGTTTTGATATTATCGTTTTTGTTATGACAGACGGGGTAAATAGGCCTAAAAACCACTTGATGGTAAGTGATCACTTCAGGCCATAGACATCGCAACACCAGGGGAGTCACAGGTGCTTTTCCGGCCCTTGAAAAATTTGTAGGCTCACTTTTTGAAGGTCCCTAAGTACCTAGTATTTATTCAGAAAAGCTGCAGCAGAATTAATCATGTTTCTTAATCAACCTGCAAGAAAATCATTTTTTTTGGACATTGTTTTAATATAGTATCTTCACCTTATTTGGTTTTAAAACATAATTTGCTTTTAATTTTAATTGCACGAAATACCTACCCTCGTGACCACGAGAGAAGTACATGAAATTTCGTTTCAATATCGTTCCTTGACATCGGAATTCTGAATATTTGAATTCTAAGAAATAAGGCCAGGAGAAATTAATATGCTATTGTAATTTATGCTAATACATTGGGTTGCAGCTTATATTCGTTACGAAGGCATTTATCAAGGGATGGAGATCGTAAGTAAACTGAATTGCAAATTATCAGATTTCCGGCTACTGCCGCTGTATCTTCAGTGCTGTATTTATTTTAATGATTTACTGTTTAATGCATAAATTATTTTAGTAGATACACGAGTTAGTTACCTTTCAACAACTTTCCGGCCCTGGTGATAGAATCAATCATTTGTAGTGACGATGTTAAGTGCTTGATGCAAGTTTTTGAAATAAACATATTGAGATTTTTTTTCATCTTTTTCCACCATTACCAAATTCTTCTTTTGCTACTAATATAAAACAACAAGAGAATTCCTTCTCTGTATTTACCCGGCAAACATTTTTCATGTTACGAGTATTGTGTTTATGTGTATTATTAAATTAACTAGCATTAATGTATAAGGAAATCATCAACATGATCATGAG
Source organism: Conogethes punctiferalis (assembly GCA_031163375.1). Classification (NCBI taxonomy): domain Eukaryota; kingdom Metazoa; phylum Arthropoda; class Insecta; order Lepidoptera; family Crambidae; genus Conogethes; species Conogethes punctiferalis. Next base: position 9,500,252 of record CM062082.1, read on the forward strand.
TAGAACACTCGGAGCTATGTACCTAGGTTTTCAGCCTGTGTAGCGAACATCGGATCTACGAGTTAGTAGTGTACGTTATATATTATGTAGGTATTCAAGTGAAATAGGGCTCCACGCTGATGCAACGGGAGTGCTCTGCAATACCTGTCCAACTGTTTTATTGACACGTCTGCATTAACTTTTCATGTAGGTTTAATGGATTATTGCAGTTACGAGGGGATTGAAGCGGCCATATTGCGTTAATGCAGTTTTAAACCGTCTCCGAAAATGATTGAGCTCTGTATTAAGCTATATTTTTTAAATGCTGTGCTACATTGATGTGGTATTTTTATGTGCCAACAATCTCTCTTCATACCTACAGGGTATCATATAATCTAATCATAGCATACATATTATACATTGTTCTGCCCATAAATTAACGTTGTTAGATAAATATTTTAATTTATGAACTTATGGTAGTAAGGCTGAAGTTTACCGAGTAACTACGAGTATTACCTACTTTTCAGTTGGAATACGTACTTGCATTTAAATATAACAATTTCATTATTTTCATTTTTCAAGGTCTTTCTTGCATTAAAGGATAAATCAACGTTTATCAACTTATCTTTTAAATCTTTCAGCGTCATACGTTGATAGGTACATTTATTTGTTACCAAAATATTGTATGTCATAGAAGTCAGATGAATGCAGAGAAACAAATAGGCTTTTACATACATACATACATATATGAACATCAAGACACAGACCAAAAAAAAAATTATAGCACGAAACGACTCAGAAAGAAGGTGACCACAAAATGATCAATTTGTGGTATGTATGAGTAAAAGTACTCGACCTTTACAAGTTCTTTCTAGTTAAAAGTCGTTTACATTATGGGCTACCTGTTTGATCGCACCAAAAGGCAACAATACAGGCGGGCTTCGCTCATTGAGATGCCGTCCTAGATCCATAACTACAGGAAGGCATAAAGGCGGCAATGGCTGCGGTTATGTAAATCGCTTCCGCTTGGATTTACCACAGATTTATGTCGTACTGTCAACAACAATTAAATTTAGAACACAATTCATGGTTTCGAATACAATTAACTTGTTTAGAGTCGGTTTTGAGAGGAATATCCTTATCATTTGAGAGAGAGTGAAGTGGAAATGGACATTTCTCGTGCCATTGAGAATAATGTTCCAAGTGAAGGGCAGGATAGACATCATGATACACCTCTAATAGTGAACTTACTGATATGAGTCAGAAGAACTGTTATAATATGTATGAGTGAAATGTGACATAATCTAAAAATTTCATAAGTTCATGAGGCGCTTTTTGGTAGGTTTTGTGATTTGGCACTTTCTCCATATCTTGTCAAACTGTTGCGCAGCCGAGCAAGCCATCGTAGTAAACAGATAAAACACCTTCATTTGTTTCGAATGAAGTGTTCTGGAAATGAAGACAAAAATCTATAACAATGTCATCGCCCTCCTAAAAGTATCGGAAATGGAGATTAGCTGCGTATCTCAAAATTAATGGCGTGAGTAATTAACATCGCATTGTGTGGTCAAGTCAACTGTGCGTTCATTACGAAAAAGGCCAAAATAAGTCCGCATCGAAATAGTGCAATGTTGCGTAACGCCGTCCAAGACAGAGCTTAGTAGGGTTGACACAAAATTACTGAGAAATTTGTCGATTCTAGACTAGATAATATATTGTGATGAATTTTCAACACCTAATATATGTAGTAAGTATGTACAATTTTATAATCTACTCATTCATTCTACCATCACTCATCAAAAAAATGAGACTTTAACACATGAAATGTGTTAAAGTACTGGTATTCTAGACGAAGTGAAGTGACTCCGGTCGTGATTCGGGAAGCAAGCCCTATTTGACAGGCCAGTGTAGAAATGATTGGATACTTGTCTGTTGCCGCAGCGACATGGAATTTACTTTCGTTTTTCATCAGCCATCATCCCCAATGATTTGCTTCTGTAAAAGAAACATAAATGATTGGCAGCCAAATGTATGTTTTACTATTCTTAACATTACTTGACTTTTGAATTTTGGTCCTTCGAATCGGATCTAGATTCAGAAGCTTTCATAATTTACTAACACCGAAAATCGAATCGAAAGCCCTACGGACGGTGTAGCCGAGTGTGAACCGGACTCGGCCTTCGGGTCGCAATTACACGAGGCGTTTAATTACGAAATTCACGGTAACCATGAGGCTTCACCTCCCCTCGTCTTTCATGGGATTCCTGTAAGGTAGCGCTGTGAGTGTCGGCAGTATAGCGTTTTACTTAGCGGTTTTGCTTATCATGCAAATAATACATACTTGTAGATAATTATAATTTATTAAATATAAGTGGCTTTTACTCACTTACCTACCACATAAGAGGTTTCTATTAATTTAAATAGGTACACATAGAGTCTGTTCTTCGCTTCAAGACGTTTACCTATTATGTACTGTTTATTGTAAGTGTTTTGAAAAAAAAAGGAATAAATAATAAAAACATTAAAATGTGAATTAAAATACCTATTACAAAAATAATGAGAGAAATTCTTTTACTTATACTGTAGATTTGAATAAATTAATATACGAGTATACTGAAGTTAGAATTGTTGTGGTGTGGTATTTGGATTTCGAATAGGACCCGTGAGTGTTATAGAAGAGGACTAAGGGAATATCAGAAATCGGGTAGCATTAATGGGTTCACTATACATTGACTACTATAATTTTAAGCACCTTAACTAAGTTTATAATGACTACACGATCGACTTTAAAAAGACGCCTAATCCCATTTAATAAGTTTAACCCTAATCACCTCGAGCTAGGGTTGCAGTAACTGTATATCAGTATCATCATCAAACTAAATTGTTAGGTCGAGAGCGTAACAAAGGTTAAGTACCGGCAAGTGGACTGGGATAAGGGTGTGTTACACTGAAACGTTATACTTTGGATTATCTGCGTGCTTGATAAAACCCTTTGAAGTTTTCACTAACACATTTTTAGGGTTCCGTAGCCAAAATGGCAAAAACGGGACCCTTATAGATTCGTCATGCCTGTCCGTCCGTATGTCACAGCCAGTTTATTCCGAAACTATAAGAGCTACATTATTGAAATTTGGTATGTAGGTGTATTCTGTTAACCGCATTAAGATGTAAAAATAAAATTAGAAAAATATCCAAAATTTTTAGGGTTCCCCATACATAGAACTGAAATTCAAAAATTTTTTTTTCATCAAACCTAAACGTGTGGGTATCTATAGATAGGTATTTGAAAATGATGTTGAGGTTTCTAACAACATTTTTTTCTAAACAAAATAGTTTGCGCGAGAGACTCTTCCAAAGTGGTAAAATGTGTGTCCCCCCCCCCCCGTAACTTCTAAATTATGGGCATGATAAAACTGAAAAAAATATATGATGTGTATTACTATAAAAACTACTAACGAAATTTGGTTTGAATGAAATCTAGACAGTAGTTTTTTTTAAACGTCATAAATCAAATTACCTAATTTTTTCATTCTATCAGTGGTACGGAACCCAACGTGCGCGAGTCCGACTCGCACTTGGCCGGTTTTTTGTTTTTCCCTTGGTACTCACAAATGGGGATTCCTCGATGTGAGTTCAAAGGTTGTGGGTAGTTAGAGAAACCTTATACTTGGTGAAATGTAAACCATTTTTAGTGAGTTTTTTGGCTGTAAACGTCTCATTTTCTTCAACGTACAAATCTAATAAAAACGGAAATTTAACCCTTAACTGGTATCGGGGGTCAAAATTTACCCCGTTGCAACATATTTCATAACATAACTTTGCAGTTTTATTACCTACACTCCGGCGCATCTAGCTAATCTCATTACGTCCCGGGGTGCGGCGGGCGACGGACTTTGGTCGCTCTAACATTACAGGGAACAGAGGTACGTACACTGTTGGGGTCAAAAATCACCCCCGACACCAAGTATAGCGATTTACATGGACACTATATTAAGAACGTTTTTTTATTTTTTAAGTGAATAACCATAGTCATGGCCGGTTTTTTGAATGAGGATCAAATCACACAATTATTGGAAGACGAGGATCATGAATCTGGTCCAGAAACTGTTCCTGAAACCACAACAGCAGCTGTTTGTGACAACGAAGACATTAGTGATTGCGAGGAACCAGAAGTAGCTAGCTGTTCTGAAGAGAGTGTGTTAGAAACAAACTCGGATTCCTCCTCATCAAGTTCAATAGCGAGGAAGAGGAATTCTCTTTTCATATGTAAAGAACATACTGCAAAAGCCATTACATGTACCAAATGTTAAGTATTTTGTAGTGTATAATTTTCTTACTTCATAGCATTTTCGTTTGTCTTGTCATTTTTTTTATATTTGATTGATCTCATTCAAGGTGGCTTTTTTTGTTATAACTATTATATAAGAAAATAGTATAAAGCGTTATTTTGCACTAGTTATTAGATTTTTATAGAATTTAGGACTACCAAACTCGACTCTTAAAAAATAGTGTTAAAAAATGTATAAGTTAGAAAATGTTTAAAAATAAGTTCTTTTTCTGTTTAAAAGTTTAATAAAAAATGTTTGTACCTTAGATTAAAAGTGGTTTTACTATATAAAAGTAAATAGTAGTATAATTAAAGAATAAAAACTTTATTTATACCTATTTTTAGAAGTGGGGTCATATTTTACCCCCGATACCAAATAGGTTGCCCTTTTTTGCGAATCCGGTTAAGGGTTAAATAAAGTAGGAAGAAAAACCATAACGAAGCATTGCAAATGAATGAGTAAAGTAGAAAGATATCCGATAGATATCTTAATATAGCTAATATGTTCAATCCAGATGAGCTAAAAAGAATCTTGGTTAGAAAAAAAGGTTGACTTAATTTTAAACTAGAATAACTACCTATGCATAATTTTATATTTACGGGAAAATCATTCTGTTTTATCATATTTTTTACAAAATTATCAATGCTTTCACTATTTTTGCTAAATACAAGTTAAGCATATGCAAAATGAATGCTATTCGACCGGATTTTTCCTTATCAAATTTAAAACTAGTGGAAAATCCAGAAATTCGATAATTAACGATAGATTGTCCAATCAATAAAGTGAATTCTCTCAATCCTTACGGATTAATTTATTGAAAAGAAAGATGATCACTATTAATTCTACCATTTACTTACCCAATTTACTTTTCATAATCTATCTTAATCACATCATCAAATACCATATCCAAAACTCGTCTTACCTAGCTCGTTATTTAAAAAAAATATTTAGTGCGCGATAAAATTTAATAGTCCTATCTTTATATTTTAATTAACACTAATAGCAGTGAATGCAACCTTCAGTGTCATAAATAGTAGCTTAACACAAGCAAAATCAAACGATCATCCGTTAAATGACTATAACGAAATGATTCAAACATAAACATCTGCTTAAGGTCTGGTAACTAAAGACTGGTTATGTACTTATATGTAACTTTACGAGACGCATTTTACTGTGAATAAATAATACTCTTCTGATCAAATATTTCAAAACATCTCCATAACAAAATAATAATATATTGAACAAAATATTTGCTGAATACCTATTTACGATGATGTTATAATGGGGATCTTGAGACACAAGCTAGTTTATTGAAAACTTGCTTCGAGACTTCACGTCGTTGACATTCCGCCTTTCCGTCACAAATACCTTTGCAAATTCCTTAATCATATGAACAGGTATGTAATAGAATGCTTGTGAACGTTCTTCTTGAACGATATACCTACTCGTATGTTTGTAGGGGAGTATTTGTTCAAAAGGGGGATATAATATGTTGCCATCACAGGTTACATCTTTGCTGCGTTGGTGATAATATTACTAAGTTTTATTTTCCGGCTCTTATTTATATACCTACCTACCTAACTCTAGAATAACATAGCTTAGTAAAAAATAGCCAGTCTATTTGATTATTGTCAATGCAATTGTCGATAAGTATTATGAGCCATTGATGCAAGCATTCCGAAGTTAAACACATAAAGTGACGGTAAAATCTACAAGTCTTGTAAATAGCTTATTAAACAATGGGATACTCGTACTTTGAAAATGAGTAACAAAATAATATTTACTTACACGCGTTTAATACTGATTGATAGAGCAATTTACTGCGCCGGAGCGTTCTCTTACAAAACGCTGTAATTTCACAATATTAATGATAGATTAAAGACAAAATTGCCTTTTAATAAAAGCTCGGGAAGCGATTTATACCGGCCAGTTATTATGTGGATTGCTGTAACCCGTAACAGCCGTTTAAGATATAACTATAGTAGGCTCATGTTAAAAAAGAAAACGAAGTGTTTATTTTGCAATATGATTTATGACTCGTGACTATGAAAGTAAACACGTGGTTTGCTCTCTCTAAATAGACGCAAAAACGCGTAATTATTAGCGCTATGTGTCTTAAAAATTTTCTTATGTTAGGTCAAGAAAGTAAGGCAAATTTCCCCAAATGGCAATTGTCATTAGGAAGCTCTATGTCCAGCAGTTGACGATGAGGTCAAGTAAGTTTATCAATTAATGTACGGTGGCTTAAGTTTAACGAGATGTTGTCTCTGTATACCTGAGGTTCTTAAACTTATGTTTACAGCCCGCTTTGGAAATAAATTATTTTTCGGCACCATCCAATTTTCGAAAACAATTGAAACTCGATAATACGCAATAAGAACTCATTAATACACCAAATTTTTCCTTGGCTTCTCCTTACCTTCCCTTCCGTATATCTCGCGTCAACAAGGTAATATTGCCCATTTTGAGAAAGACTGCGGGCAGTCTTTTATACCTACCTATTTGGAAGTAGGTAGGTATACATAGTCTAATAACAGTCCATATGTCGCAGGCAAATTCTATGATTCGCCCGTATACAAACGGCGTCGGCAGTTTACAAAGACAAATTCGTTATATGAAATGCCGTACGCCGTATGTAAGATGTCGTTCATTTTCTAATATGCCGAGCTACGATATTACAGCCGATTACAAATTGCCTCGGCATATCGTTCCAATTAGTACCAAATTTAACCGCGCCCTGGCGATACTAGTCTCCAAAACCAATATGGCGGTCAACAGTGAAAGTGTGGAAGAAAAAAAATATTAAAAATATGTCTAATATCGGCTGTTTCAAATAGATTTTAAGGGCCAGTATTATAGGAAACTATTGAAATTAAACTAATCACAAAGGGGGCTCCGAAAACACCGTGGAAAAAAAAAACAAAAAAATTCGAGGTTATCCAGCACGTAAAAACGCTAGGGTGTCCATGGAAACTGGTAAAGTGGAACAAAAAAATTGCAATAAAATGCATTGTATTTTGATTCGCTGTAAATCAATTGTTTCGCTGATGGTTTTATGCTTGTTTAAGCTTAGCAGAATAAGTGAAACAAAGAAACATTGTTGAATTTATTTTTGTTATTTCCACTGAATGTCTTGTTTAATTAATAGGTAATTCTTGGTAAGTTTACTATGTATGTGTAAGGATCCTAAGATTAGGGAGAATATGTTCTCACACGGTACCATTTAGTGCAGGTTTTGTTTGGTTACGGTTTCAATTTTATGCTTATTTAATCGACGAATAAATTTTCGTGGTCAATAACTTAATAATATTCTATTATGAATCCTAAAATACCTAAATAAAATGATTAAAAACCCTGTTTCATTTCTATTATCATGGTCACCCTAATACACAAACCAAGTCGACGTTGATGCGATGACAATTTGCCTTCGGCATTTTATAACACATATTTATCTTTCTAAACTGCCGACGCCGTTTGTATACAAGCGAATTATAGAATTTGCCTGCGACACATATACCTCCCACTTGTAGGTACTAACTATTCACTGCATTTAAAAAAAAAAGCAAAGGTCTATTCAAAGCAATTTCGAAATTAAAACCAAATGCAGATTAGTATTGAAACCCAATGATGCAGTTTCTTGCGACGCTGTGTGTGGTAGGTAAGTGCGGCGGACTTAAAAAAAAACATGTTTTTTGTAAGTCAATTCCTCCTGAACAAAGATAACGCTTACACTTATTTCGTATTCACATATGTTCCACTTATCATAAAATTGCATAAAGATGGAGATACAACAGATGGTCGGGCGCATAATACTTGGCACTGTCTGGGACCAAAAGCGAGTCCTTGTAGGAATAACATTTATTTGAAAAGGAAATTAGGGAATTATACAAAAGGCGACTATTGACATCGAAGTTATTGATAAGGAAAATATACCGCTGTATAATAACAATAGCATTGCACATAAATTAGGTACATACTGTCAATGTTATTGTCCCTACAAATAAAACTTGTTCTGACAAACAAGCAAAGTTTATGAATCAAGTAGGTATTATTATAATAATAAATGTAAATACATTTATTGCTTTAAATATATCAGATATTACACAGATTGACTTGGTATCAAAATGCAGTTTACTGACTTGCGTCATATTCAATCAAAGATCGGCGCTCAAAATAACTTTTCACATGTTCGAATACAATAAACCCCGTGTAGCCCTTGTTTGTGGTTGCACTGACAGATTCTCCGTAATTTTCTTAAATAAATCAAGACATGCCACATTGGGCCACACAGCGCAATTATTTTCTTAAGTCAATGTACCTACTCATAGTATAGTCAATTTTTGAATACTACTAATCATCGACTTTCGCTGTTCACCATACCTACTATAGGTACCTCTTTTTTTATAAGAACAGCTTTCAGGATGACCTCACTCCACCTGATGGTAAGCGGTCGTGAGGTTCAAAAGTTAGGTGCCTCATGTTGGCTACCAGAAAAGTAGGTACCAAGCAATTAAAGAAATAATAAAGGACAATGCTTCTCTCTTAAGGCATAATATCCATCGATAAGGAGCTATTCATGTCACCAATCGTGAGACAGTTTTTTTCTAAAGACATCAAAATTTATACCACGGCCTTCACAAAAGTGTCCGAGAAATACGCAAAAAAACGTCAGCAATAAATCATTGTCTTTTAATTTCGGAGGAGTCTTCCATCGCATTTTAACGTCGTGACAGAATTCCTTCCCCTTTTATTTCCATTTTGTTTCCCCTGTCGTCATAAAACATAGGCCGTGGTGCTTCGAAGAGCTGTCATTCAGACCCTACCGTTTGGACGTATTCTAAAGTTGGGCTGGTACGGAGAAAACTGAGGTAGTTGCAAAGAAATATTTTATGGAAAGTAAATTTGTTCCCAACGAAAACAGTATAAATATATTTTTGGGCAATCACTATCTTTTTAATATTATTAGATAAGTAGATAGATATTCTTTAATGCACAGATTAAATGTACTTTAATATTACCACAGGCCGATAAAGGGCAGCGCCACCGGACCGAGGAGCATAGCTATACCCTGTTATCGCCAACCCGCCTATCCAGGGTGGCGATTATAGGTTAAGCCTCTAGGTATTTGCCCAAAACTTTTTTTTTTTTTAAACGGCGAACAACTGGAGACTATGTCCGGCAGTGGACTGTGATAGGCTGAAGATGATGCGGAATATTTATACTCGTAAGCTTACCAAGTAATAGCAGTCTTTAGCATGTAAAACTTATGTAGTGAACAGTGGATTTATATTTATCACAAGTGTCTCCAAACATCCGATATTTGCTATGTAAGTAGGTATGTCATAAAATGTTATCAGTCGTGTGACCTGTCACAGGCCATATGACTATTTGATAACGTCTGACAGGAAGGTGGGTCACTTGCCTTGTCTAGTACTAGACTCGTATAATGTGCAGTCAGCAACCAGAGACTTTGGTTGCATTTCTGGATCATGTCTAGTACTGGCCTGTAGTACAGCTCTGGCTGTAAGGGAGTATAAGCTAACAGGCAAGGGATTAATTTGGTTACTTGTCCGTTCCTGCTACGATCTGGACTTTTCTTTCCATCAGGCGATATGAAGCCACTATTATCATCATCATCATCAGCCTATTACAGTCCACTGCTGGACATAGGCCTCTCCAGCTGTTCCCCACTTAGGGCAAACACCTGGAGGATATACCATAATCGCCACGCTGGGCAGGCGGGTTGGCGATAGCAGGGCGTAGCTTCTTGCTCCGGTGACGGTGCTGCCCGTCATCGGCCTGTGGTATTTAGCTACGCCTTCAATTAAAGCCTCATCAACATCATCTCTACCCATAAGATGTCTATGCTGAACATAGTGCTCTCCAATGACATTTATCATTTGTAGAAAATAACCTTAGTCACCACGTTCGGCACGCGGGTTGGTGACTGCAGTAGGTTTTGTCGGTACCAAGAACGCAGCTGCCCGTTTCCAGATATTTTCGTAATCGTCTTAAGAAATGAGGTGAACCTATTCTAAATCCGAAAACTACCTGGATTGATTTGTACTGGTAAAGAATAAAAAAATATTGCAAATTCTTTCTCCCTTTTTCTATCTTCTCTCTCTCTTATTGTATGTTTGCATTAAGCACAAAACATACGCAGCAACTTCAAGAACAATCTCCGTGCAAGATTTCCCCCGTTATCAGTGTAGTGTGGACCAGCAAACAGTAACAAATTAGGTACCTACCGCTTTGGAGATATCACCGCCGCGATGGTTTGTACTAATAAAGAAATAATAAATATTGCAAATTCTTTCTCCCGTTCTCTATACTCTCTCTCTTTGTATGTTTGAATACACAACATACGCAGCAACTTCTAGAACAATCTCAGTGCAAGATTTCCCCCGTTATCAGTGTAGTGTGGCGCTGCAATGGTAACAAATTACCGCTTTGGAGATATCACCGCCGCGCTATCGGTGCACCGCCCACGCGGTCCCCTGTTTTACTACGTTTTTTAGGGTTCCGTATCTTACACCTACCTTTTCTAATGTAGTACCTAAAAATTGCCAAAATAGGTAGTTAGACATATTTGGGAGCAATTAGTAATTTTTAACTGGATTCTCACCAGGGACAAACAATCGTGTAATAAACATTTGTGTTTGTTTTTTTGACTCAATGGAAAATCTATTGTCATATATAAACGTCACTGGCGATTAAAGGGTCAGCTTACGGCTACATCGACATCCCGCCAATTAGCACGTTGACGTTCCCTTTAATAGTAACTTAGATTTTTATTATGTAAACAAATATTTGTCAATTATCAAAAAGTTATTTATGTAAGAAACGGAGCATATTCCGAAGCAAGATCTCTGTACTACTTTATGTAATAGAAATTTATGTAGTTGTAGAGAATTCCATTGAGATCTTGCTTCCAAATATGAACTGTAACAAGCACGGAACCACCCACACAATAACGGCATGTACTTAACAAGTTTTACTATCTGTCGGCACATTGGCTGCTCTGAAAATAAACTGCTCTTGCAACCCCAAGCTCATGGTATCGACACTTTGAAATTTTTCAAACGACAAGTTTCAAGGGATCGTGCGTGCGTAACGAGATCTTACTCGTAGATACGGACACTCAGAACTTGCGGTGAACACACTTCGGGGACGGCGAGTTGAGATTTATATGTTTTGGATCTGTTCTACATGCAAGATACTTAAGCAAATAGTAAAGATCTTACATAATTGTATTTTTTGAGATGCGAGGGAGCGACCTATTAAGTTTTCGCTTTGTTTATGTTTATATTGTGTAGTGGTTGGGGTCGATGACCTGATAAAAAAAGTTCTGAGGAATATAAGATTACAAAACTGTCATCAATCCAACTGTGTTATTTAGGTTATTCAATTATGATAATGGATTATACAGACACTCAGTCCTAACCAATATTGTGATTGTAAGGGGAGGTTTGTTTGTTACGTTTACATGTTATTAATCACTCATTCGAGCACCATCAAATTATAACATATCGTTAAAGTACCAAATGGGGGAGATACACTTATTAGTAGAACATTTGTTTTACAATAACATAAAACACGTTTTTTATTATAATCCCTGCTATAATCTCATTAACGGCTCCAATACACACAACCCTATCAGAGCACGTGATAAGATGCGAAACGACTCAACATTCTTATTATAGACAGAAGAATCTCCACAGAAGGGCACAAAGGATCATAATTGAAATATACAATGGACGCAACAAGGCCAAATAAAGGCAGCCTTAGACGTTCCCGAAAATATTCAGTGCGCTATCCAGCCGTCGAGTGAAATGCGGTTTGCAAAAAGAGAATGTGACATCAAAGAGTACGCGATCCGGTCGCGACGTGATACGGGTTAGAAATAAACGCGGCTGTGGAGCGAAGAGTAGTCGGGGGGCTATCGGGCGTTCGGCATATGATTGGACGCAGGATTTGCAACTGGCATTTTGGATCGGTTACAAGTTTATACTAGAAAAAGCTTTATAACTAAACATAAAAGGAATAAAGCACCAAAATGGCGTCCACTCAGCTATTGTTACAGGAAGCAAGGGTTTGCGCTGGTTGTATAGGTAAGTAGCAGGTTGTATCTATTTATCTTGCCATGTCTTTTGTTTCTGGGTAAGCTACGTATTGAAGAGTGCAACATTTTCTCTATTCTCGAGGTATATTTTGAACTATCCATGTGGTCCCCGGATTTAGAATCGGCCACCCCTTTTCATCCCGTACCGCAGGGGTTAGTCTGTGGAAGATTTCTTAAAATTTTACCTCTGCTCTAATTAATTGCATCATCGTTAGGCAAAGTACCACCTCATACAGAAATTTCACATTACCAGACATGATCTAGTATAGGAATGCAATTCCTCGATCCTACCCTTCGACTAATCGCGACAGGCCAAGACTACACTCTCGGGCGCGACTACACCGCATCGAATCGCCTCTGAATTATTTCAGATACTTGTTACGTTCCATTTCAGTAAGCATTTACCCCTGTCTGCGCTTTTGTGCCGATAATAATTCACCGGCACGGCGCGGTTGTCTACATAAATTTGTTCATTATAGCCACTCCCTCATAATGGGAAAGCCGTTTTTTATTCGCGCAATGCGATGGCTTTTTTTCGATCTGTTTTTTTTGTTTTGGGATAGGCTAATTCGAACTGGTTATTTTTAGCGTAACACAATACAGTGGCTATATTTCAAGTGTCATTTGTTTTAAATGGTAGTTTAAATTGCCATTCAGTTGCAAATGTCATGTGTCTAACAATAGTATCACAGTAGGATTCGAGGTGAAAACCTTCCACTCTCACGGAGTTCGGTAACAATGTCAAGACTGCCTTGGCTGCTATGTTCGTAGTAAATAAACGTATACGTACATACTTTAATTCTAAGACGTTTTACAGTAATACGTACTAAACAAACCATTGATTGTACTTATCTCTGAAAATGCTAAAAAATACTTATGTGACCTTTCATGTACGTAAACGCAGACAAAATTGACTAATGAAAAAATTAATTAGTCCAAACGTATTTCAACTTTTTTTTATTAATACGACCTGAAAAGCTATCATGACCACGCACAACCCACACCAATTCATTTTAAGAGCGGCCAAAAAGCATTCGTTACGGTTGTGTGAAAATTGGAATTTCCCCCACGTGTAGGTAGCTTGACGTTTTAACATCTAAAGTTATGACGTTATTTTAAGGTCCGGCCGCATATAAATGCGTTGCGGTTGCGTTATTGACGCCCTCTCTGAAATAATTATACGTTCCCGAGTTCCGAAAATTACAGGAATCCCCCCGAAGCGCCGTAATGGCTCGTTAAAGTTGATGAGAGCTCGCGCCCTCTCTCCGCCTCGGTGCCTCAGCGCTCGGCTTGCTGACAAGCTGCCTTTCTTTCAGCCATACACAACCACATACACCGATATAGCGTAAGCTTAAATTATACCGCGTCAAAAGAGGCATCAAACTGAGATATACCTACTCGTACAATTTATTTCCTAATTTTGTATTTATATAAATGACTTTGTAACAAAATGTAAGTTCCAAATCCTCGACAGTAGGTAGGTACTTATTGTAGAGTTTTATGTATAATAAAGATATGGTTACTATAGAATATTATGATTTACAAGTCTCCGAACTAAAAAGTAACTTCATTAGCCTTTCGCAGTTCACTGCTGGGCTGGATATAGGTTTCTCCAACTGACTTTTGGCACTAACAAAATTGTATAAAGCTAGGTAAAGCAGTAAATTAATTTCTTGATATTACATACTTAATTAAGATTCTTAATTAAGAATTAAATGTTAATTATAGTAAATAGTTTGTAAATCTTAAATTATTTAATCATGATAAAAGTTAAATTTAAAGTTATTTACAGACGGGATGCACAAACATAACGGCTTACTTTGTTCAAAAAAGCTTGCTTTCAATTTCAGTCTGTCCCCATAAAATGGACGTATTTAACATTGTGCATAAAACGCAAAAGCTTTGAATAAATTAGTTACATTTCAATTCAGTTACAAAGAAAATGGAATTCTTTTTCAGACAAAGCAAACAATGTTTCAATAGCGGTGCACAAATCAAAGTTCAGACCTATCGGGGAGACGTGCACAGCTTACAAATGTTAAAGAAACTGTTTTACTTCTCTGTGTTCAGGTAAGTCTAGATCTAGATAATCCAAGGGTTTCAGATTTTTTATAAGATAAATTTAAAATTAAAGTATTGGACAGGCATTTTGTAGTAAATAGAAATTTTGTAGTAAATAGAACATAATTATGTTCTACATTATACAATCGCATGCAATACGATATTTATTTCCTTCATATAGGTGTACGAAATACAATCAATTCCAATCATCATCAGCCTATCGCGGTCCACTGATAGCTATATCTATCGCGGTCCACTGATAGCCTACCCAGTTTGTTCGCCACTTAGGGCAAACACCTGGAGGCTTTACCTATAATCGCCACGCTAGGCAGGCGGGTTGGCGAAAGCAGAGCGAAACTCCTCGACTGCTGGCGGTATAACAGAATTTGCCTGCGACATAGCCATCACGATTGAAGGCGTAGCTAAATACCAATTCCAAATGGTTCCGCAAATATTCACCGAGGCGAGTAAGACGTTTCCGACGGGCCTCGGCCAGCTAATTGTTGACGTTATTGATATTAAAATTTATTTATGGACACGCCGTCGAGTGATAAAATGACATTTCACCGGCCGCCGCGGTTGTTTGTCGACAGATTTCTGCGAATGACTCCAATTAATTATGAGCGATGTCAGTGTGCAGACGCGTCGCTGCTCGCTGCAACTCTTTTGTTTTTGCAGTCCACTCTCGGAACAATGCGAACGACTTTTATCTCGTCGCGAACAAAGTCCCGTAGACTTTTTGTTGTTCTAGTTGTTGGCTCGCTCCACTTGGCAATTTTGTTAAGACTATTCCGAAACGTTGTGCGACATAATCGCATTTTATCGAGCGCTGTATTCACTCGAGGGCCTTTTTGCACTATGCTAGATATTACTACGACTTGTGTGAATATTTTAGTGCTATAATAATGCTTTTCTTTACAAATTTGTATTTTCCAACTTTATAAAAGTATCGTTACTATCTTTATTAATGTTAACAATATTATCTAGATTTGAATTAGTTTATTACATATAATTATGCTATGTAGAAAAACTAAACTACCTGTATAATTTATCAATTAGATACCTATAAAGATGATCCTGATCTCAAAGAAACTAGCACTTGTAAATCAATCAAAACCCTTGATTGATAGAAGTATAGCAGCTGCTTAAAGAATAACAGTAACAAGTGAAGAACAAAGGCAATGTTTGTCATACGAATGTATCTTACTAAGATCTTGTTTTTAACCGACTTCGAAAAAAGGAGGAGGTTCTCAATTCGTCTGTATGTATAATATTTTTTTTTTTTTTATGTTTGTTCACCGATATTTCCGTCAATTATGGATGGATTTCAAAAATTTTTCAACAGTTCGACAGAAGACACCTCCGAGGTGGTCCCATTATCACCAAGTCAGGATCTGATGATGGGATCCTGGAGAAATTGAGACCAAAAATTGTTTGCTCATATGGTGTTTTTGTTACGTAATCATATTTTACTCAGGTATATGCTTCCGGGCGTCAACATCTGGTGCTGATGATGAAGCCACAGAACTCCTTAACGGTTAGGAGTTAGGGGACAGTACTGACATTGATCGATATTAAACTAGGTAGTAGTATGTACTTATGCAGGGCTAATAGGGCAGGTGATTTGGTAAGTGATATGCTTGATTCTAGATCGCAAAGTCTTAACTTGACTTAAAGCAAAATTTTTCAATCCTAAGAAAAACTCTTAAGGACATTAATTAGCCTTTATTCAAGGTCACAGCACATTAACGCTACTAAAAATAGAAAAATAAAATTATTTTTAACCCTTGGCATGCCTGGTGGGCAAAAGTTACACGCTATGCCTGGTGGGTCTCTCAGACCCCGATTTCAAAATAGCTTCTTTTTCTATAAATTCTATTATTAAAGGCGATTCAATGATTCAAGGCGTATGCGTAAAAGGCAAAATAGTGATAGTAGTAAAAATCTCTTTAGAAATTAATCAACTTTACTTCAATATTTGAAATTAAACTAAAGCACACCTTTTTAAACAAAATTTCGAGACTATAACTTTGTTTACATATAATTAGTATCAAAAGATATGAAATCTTAATCAGACTTGAATCCAATGTATGGCACTATCATATACTTTATCTAAATAATAAAATAATTAGTCTACATCACTTGCATTTACATTTTGTAAAGCTTTGGTTTGGTAACACTTTGCGCATTAAAAATCGAGTAGTCAAATCAAATGTGACTACTACATATCTCACAAATGTATTTTCTTCCTCCTAAGAAACAGCTTCTTCATCCTCTACAGCAACGTCAAACTCTTTTCCACTTGAATCAACTTCAGCTCCGTCTTCCTCATTCAACTCTTGGAAAATCATAAACTAGTTATATCCTCGTCTGTTAGTTTTTTATTCATGATGAAACTGAATAAAATTAAAAATATTATTATGTAATGTACAAACGAATATTATTTAATGGACAAATGCCAATATTCATAAGAAGAAAGATAAATAAATACTTACAGAATAAAGTCACGCCGTATGCCTGGTGGGGTTTGTAGGACCCGTACGCGTTTTACGCTCGTCCTTTTACGCTCGTAGCTCGCCGCGGACTGGGTAAGCACGCGGAGGGCATTCCACTGTTAGTAACGGCCAGCTACTAAAAACGGTGAGCCGCTAAATTCAAATTTAAAAGAACTACAATGGTTCGCGCGTTGGTGTGAATCTGACAGACCCTACCAGGCATGCCAAGGGTTAAAAAAAAATTAAACCGACTTCAAAAAAAAACACAAACGACCAAAACTAAAAAGCGATAAATAACGTAAGTAATTCTATCCTTAATACTTAATTATTTAAATATTACAATTATCACTTATTTTTGAAGTCGGTGCCAGCCAAACAAATAAATGTATTTGTCGTGTGGATTTGCCGGCCGCGCGCGTCATACAACAACAGTCTACGTTAGGTACCGAGAGGCTGGCACCGACTTCAAAAATAAGTGATAATTGTAATATTTAAATAATTATGTATTAAGGATAGAATTACTTACGTTATTTATCGCTTTTTAGTTTTGGTCGTTTGTGTTTTTTTTTGAAGTCGGTTTAATTTTTTTTAGACAGTAGAGTCACTGACAGATGCAAAGAGGTCGTTTTCTATTTGCTGCTTATATATCAAGTATTAAATCTAACTTTAATAATAAATAGCAGTAACGATTGCATTCTTTATACATTACCTACAGCTTTTACCCCAACAGTATTCGATGATACTAACTTTGCCATGTTTAAAAACCATTGAGCACTAAATAACGTCGTCCCATATCATCACCCAGCATTGTCCGGAACACGATTGACTCATTACGGTGTTGTTTTTATTAGTTCTATATTTACTGCGTGCCCTAATGGAAAGATCAAAGTGTGCGCAGTTAATTTTAATGTCTCGGTGTAAACGTTCCGACCCGCTAGATATAATTAGAGACATCAGTAAGAAGTCTTGCATCGCACCGCCCGTATTTCGATCTGGACATTTATTATGTCACCGACTCCAGTGCTTTACTTGCCAGCGTCCCTTTAAAGGTAATATCGCCTATTTATCTCCGCATTTTAATGAGCACCGTAACTCATTATTGAGTAATAATTACTCAAGGTATCTAGTAAAACGACGACCGTAATTTACATATTTTAATTGTCTCACTAGTTATCCTTTTGCACTCTAATAAAATTAAATTGCTCAACAAGTATCCCAGTTTATGTTCGTACATAACAATTGTCATTTAAATGCACAATGGAAACATTAAAATAGGTAATAAGCATTAACTTATCGAGACCTTTTACCTCTGTGGCGCCACAGATGACAGTTGTCGTACAATACCTATTATTATGTAAAGTTTGATAGTGTACTAACTTGGTAATAGTATTTTTCGTAATACTGCACTGCACTGATACTTATCAAAAATTCACGAGCAATCTTTACTGCAAACGTTTCGAAGAAAAGCTAGCGTTTGGAAAACAAAAGGAAACAATTTGTACTACCTAAACATTTAAAAGGCAACCTGAATCGCTGTGAAAAGACTAGAGCTACCATAAAATAAAATGTTATGTGGTCTGTGAACGACAAGAATTTCGTTTCAGGCTTGCCAAAATGATTTTAAAATCCATAACACAGCTAATTATTTCGTTGAAAATTAATAACAAATCTACAAATCTTTAAGTACGAAGTACTTCAAATACGAAGTTTAATAAACTAATACGCGTAGTACAATGCATCTAGTATACATATAATACATCAATAGTAATACATAAATTGAACTTTGTGCGAGATTGTGATTAGAGATGCCAATGGTACTCGTTTTTATAGTAAGGCAGGTAAATGTCGCTGTGTATTCCTAAAATTCCGTGATCAATGAACGTGTCATTATCATCATTATGAAAGAAAGAAAGAAAGAAAATCAGTTTATTTGGTGCCACACATCACAGAGAAAGATACTTATTATTAAATTACAGTGACAAAAATTAAAAAAAAAAAACACAAACAACAAAAATAAATAGAAAGAAGATCACAACAAAACGGTTATACATTATGACATGGCAAATACAAGTGGGCGCAATAAACGAAACATCATAACAATCACAGACAACAACAATACAGAAAAAAAAAAATTAAAAATGAAAATGGATGCCGGCTGTCAGAAACATGTCATTGATGAGATGATGCTTCTTTGTTTACATAACAACTAAAACGCTACTCGTGGTTAATTAAATCGAATCATTATATAGAAATTAATTGAAATAATATATTGTGAGCCTATTTATATTCTATCTTGGACATAGACCTTCTCCAATGCCCATCCTATCCGTGTCTTTTAATGACGTCGAGCATCGTCCGGACCAACAAATCCATTAATTATATCGCGGTATTAGGAAGTTATGACTTATTTATCTACTAAGTATATATTTATTTAGTATTTATGGTAAATTATAATAATTCTGTAGTATATTTATTACATTAGTTTATTTTATATATTAGGTATTATACTCCACTGTGTTTATCTTTGAACACTGCATTTGAATCTGCTCTCTGCATGACCTAAAGGTTAACTAGTAGAGAATGCTCCTAGCATTAAGTTCGCCTTTTGTACCATTTTGTGCAATAAAGTTTAAATAAATAAATAAGTACGAGTACATTAGCTACTACTACATACACACTAGCTGACTTGACTACTATACGCTTTAAAACCGCCACCTGAACAATACTCAAACAGAAAAGTACCGATGTAAAAAGTCTCACCAAAGCCTAATTGCTGGAAACACTAACGTACTAGCCGTACAAAGCTGGCACTTCACTATTGGCGGCGCAATCTCGCGGCACCACAATAATTGTGCCAATAAAACACATAGCCGAGGAACCGACGATCCTCTGAACCCGAACTAATGCCCAGTGCACACTGACCTTTACGCTCTCGAACGATTCGCTCGTTCTTGTTGAGCGTCCGATTGCGAGATTTATTTCCTGCTTTCTATTCCCGGGCTTAGGAATGTCTGGATTTATCTTGAGGTAGGACCCTCTGTAATGGTTGGGGCAATGAAAAAGAATTGTTTGATTTTCCGACTGTGAGAAAACGGTTGATTGAGTTGTTTTTGTGTACATCAAACATGTTATGTGTGGATTTTTAATAGAAAATTTTTCACTTGTCGTCATTCAAGTTAAATCTTGCTCTTTAAATGCGTTTATATGATTAAAACTCATTGTAGGTTTCAAACAAAACTGAGTTTCTCGTAATGTTTGTCTTTCACTGGTATGTTGCCAGGTGTGGATCATCATCATCATCAGCCTTTATTAGCCCACTGCTGGACATAAGCCTCTCCCAATGGTCGCCACTTTGATCGATCCTGGGCTTCTCGCACTTGCCAGTCGTCCTGCGCAAATCATCACTTCACCTGACCTGAGGGCGTGGATAATCGGAATAAATTAAACATACAACTACCACCATAGGTGGTAGCACCAATCTGGTCTCAAATGAAGTTTTTCCCTTGTACATATTATTGATGACTGGGGACATATGCCAGAAGAACTAGATCCGAGACAATTAAGAAAAGATTTTATTTGTGTCTCCCCTATCATGATGACTGCGTGGATCTTTCAGAACCTCTCAAGTAAGTAAGTCGCAAAAATGTAATCCTCATTAAGTAAAATACCGTCAAATAAAAAACTTTAAGCTGTGTGCCCACGCTCTTACATTTATGAGAAAAATAGTTGAACCCAATGTAGACAAGTGCGATATTCATCGAATTTACTGACCGCTAGTTCCGGCAGCCAGCCAACCAATGAAAATTCAGCTTCTTAAGAGCACTGGCATCGATGGGGCCAGAACTTGGCTGTTAGCGGAGTGCATGTTAATTTTTGTAAGTGCCCATTGTTCTCGATGGCTGCAAAAATGGGATCGCCTCGGATGAGAGTGCGCTACACGATACTTTTGTTAGGAGGAAACTGTGGGTTGTAAAAGTTTTGGATAAACTGTTTAGTTAAATGAATGTAAATTTTTTTAGTGTGGTTGGGTTCAGGAGACGTTGAGGCTTTTAGAAGTCAATTTGTGGTAGGTAGATAATTTTACGGGCCACTAGTGCAGTACACACCCGCTTCGCTTCGGGTTTCTTTATAATTCTTTGGGTTATTATGTATGTATTATACATCTATACTATACTAATATGTAAGGCAAGTAACTGGTCAGTTACCTGTCAGTTGCCACCGCTATGCCGGCCCATCCCTAACCCCCCACGAGCTCCGGAAACCCTACTCACCGGCAGAAACACGACCCAGAGGTCATTTGACTGCGATATTCTATAAGGTGGAGGTCCTTCCCCGCACGGGCGCCTCAATGCCCAAGATTTGCTATGCCCTACCTCTCTTAAAACACACCACACAACATAGATTGCATTAATAAACCATTATTGAATACACGATGTAAGAAAACACTATGACACACTACACAACTTTCGATGTCAATGAGCTATTAATAAGGTAGATAAAGAAATTCACTATCACCCTAAGTATTGACGCATGCAAAGAAAGGATAAACATACGTCATTATATTGGCAGTAAATTTATACTGCCATCCTATCTCACGACAATCAGCCCTCGGGAACCACGCGGTTGATACCACGACCGTAGGATAAGGGTTTAGCCTTCCGTTGTGGTGTCCCCTTGGCCTTAATGGCTTTGTGGTAACGTGATTAATAGATATGACGTACTTGGTAACTTGGTACCTATTTTATAAAAAAAAAGATAAATCGGAAATGATTTGATTTCGTGATATTGCTTTCAGTCCGTGGCACGTGGACTATTGTTTTTTTTCATTAGATAAAGAAAAGAAAGCACAAAATTTGTGTATTTTGTTAAGTACGTTGAAACTATCCAAAAAAAAATCATGAAACTAACGTTGAATAAAATACTCGTAATTAGACAGCTTTTGACAAGACATAATAAAAAAGTGCATAATCAGTATTCGGCTACGTGGTACAATAGCTATTTTTAGGTATTCCAAACACAGTCGCTTGTGTGTTTATTGTGACAGGGGTGAATTGGTCGTACGGCTGTTCATGAGAACTGCAACAGAATTGGCTAAAAAAAAAATAGGTACCTACCTATACATAATAATATACCTATCTATACATATAAATAATAATATACAAATAAAATATATGGGATGTAAGGGAGCGGCCTATCATCTTTTCGCTCCAAGCCAACCTCACCTGCCCGTGGTGCATCCTGCCGAATAACAAACGAGGCGCTGGCAACCGACTGGTGGCGGTATAACCATCACAATTGAAGGCGTAGCTAAATACTAAAGACCAGTGACGGGCAGCAGCGTCACCGGAGCAAGAAGCTACGCCCTGCGATCGCCAACCCGCCTGCCCAGCGTGGCGATTATGGGTATATCCTCCAGATGTTTGCTCTAAGTGGCGAACAACTGGAGAGGCTTATGTCCAGCAGTGGACTGTAATAGGCTGATGATGATGATGAAAATATATACTAGACTAAGTATTTTAAAATCGAATTGTCCAACACCGGCTTCAGAAATGAAACAGAATGTACAATGTCCTATTAAAAAATCACCGCGCGTATTCATGAGTACGGTGCGTTGGCTAAAGCGGCGGACAGACAGACGTACGTCACATTAGATTGGCAGTAAATTTAACTTATCGCATCCTTGCCGTTGTCACGCGACGTTCGTCCCTCCTAAACCACACGGCTCGCAGGATAATGGCACAAGCCTTCCGTTATGCCACAACGTAATAAACAACAGTGAAGTAACTTCGTCCGTTCTTTAGTGAGGGATGTGTCTCTAAGAGCCCGTTCAGATGCGGTTTTGTGTGTTCAGACTGACGGGTAAGCTGTCCGGCAGCGGCCGCAACTCGCCGCTGATCGACCGCATAACGCGGCCGCGGCCGAGGTTACCCGCCAAAACACAACGCGAATGCAGCGCCCTCCGCGCTGATAATGTGAACAGGGGTAGCGGGCTGATGGCGGTTTTGCGGGTGGAAACCGCATGTTTGGACGAAGCTTAAAGGAGTCAATTGTATTTTAGCTTCAAGCCGTGGTGCATCATGCCGAAACCTCTCCAGATGTTTGCCCAGATTGGCGAATAACTGAAGAGGCCTATGTCTAGCAGTGGACTGGAATAGGCTGATTATGATGAAGCAATTGCAACCGTGGGGCGAGTGAATGTATCTAAACATTTTTTTTTGCGTAGTGGTCCAGAGGACAAAGTGTATTCATTTTTAATCCGTCATCAAACTCTATGGCTTCACTGTTTGCCCAGTACTGTGGCTATGGTATCCCCTTATGAGGAGCCGACGTGCATTGTGGCGCCATGATTAATAGTACTAGTCATATTAATGATACATCGCTTTTTTGTACGAGTCATGTGACATTCTGACAAAACCGGGTCAAAGCGATAAAAAATGTCAAAGGTTGCGACTTCTTTGTTTATTGATGTGACATGATCATATTATCAAAATGTGAACATATTTTTCTTTCTACATATTGTTATAGAGTATTATATGCTGTCAGTCATTAAAAATAAACGGTTGGATGAAATCTACAGTTTTAACCGACTAAGAAAAGGATGAGGTTCCCGTTTCGACTGCTTTTTTGCAAGTATATTTGTTACCACATATTATCTCCGAGAATTATGAACCTATTTGAAAAATTCTTTATTTTTTATTTGAAAGGGTACCTTCCTAATTGGTCTCATTGTCACCATATTGAAGTAATTATTTTTAAGCCATCAGGACCACTCATACCAACCTTCTGCTCTCAAGTTAAGGTTTTCCCTTTGTACTATGAGTATTAATTCTAATATAATTCCCTTCATATTCATGGAGAGGGCATCTCCCAAAACATCACGAGCCGAGACAGTTTGAATAGATCAAACGAACTTTCTCAGCGCTAGAAAATCCTAAATTTATGTCATAATTTGTCGAGCTTTAGGCTTAATGCTCCAACCATGGCGCCACCGTCCCGTCTCATTTTATAAAGTATGTGTTAATATCTTGATTACAAGGTACATCCTTATACTCATTAGGAATATCCTTAAGGATAGTTATAAAGCCAAGTTACGAGTACTTTACATAAAAATAAAGGCTTCGTTGACATAAAACACAAATAATTGTAAATGAAGATATTACACCGTTTCCAGTGCTGTATTAGCGGTCGAATAAGCGAAGTTATTATAACCTCGTAAGCGTGGTTATAAAACTTTCAGTGCTGCTGTATATTCATTTTCTTGTACAGTCCAATATGTTAGGGTTGGCAGATAGCTAACTGAAGAATAAGGTGACTAGAACGTTGTTTAATGTAGACATTTTATATGATTTTGGTTTTATTGGGTTAAAAAATAAAAAAATCCAAAATATACTTAGACTTAATCACAGGGCCTGATGAAATTATATTTCTTCATTCAGCTTTAACTGATAAGTTATACAATTTACTCATATTTATTACAGCCATATAATTATTTATAAAAAATAATTAATTATTATAAAAAATAGTTATAAATTATAAAAATCGTATATCGCTGTCACTAAAAATTGTTGACTCTTTAACATCGCTTAAGCAAACAATAGACCACACTAAATAGAAGATAGACAGCATCTAATAATAGATATACTTCAGCAAGAGGGAGGATATTCACCACCTCCTAAAATAAATGGCACGTGGTTGCACAGTGAGACGCCCTCAATCTTATCTGATCCAGAAAAAAACATAGTTTGTGATTGAATTCATCAACATTTCGTAGGTATACGTAGGTACGTCCCCACCGAGAGTAGCCTCCACTAGGAGTCCAAGAGAGTCTAAACTAGGAGGATGAGGCTTTTGTATCTTGACTCGAAATTCAGGATTGGTAAATGCTATTATCGGCAAACGTAGTGTAGGACGCCCTCAGGCCAGGTGGAGTGACGATTTGCGCAGGACGGCTGGCAAGTGCTGGATGCGAGAGGCCCGGGACCGATCGAAGTGCGAGCATTGGGAGAGGCCTATGTCCAGCAGTGGACTGATGTGGGCTGATGATGATGATGAAATGCTACCAACGATCAATGGCGTATTCATATGATTAAATTATTATCCTACACATTTTTAAAACTGTCACCCCTACTCCCCATTACAAGCAGAGGCAAAAATAACGCTTTTAATAAGAACGTGTTGTGGTGTATCTTTATTGTTCCCGTTAATTAGTGCTCAACCGGATTCTGATATTTTCAACATAATAACCAAGATAATTGTATTCCCGCGTGGTCCCGAGGAAAGATAAAGGAAATCTTGAACATTAATTCATTATTTACACACGTTTTGTGCTAATAATACAATTAGTGTTATTTCTGCTAAAGGTGCCTTTATCTATTAAGGTATATTCAATGAGATTCCTTTGCTTGCTTGGGTATTTTATCAGGTAAATAAAGATACACTATGTTGCTAAAAGTATCGCTGTCTAGCCTTTTAAGTCAGTTCAGTAAGAATATACTAGTAAATGATGTTAGGCTGATTAGAAATGCAAAATACTATTGGCACCAAAACTGATGAGTATTTTTCCATTTTTGTAAAAGTTTTTGTAGGTGGTGATATGGTGATTGGTATGTGTTCTTGGTAAGCAAACGAGTTGATTTATCTAGATATAGAATAGACATAAGATCTAGTCTCCATACCAAGTCGTCAGTGTTTCGAAAGGAAGTAGGTACTGAGTTAGACATTCTAAGCGTTGCGACTGTGACTTTACAAATTTTACTGAAATTTGCTGGAACTCTAGGTTGAGATTCGCTACTCCCACAGGTCGGAACCCGGAGTAATACCAAATTGACTACATCATAACATACTATTGGAGTTCTTGGGCATCTAGGGCGACAAAATACCCTTCCAAAAATCTTCAATAGACCCCACCATCGCAGTAAAACTAAGCATGCACCTGCTTAGTTATCTAACTTAGCTGAGCTGGAAAAACTTAAGAAACACCATCTTCCAATCGCAAGCATTGTAAAAAAGCCGGCTTGCGAAAAACCCGAACATACTACGTCATGACTTTTTTTACCTCTTCCTTTATACAATGAGGATTTGGGACTGGTATAGACCAAACAGTTATTTCTTAAAAAGTAAATTAAACATCGTAGAAGACACGTCAATTAATTTTAACGCCACTTTCGTTCGTCAAAACTCAGTTCCAAAGCATAATTATTGCCTAGGTACTCGTCGAGTAAGCCAACAATTTAAATTAAAAACTAAAAAGCATAATAGCACAATGGCTGTCATAGAAGTTCGTGCCAAAAGTTAATTAAAACTGTTTCGACGGCAAAGTCGAAGCTATTATGTTGTGCTCATATTTAAAATAACTTTCGTAACAAATGCAAAAAGTTTATAATTTTGCAAATAATATTATTAAATCCTTATTTTTTTCAACCATCGAGCTGCGTCGGGTGATATTATTGGGGTTTTAGTAGGGATCCCTAGCAACAAATGAGTAGGTTATGTTACTCAGGCTAAATGTAGTCTTCCAACGGTTTAATAATTTTTGAAATCTTGACACACAATACATTGATTGAGTTTATTCATTACAAAAATACAAGTCTTTCTTGATCTTCTTCTTAAATATTAGTGTAAATGTAGACAGAGAAAAAGAAGTTAGAACAAAATTCGACATGTTTTAACGATTTTATGGAACTAAAGCCAACATTATTGCTTCGTGGCTTCGGATAATTGTAAAGACATGTAAAACGGCGCATTATGCATGTCGGCGCGACACTGCAACAACTCAATTATGTGCGCACCTAAAATAACAGCCGTCTTCTGTGGGTGGTCTTCAATACTCGGAATAGACATCGCGTACCGCACTTCAGTCGCGATTTATTCACCAAAAATCACTCTTAACGCAAGCGAATAAGGTGCGCGTAAAGCTTTTAAAAAGTCGTAATAAGCGTGCATCCTTGTGACGAAGAAAAGTTGTTGTCGAGACTTGGCTCTTGATCTGATCGATTGCAGTTTAGTTATTGAGTGTTTTTATTTATTAGCTGTCCTCGTATTTGCAATACCCAGAAGCTGACTTAGTCATAAGTTCCTAGATTGTGTATGGCAATAACACACTTTGTACACTTAGTGAGCAAATTAAGAAATTGAAATTGAATTTATAGTAATTTATCCATCGATGCTCCTTACATGCAGAAGTTGTCCTTAATAAAGTATTTAATAGCGCAGAGATTTTGCAATGGACAGTAGTAAATAAACGTAGGTAAGTATGTGGTGGGTTACTCTTACTCAACAATCTAATTTATAAATCTGAAGCAGTTATTACAAAACGTTACGTACAGGCACTGGACCGAAAGCTATTAGCGTTGTAATAAAATCTGGTATAAAACGTCAAATGGAGCATAAATTGTTGCATTAAGTAAGTCGCCGTTATCAAATTATGTGTTGAAAACGTGAGGCGGTTTTAAAAATTCATGTTACCAATAAGAAATTTAGTGAAGGCAATTTTCAATTGAATAAATTTTTTTTTAGTTAAATAATTTCGGCGCTTCCGCGCCGTATGTGTTTAAGCAGAAAAAAAACCAAATCGAAACGCCCAAAGGCGGAAAACATATAAATGTTCATCACACGAATCTTTGTCCCGTGTGGGGATCCAACCCACGACCCTTGGTTCAAAATGCAGGGAATAAACCAAATTAGCCACCGGATCAGTCTATATAAATTTTGTTTCTGTTACATTTTATATTAAACACCGTAAATGTTTATACCGCAATAGATAATAATACCCGCAAGAAGAAATTATACTATAATTTAAAGATTATTTCCAGCAGTAACGAAATAGACATGAAAGTAGCTTTTGCCAGTTCCCACACTGATCAATCATTATATAAAGTGCATGTGCAAATGTTCCCAGGATATTTCCTTTTATATGCGAGCACCGTCATTTGAAAAATATAGATCGTGTGATATTTCTATTTTTAGATACATTTGTAAGCTACCAACCTAAAATGGAGTACTTTGTTGTAGCCACTCTCGGCCATCTTTTTCAAGTCTCACCGTGTTGAGAAAGATTTTCAGCCGGCAATAATCACTCCTTTGATTATATCTAAATATATAAAACTCAAAGGTGACTGACTGACTGACTGACTGACTGACTGACTGACATAGTGATCTATCAACGCACAGCCCAAACTACTGGACCGATCGGGCTGAAATTTGGCATACAGGTAGATGTAATGACGTAAGCGTTCGCTAAGAAAGGATTTTGATCAATTCCACCCCCAAGGGGATAAAATAGGGGATGAAAGTTCATATAAAACTTTGTCAATTTTAAGTCGATTGGGCTAAGATTTTGCATGTGTAAAGCTACTACGACATAGGTATCCGCTAAAAAAGGGGTTTAATCATTTCTACCCCCAAGGGGATAAAATAGGGGATGAAAGTTTGTATAAAATTTTGTCAATTTTCAGCCAATTACTAAGACTTTGCATGTATAAAGCTACTATGACGTAAGCATCCACTTAAAAAGGGTTTTGATCATTTCTACCCCCAAGGGGATAAAATAGGGGATGAAAGTTTGTATGAAACTTTGTCAATTTTAAACCGTTCGGGCTGAGACTTCGCATTCATAAAGTTACTATAACGTAGAAAGGATTTTGATATTTTTTGCTCCCAAGGGAATATAATAAGGGATGAAAGTTTGTATGAAACTCTGTCAATTTTAAACCGTTCGGGCTAAGACTTTGCTTTCACAAAGCTATACCATGACGTGGTAGATATTTCCAAAAAAGGGTTTTGATAAATGCCACTCCGAAAGGGATAAAATTTCAAAATTTTAAATCAACCCTTTACGTGGTAAAATAGGAAAAGAAAGGCCGAGAAATAAAATAGCCCAAAACTACTAATTCCTCTCAATAAATGGCGTTACCGGTCAAATTAACTCTAAATATATAAAAGGAGAAAAGAAACTCACTGACTGACATATCAACGCACAGCCTAAACGGCTAAACTTAGGCACTTGAAATTTAGAAGGGACGTAGCTTAGGTACCGTAGAGGTGCACTAAGAAAGGAATTCCCGAAACTCCCACGGGAACGAGAATAGGGAAATGCATGAAAAATTGTTTCATGTATTTACTAATAATTTATCGTAAAATAGATAAAAATATACTATGAACAGAAAAAACAAAATCAAAATTGGCTGAAAAATGGGCGAGATACAGTCGTTGAAAATGACCAAAATTAATATATCCATCTCTCTCACAAAAACAGATTTTTCTATGGAGTTTGGCGCGCACGGTACGTGACGTCATCCGCCACGTCGGATCACTCTGTCTAAGCAATAATTTTAACGCTTTATAACACGCTTAATAGAAAAGATAGTTTAAAAATTCTTCGATATTTATGTATCTAAAAGATAAGAGATGAGATCTTTTATCTTTTAAATTCATAAAAAAAAGTCATCCACATTCCCTATTAGCGGGAAAACCCTTTTGTATGAAAAATCTAAACCGCTTAAGTTAGACGCTTGAAATTAGGCATGCAGGTACCTTAGTGAACTTCAGTTGCAACAGGATATTGCAAACTTCCCACGGGAACAGGAGTTAGCGGGAAAACCTTTTGTATGAAAAATCTAAATCGCGTAAGATAGATGATTGAAATTTGGCATGCAAGGTACCTTAATGAACGTAAAGCTTACTGCAACGCGATATTGCAAAATACCAACGGGACCGGGAGTTATTGGGAAAAAACTTTTGAATGTAAAAATCTAAACACGCGGACGAAGTCGCGGGCAAAAGCTAGTTATTTATATTGCCAAAGCGCAAAACTTTGAACAACTGTTTTAAAGGCCGTTCCTCAAGAACCTCTAAAATCAAATATCCAATCTCCCTTGTCACCAATACTTTTTTGTTGACTCTGTCAAGATTTTGGGGTGAGCAATTGAGCATCCTGTTCTCCTGTTTGCTTAGTTACCCATTGATAATTATAGGTACTGACAGCAGAATGCGATATCAATCCTTATGTTGCTCGGGTTAAGAATGGTGCAAAGCTCAAAGTTTCTAGGGAGATATTGTTGACTGTGCATAAAAAAGTGTACAAACATTTTTTTTAACGTACATCGATGCAAGTCATCAGGATAATAGTAATGTCTGTTTGTTTGACAATTAAAAATACCATTATGAATATGTTTAAATAATACTTATGTCAAATTTTAACCGACTTCGATTAATCGAAAAGATTAATCATTAATATTACTAAATATTTACTTCAGCCTTATATTATTGCAACAAGTTTCATTTTATATAATTAGCAAATCGTCGAGGTTCGGTTTATAACAAGATACTCATTAATATCATCATAAAACTACATAGTGAAATTTTAAATGATTTTAATTATCATTCTATACAAGCAATGAGATTTTAATTGTAATTCTATCTATAAGCAAGTTTTCTTAATGATTATCGTGTACGTTTAATTAAAAACTTAGGACCTGGAAATTCTATCCACTAACTTTTATTGGCTGGATGATTTCCCTAAGTACCTATTCACCTTATGTATACTTAAGAGGAAATGACTAAAGCTTACATTTATACGAAGCTAAGCAAATACATTTCTATGGAGATAGTAAAAGTCAGCGAAGATATAGCGGCCAAAGCAAAGCAAACATAGAAACACAATCTATGATGAATCTAAATGAAACCAATCTATATCAGTACCGATCTAGGGATGCCGTAAATATGTTGGATCATAAACAATGCAAGATAACAAGGGATCATAAAATAATTTAACTAAACAAATCGACGGACGAGTTTCTCCCACAGTGATAGTAATAAAATAAAATCAGTTGGCAATCGCGGGCCTGGAGCACGATCGCTGTCCTACCAACAATTTATGTGCCACTGATTCATTCCACCGTTGACAGTTATAGCCCAGCCCTCGGATATTGCACTTTTGCACCGCATTCCCACTCTTGAATTATATGTTATAATAACCGAAGACGGCTACCGCGTTTAATATATGCCCGCGCGAGTTATGTGTAGAAGTTGGTGGGGTTATGAGGACGCGCGTGTCTTGTTCATTCATTGTTCAACTTCTTATTAAGTTTGTTTGCAGGTCATATTTAATTTTAAAATAGGCAGGTATTTGTTCGCTCAGCTCACTTCTTTTCTCATAGTACTTAACTATTGTTGAATGTAAGATTTCGTATTTTCGTAGTCCGTATGGTTTATTTAAAATAGGTTTTATGGTATATTTAAAATAGGACCAACCCATCAAACGAAGATGACCAAGGGAATATCGAGAAGTAGGGTTTACCTGGGTACGAATAAAACCTATTGCGGTCACTAACCAGCCAGCCTAGCCAAGTGAATAAGTAAATAATAAAATGGGAAGGTCGGTGTCCTGCAATGAGGGCTATCGCGTGTGAATTCGCCACCAGAGGTGCTAGTGTAGCGTAAGGTCTTCGAAATATCAAATTACATTGGTCCTGTGGGTTAAACGAGATTATTTCGGAAAATTAAATAATTTTGTAAAATTTTGGCACAGCCGGCATTAATTTTGGAAAATATAAGACACGGCTCAATGATTGTCTGCGCTTTACAAGCGGAGCCGAGAAAATGTAGGTGTAAAGTTTAGCGGTCTGAAAGAAAAGCTAGTTCACTAATTTACCGTTAATTAACCGTTACCAAACAGTTTTGCCTTTCGGAAGCTTATGTCATCCTTCTTTTATCGAATAAACAATTATCACATGCATAAAACAAACCTCAACAGCTATGACCGAAGACCTCACTATACAGTGGCGCCCTCTGGTGAACACAAAAACGGTAGCCCTCATTGACGTTTGCAGGCTGATGATGATAGTGATTTGCTTGGCGTTGACTTTGCTTTGTTTATTCACCTTAACTGTGGTTAAATGTAAGATTTCATCATCACCTAAAGTTGAAACAAAAATTGAAACAAGGTTGAAAGCAATATCCATATCAATGTAAGAAAATGTTCCAAATAATACACTTCCATCTAAGTTAGACACAAGTTCGAGAAACTCAATAGCAATGCCATATCTATAATACCTACATTCTACACTGTTACAACTTCCAAGATATCCGTTATCTAATCTTAAAAGAAAAGTTTAAGTCCGTACGGCAACAAACTAACAACTTAGCTGACTTTCATAGACGCAGTAAACGTTATTTACAACCGAATGCTGTTTTTATATTTATTTATCCTTCGTTTAGTTCCAATGTTAGTCACATAAAAGTTCCGTAAATTTCTATCGGAGCGGACAGTTCTGGGACTGATCGCTCATCCGGTCCATATTTATAGCTGTTTGATTTATTTTGTTATCTCTTTATAGCCCTTCTAACGACAAGCATTCTCCTCCGAAGATTAATCACTGACGTCAACGTGATTTAGCAGAGCAACCGATATTTAATGTGCGCCGTTTAGGTAGAATACGATCCTTATTTTAGAGTTAAGTGTCTAGTAGTCGAACTTCTTTATGGTTTTGAGTACCCATTGTTTGAAGAATTATTGTGAGTTTTTATTAATGGATAATTATTACTTATAGTTGCCTATTATTAGCCCCGGACTTACGTTTTATCTGTGAGTTTTGTGGCAAAAGATGTTGTGGTACCATCGGAGTGCTCGGTCGAAAAAGAAAATGCAGCACGCCACGTTTTTTTTTTAATGAGGCACTGCAAAAAACATCTGATAACATGCAAAATGTACTCTGTGATCATTCATACGCATAGTCCTATACAAGGGAAGTTCGACACGACCGGAAAAGGATTTACGGCCGTATTCACAAACACCACTATGCGCGGACGCACAGTGCCCAAAATCCTATACGTTTTTGGGTACCTGTGCGTTCCCGCGACGCATAGTAACGTTTGTGCATACGGCCGATAATCTGGTTAGTTTAAGATATGACAAGATTCTCCTAAAGCAAGAGTATAAAAATGAATCACGGTATATTCGCAATCACTTTGAAGATATAATACTAGTATAAAATACATAAAATATGTATTCCAAAAAAAAATCATATCTAAATAAGGTTTTGATTTTGAACCATCTGCATTTTGGGTATTGAAATCGCACCCCCCGGCGAATAAAGCGGTTATCGACGATTACCACTTTTTTAATGTTTTTTGATTTTTGGCCTCTATGTGACCTAACCCATCGCCTGAATTTTTTTCATATTTTTAAATGCAATATTATTAGAATTATACTACACAACCACTTTTTTCTACGAAACATAATGTGAAGATATTAGACGAGAATAAAGTAGAAATCAAATATTACCGTACAAAACTTCACCAGTCTAGTCCGCATTGATTCAATGCGACATTATTCGGGATAGTCCTCCCAAGCGCAAAATCAGTATTCGATTTTACCACTTTATTCGGGTGAAAAATTTACGACGCGTACGCTGTAATAGGTTGTTACTACTCAGGTTTGTAAACGGGTAAATCGTAAATTGAAGTTATGCTATTCTTCTTGTTATAAAATAATGATTATAGAGTCGTAATAATATATTACTGCATTAAATTCAATTTCAGAATGCTGTATTAAAATATTGCGTTCGAAAATTAATACGTTATTTGTACGTATACGTTTTTTATTGCAAAAAAAAAACATTACTTTTTTACTTTCATACACATAGCCATACACTCATCATCATCATCAGCCTATCGCAGTCCACTGCTGGAAATAGGCATCTCCAGTGGTTCGCCACTCAGGGCCAACATCTGGAGGATATACTCATAATCGCCACGCTGGGCAGGCGGGTTGACGATCGCAGGGCGTAGCTTCTCGCTCCGGTGACGCTGCCACCCGTCATCGGGCCGTAGCATTTAGCTACGCCATCAATTGTGATGGATATACCGCCACCAGTCGGTTGCCAGCGCCTCGTTCGTCATTCGGCAGGATGCACCACGGGCAGGTGAGCTTGGCTTGGAGCGAAAAGATGATGGGTCGCTCCCATACATTCCCATACACTTCTTTAACACTATCTAGCAAAAATTTTATTTCAATTTCCGAAGGAGTTTGGGTCATTTTGTATGGACATTGGCGTCGTTTTTTTAGCCGCCATCATTCATTTTTATATTGTGTAGCACTATCCTTAACTAACATATTAATGAAATAAGATTTTCTGTAAGTAATATTGGAGCGAAGATAATGGCATTTAAATTTTAGGACAACGCATGAAGGAAAAGTACTCTTAATATTTGAGCTAGAGCATTTGTGACAAAAAAAATTGTTTCCTTTTTAAAAAGAATAAGAACTGCATTATGTAAATTATTTTCGAAAATTCGTTTGCCACACTCAGGAATCGAATGTGCTCAATTCTGGAAAAACATAGGGTTTTATTTTCATTTGAAAGGATCATTATAAGGATCAAAAGTCACCTTAACATACGTTCCGAAATGTGGACACTTACGCGAAGACTATTCCACAAGTTTTTTAGTCCCTCAACACGCTGTGGAAAGACCAATGCTTATCCTGTTGAAAGATTGGCACTATGAGGTCGATTTATTTGCTGACACCTTACAACATCTCTTTTATAAATTTTGGATTATTTTGAATGAGAATGCAACGGATTGACATTTATTTGATTTGATATGACATTATTTGACATTTTATTTTATTTTAATAGAGTAACATGTTCTGTATTAATTATTGTTAATTATGATGGATTATTATTATTTATTTTATGTACTAACTTTTGACTTGACCATGATTGACCTATTTGAAATTTTATTGTTCCAATAATTTATTGCATTACCTAATTGTATACTAACTAATTGATATGTAATTGCCTTTGAAACTTATTGCGCTTTGGAGAATTTCTGTTAGCTTAAAAAATGTTTGCAAATAAATAAATAGGAAACGAAACGAACATAATACGTGGCCGTGGGCTGGCCATATCTGCCGTAAAACCAACAATAGGTGGAGCA
Source organism: Conogethes punctiferalis (assembly GCA_031163375.1). NCBI lineage: Eukaryota > Metazoa > Arthropoda > Insecta > Lepidoptera > Crambidae > Conogethes > Conogethes punctiferalis. The sequence continues at coordinate 9,535,174 of CM062082.1, forward strand.
GACGATTTAGGACGCCCCGCAATCCATGGGCTGATAACCTTAAAATAACTGCTGGCATTGGCTGAACAGAAACACGCCCGGGATAAAGAATTGTGGCGCGAATTATAGGAGGCCTACGTTCAATAATGGACGAAGCAAGGCTGTTGATTGACTACATTACTTATTACTTTTTTTCCAAGCCGGTAGTTCTTTTGGAGGTGGAAGACTTCTACGGCTGGTTATACGCTTCGCATAAATCTGACCCGAAAATGAGGATACTATGGCCACATTAACACGCCATTTTACCAAAGACTTGCCAGAATTCAGCATCGACAAAATCGAGATCGCTCTTGGGCAGCTTAAAGATGGAAAAGCCCCTGGAGAGGATGGCGTCACAACAAAGCTTGTAAAAGCAGAAGATAAACCTGTACTGAGGGAGCTCCAAAACTTTTTAACGCTTGAATGGAGAACTCCGGACGAGTGGCTAAGGAGTGTGCTTGTCCTGTTCTTCAAAAAGGGAGTCGAAACAGACCTATTTCCCTTCTAAGCCTTGTCTATAAGCTGTTTTCAAATGTGATCACAAACCGTTTTGTGCGAATACTTGATGAATTCCAACCGCCGAAACATGCTGGGTTTCGGAGTGGATACGACACCATAGACCACATCCACACAGTGCTGTACAGAAGACAGAAGAGTATAATCGGTCCTGTAGGTATCTTGCATTCGTGGATTATGAGAAAGCCTTTGACTTCGGTTGAAATCTGGTCTATTCTGGAGTCCCTGCAGCGATGCCACATAGATTGGCATCCATACATGCAGTGATGAGACAGTAACAGTGATCTATGAAGCCGCCACTATGTGCATCCAATTACAGAATTAGTATACAAGGCCTATACCGTTGCATCTAGGAATGGGATAAGGGGTTGTGATTTCTCCAAAGTTGTTCACTAATGTAATGGAGGATGTGTTCAAAACGCTGAACTAGAAAGGACCTGTCATCAACATAAACAGCATAGTCATAATGGCAGAATCGCTGCAGGACCTACAAGAAATACTGAATGAACTGACTGACTCCTTTGCGCGCATCGGCGTAGGGATAAACTTGGACAAAACCAAGGTCATGTTCAATGAACATGCTCTACTGGAACTCAAAGTTATTCAAAAATATGTAGGTATACCTCGGGCAGACATTGCAGTTAGGTGGAACCAGCTTTGAGGACGAGGTAATTAGGAATAGTCAGGCTTCAGGTGGTCAGTGCGTTCTACCGGTTATGACATACGGAGCTAAAAATGTGGAAACTTACGGTACGGCTAGTCTACAAGCTAAAGATCGTTCAGCAATCATATGGAAAGGGCTTTGCTCGGGTCTCTCTGTCTTATTCGAAATGTGGTGAACTGGCAGAGAACCGAAGTTATCCAGAGCTCACCGATTAAAAAAATTGAAGGGGCATCGGGCTAGCAACATCAGCCGCAGAATCAATAACCGTTGAGGTAAACAAGTTCTGGAGTGAGACCGCGTCTCAGCAAACGTAGTGTAGGACGCCCTCAGGCCAGGTGGAGTGACGATTTGCGCAGGCCGGCTGGTAAGTGCGCTGGCTGGGTGCGAGACGCCGAGAATCGATCAAAGTGGCCAACATTTGGAGAGCCCTATGTCCAGCTGTGGACTCATGATGATGATTACTTTTTCAGGGTTTTGAAGCATTGGTAAGACAAGACTGGGTGGTTATATTTATCTTATTTAACCAGAAACAACTTAATTGTAGTTTTTATTAATGACTAGCTGTGCCAGCGGCGTCGCACGCGTGGATATCGCGTTTTAAAAATAATAGACTTCATAAAATGGTACTTAAATTTTAAGTTAGACCTCTAGCAATACGTTGGTAAAAACCGCATTTATTTCTATGCAGTAGTTTTAGCGTGATGTGCATTCAAACATACAGGTAAAAATTTCCCCCTTTTTCCCAACACTTCCCTTTACTGCTCTGCTCCTATTGATTGTAGCGTGATGAAAAGTATACTATAACCTGCCCAGGAGTATGAAGAATATTTGTACCAAGTATCGTTAAAATCCGATAGAATTCCTCTTTCGAACATTATAACTTCCGTCAGTGGCCACCAAAATTTAAAACGACTCCAAAATGACCCAAACCCCGTAAAGTATTTCGATGTGCTGTGGTCTAAGCATAGCTTAAAAACCTGATTTTGATAGGAATTAGACTTAATGAGAGTTAATTTAGTTGTAATTCATATTTTTTTATGTTAATTTAATAATAAAATTAAAAAAAAACACAAATGTAGCAATAACAACTATATTTTTAATGTTGTTGCATTCACTTGTTACAGTAATGGTTTACGTAGAATGATCCGCGAATTCAACGCTTACAATATAAACCTATTTTTAATTTCACACGAATAAAGTGGTAAGAAGTTATTACGCACAATAGAATAGACACCAAAAACTAACGAATACTGTCGCTATGCCTCGTTGCGCGGGCAGTTTTGATAGAAGGCTGCCGCGAATAAAGTGGTAATGTCACCCTACGACAAAAACAATAATATTGTTATGCGGTATTACATATTTTTGAGGTTTTATCTATGAATTTCCCATTAAATTAATTTAGTTTTTAAATATTATGTACAATCAAAAATCTACTTTCAATTAAAGTTAAAAGCATTTATTTGAAAGTTATAGTTTCAGAGATATTCACCGATTTCGGTTTTTTGCTTCTCCTGAAAAATAGCAATTCTGCAATAACCGCTTTATTCGCCGGGGGGTGCGAAATGGTATTAACTTGGTTGATTTCCAGTAAATTTAAAAAGGTACTCATACCGGTGCATGAATGACGATGTTGACGTGTGGTATTATCTGGATAAAATATTCTCATAATATTTGCACAGTATTACGGCTGACATTCTGAATTATCCTTTACAGCAAAATGTCATAACTTCAAACGGCTAAAAATACAAACGATTCGTCATCTCTCTGCGTAGGTACATCGTAAAGTATGACAGATGTTGCGAAAGTACATCGAACTCGGGCTGTGTCATCGGCGCGGTAAAGTCAAGTAAATACGAGCTGTCAAACACATGTAAAACCATTTAGCGGTTGGCACTTCACCGCCCACCTGTGTAGCGTTCATGCAAATTTTGTGGGAATACGCCCTCGTCGGTCGGCTAATAAATATTATTTCAGAAGCGCTGGTCTGCGCTAGTATCGTATTACGGGGCATTACTACACCATTCTTGCTGATGGCCGCATGTAGGAAATTAAAAGGCTATCAAGTGGCAACCTACGCACGTCGCGGCAGGTTCACGGTTTTGCTCTCTCGAGTTGTAAACGACGGCTTAGTAACTCGATCCCGCGTGGGCGCGGTCAACCCTTTGCTATGAGTCTTTTTATTCTGCTCTTCATTTGTAATAAAAACTTTAAAGACTATAATTTCGTATTAACGCGTTTAGGTATGCATTTTATCGACTTGCCGCATGCAGTCAGTCAGTATTTGATGTAGTGTACGTTACACGGATTTCATTGTGTTGTTGAAACATGTATTGTTTTTATTATTGCATAAATACTTTATAAATTTGTAATATAATCGTTATAGCGGGCTGATTGTGGACATCCTATTGAGATGATAGGATGTTGTCTGCTTTGATGACTTGTTCAGTTCATAAAAGATTTAATGACGATTTTTTTTTATTTGTCATAGGTATGCGCTTGGCTACAATTCACATGTTGATATGATGCCTATGATGGAGCGCGCTTACCCAGAAAATACTAATTTTTGCATAAGTTTACGAATTTATTATTATGGGCCACACTTGCCTCACGGTCATATCTTCGACTTTAGTCGAAAACTATCAAGCGAACAATAGCGAAGTTGCAAAACAAGTTTATCATCTGCTTCATTTCAAATAGTTTCCAACGAACGCAAGTTGAAAGTCAACATTTCTAAATTTAATCTCGAAATAATAAACAGCAAACTTTGCTTATTTCCGCAATCGTGAACACGGAACAACTCTTAAATCCGAATGTAACGTATTGCAAAGTTTCCAAGTAAACGTAGATTCTACTGCGGTCCGAAGTTGGGAGGTGCAAACGGGGCCTCTCTAGAGGCTATGTAGACTCTCTAATAGGCCATTGCTACCTCGGCAAATAAGCAACACTGGATTCTTGTTTATGAACGTTTGTCTGCAACATTTCTACTTGCTTGCATTTGTATGCACGTGCAACATAATAAGTGTTTGTTTACAAACGAATTTGAGTGTAAAAGCACGCTCAAAGGCAGAAATTGCGCACTGTCTACAAACTAACAGGCCATAGTTAATACTTTCACACATGTTTTAGTATTTGGTAAACTATCATCATTTGTTTCAATGATCATTAGATTTTAGTGGAGAATAATGATAATATGTCCTTTTATTCTCTTCTGGTGTTATGCCTACTAATTTAATACAATATTTTGTCATTGCGAGCGATGAGTATGTCACTAAATGATATTATTGTCCAAGAAGTCATTTATTCTTCAATATCCTTTTGATACATTAATTGCTTTTTAGTAGCTCTTCAAAATTACAGCATCCGGCCTTATATTAAGCAGACGACGAAATCAATGAATGTAAGCGATCCACATCACTCTTAATTAAAGCACCAAAGATCGATCACATTATGACGGTCTGCGTAAATGCCGCTTGATGCTTTAACAATGAAAAAGCACAAACTTTGTATACCTACGTATTAATTATCAATAATTTGTTACTTATGCGAATTATTTTACCGAAGTTTCGTACCGTCATGAAGGTGCTCGGATAGGTGGAACTGCTACCAGTTCCATAGGTAGCACAAGACACAGAACATTTAGTAGAATGATTGTATTACTAAATGTTTTCGGATGGTATTTTCTTCGAAGGGATTTAATTATTAAAACTGGTGTCAATGTCCTTTATTCAAAATTTAACATTAAATAGTTTGTGAGGTTTTGCGCTGCCGGCGCGGCGGCGTTTAAAAGTAGGGTTATTAAAACAACTCTAGGGACAGTGTATACTCTCTAATACTTACCTAATTGCTACTACAGCAAATAAGCGCGGAGCTTTTTATGTTATTTGCCTGCAACTTTATCTAAATGTGTCCATCCAATTCAACATTAGTTTAATTAGGTCTTTAACACGGCATCGTATCCTAAGCGTGCTGAAATGCGAGGGTAAGGCGTAACATCACATACTTACATAGCTCTGATCAAAAAGTAAATAGATTGACCGCTTCTGTTATGGGTATCTAAACAATAAAAGTATCAAAAATAGATATTACTCGTATACTTTGACCGACCCAGTGGATCAATACCAATTGATCACTACCAAGTGACCCCTGCCTTCTGAACCAAGGGTCTTGGGTTCGATCCCCACCCAGGACAAGTATAATTCTTGTGTTGAATGAGCAATATATGTGATGTTGTCTGATATTTGTAGATTTGAATACAAACTCCATACCCTTCCCTTTAGTAGTTACTAGCTGTGCTCGCGACTTCGTCCGCGTGGAATAGTTATTTTTTCCCCGTTTTTTTTTTACATTTCCATTATTTCTTCGCTCCTAATAGTTGCAACGTGATGTTATATAGCCTAAAGCCTTCCTTGATAAATGGTCTATTCAACACAAAAAGAATTTGTCAATTCGGACCAGTAGTTCCTGAGATTAGCGCGTTCAAACAAACAAATAAACAAACAAACTCTTCAGCTTTATAATATTAGTTAAGATAATTCGATATTCTCTATACCGAATTAATTCTAAGATGATTGTTGTCGAGAAAGTGCTAGAGGACTGAAATAAATTGCACCCAATCTTCCTAACCGTACCGTTCGCTAACTTCCTATTCATTAGTCTATTTCTCCAGAAGTTTCCCCAGATGCAAAGGATATTAATCACGCAAACCGAGCCACGGGAACTGTATAGTTAGTAAATAAGTTGTAGGAGTAAAAGATTGCGCGGCCTGAGACTGTCGTGGGCGGTTGGCGCCGGCGAGATACCTAGCCTTGCTAGGTGTCCTGCCCAGTCGCCTACAACCGCTGATTACTGGCTGTGATGTAAATTCCAATAATTACTGTCTTGCCTTCATTGGCAGTTTGAGTTACAGACCGTGAGACCTGCAATTTGAGAGATTATGTTAGAAGATTTTTTTCCCCTGAAATGTCAGAGATTCTGTTGTGAGTGTTGGTTTTTGTTAGGTTAAAGGGAACCTCTTTAAGTAACCTAACCAAGGTTAGTACTTAATAAAAATTGTTTTTGGATTGATCTGTGTATTAGACTGCAATTACATGCTTATAAGAAGGGGAAAGCATGTTAAAGCACAATTCTTTATTATTGGTAGCATTTCAAGATAATGTAAGAGGCGGTATTTCTTAAGAATGAAGATTCTAATTAGTTTCAATGCGTAGCAACATTGTCGAAATCTTCACAAAATAATGTGTAACACAGAGAAAAAAAAGAAAGAAAAAAAACAGAGAAAAATGTATTACATAAGAACTATAAAATATTCTTTACGACTATATCAAATCGTTCAAATATGTAGGTAGCATAACAAACGCTTTATCTATAAACTTAAAAAATTAACATACCGTACATTCACCGGACACAATAATTAATGTTAAACAAAAACGAAATAAATAAACCACACAATCGGGCGTAATAAATACCGTATCTCATCATTACGACACGGAAATTAAATATTCATTTTAATAAACAACGGTTAGGTAAAAGCCGTGTGAATTATGAGTGCCCACGGAGTTCCAATGATTTGTAATACTCAGTTACCATTATTAACTTATTTTTCCTTTTCACACGTAATGGAATACAAACATTAGCTACAAAATGTTTGAGCGAAATGACCGATCCTCGCACGTTTCAGGTTTCAGTATGGTAATTTTCGTATACCTTTGGTAATTGTAAATTAAACGGAGTTCAGTGGATTCATATATCGTCGTTAAGTATGGCTGGGTTTGGTAATTGAATTCATGTGCAACTTGTTAATACACAAAGCTTTTACATGTTACATTGTAACTTTTTAGGATACGTACCTGAGTGGTGGGATTTCATACTTTAGGTATTATTTCTGCTGCAGTTTTACCACCATTTTCATCATAAAGTACAAAAGTTTTATGTCTGATTTTAAAAATAAATAATAAAAAATCTAATAACATTTTTTTAGGAGAGCAATGTAAAAAAAAAAGATGACGTAATGATTCAAAAAATCGCCAGTGGACCTGTGGAGGAATTTAGAATAAGTATGCCTTTGTTTAGCAGTGGGATCATTAAAAAAAGCTTAAGTACCTACTCATACTATGAAAGTTACAGTAAAAGTTGTTTCAAAACCTGAGGTGCATTCAAGAACCACTTACTTTATCTCTTATTGAGACTGCACAGATTGATTGGGTTGTCTAATCTTATCAGTCGGTTCTTGAAAAAGTTTGCGGATTGCAGGAACTTATTGACAATCTTGAAACGATATGACTTATGTTGAAAGCTGATAAAGAATTCACACGATTTCTAACCCAGACTCTTGACAAGATAAAACTTTCCTTGAATGTACATTGGAAATGTCGCATGTTTAAAAGTAAAGCGTTTTATTATGAACTTTACCATTTTTTTTAATTAGATTTTTTTTTACTTTACCAATTTACAATATGAGTAGTAGCTCAGATTTTATGTGATTGTTTTACTGTTAAAACATTTAATACTTACTATGTACCATTAGAACCAAGGATCGCACAAGCTTTGCCATTAACAGGTTATTTTCAACCAACAGACCAGCCTTTTTGGTTCCCGTCACGATTGCACACATTTAAAACATTTGTATTTTTTTCCCTAAATATATACTTGTCCGTATACGAGCTACGATGAAGATATACAATGAACGAAATTTAGATACCACATTATCCAAATTTCTTTGAATATAAATACGTCGGTATCTAAAAAAGACCCAACAGCATTATCTATCTATTCATAGCCAACAAACCTGCCGACCACTATCGAACAACGTGCAATTGTATCATACAAAATGCTCATTAAAGCGGTATTACCAGTACCATTCATCACTTACGCTTCCTAGAACTCTAAGGCATTCCATCTGTCGCCACTTGACAGAGCATCAGCCTTAAACGCCCCGCCCACTCCATCGTCGGGATTAGCCGTAAATATTTATAAGAGTAATAACGACTTAATACGTATTCATAAGTGAAAATTATTATGCAATCAAGATGAGGCGGCTTGTAAATTGTAGGTGTTTGAAGGTTTTACAGCGGGTTAGTTTGAAGGTTTTACAGCGGGTTAGAAAAAAAAGGCAGCGGTATGATGACGTTTTTGGTCAAGTAAAAGAAAGTATGGCAACCAAGCAATTGTTTCAGCAGATTGTTCTGATAAATTGATTAGGAAACAAAATATGTAATAGGTACCAAAAATTGCAAACGTTTACCGTTCTAACTAGTTAAGTAACAAAAATACATTGCAAACAGTTTATTCTTTGTTCTGATCTGAAAACTTTATCGTTGCAGATTAGATGTTAAGTGCACAAGTGTGCACGATCACAGGTGCACTTTCATGATGCGATGGGACGTGATGGTCCGGTCTTGCTGGACGGTAGTTCAACAGAGAGAGATTAGTCGAGGATTAGAAGACCAACGGCGTAGTGTGCTTTCTGATGCCGATTATATAATTATCCTGTCTACTCCATTAGCTAATTTCTTGACAGATAAAACCAGTAACAATTTTTGACCCGGCAATTAGGGATACTTTAAGCACAGTAGGTACTTCGTCTTTGCGTTTCGATGGAAAACCGAAATCAAACCCGCTGTGCCCAGTACATTGCCAACACAGTACTAACTGCATCTTTGGAGCCCCGCATGCCGCTGGCGGTTCCAGAATTAGCTGAAAATTAAAGTATCTTTTGAGCAATGTCCCAGCGACTTGTCATTTTACTTCAGCAATGTGGTGCAAACAGCTTTGTTATTCATAGATCTTCTTTGATCGAATGATATTCGAAAAATTATGATGACTGAAACATAGACTATACAAGCAGGTATGTAACTTAGGCATTGATTTGTTTGATTCCGACTGCAGTAGCGTTTGCATAACCAGACACCTCGTCTGTCAAGTTTGAGTTAGCTGCTGATATTGCGAATTCAGAACACAATGTAGGCTAGATTGATGGCTTGTTTTGACTGGGCGAGCAAACTGGTACGCAAATTAGGTAGTTGGTTGGCTACGGGAACAATGCTCATTGTGAAACCTGCGTTATTTAACTAACAAATCAATGTAGCTATCCATATTTGAGCGGTTCTGAACAGACATGCAAATATTGGAAACATAAGTAAATGCTATGACATGAATAGCAAGTTTAGTTTCTTCACTAATGTTAATTTCAGATAAAGTTCTGTATTAAATTAGAAACTTTACAGCCTGGAATTCTAGACCTAGAACATTGCATTTTATATTTTTTTAGCAAGGTGAAAAAGTAAAATAAAATGTATCTTATTGTATTGAAGATTTTTTTATCATATTGATACCATGAAGCCCGAATATTCTTGGTTTGATATGGTAATTTTAATATAAGAATGGTAGTCACGTTATTATTAAATTTGGAAAGAATGCATTTCCAATTTCAGATCTATCAGGTCCTAAATCTTCAGATAAATCACTAAGTATCAAGTCTTGTCCACTAATTTGGTCATTATTATCAATACTCATATCTCTATGATCATTTCCTGCGCAGTCTTCATGGAGAATGGAAAGTACGGCCGAAATATGGCGTGCAGATTTATCATTTTTAATATCATCGTAATAATCAATTTATTAATAAATAATTAGATAAATAAATAAATAACCCAAGACACGCCACGCTGGGCCACACAGCGCCACCTAACACACAACAGACGAAAACACCCATACCAATACAAACAGACATGTTCATGAACACAAATGTTTGTACTGTGCGGGAATCGAACCCACGACCCTTGGCCTGAGTCTTCTGAAGGGCAGAAGAGGAGATAAAAATTGCACTGCCTAAATTACTGGGAACGGGCGCTATCAAATACCTACAGTGAATACGTTATTCAGTCCACACTTGATTTCACACTGGATGTTTGCTAAAAGCATTCCTATATTAGCATAGGCAGGTCGCCTCGCAAAATGCAGAGCAGAAACGCTCGTTGCCAGAAACAAATGTATGTCAATTGTCAATATTGATTTTCCGATAGACTAATAGCCGAACCATTACCCATTATTGCAGGCTTGTCCGCCAATTTCGCTGACAACACTCATTCGGGATTGCCAGACGTAATAAATATGGATTCTCTATTATTGAATTCGTGCTCCATTATACGGGAATAACAAAAGATTCGGTCTGTATGTATAGCGTGCCTGCCAAACCATAATTTGCTTTCAGGTTGTGTTTTTGTTGTTCTATGTACAACAAAAACTCAATAAAATACTCTTATTATGAATATAAAAATATTTGTTAATTTTGTCCTTGCCTGCTGTATAAAAACTAATTTAGACTAGCCCGATGCGTCATCTGTCAGTGATACCTGCCTTCTGAAACAAGGGTCGTAGGTTCGACTCTCATCCGCAACAAAAATTCGTATGATGGTTAATTGTGTCTGTTCTGTATTCGGGTCGCCAACCCGCCTGCCCGGCGTGGCGAATATGGGTATATCCTCCAGATGTTTGCCCTAAGTGGCAAACAACTGGAGAGGCAGTGGACTGCAATAGGCTGATAATATAATGAATGAAAAATGAATGAATGAGTATTCGGGTGTTTGTATTTGTGTTCAAGTATTTTGTGGTACCAAGCACTTCCTTTGGGTCTTACCAACAAAAGTAGGTATATGATGTTATGATATTATTAATTTAATTGTTTGAATTTTTTTGGGGTATTCTTCAAAGTCAATATCCGATTTCCGCAGTTTCAGATTAGATGGTATAGACAGATATTGGGTAATAGCTATGATGAATTATATCCCGAGCATTAAACAAAAAAAGTTTCATTCATAAACTGGTACTACGGCCGCAACAAATATACCGTTGTTTCACGTTAACTTGTAGAAATAAATATACTTACTACACTTTCAAAACCTGTAGTAGAAACTAACTACACATTGATTACAAAGTAAGATAACATCGCAATCTTCCGTGCAACTTTAAAATAACGAGATCGCGTGTTACCAGATCTGAATCGCTTCATTCCATTCCGTATGTTTAAAACAGTGGTGTTTTAACTGCGCAAGTTTCCCCGACTTCCGATCCGCCTGCAGGTATCGGCTTTCCCTAACTGTGATAAAGTTATAAAATCGCTTTCCTCGGTGCGTGACCACACTCCCGAGTGCCGGGAGTTGTCTGTACTCCTGGAGACAGGAAGCTAACATACGTAGTAAGTATTATGTTAAGTCTTTCGTCCATGGCCTGATCTCTCTACGAACGTGTCGAACTATCGTCCCTTTAGATTATGAGAGTAGGTAAAGCGGGTACCTTTACCTACCTGTCTATTGTGCATTAGGTCTTGACCGAGATTCGGAGTATTTATGTTCAAGAGCGTTTATGGATTCATTATAATTATGGAAAGGGTTATTCTTTTGCAGACATAAATCCGAAATAAGGTACTCCGAAATAGAAGCAAAGTCATTGACATACTAGTAGCTCACCGGATTGGCAAGCTAAAGTGGCAGTGGGCTTGCAGAACCGACAACCGTTGGGTAAACTAAACGAGCTGTGGAGTGTAGGCCGCTACCGCTACTTGGCAAACGTAGTGAAGGACGTCTTATTTGTTCGCTTAGCCCAATGATTGACGAGGAGAGAATGCTTATGTGACATTAAATCGGCTACTGTGCAATAAACATTGAATAAAAAGTATATGAAATCGTCAGTTACGTACTAACAGTAAAAAGTATTATGCTTTATTAAGGAATCTCGATATATTTCCATGTTTTTTTTCAAAAGCGATGACTGTAAGGCATTTCACTACAGTCTCCTAGCCTAACCAGGGGTGTTTTATTGAAAAAGTTAAAGTCGTGAGTAGACTGCGCGAGGGCACGAATACCGTCGTAAAATATGAATAATAATGATCATTGACCTCTCAGTGTTCCCTCAGGTACCAACGGAACCAGGGGAGATATTGAAGCGAGGTTTTCCTGCTTTTAGACTCCTTGATTGGTTTCCGCTTCCGTTTTTAAAAAGACCGAGTTTTTCGTCTTCTTTATCTGTTTTCAAATGTAGAACCTTTGTTTCATTCTAACTAAAACCATGTCGTTAATGATCAAAATACTGGCATGTAAAACTTGTTCTTCATTAAGAAAAAAGGGTTTTTACAGCTTTAATAAAAACTACGTGGCTAAACAAAGGCAACCATGTTTTTGTAGGAGAGAAGATATAATCTCTTACATGGTTTATCCTACATGGGGCCACAAAATGACAGTTTTGATTTCATTTTATCTTGCGTACATTTAAATTTGTGTAATTTATTTGTATCTAATACAATTTACATTTTACAGTAATTTGGGATAATTTGTCAGTCACCACGGTACGGCACATCTGAAGGATATACCCATAATAGGCTATTATGGCTAAAAATTGTAATTATATAATTGTAATTATTTATTAAAAATAAAAAGGAAAAATACGTGTTTTTTATTTTTGAATAAGCTAAAAGACGGACTAATTACAATTTTTAGCCATAATAGCCTATTCACGCCTGCCACGCTGGGCAAGCGGGTTGGCTATGGCAGGGGTTAGCTTCTCGCTCCGGTGACGCTGCTGCCCGTCATCGGCCTGTGGTATTTAGCTACGCCTTCAATTGTGATGGTTATACCGCCACCAGTCGGTTGCCAGCGCTTCGTTTGTTATTCGCCAGGATGCACCACGGCCAGGTGAGACTGGCTTGGAGCGAAATGATGATAGGTCGCTCCCTTACATCCTACTTTTTGATTATATTTCATTTACTGCACTGGAGTAAAATTCTATGCCTCAATATGATTAATAGCAAGCAGCTTGCAGTGTGAGCCCTGTGTTCAGTGGATCTCCTACGGCTGAATATGATGATGATGATGTATAAATGAAGGAAATAAGTAGGTATTATTGACATAGAAAACCTTTTCCTTCATACTCTTCCTGTATGGCCCAACTCACGATGTGGGTCGCATAAACGCTACGCTTGCAAAACGTCACCGTATGATTGACGGAGGTTATGAATACGTGATTAATGGTTGGCGTTATGAGCCTTTGGATAAAACTGTGTCTCCGTGGCCTATATAGTATAGAAATGATAAATTTAAGCTTCGGCAAAGGATGTCGCCGACAGGCTTAGTAATTATGCAACGTCGCTAGAAAAACGATGGTTCATTACGTGCTGGAAAAGCTATTAAGATTTTGTAAGCATGATGTCAACACGGTGACCGTCAAGGAATATTTTTTCTATTGTGCCTGCAGCAGTTTGTGGTTACACGGCAGTCAAAGGCTGAATGGCTTGGGAAATTGATAAAATTGCAGAATTTTTACACTGTGTATAGTAGAAAATCCTCACTTGGAGTCATGATAGCAGAGCGCAAGATTGCTGGCAAGAGCTGAACGCGACACGCCCGGTTCTACTAAAGTAGCGAATAACATTCTAGTCGGTATGTAAAAGTTGAGAAAATGTTTTGTACTTATCTTTTCGATCATAGAGCAGTAGATTTCATGTACTGTAAGCATTTGTTGTTAAGTTAAGGGTACCTAGAAAATATTCGTTTCTTAAATTCGATGTTAAACATTTCAACAAAAGGCTATTAAGTATTTTTACTCTTTTGGTTATCTAAAATACTACGAACGTGACATGCCCACCTCCCATAACACTAAAGCAACCAAACAAACAAAAGCACCAAAGAAATATTCCATATAATTAGTTTCTTGTTGTTCATGATATTATTTTAATTGGAACAGTTCTATGTCACGAATCCAATAGCTGTGCGGTTCGCGTGAAAAGCCCAAATAAAAATATATCTTAAACGCAATGGTATAACATGTTCTGTGATATGGGACGATAAATTACACAGTAATTATATCGCTCAGCCTGTGTTTACCATAATGAGCGAGATAAAGTGGGTCAGAGTTATTTCGCTTCAGAATTTACGCTGTTTAGAAGGTGGTAGCGCCTTTTACAGATGCGTAATGGTGCGTCCATAGTAATGATGTTACGAATTTTTCTAACGACTAATTAAAATGGTAAGAAAATGTTTTCGACAATGTGTATTACTTCATGTCTGTCTCATTATCACTTCTAAACGGATAAACCAGGATTTATATTCCTGGTTTATCCGTTTAGAAGTGATAATGAGATTTTGGTTTATATCCAAAATCAAGTAGGTAACTATACTAGTTTTGAGTCAAATGTATGGTGTGCCAAAAAAAATATCTAACTATAGGTACATATACTTGTTTGAAAATGAGGAGTTTATTGATGTAAAACGGGGTTCTTTAACATAGGTAGTGATACTTACTTAACTTCGAACTGAAATTTAGCAACATCGCCTAATTTCTAGAGAGTATGCTGGATATTATATTTTTATTACAATTAGTATAATGCACAAGTGTACGCACGCACACTAGGACCGTTCGTTCCTTCACGATAAACGACAGTTTGACACTACCCGAAAGAATTGGAAGCTCAGAACCAACGGTGATACGGCTGGAACCGGGGGTGTGGAATCAAACGAGTAATGGGAAACCACAAAAACACTTTAATGGTCCAGCCGTAGCGGACTGTATAACTCAACAACTAGATAAACAATAATCAATAATATATCAAAACCATAGCAACACAAAATACTTTTAAAAAACACTTCTAAATACAAAAACTATATATGAAACTATGTACATAAACGTATATAAAAAGGTTGTCTGTCCGCAACATACCGCCCCCTTGTGCAAGAATTGCACACAAGCGAGCGCTGGACGGTGTTCAACAACCTTAGCGCGAATTCACGGCAACATGACTATTTTGCGAGAAGGCCGGCGCAATATTCCACCGACCGTGGCTACGTCTACCACCCTCACTACGCCGTCTCTGCCAGGATGTAGTGCTTGGACCCGTCCTCTGGGCCAGGAGCCACGGGGCAGGTTCTCGTCGACGATGAGGACGCTCGAACCGAGCTCCGGCTGCACTGCTGGGCCGGGTCTGCGTGGATGGAGCGTGGGCGCGAACTCCCTAACCCACCGTCTCCAGAAATGGTCTGCAAGCCTCAGAGCTTTTCTATAGTCATCCCTGCTGCACAGGTCTCCATCTGTGAGATGGACAGGGAGAGTCTGGGTGGATGAAGCGCCTATTATGAAGTGGAAGGGTGTCAAAGCCTCTTCATCACCCGGGTCAACCGATATGTGAGTCAGCGGCCGTGCGTTGACTATCGCTTCCGCTTCCATCAGTAAGGTGTGTAGGACCTCTTCCTTAGGAGCTCTCTCTCTTACGGCTGGAACCTGGGGGTGTGGAATCAAACGAGTAATGGGAAACCACAAAAACACTTTAATCGTCCAGCCGTAGCGGACTGTATAACTCAACAACTAGATAAACAATAATCAATAATATATCAAAACCATAGCAACACAAAATACTTTTAAAAAACACTTCTAAATACAAAAACTATATATGAAACTATGTACATAAACGTATATAAAAAGGTTGTCTGTCCGCAACAAACGGCTTACCATATTATGTATTGACTTTTTGATTTAAGTTGGTGTTAAGTAAAACCTTAATCCCTATGGATGAACCTTAACTCTCACAGACGCGTAATACGCAACGCAAGACTGTAATTTACAAGACAGTTTCAGAGTCGACAAGCCTACTTTGTATGGAGGCGGCGTCTCGAGATGTCAGCTGGCTGTGATTTTGGCAGTAATCGTAAAATAAACTCGTATACTTTGTCTGCTAAATACTTGTGCTAACGCTTGTTTGACATTTAAATTGTACGTTATTATAAAACTTGGGGTAAGTGTGACACGCCGTAAATTCGAAAGTAATGACGTCATAATCCCGATTGTATCTTTAGCTTTGGCAACGAACCCTGGAGTATTACTACGCATAGTTCTACGGAAGAGTTTTGTTATTACAATAGATCTAATAGTCCGGATATTAGGCCGGTAGCTCAATTAGTAGTTACCCCTGTCTTCTGAACAATGAGCCATGGGTACGATCTCTACCTAGGCTAATGATTGATCAAAATTCAGTTTTCCCAATTACACTTATACAATTTTTTTTTTTTTTTTTTTTTTAATATTGGCTCGACATAATGGCTTCCCTACACCTGATGGAAAGCGAAAGAGAAGCCCAAGTCGCTGTGACAACGGGCAAGTAACTGGTCAGTTACCTGTCAGTTGCCACCGCCATGCCGGCCCAACCCTAACCCCCCACGAGCTCCCGAAACCCTACTCACCGGCAGAAACACGATCCAGAGGTCATTTGACTGCGGTATTCTATAGGGTGGAGGTCCTTCCCCGGACGGGCGGCTCAATTCGAGCGAAGATTCGCTATGCCCTACCTCTCTTATCTGCCAGGCTTATATCCGGACTAGAAAATATATTGTAATAACAAAATTCTTACGTAGATAAGTAAAACTTTGTATACAGTAACAGTCTCATTTACGCCTAAACGGAAACACAGTTATCCCGCCGAGATCCCATTGCAATTATGATTCTAATAGTGAAAAAAGTATAAAATTAAAAATAAAAAGTAACGGTTGTTATACAAGAACACAAATAGTTTTAGTACAGAACTGGCTGAAATTAAAAGTGTATTCTTATTCGCAACGGAACGCTTCTGAGGCTAATTACACAGCCACTGCCGTGCAAAGCTTATGGAAAAATAAAACCACGTAATATGGTGATCCACTGAAATGAGACTTTAAAGGTGGATCTCTCAGTAGGACACCAAAATAGAGAGACACTGAAGTAATGAGCTGATTGTCATGTTTGCAGCATATCAGTCTATCGTCACTGGAGCGAGGAGCTACAGCCTGCGATCTCCAACCCGCCTGCCCAGCTTGGCTATTATGGGTATAGCCTCCAAATGTTTGCCCAAGGTAGCGAAAGGTTTGCAAAAGGCTGGTGATGATGATAAAGTAACTAGAATATTGACAAAAAGGGTGGCCATCAACTGGAGAGTCCTATATCCAGCAGTGGACTGCAATAGGCTGATAATGATGATGATAACGACCACAATAAATATCAGAGTTACATATTGCAAAATATCCTATTTTCAGACTTGAAATATCTTATTAAAACGAAGTTACTAGCTCCTAGTACCTAGTCATTGCTTGCATTTTCAAGGTTACTACTAATATGTTTCTGTTAATCCAGCATTCTGGTGAGGATCATACCTCAGGGTTTCTTTTAAAATAATTTGGAACAGTGCCAACTGCCTCGCGGAAGGCAACTGGTGGCGGATTCGCCGTTAATGCACCAGAATTAAAAGCTTCCTATTCTATTTACTTGCACGAAAAATGGGGACACAAAATGCACAGGTATTTGTAGGTCGTTAACCCTTGGGAGGAAAACGCTGGCTGGTTATAAATTACAGGCGAATTCGGAGGGTAAGTGTGGTACTTTTTAAGTACGAGTAGATACAAGTGCTTAGATGTTGTTTAGGCTTTATAAAATTGTTGACGTTGAATTACAACTCAAGACTATATGTTTAATAATGTTATTTAGTAATATTATTACGTACTTATTTGTATTAAAAGAAGATTTTTTGTTTAAATTTTACCCAAGATCGATCAAAGTGGTGGATTATTAGAGAGGCCTATGTCCAGCAGTGGACTACGAAGAATAGGCTTGTTGCCTAAAAAAATTGAATTAGTCCGTCTTCTAGATTTTTCAGAAATAAAAGATGCGTATTTTTTCATTTGTAAACTAGAACAGAAATTACAAAGATATAGACCGTTAAAGTTGCGCGTGACGTCACGCCGTGCGGCATTTTGTCGCACGGTGTGACATCAAACACCCCCACTCCTAAATTTTGATGCTTTGTATCTTTGTTATTTTTTGTTTAAATGAAAAAAGGAAAAATACGTGTCCAGTATATTTTTATAATCGAAAATACGGACTAAATATAATGTAAGTATTTTGACCCTGGAAACATCCCTATTGATAACGATGATGAGATTTTGCCATCATTGCAAGCCTTCCTCTACCATATTGGTGTACCTAGGCGTTCTTCATTGTATTAATTTCACCTTCGGCTGTAAATCCAATCGTGAATAATAGAGATATTGTCAGCAATTTCAAGATTTGCAGAAGAAAATGTATTAAAATGACTTAAAAGATATGCTAAGTTAACTTAACATCGTTTAATATACAGTTTATACTATTCCAGGTAACATTACAACACATTTGCTCAATGTCTGCTCAGTAGCTTCAGGACAAATCTATTCACGTATGAAGCATAATAACTTTCAGGATACACTTTACGAACTCCCATTATATTTTATTAACCCGACAGACTGCAATATTGTGCCTTAACTGCAGTTCGGTCGGCAGTTGGGTTTAAAAAGTTACTCTGTTGACCCCCTCAGCTTCTTTTATGCGAGTCTCGTGGCCAAACGTCACTGAATAAATAACCCAAGACATGCCACGTGGGCCACACAGCGCCACCTAGCCCCAAACTAAGCCGAAGCTTGTACTATGGGTACTAGACAACTGATAAACTTACTTAGATATATTTTTTTTGTAAATAAATACATATTATACATAGAAAACACCCAGACCAATACAAACAGACATGTTCATGAACACAAATGTTTGTACTGTGCGGGAATCGAACCCACGACCCTTGGCTCAGCGGGCAGAGGTCACTACCAAATGAGCCACCGAGCCTGTTACCAAATGAGCCACCGAGCCTGTTAACTGTCACTGTCACTGGTTTATGACCAATAAATTTTGAACGAAAAATGCACACTTTTTTCTCATAAAGGAAACTTTCCACTAGCCGTATTTGCGGAAAGGGGCTGACGGCAATTACTTTGTAGAACTTTATCGGGTCTATACGTCTTGTTTTATGACTGCTATAGAATATACAGGTAACAGAATATTTTATAGAGCTGATTAATTCACGGCGAAGTTAATATATTGCTCTGTGTCAGTTGTCGTTAATAACTACTAGGTTATATTAACTAGTAATAAACTATGAGAAATCTCTTGGAGAAATTTCTGTTTCTCCCTTTAAAATTACTTTGTATTAATAATGATAAGGCTTATTTGTGTTTAATCTTTAATACGTTTTAAAAGGTAAGTATCTCCATTATGGAGAGTCAAAAGGAGTATATCTACTTCCTTTCTTCTCCCTACAAAATTATTAAGTTATATTTATATAGCTTTCGTTCTAAGCATATATCTTCACTAGGTGGATAGGTACAGTCAGAAGAAAAAACGCTTCAATCATCATCATGCTAGAACAGTCCACTGCTGGACATAGGCCTCTCCCAATGTTCACCACTTTGATCGATCCTGGGTTTCTCGCATCCAGCGCTTGCCAGCCATCTCAAACAAATCCTCGCTCCAGCTGGCTTGACGCGTCCTACAGGAAATGTAGCTAGGTATATCTACTAAATAAGTGGATCTTTTTTGTTTTTTATAGTAGCTCAACATAATGGCTTCCCTACGCCTCATGGAAAGCGAAAGAGAAGCCCAACTGATCAGTTACCTGTCAGTTGCCACCACCATGCCGGCTCAACCCTAACTCCCCACAAGCTACTAAAACCCTACTCACCGGCAGAAACACGACCCGGAGGTCATTTAGCTGCGGTATTCTATAGGATCCTTTCCCGGACGGCGGCTCAATTCAAGCGAAGATTCACCAGAACTATGCCCGACCTCTCTTAACCCTACCTCCTATTATTAAGAACATAGATTTCGTATTGAAATCCATTTAACGCAATAGAAGAGTAAAGTAAAGCCGCGTTTACACATAAATTTCCTGTTAAACCAAATAAAGCTAGTGCACACCACTCGGAATTCCCGCGCCGTCTCAATTCGATTGTCTGTATTCCGATTGGATTCTCATTCCCCGCATTGATATGAGCCGATATGTTTTATTGCATGCAATATTTCGGGATCGGAGCCATCGTTTGGATTAGGTATTGTGATCTGATGCGAAGATTGCCGACGTGTATGTATCGCTGTTTGATTGCTTTGGGACAGAAGACGAGTTTATGATGATGTATTGTGGAATGGTATGGAGATAATAATTTATCCTAATGTACATCTGAATCGTTGTGAAATTTACCCGTTACATAACCATTTAACATGTGACGGGCCGCTCTCTCATTTGCTATGCTCAGCAATAAACCAAATTAGTTAACATTTTTGATCTAATTAATACAACATTATCTCACAATCTTATTTAAAACTCTTGCACTGTGTTAATAGAAAGGACTTCAGTAAGACAGTTGTGCACAACTATACAATCTTCCAGGATATATTTTGTTGACGAGAGGGATTCAATCTCGATCAGTGTTGTCTAACAATTAAGACCGTCTAAAAAAAGTACCTACTAAAATTTGTCTGAGTATACTTTTTCCTGTATGTTGATATGTTTTATTTTTGTGTAATAATGAAGAATATCTATCCAAAAACTTTTTACTTAGCTTAATCGTTTCAGAACATTGTTAAAGTGCATTTTATGACAATACTTTTTTAGACATAATATAGACCCAAATCTGAAGAGACTGGTTAGAAAATGTATCTAAGTATGAGTAATTACACAGTGTGTTTACTTGACAGCATCATCACATAGATATACCTACACAAAATGTACCTAAGTAATTGTTGGAATATGCAATGGATTGGAATATCCCAATCCTAGATACGGTTGGATGGAGTCTATCCCGCTATGAATGGGTTCCGTAGGACGACGTATGATAGACACAGACGGCTATTGTGTGTGTTGATTGCACATCGCGGAATAAGAGCAGTTTGTGTCCAATGCTGATTGAGATCATTTTGATGTAAGGGTTTGTGTTTTCTGTCTTTTGTTGAAACTAAACAC
The DNA here is from genome assembly GCA_031163375.1 of Conogethes punctiferalis. Classification (NCBI taxonomy): domain Eukaryota; kingdom Metazoa; phylum Arthropoda; class Insecta; order Lepidoptera; family Crambidae; genus Conogethes; species Conogethes punctiferalis. Next base: position 9,556,197 of record CM062082.1, read on the forward strand.
AATGTGTATTAGTATTTCTGTTCCATTTGATTAATATTGTGTTGTTATTATTGCCAAATTAGGTATGCAAATACCTAATTTGGCAATAATAACTTTTAATGCAAAAAGGACATAGTTATTTCAGTGCCGTAGACATAATGTTGAATTTAAATGAGTCGATAGATCATGTGCATTGAATACGGATGATGACAAGGTATGAAAATGAAGAAAATAATTAGTCCGTCTCTTAGATAATAAAAAAATATAAGACCCGTATTTTTTGTTTTGTCGAAATAACAAGAAAATACTTAGATATAGCGCATTAAAGTTACGGAGTGGGGGCTAACTACGTCACGTTAGAGTATATTTTGTACTCTAACGTGACGTCATGTGACATTTAAAATCAATGTATCTTCGTAAGTTTTTGAACAAGAGGCAAAATAAAAAATACGTATCCAATATTTTTCATTAATCTATCTGATGGACATTAAATTATTTTTTAGTCATCATCCCTATTGTTAGTGCTTAGCGGTTTTGATATCCGATCGGGTCAATTTAGGAATGGATTTTTGTAAATTCTTTGCATCACTAAGATAATTAATACGTTCCAAAAATAATAAAAAAGATAAAGTTCTTATTACCAAAAACAAATCTTACATAGATTCTTCTTCTTTTCGAGTCAATGGTACTCTGTCTCAAATAGAACCAGCCCGAAACCTCGCAACTCTGATATCGCTGTCGGTTCCCTTGCAAAGGTCACCCACTGCAAAATAATACTCATCAAAATTTGTATTACATTTTAGGAATTTATGACACTTAATAGTTACTTTACAGTCGACCAAATCCCATGAATCGAATCGATAAACCTAAACAAGCTATACGTAACGTAATTACAGCAGGTACTTGTATATACGAACGGCAGAATACGCTAGTGAACCAGCGACTAGTGAATCGAGAACGGTGGGCTGAGTGAAATTGACAGATTTATTTGCGTTCGGATAAATCCTGGTTGCGAGTGCATGCATTTTTTACGTGGGCCGCATCTACTTCGATGGATGTTGCTAATAAAGCGGTTCGTACTAGGACAATCAAATGAAAGGCTCGATACATTCTTACTTGGGGTAAGAGTAGCTTTTTGGCTTCATCCATCATCATCATCAGCCTATATCAGTCCACAGCTGGACATAAGCCTCTCCCGTTGTTCGCCACTTTGGGCAAACATCTGGAGGTTATACCCATAATGGCCACGCTGGGCAGGCGTAACTCCTCGCTCCGATGACGCTGCTGCCCGTCATCGGCCTGTGACATTTAGCAACGCTTTCAATCATGATGGTTATATCGCCACCAATCGGTCGCCAGAGCCTTGTTTGTTATTCAGCAGGATGCACCATGGACAGCTGGCTTAAAGTGAAAAGATGATAGATCGCTCGCTTACATCCCTTTTGGGCTTGACAAGAGAAGTTTCTGTAGTTTATAAGATCTTTTTAATGTTCTTTCTCTCGCATAATAAATTTAGTGGGGTTAAATAAAGTGACGAATCACATAATTTCAGTATAGTTATCATATTATCTACTTGTTGCTTGTACTCTTCAAATGAACTACATCGTCTCACTCTTTCTATCCGGTTAATACTCACCCAAAGGTTGTTGATAAGACCGCCTAAATTGTACAATGGATGTATACTTTGTCTAGGTTTAAGTCAACTTTATGGTGCAATAAAGAGTATTTATCTATCTATTACTAGTTATCAACATGACCCAGTTGAACTATAGCGGTGACGACGATCGAGGCTGCCCGCGTCGATACCCGCTTCTCTTGGGAAATCAGCCTCCTTACCGCAAAAACGTACTGTCAGTAAGGGCTTCACCCTAGACCCGTAATTTAATCAAGATCACAATTTTGTAACAACTTCCTGGCACGCTTTCCGAACCATGAACAATTTTGGGTAAATTGGAAATTAAGAATGCTTTTATGAAAGGCTTTTCATCAAAAAGTATATTTATGAATACAACATGAGTTGTTCGGCCGGAGAAAGCACTGAAGTGGCACTAAGCTCGTAAATAACCCAAGACAAATCACGCTGGGCCACGCACCGCAATCTAGTCCCAAACTAAGTTGAATCTTGTACTATGGGTACTAGACAACTGATGAACCTTAGATACTTATTTTTGTGTAAATAAATACGTATTAAACATAGCAAACCCCAGGTCAAGGTCTTATGCACGACAAAGCACTTCTAATTTATTCGCGGCCTTAGGATAACCAGAATTATAAATTAATAATGAATGTACTTACCTTACGTCAACCACTTGGTCTTTTACTACAAATAAGGATTTCTCGTTTCGCTTTAAGTTGAATGCCCAAACCATTGCGCCACTGAGGCTGTCAAATTTCTACCAAAGTCAGAATTTGAAGCCTTAAAGCAAAATCTATTCATCCACTTTGCCATTCGCTGCGTCAGCCACGTTTGCTCCATATAACTGAATTGATATTGGATTTACTTATACACACTGTCTCGTGTCCTGATTGCAGCGAGGCAGCGACAACAATCGAGGCTCGCGTCAATACTGGCTCCTCTAGGGAAATTATCGTCCTCATCACGATCAAGTTACACAGCACACCGCAATGTAACTTGGTTGACGTCGTCTAAGTTAGCTATGCTGGTTAATTGTTTGGAAGAAGTAGGAAAACGTAATATACTCGTATTTGAAATACCTACTTTTTAGCAGATTCGATAAGAACTTCTAGTTTAATGTACCACATAAAACTTCCTAAATTTACCTCTCACAGGATAGCCGAGTACAGACGCGCAATAATATTTTTGTATTATGTCCGAATTGAAAGAAATAAGGCATAAGGGCGGTATAGGGCAGGAGAATGATAATGATGTCCGAATTGAAAGAACGTCTTCAGGCCGATGATAATGGCAACAATGCATGAAATGCGGGTAGAATGTGGATTAATTTAAAATACTTAAACCTTAAAATACTTAAACTCTTAACGTCTTGTGACAATTGTGAGCTGATTCATTAGTAGGTATACATGATAAGATACTCGTATTTTTTGGGCCTAAATATAATTGTAACAAATAAAACATAACACCGAACTCACATCTACTCTATAGCTTGTGATGGTAAGGAAGCAACAATCGATGGCAGATTAAATTATTACCAATGCTAAAATGAATTGAAATGATCTAGATTAATGCGATAATTATGTATACTGAATTCGGTTACCATTTTAATACGATTCTGCCTTATTTTTAAAACAATTTTCAAACCTCTATCCCTATTACCTTCATGAATAAAAACGTTAACGCGAATTACCTGCCCCTATCTGCTCACTTTACAAAATTTATCTTTTAATCACACACGAAGACGAACATAATAAACTTTTATCTCCGTAGCTCCCGAGTAAATGGTACTTGATGTAAATTTGAGGAACACTCGAGCCGTGAGGCGTATGTATTCAAATTTCGTGACGTTTCTTACTATTTCTGGCGTGTGAAATGAAAATGGGAAGTTGCAACAAGGTTTATGCCTTCTACGCCTAAATTAAACGAGGTGTGTCTACTGGTTAACAAGTTGATTCGCTATTTTCCTTACATGCAGGATAATACAAAAACTTCTTGTTAAATTTTTGTCCATAGTAACATTAGTTTTCATTACAAGCTTTTTTTAATTTGCCAACAGTCATTAAAAGTGATTTGTGTCATTGTATATCGCAACCATGCCTTCCCCAAAGTTCTCATTTCTACTTGATAATAATCTTAATAATAATGTTACAACATATTACATTTGCAAAAAAGAATTCGTAGGTTCAAAAGGAATTGCGTCTTACCTCACATTTTAGATATTCTTTGCATCTTAGCCGATTCATCGCTAGTTTTATTTGATTCAGCAAGTTCCAAACTTAAGTTTCAATTTGGATTCCATTAGTAAGATTGCTGACTCTACAACATAAACATTAGGGATGTGATGTTTTCGGAAACGGTTTTAAGATAAATTTCACTTTAAGGGAAAACCACTACTATGGATTATTTTAGCCATAATTATGTCAGACCATTGTGCATTTTATTTATATTTTGTATATAATTTTATTAAAAATCTACAAGAAAACTACAATGAACATTGAAAATAAAAAGAAAACTGTACTGAAGTTTAAATCAAATATCCATCCCTCTTACACAAAAAAAATCTAAAACTCTCTGTCCAATCAATAAACTTATCGTTGAAAATCAAAATCAATAAACAAATACACAAAAAATATGCATATCCCCTTAACCCCATTACACAATTAATTTAATGAATAAAAATAAAACTTAAACAATGCCTTCAGTTTAGATTGCAAAACGAACATCCCTAACAAAATGTACGAACGCAAATTGAATGAACTGAAAATTCCCTTGTGTGTCCAGCTCGACAAATTAGGTTTTTTATTATATTATCGCTGGAAAAGATAAAATTGTCTGCGGTTGGCTGTGGGCCATAGCGAATTATGGAAATGATTTCGTATTTTATTTTCAGCTACCTATTCAAAATTGAAAAGCAAATTAAAATTTATATAGCGTGTTAGGGATCGGACTTCTGATACTTTATCAACGTGTTGTGAGTTAAATTTTTTCAACAAAAAACATAATTCTAAAAGACCTCTGCCCTCTAAGCCAAGGGTCGTGGGTTCGATTCCCGCACAGTACAAACATTTGTGTTCATTAACATGTCTGTTTGTATTGGTCTAGATGTTTTCTATGTATAATATGTATTTATATACAAAAAAATGTATCTAAGTGAGTTTATCAGTTGTCTAGTACCCATAGTACAAGCTTCGGCTTAGTTTGGGGCTAGGTGGTGCTGTGTGGCCCAGCGTGGCATGTCTTGTGTTATTATCTATCTAAATGAGAACCATTTTAGTAATAAGTATATTTTAATTTCTCGTCTTTAAATTGCAAAGGAAAATCTATTATTATTTTCGTTTGGGGGGATTTGACACTTATCATTGGTGTGAGGCCTATGTCCAGCAGTGGACGTGTACAGGCTGATGAATTTCATTCAATACATAAATATATTGACTCAGTGGGCAAACTGTTATCACCTTTCAGTTTTAAAAAGAAACCAAAAGTAAATTTTAATAAAACATTAGCTTTAAATCTAGCAAAACAAAAGAAAACCAGTTTAACGTCGTAGAAAACTGACATGTAGTAATTTTTGTAATGACCGTAATAAAAACCTGTTACAGAATATAGCTTGTAAACGATTGAAATAACCTTACTATCGTTTACGAAGTAATTGCACTATTATCACTATTATATCGGACACAGAGTGTCGGTAATGATTTTAACGTACATATGCTTTTATGGGCAAGATTACTAAATTTTATGTAACTACGCATCTAATCTTGGAAATTGTTAATAAAAGCAGAATATAGATGTTTTAATTTTTATAACGTAGTTTGGTTAATAAGGACTTTTTTGTTTAGTGTAGGTATAACAAAATGCTAAATGTTTTATACGGCATAGATTATATAGGTCCATACCTATAAAATTCTGTAGTTCAAAGTTGTATTTTGGCGCAATTTGGTATTTTAAATAATTAGAACTTAGGTTTATTGTCTTTGTTCAAATGTCTAGCTAATTTAATAAATGACTTTCTGTGTCAAATGTAAACTCATTAACAAAAAGCCAGATATTATTAAGTTCTATTCAATAATTTTATTAACTTGACGATTAGTGCTTTTGTAGGTTTTGTACATTTATTAAACCATTACCAATCAAGGACTAAAATTAATGATCTAATGAGATGATCAAACCCTACTTAAACTTATAATAGACAAATTTTTATCTAAGTATTTTAATGTTTCCTTATGCAATAACAACACTTAAACATTAAGGACATTAAATATTATGTTAAGCAGAAAATAGAAGTATTATTTCCAAGCCAGGTATTCCATTCACAACACCTGCACCAAATCCGTAAATTCAGACCAAAGCCGGACTACCCACCATAATCTCGGCTAACAATTTACGAACCGAACGGGCCCTGATCTGTTTCGAATCGATACTTCATAGTGCCGGCTGAAATAACACGGCTTACGTATGTAGAACAATAATTATTTAAGTCGGCACCGGCATAAACAATAGTAATTCCACAAATCCCGAGGCAAGAGGGAAGGCAAATTAATGAGTAGCACGCTCCGAAGCGTTACTCACACGGGATTATGGCATGTGCGCGGTGTAAACTTACTTTATTAGATGGCTAATACTATGCGCTGTGTTATTGGACAAGTTGTTTGTTTGTTGTGCTATTGTTTTCTCTATTGTTCTAAGGTAAGCGAGCTTCAGCAGATAAGGGATTTGTGGCTTTTGAAGATAATATGTGGAAAAGGAAAAGAACGTTGAGTATTCTTTGATCATCATTAAAGGGTTGCTGACTTTCTTATTGGTCGTGGAGGCAAGTGTGATTTCGAGTTCGAATCACGGTTTGGCCTACAATTGTTACTGGATTGCTCAGTAGGAGCCCCGGAGTAAGTTTGTCGTAAAACACTTCCGTGCATCGGAAAGCATGTCCTTGGAGATTGGCTGCTGTGACCGAAGTTCAGTCAGGATACTATGATTTATTAAAAAAGTAAGAGTATTATTGAGTTTATGTCCTTAGCTTGTGCTTTGAAAGAATAGAATAATCGAAACCCAATTTAAGACAGTTATTTGAATTTGGTCGTCCTCCACAATTTTTTTCATCCTCATCAACTTGTACTACAAATAAAAACATATTTACTAAGCAATCAAAAATAGGCATATAAATATAGACATTTATGCTTCAGCTTGAACTATGAGCTCCGGGCTAGGTTTTTACCTAACATCCATGGAAACTGAGAATTCGTTTTCTTATACTTCCATCTTCCATTAGGTTATTATGTCCATTTCATAACATGAATATACATATTGCACAATCCCATCCCAAGAAAATATAGATAACCTACAAGGGAACAACAGACTTGATATTAAATTTATAATTTCTGTTTCATTAAACGCGTTGTTATGGCAGGTGCATCAACAATAGTTTCAATTTAGTCACAAAGAGACGATCCTTATTTATCGTGCAACATCTTCCCGTCAATGTAACGGCATTAGCCACTGGCGGTGAAAAATGGGATGCTTTATTGGCGTTCGTCGACGCGAGTTGACGTTCGCCAAAACCTTGTCGATAGGGATGATAAAATTTGATGGCATAGCTCGCGGCGGGCGCCTCACTCGTATTAATGTCGCGGTGGGACAGAATCTTAAGTGCTCTCCTCCGGCTAAATGCCAATCAAATTTAGGTTGATAGATAGTTTTATCGACGAGTGAAAGAGTTTAACATCCTTTCAAAATTACTTTTAAAGTCTTTCAGATTGAAGGAAGTGATTTTAAAATTATGTGTTTGGAGTTTGACTTTTATTATACTGGGGTAATTTGTCTGCCTATTTAAAGTATGCTAACACTTTTACTTTCAAATTATGTACTTGGGCTAATATATATTTTTAATGTTATCATTATGATTATATTGTATTTTGTTTCAAAAAATTATGTAAAACTGTTTAAATTGTATTTTGTCAAGTTTGTAATAATGTTGTTTGCGTTATGTGCAAAAAAAAAGTATTTATCTTAACTACATAAAATAAAAATATCATCCATAGAGCCGATGATTCTTACTGATCAATACCCAATACATGTACATAAACGCGAGTGCATCTGGACCCTCCATTGTTGACTAGAGACCCACCCTGTTTGTTTAGGTAACTAAGTTTGGCTCTCGGCTCTTGGTTCATTGGCCACGTATTTAACTTTAGACAATATTGGTTGGCCGTTAAGGACGCATCCGTAATGAAGCAAGTTCCATTAAACTGCCAAATTGAATGCTGATATCGTTTCAATATTGGCAAAGGCGGTAGCTAGATGATTAGATTTTGTAAAATGTGTGTTAAATTTGATTATTAATAGGCATTATTCGGTCATAACCTTTTTTTTGGAGAAGTAATGCGTATTAAAGGATTTTATACTAAGGTGTAATTTTCAGATTGATTATGACAATAAATCAGATGATTATGCTACATAAATTACTTTAAAGATGTTATTTAGATAAGGACTAATTTTATAATTAAAATTATAGATATAGAAAAACAAGTTCTATTATTTATCAAAACATTGCAAGCAAAAAAATCTAGAGTGGAATAATTAAAATTAGCATGAAATAAGAAATTCATGACATCTAATAAATATCATAGAACATCACATAATAGTTGTAGATAATTGCTAAATAGGTAGCCAATAACAGGCTGCTGCAAGCCTGAAGCTTTTATTTTGGAAAATAAAACGGCAAAGATACAACAAATATTTATCACATTTGTTGCAAACTAGAATATTTATTTCATTAGAATACCCATAAAGAAATTAATGTTTGTTTCGGATTCGACCTCTGGATTAAAAGGACAAGGTCACTACTAGATGAACAACGTACCGAAACAAATATAATGTATACGAAAAATTTAACAGTCAATAAACAGATTCCGCTAAAGGCAAATTTATTATCACCCATTCAATTGTCCAAATATGAAGTGTTCACAGTCCATCAAGTTCCGCGAGTCATTTGTCAGCGTTTCACGTTTCGCAAGCAGACGCAATCAGCCGACAAGTGCGCGAGCCGGGATCGGGCCCACGCGCCTGATTTGTGTGGCCGCCGCGAGTAGGTGGGGCGCTGTCACTCCCTCCTACCTGTATAAGGTGACTGATTCTGTCATTGTTTGTCTGCGATTTATTATTTATGATGATCTGACGCTTTAAGCCGCGCTGACGACGTAACTTGGCATTAAACGTCGCAGAAGCCGGATTACTTTTGAAATCTCACGCGTTTTCAATAACGTTGGTAGATAATTCTGGTAGAGAATTGTTTAGAGTTTGAGAACAGGTGAAAGATTTTTGCTGACTCGAAATTTTCTTATGCTCACAAAACTTCATACTTCTTAGAAACATCAAGCAAAGACCAACATGAAGCAACTTAATCTTTGGTCGGCTAATGGGTCGGTTAATAAAAGGTGAGTAACGAAAACTAATCTTGTAGACATATAACCCCTTACAGATTAAAACTAGTTGTGGAGGTGAGATTTTTAAGCTGCTGATGAACCTTAGCAACGATATCTTATTGAAATGATAAACAATTTTTTGCCAACAATAGATGTAATCTGCAGAACAAGTTAAGTGATTGAATTTTGTATTGGAGAAATCTGTAGTTCTATCATGGTATGACATGATGACATATTCATTTATATTATTCTTCCGGATCATCTGGGGTTGCAGCAATATAATTATTTAATAAATAATTAATTTTATGTAATTATATCAGTATATCTTTTAACATTGCAAGACGGAACCTCTACGACCGACAGAAATAAGTAAGCACCTAATTAAGATGAAAATAATATTCCACACTTTTCATACAAAGCGAGTGCACAGCGTTGCACTCAGCTAATATGCAAGCTACGCTGCATACATTAACATAGAAAGCTCATTGTCATGGATTTAACAATACAGATCACTCGAAGGTCAACTAAAAATAACGTCGGGAGATGCCTAACTCTTTGTTATTGTCTCTTTGGAATATCTGCTGCCTTGTGAACTTTCCTGTTTTATTTTAATAAGTATGCTTGAACTGCTTTAAGGTTGGTTTTAGGTTAAACCCTCACAAAAACATTGTTTTTTACTTGAACAAAATATGCCTTCGTTTCTTTGTTCTCTATTGTGGAGTCTTATTTTTATGTGAATCTAACTATTTAAACTCTAAATACCTAGTTTTAAGAAGTTTGGTGGTTAAAGTTCTAAAAATATAATAATACTTATGGAATTTCTACAAAGAGCGGAATATCAAAATCTTCGTCTTTATGATGCTATAAAATTATTCTAATAAGTAAGTATCCAATGAAAGGCTTTTGGAAGTTTGAAAAGGCTAATGAATGGTTAACATTTTTTCTAGGCTTCGATCGATATGATTATTGATCGCAGCCTAGATTAATATGTGTGTTAAAGCTCTTGTTTTAACGTTTATGTTCAAAGAATTATGTTGATTAGACATCGAACCAAGTTCATCTATATAGCTCACCGGATTAGCAAGGTGTAACGGTGCATAAGGGGTTGGCTATATACCCAACAGTTGTCGGTTCTGCTGCTATATCAGCCGTAAGCTGTTAGGGTAATCAAGTTTCGGAGTAGAGGTACATCTATGTAAGTATATCAAGGCAAGAGCCGAATGGCAGAAGACCAGAACTGATGAACTTTTAGAGAAGCCTTTCACTTAACCGCTACGCTGCATACATTAACATTTTTCACTGCTGGACTAGTAAGTCCAGCAGTGAACAACAATAGGTTACTAATTGTATCTTCAAAGATAAATTGCACTTTGTTTAAATAAATACTACCAAGTGTCAACCAAGCGGTTAGTTTGATGACAATCAATGCAAGGTCTAGAGACACTTTTTTCATTACCATGGTATTCAAACACGAAAATAGTTCAACTAAATCTTTTAAGCAAATCAGATCTAAAATTGTAAGGAAAAATACTTAAATCCACACTAAGGCCTCTTTGACCACTTTGATACAGAAATTCTTACTGCAGAATAAGACCCCGTATTCAGCGTGGGATGGTGACGTCACCCGGATCATGATTCCCAACATTTCTCGTTGCATATCTAATCGTCGCTATGAATACATTCATCATGATCTAGATCGCATCCAGTATTTACACAGTTCAAATTTACGGTTATTTTACCAACATCAATCATTTTGAGGTTGTATCGAGGAACTATGTATCTAGGTGAAGTTAGATAGATAGGTTTTTTATTGCCAATAAACTGGGTCCACAGATGAAAAATTTAATAGTATTAATAGTTTGAGTATTAGTATGTATAAATTGTCTGGATCCTTTATCAGGGGATTACAATTTATTCTTGTTTTGTTTTTAACTAATAAGGGTTCCGAGTTTTAGAATAAGTTTGGAGGTTGATGGTGATGTAGATAAACAAAAACAAAAGCTATCCAATATAGAATCTATCACCAAACAAAACGTATTACGTGAGAGAAAGTATTTTGAAACCGCGAGCTCAGCACTGCACTACACAGTTTAGGTAAAATGTTCCAAAGCTTCGTTTCTAATTATTCGACTTCTCTCTAATTTTTAATTACTCCCGAGCTCCTAATACGTCGCCGAATTCAATGGTGGAGTAATTAGAACCAAGAGACCGTCACGATTCGTAGGAACGAGACAAACATTGCTTAGAGAGAGACGTGCTGTGCTAACGAGCGCTAAATTATATTTGTTCTCCAGACAGAATACATAAGACAATATTGCATTTGAACGTACATTGTACAAGTTCAGTTAGTACAATGTCGCTACTTGTATTTAAGACAAGCGATATTCTAGTTTAACTAGAATTCTACAACGATTGTGCTTTGATTTGTCTGGTTAACAATTATGTTTAACAGCTTAGAGAACATGTTGTCTTTAACTTTTAAGTTGAAGTTTTAACTTGGGTATAGATTTGAAGTGTACCTGTATTGATTTAAACGTTAAAGATCGTGTGGTTAAATATTTCATTGGATGGAGAAACTCCAGAAGGGGTTCTGAAAAGTAACTTATAATTTTCAGACCTATCTGTATTTCAAACAATAGTTCAAACATATCGACATTTTTATTACAAGTTAAAGAGAGGAAAGTGATGCGAGTAAGTTTTTGCCTGCAGTATTATTACATTTACAATGAATTAAATTAACCTGTAATCAGAAAACATTAAAACTCCTACCAAACTTCTATTGAAAATTTGTCGCTACAAAATCGATAAATCGAATATTCTAATTCACTTACCAGCGACCCTAACATTGCTTGTCCCTTTTAAATTAATGAAAGATGAGTATTCGATGAAAGGCTTTAATGTTCCATCAATATGCATTAGTCACTCTGTCTGGATCCATTATCAGGGGATTACAATTATGTGTGGACATTATAGTCGTCCAACAGAGGAATTAGGTGCCGAACAGGTTTACACGAGACTAATCTGTGTATTTTGTTTCGTAATTGAAATTTATATGTTAAACTTTATTAGTGACGGCAGGTTTATTGGTATCATCCAGAATTATCGGTTCGTTAATGAAAGTAACAGGGTTTTCTTAATTTAGTTTTAAGTGTGTTCAAACAGCTTTGCATATGTATAAGAATTTTAACGGTTCTGTCTGTTACGGTTATTTTAATAATGATATAATGTCATAATCAGGCTTTCCTCACAAAATACGGCCACAGCGAAAAATTAACAAGGAGACTAGCTAAGTAAGCAATGCACACAGTGTGAGCGCGTTTACGCACAAAAGAACTCTCCGATTCTTTATTCTCATCCGACGGGACGATAGATGGAAAAGAAACGGAGAGAGATCAGGCGCCGGACAAACGACTTAATGTGCTTTCCGATGCACGTAGATATAACCGCCAACTTCCTTACTCTGGAGCTGCTACTGAGTAATATTGTTGCAGAAAAACTCGGTAAATTTTTTTGGGTCCACCAAGGTCTTCGTTGTCAGATAGCATTAGGCGAACGTGGCAGTCATGATATTATACCTAATGTACATGTATTATATAAACAATAATGTACACATGATGCGACGATAATGAACGCACAAGCGACCCGTATGTGGTTTTGCTACACAGCTCTGTATTCCCGTATCAGAAGGGAACAAATGTCGCGAAATACCCTGACCACAGATAAATTTGTTGTCGCGACGCATTAACAGCGTTCCACAAAAGTGCTCCCAGATGACGGTATTATTGTATGCTGCTAGGATATCTACTGTGTATAAAATACAATAAGGTGTCAGTAATAAGAGAATATCTATGTTTCCAGATGAAGAATTGAACATTTCATTTATTCAACCTAATATTGGTTAGGATGGTAAAACTCCAGAGACACTAGCCTAGTCTGTGGGTGACAATACCTGCAATGCATAACTTAAACATAAAAACATCTGATCCTTTACTCTTATAATCTGGTTGTGGTAGAATCACCAGTTCAGTGTAGTATCAGGTGGACGATGGTTGGGTGTTGGATGGTGGGATGGATGGGTCACCAATCAATTGAAAACTCGCCTCGAGATCTCAAATCTGATTCCCTTTATCCTACATTTCTATTACACCATTAATATACAAAGAAGGTGTTTGCAATTTTAAAGTACCAAAATCTTTAAAACATGTTCATCGCGGTAAAATTCTTGCAGTAACATCGTCTAATTTCGGCTTTGCTACTTCAAATCCGAGACCTTGCCCTGACACAAGTCAGCTGTGCTGGGGCTAGATTAACTTCCTACCGAAGTTTTGCCCACAAAACGTTTAGTTCGGGAGTTAGTCTGACTGCGCCCGATAGAATGCTAAGTTGCGGAGTCGCAGCCGTCGACTTACGGTAAGAGTTATGCTCTGTTATTGTCATTTGAGTACTGCTGGTATCGGCGAAGCTTAAAAGTGCTTTGGAGTCAGCTGTAAGCTATTGTAGGATAGTACGGATGTTAAGTTAAAAGGGCATCCGTTAAGGGTCTAGGCCGCCTTAATTGTATTCCTAAATAAATATCCCAAGATACATAGGTACAGTAAGGATAGTAAGAAACTTTATGCCGTTTCTTGCACTTTTCGTTGTATAGCTTGAGCTTGTACTAGGGTACGGAAATATTTTAAGTAGGTACCATGAGCCAGTAGGTGAGAATACGTAAAATTTATACAAACTGCTAAGGTCAGATCGGTAAGATAAACGTGATAGGAAATCATCACTCTCACACATGTGTGTTAATTGCCTTTAAAAAATTATTGATTTGTAACCCATACATTCCCATAACATACTTTTATAACTTCACAAGAGCTGACTTCATCCATAATCTGCTTGAGCGGACTTCACCTTCGCAGACTAAGAGCTATTTCAATCCAATTTACAACTCCGTAAGGAAGCGTCTACATTTTATAGCCGGCACACGTGCATTTTTATCCGAACGGTCTCACACCTTGAAATAGGGCGGGGTGATAAAAAATACTCGATCGCTCGGAAGTATATTTAAATGAAGAGCAGAAGCAATTTGTGCTGAAAGTCGTAAAAGACTTCGCGAATGCGGGGGTGTCGACTCGTACGCTTTGAAAGCTATTGTTTTTAAAATGTTCATTTTTGGAGAATTAATGCTTTTTCACATTATCATAATATTTATAATGGCTCATATCAGTAAGTGCGTGGACGGAATTTAAATCAAGAAATGAGGCTTTTTCTCGAAGAGAATGTAAGCGTCGACTAAGGGAGTTCTTGAGATTTCTCAACCGGAGGAACCTGGCTGACGAACACCATATAGGTGATCGGGTTCCATTATGCTGGGATACTTTGAAAGGGAAAGGGAATGGGATGAGAGTGGAGATAAGTGGATCGATTAACTTCCGTTACAGGATTCGTATAGGTATCATATCAATTTCAGGCGTAGCTAAATCCACAGACCGATGATGGGCAGCAGCGTCACCGGAGCGAGAAGCTGCGCCCTGCGATCGCAAACCCGCCTGCCCAGCGTGGCAATTATGGTTATATCCTCCAAATGTTTGCCCTAAGTGGCGAACAACTGGAGAGGCCTATGTCCAGCAGTTAACTGCAATAGGCTGATAATGATGATGATGATGATGTATAGCCGAGACAGGGTCAAATACGCGTCAATAAATATGCGTTAAATATGCTCAATTGGCTCCTGTAAATTTTCAATAGGTACGCTACATAAACTCAATACAGCAGAATAAAGAAGTGTGTTAGTTAATTAAGCTTAGTGAACTGCATTCAGAGCTAGTATTCTTTCAATCGTATGTTTATAAAAAATGCAGAATTTATTTACCTCACGCCCCTGGAAGCACCGTGTTCGGTTTTCTCAAAGCCCCTGCACCTATTAAAAAGTTCTCGGCGTCTATTTTTGGCTTCGTCGCCACGTTCGCGCCAAATAAGAGTTATGTGATAACTTGTGAAAGTAAGTAATGGTTGCCTGTGAAGAATTTGTGCAGAATATTCTCGAATTTAATATGACATTTTTAGAACATCTTTTCTAGGAGAAGCGTCGCTTGCTTGCGAAAAATGAATGTGAATTAGAACTTCAAATTTAATGAGGACAAAGTTACTTTGAAACCACAATAGCATGGTGCAATTAAAATACAATATTGTTGTACAAAAAGAGACAATGAAGAGAAGAACATGTACCACATGAACAACATACGCCACGAAAATAATGTAAGGAAAAACTTTATACCTTAGCATTTAATACGTATGATATTAAGTGCTTGTATTTCATTAATTTTAAAAGTTTTTACTAAAACCCAGTACTTAGTCAGTAAAATACTTTTTTAGTTAACACAAAAAGCATAAGTGTCAGTTAAATGTTAAAATGCTTCATGTGTTAATGATTACAGGACATGAAGCTCGAGCCTAAAAACTTTAAAACAAAAACATGTATCCAATCTAAAACAATCAATACAAAAGATATTAGTAGGGATCGGTGTTAATGGAGACATCCTGTTTGAAAGTAGCTTTTAATATTATCTGGAAGTACTGCCCGAAATAAAAAGCAGGGGTGAAGGTTTTTGTCGCGACAACACTCGCGCCCCATGATTTTTTGATCTATTTTTGACACATCTTTTTAAAGATGCATTGATTTTGATATTTTTATTTGAGGGTTATGGTTTGTTTTCATAGTTTATTTTATTTCTTTTCCAAAAATGTCACAGGTTGGCTTAGTAGGTCTGTACCTACCTGTAATCTCTGTAGATTATTTTAGCTTAAATAAATCAATAATTTATTTTTATTTATTTATTTAATCTTTATTGCACAATTATAAGTGTACAAAAGGCGGACTTAATGCCGCATAGGCATTCTCTACCAGTCAACCATTGGGCTAAGCAGAAATAAAAAAAAAATGTAGGTAGTGTGCTGCAAGGTTAATAACATTAAACATTAAAAATACGTACACATACATAAATATAATACATTTATACATATAGTTAATATAATATATAGCATATACAAAGATATAATACATATAATACATAATAACATATATATATATATAATAATTAGACGAGTTGGTGTTGTGAAACGACTTTGCTAATGTTGGAGACGAAAATGTTTTTGGACCCTCAACTTAAAGGATGAAATTACCTATATTAAAAAAAAATCAACTACTAACTTGTCTTGCGGTCCGATCCGGTGCGGTTAAATCCTGAAATTTGAACCTTTAACCTAAAAAGTTCATTTAGGGATGTACCTTTTTCGCTCCAAGCCACCCTCACCTGCCCGTGGTGCATCCTGCTGAATAGCAGACGAGACTCTGGTGACCGATTGCTGGCGGTATAACCGTCTTAATTGGAGGCGAAGCTAAATACCACCGGCCGATGACGGATAGCAGCATCACCGGAGCGAGGAGTTACGCCCTGAGAGCGAAGGTATTATGGGTGATTATGGGTAAATCCTGCAGATGTTTGGATAAGGTGGCGAACAACTGGAGAGGCCTATGTCCAGCAGTGAACTGAGATAGGCTGCCGATGATGATGAAAAAATAATGAAGTTAGATTTTAATACGTTACGGATTAGTATTCCAAAATTTTTGCCGTCACGGAAGATGTTAAGATTCGTCTTAAATGTAACGACACTCTCGTTAACGCTTGTTCAATTTATGTTAAACTCGCTACATTTTTAGATGTTCCAGTACCAACTACAGACAAGGCAGACGATGCCGCATAGCGACGAAGTTTAAACTGTAAATTTCAATAGCGTGCAAAAGCCACAAATTTAGGTGCAACCAGTTTAAACCGGTTAAAGTTAGTCCAAGTTGTTAGTGTTCCCGTGTACCGCGCACAATAGCTGGCTGACATGCTAGTCTCAACCTATTTGCATATTGATTTTGCCTTTGAAATGTGCAATGAACGGAACTATTGGTATTTTGAAATGTAGACGTGGGCTCCTGCGCCGTGAACATCGGACTGGCAATATTAATTTCCCCATTGTCTTATCTTCGGTTTGGTACGGAGTTTCTAATTGTTATTTTGAAGTTGAACCGTTAGGATAGGGTAAAGGTGGCACTTAAATTCTAATGCCCTTTTAGAATAAAGATCTGTGTATTAATAAAATATGTTGTTTTAATTCAAGGTTGTTTATAGCACTATTCACTTTCTATAAAGCAATTACCTACCCAAAGGCAAGAAATCGTATACAGCGACCGCCTAAATTATACCTATACTTTGTCTGGTATTCTAGACTTTTTGGTGCAATAAAGAGTATTCATATTAATTTATCTATATATAGACCTGGGTAAGATCGATATAGAGTCGTTGAGTATTATAATTCAAATATTATAGATTTGATTCAGGATTAAAAAATAGTACCACCCTTGGCAGGCGGATTGGTGACCGCAGTAGGTTTTATTTGTATGTTATTCCCATAGTCATCTTTTACGACACCCGATGAGTCCTATTTTTTAATCCTGAATTAAATGTATAATATTTGAATTATAATACTCATCGACTCCATATCGATCTTACCCAGGTCTATATATAATATAGATGGATAAATTAATAGGACCACCTTATCTCAATAAGGTGCTCCTATTCTGAACCCGGAACTCCGGAAACGGACAAACAAGTACATACTAATTAGTAATAGACAACTGCTAACTTATTTACGTACAACCTTGTCAGCTTACCACTTTCATGTCTCTTTGCCGTCACGTCACGACCGACGTTCAAATTCAGGAATTATAATTAATTTTAGAGCGTTTCATACCACAACGTCGCTAGCTAAACGCATTAAACCACCAGGTCACGATAACACAATTATGTTTTAATTTATATACGCCCCGGGCCTATCACGCGAACATTGGCCATTTACACGCACCTTTATCAAATGAACCGCAGCTCGGCTAGTTTTTACTAATTATTAAGATAAATATTGTTTTAACTACACCTTGTTTTTGGGAGTAGCACTCGTTAACACGGCCACAAATAAAAAACCGAGCGTGTTTACGGTTTGCCAAGTAATAAAGCTTAACATATACTCGTTGGGGATTTATGTGGAGTTTCATTCTTTTCGCGAATGAAATATTGTTAGGTACGTGAAGGCCCGTCGATGTAATAGGTGAACGGAGAAATTATTGGGGCAGTAAAATGCTGAGCGATAAAAAAGAAATTGAGGTAAAGGATTCTTGTATGAAAATAAAAGTAACCGATATTTGTGATAAAGGTGAGCCGAAGGGTTTAAGGGCATGCCAATGCAGTAAAATGATATTTATTTTAATAAATCGAACACAGTATTTTACTGTTTCTGCTGATCTTTCTATGAAAATAAAAATCATCATCAGTATATGCCTTTTGCGGCAGTTACAATATGATTCATACAATGCCCTGTTACACCTACGCTAGTCACTTTAAGGGCCGATGCGAGATTTAAATGTTCTACCTACGTCATGGGCGACAAACAAAGCGTGTATAATGTTTATTCGTAAACGGTAATCGAATTAGAAATGTTAAGTGGGCTACCTTACATTTTATCCGTGCGGTAACGGATGAAGAATATATCACCGTCCCATTTCGTTCCGAGAGTGACTTAGGAGTGGACTATAGAAAGAAGATGGCCGTCAACAAAATCTAAAATTGCAAGAAGTCCTAACTCAAAAACTCTGGTCGCGTTTCGGGATCGGTCGGTATATAGAACACACTATTGCATGGCGGTGAAACCTGTCCAGTTATTGATTTGGATTAACTCATCTATCCGTTGTGTCAGGAACTTGGCCTTCCTTTTCCATAGACGAGAAGAAGCTAATGCCGTGCTGTACTGTATTAAGACAACTAAGTAAAACTAGTTTTTTTAATACACGTCTTCCAAAATACACCAGGTAAAAATATTATTAAAAGAACATAATAATTCGGAACTGCTTTTTCATAAAACTGTTCTATTCTATCAGACAACATTAGACAACATCACATACATTGCTGTAATCCCAAAGTAAGTAGCTTAAGCACTTGTGTTATGGGTATCAGAACAACGAAGGTACCACAAATAAAATACTTAAATACAAATTATAAGTTTTATTCTATTACAAACAAAGAATCTCATAAGACTCTTGAATCATAACTTACATGCTCAGTACACCATATTAATTGTGATTGATTAAGATGCAGTTAACTTATGACATTACAATAAAATTTATTGCGAATCAAATTGTCCGGTGCAGGGCCGTTTACGCAACAAACAGACACTAAACATCCCTTCATAGTGCGACCCTAAGTATTTGGAGTCTGGAGGGGAATAAAATTATCTGCTCCGTGCTATGGACGCAGTCTGGCATTGCAAGATCAGCGTGAGTGTGTGGTGCAAGTTAAGAGAAAATGCGACTAAGGTTATAAAGTTAGCGGGCTTTCTTGCGACATCTTGGAAACTATATTTGGAAGTATGAGAGTTAGATGTTTTCAATACCACATCATGAAGTCCTCTCTGAAAGAGAAGCCCAAGTCGCTTCGGAACAGACAAGTAAGCCCTAATTTAAATACGGAATATTGAATATTTCGGTATCTCTAATTTGTCCCTATCAAACTAATTAGGTAGAAAGAGATTATTGTCAAATTCGACTAAGTTTCCGTAATGTATCGATTTTAGGCATTATCATCAGCCTATTCCAGTCTAATTATAGACATAGACCTCTCCAGCTGTTTGAGACTTTGGGAAAACACTTGGAGGCTTTATCTATAACCGCCACCCTGTGCAGGCGGGTTGGCGATCGCAGGGCGTAATTCCTTATTCCGGTGACGCTGCTGCCGGTCAGTCATTGGCCTGTGGTATTCAGCTTCGCCTTCAATTGTGAAGGCGTAGCTAAGATAAGGTAAGGTAGTAGCGGTATAGCCTTGTTTGTTATCCGGCAGGATGCACCACGTGCAGGCGAGGGAAGGATGGACCGAAAAATGATAGGTCGCTCTCTTACATCCCCTATCGCTTTTATCTTGCACCAAACCTCAAAACATCTCCGTTAATGTTTTCGGAGCAATTAGAGCCCCATCTCTGATTTAAGGTTATGGTCGCCACGCCCGCGGGTCACGTGGCCACTATCTCTTTATTTACTCTGACGCGCGTGAGATATGTGCGAAATTAACGCGTCATGACCAGATGAAGCCAATTTAGGTGATAGTTCCGAAACGGGCGTTTTTATTTATGGTTAGGGCAATTGGAAAAAGTTATGTTAGTAAGTTTGGCCTGAGGGATAATGTACAAACAAATAAAACATAATAATACCAAGTTTACAAAACTTAGACAGATATTCTTTACTGCACAAAAAAAAAACATTAACATAAAAACATTCAGTAAAGAGAGGAAATAACATAATGATAAGACTATGTCCCGGTGGTAACGTTGTATAATAAAAGATAATAAATAAATAACCCAAGACATGCCACGCTGTGTAGCCACAGCGCCATCTAGTCTCGAACCAAGCCGAAGCTTTTACTATGGGAGCTAGATAACTGCTAAATTTCTCAATTACTTGTGGCTGACTGATATATCCATCACAGCAAATATCTTATTACAAAAACATCCAGTTCACAAAATTGAAGTATTATTTAAAAAATGAAAAAGAATCAATCTAATACTTTAATTCAGTTACTACAGATAGGTTGATCTAGCAATGCATTATTATTATTATGCATAGAAGCTATAAAATTAACTCAAAATTTAAAACCAATTATGCAATAAATGCAAATTCGGTCTCCCAAGAGGGATTCCCAAAATTAAATGAATACGAAAACTATTAACTAATAGCGGCCAACGTACCGAAACAACTGTTAACCCTAAAATGCGCACAGATTCATTACAGTGCGTAACTAACGCAGCGTACACGCGTCACTGTTTATCAGTCGGGTCGATTAGACCCGGTCCACCCTCGCATTGCAACCCTCCGCATGCTTTTATTTTCGTGCGTCATCATGAAACAAACCTATACAAAAACTATGTCCGTCCTCTTCTAGAACAACAGAAAAGACAAGCGGCGACACTGTCGCGAATATACGACGTATGTTTGCTTTGTATCAATTTACAGGACACTTGTGTGTGGCCGCGAAAATGGAGCTGCTAAATTGTCATTCCTTCTCAGCTCATTTGCGGAGTTAGGGTGAGAGTATCTTTGGTTGACGCGCATGACATTAAGGCTATTTTCACATTTATTGTTGGAGTTTCTGATATTAAAATTTATCTGATAGATAACACCAATAAAGTTTTTAGTGCGTGTATCAGCATTCTGCCGTCTCTCTCATCCCACATATACCAATTTAGCCATTTTAGTTCACACGTCAGTGATAAAGCCTGTTCGAAAATAAGAACACGAAATACAAAATATAAATAATGAACCATCTTTTTATATAATATAATATGTAGATGTTTTAGACTATTAGTTGAAAATGTATTTTAGAACGATGACACAAAAGGGTTACACAGGTTTTTGGTCACAGTTTTATCAACAAACATCTCACGGCTCTTTACATTGAAAATGTCATAATCTCCACCATTATTGTCTTGAATCGACAAAAGCAAATCGCTACAATTAATATAGATTTCAACGTCACAATTTAGACAAGCGAAATAAGTCTTGTAAACAACATTAATCATTTAAATCCAACAATCGGTTATTATAAATCTTGGGGCGGGCATTCTTAATAGCGAAAAGCCAGCCTGGATTTTATATCAATTATGGGATTATGCGAAATAGAGGGAGATCATAATACGTAATCGATCTCTATTAGGGTACCGCCCTATCGCAAAAATGTATTCATAGACTGGTGCATTGAAAATGGGGTGACCTCACGCTGAGCGATGCAGATTTTTGACGACTTAGTTCATAAAAGTCTGGCATAATTTTTATCATAATATCGGGTTGTCGTGTATGTGTCGCTATTAACGGGTTAAAGTAACAATTTAATTTTACGGTTATTAATTAGTTGGACTTCATAGCGTGATGAAAAGAATATTTTCTATAACGAATATACAGACAAAAAAAATCTGATTGCATTTTTGGCATCTATATAATTTGAAAATATATTTAATGTACAGAATTGACCTCTCTACATATTAATATGTAATTATAAGTAGAGATAATAAAGTAAGTAATCAGTCTCTCACTTATTGCTGTAAGTATCTGAAGGTACTTAAGTAATAACACTATTAAACTCTTATTAAATAAAGCTCTGCGGCACGTCTAGCGATTCGCGTTCGCGTATTTTTGGCTTTTCCGGATCCGGCACCGGATCCGGCGCCGACCCACCGGATCCGGTAGGCCAAAAAACACGCCGGATCCGCCGGATTACCGGATCCGCCGGACCGGATTGCAATCCCTAGTTGGACTGCACTAATATGACTAATATTGTTCGGTTGTGAACTCAATTCCTGCAATAGCCAAGATAGGGCTAGATGTACTTTGGACACTATCTGTAAGGGAATTTCATTTAGTCTATTGCCATTGCTAACCACTGCTTTACATGAAATTCCCTCAAACATAACTTATTCCAGCCGTTGATAACCTGCATCCATCTATATTGTCAGCCTACCTTACCTGGACTTTTAGCCTACTTTACCTTTTTCAAATAATCCGTCCACCTACGTCCCAACAATACTCACTAACTACTCCAATACTATCAGATTAACATAGCTAATACTGGTATTTAATCCCTATTTATCAAAGGTAGTAAAAAAAACCTACCAATTTCACTCTATTCATTTGACTCTACCATTAAACAGTTTTCTTCATAAGCGATTTTTATCTCGGCCGGTCTCTGTTTTGATGTAAACAAAATTTTACCCAAGCAAATTGACAAATCACCATGTTAATAGCACCAATAATCGTCGGCAACGCAATAGCGGTGCCTAAACGATCGTATAAGCGTCAGATTACCTCGTTTATACGCCAATCAGCGTTTAGTGTCGAATAATATTCAGATTAATAGCAATTATTTTAGGGATTTTAATTATACTAATAATTTTACTTCATCACGTGGCCTATTAATTTCCGGTTATAGCCGACCGGTAATAGGTACAACCTGGCACAAAAAATGCAATCAATATCTTGTTTTTTATACGTAATTTTCGCCTTTAAAAGCATCGTGTTAAGGGAAAAGATCCCGTGTTTTCAACGGGAGCTTAATACAATTTTTGACCTGCTGTACTTAATGTTGATTGATAGCACGTACTCGGCTTTTAACTGATTTTTCATGCAACGAATTTTCTGTTATGACTGTAATAAAAGTAATGAAAATATGGGGGAAGAGTTATGAAGCCATAACAATTATCGGAAAATTATAACCAAATTGTGGATACTTTTTGCTAACTTTACTGGACCTCTTTTTATACTTATTGTATCTAAGAAAAATACTTTTAATTAAACTTCAAAGCGATTAATAAATTATTGTATGTATTACGAAAATGTTGGGAAATACAAATAAATCTACCAGTATTACTGTACCACTACATAGTATAAAACAAAGTCGTTTTTGTTGTCTGTCTGTCTCTATGTATGCTTATATCTTTAAAACTACACAACTGATTTTCATACGGTTTTGTTTAATAGATGAAGGGATTCAAGGGAAATGAATACATACAAGAATAATGTATGCATACAATACTGTCAATATTATACCCGTGCGAAGCCGGGCGGGTCGCTAGTTTGCTATATATAAATAAAAATGTACCTTTGAAATGTAGGTATGTACGCCCGTAACTTTCGAACCAAATTAGATGCCACTCTTGGTTTTATGCATTCGTTACGCATTAATAGGACAAGGTTTGTGTAAAATAAAAATAATTTCGTTAAAAAAACGTGGTCATACTAAGTAAGGGTTAGCTACCTACTCTCAAATAAAAATCATCATGATTCGAGATTTGTTCGTGTTTTTCTTACAAGATTTTTCTTATTCCGAGTCTCATAAGAGAAAAGTATAGAGGTACAGACTCATCAGAATTTCATATTTCGTCGCGGAATGACTAGAGATAACAAGTTTCCCGCACAAGCGACTGTCTGATGTCAGCCATCAGAAAGCTAACAACACAAGATCACCGTCAACTTTCCATACATACGTTTCTTCGTTCACGAAATGGATCATACATTTGTATTTGTATTTATCTTTGACACAACAGATAACTACATCCATATCAAAGGTATGCGTTCTTTTGTGCGCTGGCTAAATCGTAAACTCCACTGAGTAAGACAGCCTCATTGGCTCAATGGTTAGAACCTCGGGTTTAAACGCACTGATGTTCCGGAGATTTATTTTTTATACCACTAAGGCAACAAGCCGACGGCTCGCCTGTTTTTGAGCGGATACAGCAGCCTATAGGCGCCTGCAATATCAGGGGTAGGTATCACACGCGCGTTGCCCACCCTATGTAAACCCCTGTTGTCCATGTAGGTGACGAGATTCCGGGTTCGATTCCCGGTTGGGTTATTACTTATTTTAGGGAATTAATAATTTGATTGCTCCAGGAAATGAGACACAATCGAATATCTATGGTTTTCATCGCATATAAGCATTTCTGCGTTAGTCCGATTTCTATGGTTTGGTGTCAAATAAAGTAGATCAAGTTCTGAAATATTCCTGAAAATACGTATTGTTCGAAGTTATACATACTATTTTTAAAGCTTTCGTTCGTGTTTATTATTTTTTTAGAAATACTAGTTACTGATAAAAATGTCCATAAAAAGAAGCTATAAAAAAACTTTACCGCCATTCCAATCGTCAAAGCGGAATGGATTTTCTGAAACGTCAATTTCACACAAAATAAAACGAGCGAAATAATTTCACTGCGACACGAGCGCGTTCGGAAATGTTTTAGTTCCACTACAAAGGCATTTCATATGCAAATTCCATTCCGCTAGTTAAGGAAAAAATCGCTGAGCTCAAGAGAATTTTATGAACGTTAAACGAGCCGTGAACTCATTGCATTAAACAGCGGAGGAGTTCGCCAACACTTAATTAAGAATCCCCCTCAACCCCTGGCAGTCACAACAAAAGATTCTAGAGAGCCCTGATAGCCTAAGTTCATTAGATTTAATTCAATTTTTAATATCACTTTCGAGAACGCTTCGGTCGTGATCCGTTTATCTCATTTGTCTCGTGAATATATAATTTTTGCTGAGTGTATGTAATTAATTTAGAACATGTTTAGCTTAAAGTGTGAACTCTAAAACATTCGAGGCGAAATAATAAAGCTTTTACTTTGGTACGGGCGGGTGTTAATAATTTATGTACGTAGGAAAAGTAAGCGATGTGGAGTAAAATGTTACTTAATTATAATATTAGCTTACCAAGTTTAATACGTACTTAAAGTTAATTTCAGTAGGTAATAAGAAAAAATATTATATTTCAATAGTATTTGAACTACTAATCAATTGAAAAGAAGGTTTGTTGTAGGTAAAATAAAAAAAATTATTTCTGCAACGGCATAATATTTTTCCACGCCGAAGTCCCAATAGGAATGAAAGTGCCGCAACGAACTCAACAGACCTTTTTTTTAAAACAATTGGAAAAATAATAAAATCGACGATAACTGAAAGATTAGAAACTTTAATTGAAAAGTAATTATGATTCTCAATGAGATCTTGTGACTGAGGCCTTGTCTATTTCTGTATCGCTCATACAGCACGTAACAATGCGGGTATCAGAAATGCTATTAATTCGTGACTGGACTTGAAGAATTAAGTCTTCTCTCCTTCTGGTCTGAACCGCACTACAGATATAAAGAAGTAAATTATTGGCATAATCATTATAAGCCTTATATCGGTACACCGAGAGGTATCGAGTAATATAAAAGCACTGCTAACAAGCAATCGTTTTAAGAACATAAATACTATACCAACAAAGAAAGACTTCTCATAGAAAATTACCAATACTTTCACGCTCCTGCGGATTACTATCGCGAAAACGATTAGTAATATTTACGATGGCAATACTTGCCGGCCAACATTTTGTACGGCAATGAAAAGCGCTCATTTCGTGAGCTACAATATCATTGAGGCCGGTAGATTAGGTTTGTAATCCAAGTTTATAGTCGTAGATTAACCATTTTAGGTACGTAATCGGAAATATACAGTGTAAGCTTCAAATTAATGCAAGAGCTACTCACTTTTATTACGTAGGTAAGTAGGTGGTAGTGGTTGCAACACATGTTATGTGTGAGTTAGGTTAGTAACTTTCAAAAGAAAAAAAAATTGACACTGATTTACTTTATGATGATACTTCGAAAATATCATAAATCTATTAGAAATCTTCCTGTTCATCATTCATTCACCAACATGACGATCAAGGTGCTCGGCTCCGTTTTTAGGGTTCCGTAGCCAAAATGGCAAAAACGGGACCCTTATAAATTCGTCATGTTTGTCTGTCTGTCCGTCCGTATGTCACAGCCAGTTTATTCCAAAACTCGCGAGAGACTCTTCCAAAGTGGGCCATGGGTACGGGATTCAATATACAATCAGCACAGGTTGTTGTGTAGAAAAACCGTTTCTGACTGGCTAAAGTCTTTCGACTATTCAGAAACTGAAAACCTCCTACAGCATTACGTCTGACATGCTGTTTTATATATATAATCTTTTATCTTTTATTTTATTTTTATTTTTTTTTTAAATATATTTTATTAAATGTATTAAACTAAAGGAAAATGACATTATTATTATTATTTATCACTAATAGCATGCATCTAACACCCACAAGTTCCCTAAACATCAACACAGGTCACATTACTCGCTAATAACACGTGCATTTGTCGCACCGAACATTCATGTATAATTATTTAACTTGGGGGTTGGAGCACTGGAGACCTGTACTACGGGTTTTCTCGGAAACCTATTTCAGGCTCCAGTCTCTCACACGCCAGGTATTTAATAATGTTTGTAACTCTTAGTAAACTAAGTAGTTAAGAATATAACTGTAATCTGTGTGAGAGAAAATAAAGTTTTTATTATTATTATTTTATTATTATTATTATTATTATACCTGGATTATGTGGGGCTCAATCCTATCTAGAGGATAATACCAACTAAAGTCTGTCAGACGGATCGCCACTGTGATGCGTAGGCAGTGTGGGCGGCACACCTCGGGAGGACGGTCACCTGATGTGTCTTCCTGGCACCTCATCTTACCGACATGTAAGATGCACGCGAGGAGAAGCCACCATGCTGTGCTAATATTATTAAAATCACATCTTGCACTGAGAAGCCCTGCTACGCCCTGCGATCGCTAACCCTCCTGCCCAGCGTGGCTGATAAGGTTATTATCCTCCAGATGTTTGCTCAAAGTGGCGAACAACTTTAGAGGCCTAGTTCCAGCAGTGGATTGCAATAGGCTGATGATGATCTTGCAATAGTAAACTCTCATAACATTCCCTATTTTCAACAACACCCAAGATGGATCACAATGTTGAACCTATTTAACAATAAGTAGTCAAAGTTCCATCTGAAATTTATGTCAACAAGGCACCTTGCTACTACAATTTCCAAGTAACAACAGGTATCAAAGTCTCGTAACAGTTCAAAAACTATAAATACTTTATAGCTGAAGTTTCTAACAGAAACGAGTAGCTAAACTTAAGAGTTTTTGGATGAGGTACATAAAACATGGAAATCTTAATACACATCGGCGACCAATAAATAAAATAAAGAATACATAGTTAGACGAGACAGGGGCTGGTCTCTCAAGAATCATCAACATCATCATCATCAGCCTATTGCAGTCCACTGCTGGACATAGGCCTCTCCAGTTGTTGGCCACCTAGGGCAAACATCTGGAGGATATACCCATAATCGCCACGCTGAGCAGGCGGGTTGACGATCGCTGGGCGTAGCTTCTCGCTCCGGTGACGCTGCTGCCCGTCGTCTGGCGGTCAGTTGCCAGAGCCTCGTTTGATATTTGTCAGGATGTACCACGGGCAGTTGAGGTTAGCATGAAGCAAAAAGATAAATAGGGTGTCTCATATGCAAACACAAATGTTCTAAGATTCGTTCTACTCTCCTTACAAGCGTTAATTCTGTAAACTAACCATTCAATGCCGTCTTAATTTAAAATCAACACAGATATTATGCCGTAATATTAAGGCGTATAACTAATGACTGTATCATGATAATTAATGGTTTGCACTAATAGCTACCCTAGACTGTCTCGGTTATTGATTGACAAAGGCACGCCCTGTGCTTCCACGAATATACGAGTAAATACAACGTTGTGTAGCCAGTATAGTGCCTTTTGTTGCTACCTAATAATTTAATTGGAACTAAGTGGTTTTGATTAACGTCTGAATAATTATAATGGGTTTAACTGTGGGATGTTAATGCCTTACAGACGGCGGTTTAGTGCAGTGGTAGTGAATGCTGCTTTTGACAAAGTGGTCCCGAGTTCGAACCCCGTACAGTACAAATCTGTTTGTATTACTCTGGGTGTTATATATAAAAAAGTATCTAATTAAATTTGCCATTAAGACCTACAGTCGTTTTTAGTCTTTGCCATTAAGACACAGCTACGACTTGGGAGCCTTCAAGAAACGAGCGTACTCCTATTCAAAAGGCCGGCAGCGGCCTCAGAATTCGAGTTGCGGGCGGAGAGAAGTTGAGTTGCGGGCGGAGTCGACTGCTTACCAACATAACTGACTGATAAAACAACATCATGAACATCATCAGCCAATTGCAGTCCTCTACTGGACATAGACCTCTCCAGTAGTTCGCCACTTGGGGAAAACATTAGGGTTGGCGACCGCAGCTCCGATGACGCTGCTGCTCGTCATTAACCTGTGCTACGCCTTGAATCGTGATGGTTATACCGCTATTACTTGTCAGGTGGATTTGGTTGAATATAGAAATGGTCTATTTGTGTCCAAGAACAAAAATACTATACAAATAGAAATAGAAAATAATGTCCTCGCGTACGAAGAATAAAAGCACACGACAGTACATACTAGTACGTCAGGGTGCGCCACTCGTTGGGTTGCGTGTAGCGGTCCGAATAAATCCACGTTCCTCTAACAAAGGGGATTAAATCGAGTAAAAACGCTGTATTGTTTCATCCGAGGTTCTATTTTAGTTGCGAGTGATATATAGATACAGGGATAGGCGGCGTATCGCCACAGAGATGCGACCAATCGTAGGCCTGGTAGGTGAATAGATATACACACCTGTATATAAAGTAACACCTGTGTAATTACAATAGGTTGATGATGCATATAAATTTTAAATATTTCGGCGCCGCGGTCTTACACGCTTAACAATGATCGCAACGTTGTGCAAACATTGGCGTGGTCAATCCGATGATGGGTGACCAAAATTTGACACCGATTTCCTCCGTGCTTCGGAAGGCACGTTAAGCTATTGGTCCCGGGTGCTATCTTTACCAACTCAGATAGCAGTCATTACATCATATCGGAGATGATGATAACTCTGACGCCTAACTGGGAATGGGTATAGCTTACCCTAAGTGTTGCGGAGGTCTGATGGCAGTCGCTCTGTGTAAAAGCTTAGCCCTCGCCAAATCTCTCAGTTTGGGAAGCCGACCCTGAGACATTCGGGAAAAAGGCTAGGATGATGATGATTGTCAACCTTTCACAGTCCACCGCTGAACATAGGCCTCTCCAATTGTTCGCCACCTTGATCGATCTTGGACTTCTGACATCCAGCACACCACCATGCGCAAATCGTCGCTCCACTGTATGTTAGCACAAAACTGCAAAGTACCAAACTTTAATATAGCTTATTCATTAAAACAACGCATAGCCTTCTCTAAGAACCAATTTTGGGCACACGAAGTTGCGAGCGGATACTACTTAAATTACTATTTCTATTTTCAGCGAAGTACAGTAACTTTATAGTAAACATATTAATTTCCTAATGAAGAGGAGATCGGTGGCGCCGCGGTCTTGTACGCTTAACAATGATCGCAACGTTGTGCAACCTTCGGCGCGGTCAATCCGATGATGGGTGACCAAAATTTGACACCGATTTCCTCCGTGCTTCGGAAGGCACGTTGAGCTGTTGGTCCCGGGTGCTATCTTTACCAACTCAGATAGCAGTCGTCACATCATATCAGAGATTATGATAACTCTGACGCCCAACTGGGAATGGGTATAGCTTACCCTAAGTGTTGCGGAGGTCTGATGGCAGTCGCTCCGTGTAAAAGCTTAGCCCTCGCCAAATCTCTCAGTTTGGGGAGCCGACCCTGAGACAATCGGGAAAAAGGCTAGGATGATGATGATGAAAGTTTAGTTCTCAAACGCATCACTATGGCAACAAATCTATAGCCGAGCAAACAATTTCATCGGAAAACCTATCCGTATGCACTCATGCGCAAGAAGTATGACATCAAACCAAATTATCGTCGAGGGGATCCCGATATTCGGAATTGTTGCATTGAATCAGGGGAACGCTAATCCATTTTGGAGATAAAAATATCTATTAGAGCAAAAATGTCTGTTATTACAAATGGTGGAAGTAATCATTTGTACATTGTGACGATTTATATTACGGAGTGCTTTTCTTATAATGACGTTTCGCAAGATTCACGGATTGTTGTTTTCATACCAATTCGTCTCTTCATTCTATTCTTAAACGGATTTTGTGTAGGTACCTACTAATGTTTTCAAACCAGAAATTTGACTCTGTGCAATACTCTTAATGTACTCTTATAGTAACTATTAGTTTCATTTTGAAATATTTATTCAAATCTTTTAGTCTTAAGCTTTGTAACTATTGTACTTAAATTACGTTTTCTTTTCATCCACCAGCAATTACTTTAATAGGTATTTTAATATCACGTCCGCTTATAGTCACTTTTAGGTTAATTATCAATATTTATCTTACCTTACGACATCGGACACATTTCATAATTTTAATAAGACGATTGACTTAAAATTTTAATTAGTGTTCGTCACAAGTTCGCTTCTCGGTAATTTTGTCCGGTACCTTACTGGGCGGAGTTATAATTGCGCCCCAACTAAGTTGCTCCTTTAAGAAGTCGGTAATTGCTAACAAATTAAAGAGAAACTTTTGTTGAAGTCTTAGTGTGATATTTTCATATACTGTGACCATGACCGAAGTAGTTTATATGTGATACTATATGGACGATGAATTTATTAATCTGTATAACGTAAATAAGGATGTGTAATAGTTTTATATCTATCCCTATTGTTATATCTGGGCGCACAAATGAGACAACGGTTGAATGCAGACTAATTTATTATTCGTCTACCGCCGGGACGCGGTGTTAAGATATACAACACCTATCATTGTGGTTTATAGGTAATTAT
This sequence comes from Conogethes punctiferalis, assembly GCA_031163375.1. Lineage (NCBI taxonomy): Eukaryota > Metazoa > Arthropoda > Insecta > Lepidoptera > Crambidae > Conogethes > Conogethes punctiferalis. The sequence goes on from CM062082.1 coordinate 9,587,544, forward strand.
TAGGTAAGTAAAAGCACGGTCATTTCTTTTAAAATCAAGATTGTTGTCATCATTTCACTATCGATCGTTAGTTTGAAGCTAGAATTATACGTTTAGATTTTCGGTTTGTTATCATAGTATGCATCTGCTCTGATTTAGATATATAGGATAAGGAGCTCTAGGTCACTTTAACTTTGAAACGAAAACCCTGAAGTACCTAAAGACACTGAAGTTGCCTACATAACATAACTTCAGAGTTAAGATTCAAATCGGACCAAACATCGTAGTGCAATTAAGGAACTCTACAGATCTGACATCATACGCTCACATAAAAGCCCCTCTATATTAAGAAAGTATTCAAATAAAAGCCGCATCCGAAAAAACACGACGACACGACACGACGATGAAAAGATACATTTAGTCACCCGACTACACTTGCTTTCCCCGCCTTTAAACTTCACGCATGCATGCCATATTTATTTGGCATCGCCGCTCATAAACCAACTGATTTATGCTACGCAGCTTATTATAAACTCGGCCCTTTCGGCCCCAACACGATAAAGTATTAATATGACATTAATATTTCCTTCAGACCCGTTTTTATTTTAAAGAAGATATTTAGCGGGTCGTAATTCTGTTAAGTACAATGTAGCGAGAACGCCGGTACGCATGCTGTGTGAAGAATGTCTTTTATTATTTCATGTAGCAAATTATTTACGGGCTTCGTGAAACGGCATGTCATTCGAGATGAAGGAAGATAAACGGCTTGTTAATTACTGACTACCTCGATCACCAGTGGTCTCAAATGCTGGAGAGCAGCAGGTTTAAGTTCGGATCTCGACTTCGAGCCGGGAGAATTGCTCTGTTACCAACTGACGACTATCTCAGTTTGCAACAGAGCCATTCTCCCGGCTCGAACCGAATTCATGTGACGGCCACTTACTAAAGTGGGGTAGTAACAAGGCTTCGAAAGTGTTAAGAAAATGGTAACTGTTGGTTTTGTAGTTCAATTGCTCCAATTAAATGGAATTGTCGTCAAAATACCTTATTTACCGAATGTGTCTTGCCATGGATTCGGAGTGCATTACGTATTCTACCGGGAATATATTTACGTATTTGCTCTTTACTATACCTGATTTACAATGTGCTCACCTCTCACCAATCTCGTTAATATTACTTTGAAAACGTATGTGCCTATTATCGCGTGAGCACCAAAAACAATTCAAACTTACTAAAACCGTTTCAACCAGAAAACAACTTATTAAATTTTCCTCAACTTTCAGGCCTACTGTTTGAACTGTGAATTAATTTCAAAGTAAAACATGCACCGTTAAGTCTATGACTGCTGACGGGTCTATTATTTTGTGTACCACTACTGACTGGCGAGGGTATACGAATTACCATAAAACGTGGTTCACATTAATTTGGCCCATTGATGGCTGCACTACGTGCGTATGAAGATAATTGTTTAATGGATATGGCTGCCCTGAATTCATAGAAAGGACGGAAACCCATTACGACAAAAATACACGAACAAGAAAACTACATTAAAATAATCAAATGGATCGAAGTAAACGTTATAATAATCGGCCTACTTATATGTAAACGAAGTCATAGTAGGGTTCGGAAATAATCTCTCTCTGAAATGAAATATCCCAACGGAAATAAAATATTCTCAATCGAATGTCAAAGTTTTCGCCTGCCTAAGAGCTCTCGGAAAAGTTTTCGATGAGAACTGTCAAATTTGAATAAACGATCTGTCATAATGTTTCCGCTCGGATCATATCAAACGCATTTTAAATACCTTACTTAAGTATTTGTTTTTGGTATATCTGCCAATTAATGTAGATAATGGTTCTACCTATTTTAAGGTATTTCGTAGAAGCTTTTACCAGTAATAGACATTTTCATCATAATCTTTGGTGGTTAGGTATTCTATCGCCATTTTTCATTTCATTTCATTCGTTATACCTAGACTACAGATACCTACTTTCTCTATTTTTTTTTTTTTTTTTTTGGACAACCGCCGCACCATTCGGCTTTATAATTCTCTAGCTGCCTTCTTTCGACGATCCAGACCGCATACCGTCATAATGTGAGCGATTGACAGAGAGTGTGTGTGTTTTGTTCATATTTTTTGAAGTTGTCTGCCTAATATCAGGCATTATGATGAGCAAAATACGAAAAAGTTTGAAGGATGGTGAGTTTTTATAGTAAAGCGATAATCTTCTCACTATAAATCGCTGGGGAAAACACATATCCAGAGCTATCTAAGCAGGTTACTAGTAAAAGTCGCATTACTTTATCGTTTATCGAACCTATAAAATTGACACAAGCGAAAGCTTGTCAAAGTCAGTTCTAGTTTCGCTTTATACGTATGTAATAAAGTGAAATACACACAGCTATGTTTTAAGCCACAGGAGGTCTCTGGGGAGCCACCGCTCCCTACATTAGACGGTGTGTACTTTAGTGCATTTACTAACGTAATTATTATTATCAATAACAAAATGTAGTCAGTTATTTTATTTGAATTTCGTACATTATTTATCGTTTATCTTACCAAACGTGAGAATGACGATTTTAAATGTGCCAGCTAATTCACAAAATTCACCTGCTGTCAAACTAAAGTTTTTCCTTATTCCATGAGTTCTACAGATACGGTGATGCTGCCGATAACGGATCAGCCCGTGGAATTTAGTTACGCCTTCAATCGTTAAGGGTATACCGCCACCAGTCGGTTGCCAGAGCCTCGTTTGTTGTTCGTCGGCGGCAGGATGCACCACGGGCAGATGAATGGCTTGGAGCGAAAAGATGATAGGACGCTCTTTTACATCCCATACCTAATGGTTGACATAAAATATTCCCCTATCATATTTTATAACTTCTTGTCCGCACATTTTATCTCATTTTAAGACAGCAACACCTTTATATTTGAAAAATACCTACCAACATCATTTAACGGAATCCCTGTTTAAGTCAGATAAGCGAGTAAAAATATAATAAGTGTCACCGAACACTCAGACGACATTAATAAAACCGCTCTCCCAAAATCCTTCAGGTCAAAGAGGGTGCCCATATTTCAGACAATTTAATATGTACACAATTATACTGAAACGTTGCACCTAAATTCCAACCGAATTCATAAGGTGGGCCTTTCTTTGTACGTTTTCGGGGTTGCCACATAAATCAGCATAACGAGCCAGCCTTCCGCTCGGCCCCCTCGTAACATTAAGCTCCCGTAATATTTTCTCACTTACGACAAAATTCTGTGTCTTCTTATTTATGTCTGCGAGTTTTCCGTCGGCGCGTTGCGATGACAGTTTTAAAAAGTAAAAATCTCAAGGATCGTCACGTAAATGTAGAAAAATTACTTTAACTTGCCTCTCGCAGTTTAACTTTAGATTACTCGTCATCCCTGACATCGCTCAGTTGCGCGGACCAGGTTTTTAATGGGTACTCCTGCCTCCTTACCATCTTTAAGCGGAGTACCATCCTCCTACCCGGGTAGCTGCGAGTCCCACATACCCCGTCGTTTTCCGGAACGGCGGGGAAAAAACTATTATTAGTTATCAAGTCTCTTAATACATACCACATTTTTAAAGTAAGGAAAATTAATCTTATTGTAGTTCAAAAATATATCTCCAAAAGTAGGTATTCCAAATTTTAAAGAAAAGATCTCTTCATTCAGAAACCCTTAATAAAAACAATACTAAGAATGTTTTTTACGTTTTTTAATGATATTGTGAAATATTTGTTAGCGCAGTATTTTAAACGATCACTTAAGTAAAAGTAGTAAGCACGAATAAAACTGATAACTTAATCACCTCTGCAGCCTCGTCACTTTTGATCTTATGAGTTACATCAGACTAGACTAGTTTTTTCACTCGTAACTTTGCGTTAATTATGGGAATTTATTGGAAATTGCTAATGAACATACTAATACTACTACAATATAAAACAAGATTATTAAGGACATTGAGGTTTCATTGACGTTCCATAACCCCGAGACATGGTGATAAAGACTCCAAAACAAATTGAAATATTCCCGCGGGAAACCACGTAGAAAAATGTCGTAAAAGATAAAATATTATGAGCAACTTCAAGTTCGATTTTTCGTGGCCTTATTTTAACGAGATTAATACAAAATACTTACTCTTAAAATCAACACCATATCCTTTTTATGCGAGAATCAAAAAGGTATCAAACGGAATTTAAACTCTATTTAGACTGGAGTTAAATTTTATGGCGCCACGTAAAAGTTTCTTGAAACATCACTTTGCATGTTTAGTTTTATTCGTGTTTATAACATCTTTTTAAAATTCACTAGCGCGGCAGTTTGCATTTAATTTATTACGAATAAAAAGTACTCAAACGGTAGTCCACTTTTCATGATTATACGTTCTCATAATACTAAAAACAATGTATTAGTAAATTACTTTCACTGCATATATGTAGTATGGGTGTTTTGGGAGACGCTGCCTGACATAATCACCAGACGACTTATAGTATGAGGAAAAACCTTAGTCTTTGACCAGGTATGGATAAATCTGGCGCATTTTTTTAAATTTTATTTTAGTTACTCTCAGAGCTACCTTTGAGTAAGTGGGTTATATCTGCTCTTCAGAATATCTATGACTCACTTGTAGATGTAACCTAGTAATAAAAAGTTGCAAAGCTGCCCCTGGTGCATCCTGTCGAATAACAAACGAGGCGCTGGCAACCGATGGGTGGCAGTATTACCATCACAATTGAAGGCGTAGCTATATACCACAGACCGGTGACGGGCAGCAGCATCACCGGAGCGAGAAGCTACGCCCTGCGATCGCCAACCCGCCAGCCCACCGTGGCGATTATGGGTAGGTATATCCTCCAGATGTTTGCTCTAAGTGGCGAACAACTGGAGAGGCCTATACCCAGCAGTGGACAGCAATAGGCTAATAATGATGATGAATAAAAAGCTTGACATGGAAATAGTTGCATGCTAAGAAAATATTAATGGAAAGTCATAATTATACAACCATAAATACGTAGGTACTGTGAGATAATGACGTCAATGTTTTGTTGTCGCAGCTCACTCTATGGTTACCCAATAAATTAATTAAATAATCATATTAAAAAAAGGATTACGGGTATAGAAATTTTACTAAATTTAACGATTTAGTAAGTTATTCACGCACTGACAGTAACTAGAACAACATTAGGATTCGCTCCTAGTTTGCATGATGTATAATTCAGTAAGCTAGCTGTAAAGAAGCTCTTGAGTGAGGCATTGTAATGTGACTATAATCTTATTGAATTCCTGTTAGACGACGAAGAAGTATAACATTGATTAAATATCATAATAAGTATGTAAGGCAGAGATTCTCTATGTGCAAATTCTTTGCTGATTTTTGATTGAAAACCGAAAAAGTCCCTAAAGCCTAGCCGTATAAATACGTGAAGTTATCAAGAAATAAATATCAAGCAACGACATACATAATATCGATTCCAAATTATGTGACTCAAGTACACCACATAAGGTACCACAAATACTTGTACAAATAAAATGCTAATATATACGTGAATAAACCCAGGACCCTTGATTAAGAAGGTGGCGACCCAGTTCTTATTTGGTTGGTCACTACTCATTGAGCTAGTAATAAAGAATAGGGTTAGTCAATCTATCCATCAACCTCAAATAAAAGTTAGCTCCCGTAAAAGCTAGTCTCTGTAGCCGCTATAGAACTGTATCCTCTGTCATTGCAGAAATTATGTAATCTAATCTATTTACAGTCCTATATTCTTCGTTACGAGTGAGCATTAAGTGCGGATCATCTCATAGTTAAAAGGCCTTAACATAGTAGAAATGAAACGAATAACTGCGATTTATAATTATAATAGGAATAACAAATATCGGTTATAATAGCGATTGTTTGGGAAGTCCGTTTATCATCTAGCCTAACTATCTCGAGACCGCTGACAAATCTGCGGCGGCCGACCGTTTTGTTTGCAATAGTTTAAGACAACTTAGGCATACCGACATTACTCAAGCATGGCTAGCCCATTTAGCAGTGTCAACCGCGCATTTGTATCCAACCTTTGGGTATTCCCATCGCTTGTAGCTTGTAACCGAAACGGATTGCTCCTCAATTATCCTAGCGAACGTAGACTGTTATTAGAACGATTAATTCTATGTTTCGCAAGCCGAGGTTTAGGAGGATTGTGGTAATAGACAAATTGAGTCGTTAGACTTAATTGCTCGGAATCTCTTGGAGAGAAAAAAGCTTGCGGTTTGTATTTCCTTTTGCCGTTTTCCGTTCGACCGTTAAATTACCATTGTTGCAGTAATCTGGATTGCAGAACATTTTCTTATTCCGAATTTTTGTCTTATTTATCTAGTTCGTAATGTGTAATTATAGTATAGTAATTGAAGACAATGATAATGAGTATCTCGATAAAAATACTTACACTATACACTTTATATACGGAGGGTTACATTTCTGGATTTTATATCACTTTCAAAGTTTTCCATAATTTCCAGTTGAATACATCTACACCTATACCTATGTAAAACACCAGAGGTATCAATGATCACATAAAAAAAGAGATATTTTTTATTTATTTGACCCCCCAAACATTTGGTGCCACCGACTCGACCTACGGGTTCTTATTAGTTTTACTCCAGTGCCAGAGACTCGCCTTGCAACTTCAGTGCGTTTCGTTAATATTTCCAAAAAGCATCCGTATTTTCTGCCTACAATTATAGGGTACACCAAATATGCTAACATTTAAACATTTGGGGCACAACATGGACCCCAGATGTAAAGGCAATTGTATTATCCCGAAGAAAAAAGAACGGTTCTAGGAATTTATTAGGCGTAAATACCTAATCATTAAACTTATTTATACTCTTCGAGATCTGCATTTACCATCACCTAATTTCAGTCTATACAGACCTTTGCTATCAGTATTCAAGAGCTTAAGCCGTTTTATAAGCTCCAAACATTCATTAGCACAACACCTACTACAAATGTTCCTGTTAGCATTCTTCCAGCGTATTTGTTTAGTGAAAGATTGATGGTGCACAAAGCACGCGTCCTATTTCCTTGTTAATTCAACGGTTCGATTAATCACCGATACTAAAGCTTCGACCGTTTGAATTGGACAAGGTTTTATGTACGGAAGGAACTATTTGTCTGATTGTCAGCTCCGTGCATTGTCGGAACACGTGCTATCCAGGACACCTGTGTGGGAAGTGTCGTGAACGATGTGCGACTTGAAATTGTATTGCTTTCGTTGTTCGATTCGGAATTGGATGTACGTGGGTGTCTATTGTGATGAACAGTTTCTGGAACATTTGAAATAAAAGTTGGTACATGGTCGATAATGATGATCTAATTATTATAATAGGCTAAGCCTTCTTTGTAAACTTTTATTTATTGTATATTAACAAAGGTACCTATATCTCGCTTTGAAAGTTTAAAATATTAACGTCTGATTTGTCAATCGCCAGATGAAGTTTTACAGACTGTTAAGATGTTTTAGCTATGACAGGATGTCACTCTCTAATTTATCTTGATTTTTGCAATCAATCTTCTTACCTTTTGTACTTGTTATTAATGTTTATCCTTTAATTGAAATCTTTTTCATTTGTATATAGAATAACCACATTAAATTATATTTCATACTATTTTCAGTGATTACACTTATAAGGATGCTTCTACATTTTTTGCTTTAATCTTCTCGAGCGAATAAGCGATACTACTAAAACGCAGTTATGTCGAAAGCGACTGGGGATAAAATTAAAATTATCAAAGACAATTAAACCGTGCGACTTAACTGTACCGCTGGCAATAACACTCAAACTATGTACATAAAGGAACTTCAGTGTACACAAAGCCGAAACTTCGCTAGCTCAGAAAATATACTACGTTAATATTAGCGGAACAAAGCGTAATTACGGGCATCCATTCCCCATTAACGAACCCTCCTTGGGCGAGTAAGCCTTTATGACGGTGATGAACAAAATACATTGGTGTTACCTACATATAACAAAGAACGAGCGAACCTAGATGTAGTGTAAGAGGATGCAGCAAATGTTGATGAGCGTGAAGTGAACAATAATCACGGCCAAGCAATTATCATTAGATGATTGAGACCAAAGTGTAAGAAACATTATCATGAAATCATAAACCATTTAGAATTTACGATTTGGTAAGTAAATCAAAGAGTTGTCGTTTAAACATGGCACAGTGGTGAAAATACTTCTAGTGCTTGTGATTAATATTGAAATCTATATTATAAAAAATGGATAGCTAGTATAATCAAAGGTTGAACGAATTTAAGTAGGTCTGCATTTTCAATTGACTAGCTGGGTGCTATAAAACACTCGTGTAATTGATGGATTAGTTCATATATTTTTTTAAATAACCTTAGAATACTTTCATTATCTTCATCGGTAATGTTTATTTAGTTTCATTATTTTTGAAGAAAACCTAATGTTTGGTTTACTTTTACATCTGTTTAATTTTTTTAAAGAACTATAATAGATATGCGCACTGCGTAGTTACACAGACTACGAAATAGTACGTTAAGCTCGTGAATAAGCGAAAATGGTTTATCATCATCTTAGCAGCCTGCCTGCCTGTACCTGCCTGTTGGTCGTAGGCCTCTCCCGAATCGGAAATCTGCTCAATTTACATAACACATTAACTATTGTTATATTCATTAAATTATACGTGCCCTCTTATACTATGTAGGTAACTGTAAGTTGAACTGGTAGAAGTGAGTTTACAGGACACGCAGTTAGAACAACGTTCTTGGCGGTACTAACGGTAACGACACGGGTTAACCACCAGTTGTAATGATTATGGCTACTGGATACTGTAAAGTTATCTTTGGGAAGAGCAAACTTGAGACTCGAATCCACTATACCTACACATGAAGTATCTTACAGAAAGCACTGATAGAATGTCTTCATTCATTCGTCAATTCATTTCAACATGCTCATCACAAAAATATATTGAGACAGATCTATTTACAAATACATAATTCACTATGCATAAATGCTCGAAATAACTACTGACTGGCTCGGTGGCTCAATTGGTAGTGACCCCTGCCTTCTGAACCAAGGGTCGTGGGTTCGATTCCCACCCAGGACAAACATTCGTGTGATGGACACTTGTGTTTGTTCCGTGTCTGGGTGTTTATATTTGTATTTAAGTATTTATTTGTGGTACCTTCGTTGTTCTGATACCCATAACACAAGTGCTTACGCTACTTACTTTGGGATCGGAGCAATGTACCTATGTGATGTTGTCTGATATTAAAAAAAAAACTACTCACACATATCGTTGAACTTCAATTAGCTTGCGCGTTATCATAAAGGATAACGCTAATTGAAGATAGACATAGAAAGTACATTTAGAAAATGTATTGGATGTGAACGAACTGACGTATTACAAATACAAGGAAAGTCCTTTTGGCCCTTACATTAATAAGTACAGGTGCCTATTTCAACATTTAAGTTACATTTGATTACAAGTAAACCCCTGGAATCCATTAAAAAGTTTTAAATCTTCCCGTCTAAACTTTTTAACAAGTCCGAACGAATATTAACGAGATTTACAGCATTGAAACTTTTGGGCTGAAGAAAATAAGATACTGGAAACTTGTTTCCGATGAAATAAAATTGCCGAGTAATGAAAAGGAATTTATTGCAAGTTAAGTAGGTAGGTACTTACATAAGTTACTCGTCCATACCAAGCTTTACAAAATAGGAAATGAGAAATTGTAAAATATGTAAATACGAGTAATTTACACATTTTATGTACAGTTAGAGGTATAGGAAATATTAACAATAGCTGTGCCAGCGGCGTCGCACGCGTGGATATCGGGTTTCAAAACTAACGGACTTCCATAAAATGATGCCCAAACCTTAAGTTAGACCTCTAGCAATACATTGGTGAAAACCACATTCAATTCCATGCAGTACTTTTTGCGTGATGCTCAATCAAACATTCAGATAAAAAATTCTCCCGTTTTCCCAACACTTCCCTTCACTGCTCTGCTCCTATTGATTGTAGCGTGATGAAACGTATCATATAACCTGCACAGGAGTATGATGAATAATTGTACCAAGTTTCGTTAAAACCCGTTGAGTAGGTAATTTTTGTTTCTATAACGAACATACAGACAGACAGAAAGACAGACGGACAGACAGACAGTCAGATAAAAATTTTACTGATTGCATTTTTGGCATCAGTATCGATCACTAATCACCCCCTGATACTTTTTTTATAAATATATTTTTAAAGCTGAAACGCCTGTGCAAAACTATCTACCTATACCTACTTCACTTAAAAATAAATACTTATAACTACTTTAATTAATAAAAGTACCTACGCTTAATAATTTTTAATTTGAACGAATATTTTACAATATAACAACAAAAGAAATTCAAATAAACTATTTAAACACTAAAAGTCGCGCTGATAAGCACGGTTTCTCAATATCAATTATTGTCTGTCAATAAGGTCGATCGCTCTGAACGCATCAACAGCCAAATATTGAATGAAGCTAGCTCTCGGACCTCCCGCCTTTTTAGGGTTCCGTAGCCAAAATGGCAAAAACGGGACCCTTATAGATTCGTCATGTCTGTCTGTCTGTCTGTCTGTCTGTCTGTCTGTCTGTCTGTCTGTCTGTCTGTCTGTCCGTCCGTATGTCACAGCCAATTTATTCCGAAACTATAAGAGCTACATTATTGAAATTTGGTACGTAGATGTATTCTGTGAACCGCATTAAGATTTTAAAGTAAAATCAGAAAAAAATCCAAAATTTTTGGGGTTCCCCATACATGGAACTGAAACTGAAAAATTTTTTTTTCATCGAACCTATACGTGTGAGGTATCTATGGATAGGTATTTGAAAATGATGTTGAGGTTACTAACATCATTTCTTTCTAAACTGAATAGTTTGCGCGAGAGACTCTTCCAAAGTGGTAAAATGAGTGTCCCCCCCCCCGTAACTTCTAAAATATGGGCATGATAAAACTGAAAAAAATATATCATGTGTATCACTATGAAAACTACTAACGAAATTTGGTTTGAATGAAATCTAGCCAGTAGTTTTTTTTTAAACGTCATAAATCAAATTACCTAATGTTTTCATTTAATTAACTCCAATATAATAAAACGTAAAGAAAAACATTTATTTAGCTGTATAGTGGTACGGAACCCTACGTGCGAGAGTCCGACTCGCACTTGGCCGGTTTTATACCCTACCGCCGCCGCGACCCGTGTCGAGCGCGGCAACCGTTACACAAAAATAATCCTTATAGCATGATTCAGTATTCACGTGCGACGGCGAGATGGCTTATTTCATGTATAAGTTTGGTGTTTCTATACCGATTTCTATGATTCTTTTTTTATTGAATAGGTAATAATGATAACTTTTTTAAATTAGGGATGAATGAGAGTATTATAAACGTAAGAGTAAACAAATATAATCAGAATGCTCCGAACTGCTAAGCTATCAGGAGTTACACGTGTTATTGTAAGTCAACCATAAAAGATAGACATATGCTGTTGCGGGATATTTTTTAGTCAATTTTATGTAAAATATTTCTGTCATACATAATTTCTATGTAACTTTAACCATTAAGGCTGCACACGCGACGGAAGCTTAAAAAATGGAGTAACTTCTCCCGTTTTCCCAATATTTCCCTTCACTACTCTGCTCCTATTGATCTTAGCGTAATGAAAAGTATACTATAACCTGCCCAGAAGTATGAAGAATAATTGTACCAAGTTTCGTTAAAATCCGTCGAGTAGTTTTTGTTTCTATAAGGAACATACAGACAGACAGACAGACAGACAGACAGACAGACAGACAAAAATTTTACTGATTGCATTTTTGGCATCAGTATCGATCACTAATCACCCCCTGATAGTTATTTTGAAAATATATTTCATGTACAGAATTGACCTCTCTACAGATTTATTATAAGTATAGATAAATGGGACATTATTTTTTAGAAAATTTCCACGTTATCCACGAATGTCGAATGACAAGTTCAAGTAATGGACAGGCCGAACTGTTTCAGATTTAAATCTTCGTGAACGCATAGAAGATCAGTATTATTTTTTAAAGATGGGTAAATATTATTGTTTAAAAATTAGTAGGACTTTTGCAAAGCGACTGACAGCAGTAACCAGGTCACAAGGTTTTGAGGTGGTTCTATTTGAGGCAGAGTGATTGACTCGAGAAGACGTAATGACCGTTTATTAAATTTGTTGCTTGTTTATTTAGGTAGGGTTGCCAACTTAAAAATTGTATTAATATTAGTTATTCTATGGCTTTATTCGTGTTAATTCGTATAGACGGGTAGGCATATACAATATGGCTTAAGAATCTTATTGAATAAAGGATGTTGCAAAGGAAATTTTTTGAGCTAATGCCAGCGTCGTCCTATTTTCGGGTATCATTATCAAATTACTGTGCCAAATTTTAGCGAGCTCATTTCTATAGCGCGTCTTCATAAAAACGTACGAACCGTTAAGAAATTGAATAGCGTCGCCCCGTTAAGCCTCTCCAGATTAAAAGGAAAAGTTTATCGTGTGCGATAATCTTGCCTTGCCCTTTGACGTTGCCGCTTCTCATTTACTGTACTCCTAAGGATTTCGGACGCCTCCATTAAGTAAAGAGGATGTCGGCCCAGCTTAATTAAGAATTCTCTCCGAAATCTCTGGCAGTCCGCCACCCTCGGACAGAATGGCAACGATTGATTTTAAATGAGCCCACACAAAGGCTGGCTAAGTGGCTTTGACTTGCCTGTAAAAAACTTGTGGTGAATTTTTTACAATGAAATGCATAGAAGATCAAATATCTCCTTAGCTTAATCTTTAGTCTTCGCCAGTGATACTTTGCTCGTCCCATCCTAAGCTAACCATACATCAAGCTCTTTGTTTTTTTTTTTGCTGTAGAATTTTAGTTGTGGTTCTTGTGATACAGTTTTTGTGTTCATTTAAAAACAGAAAAGACAGGGCAGGCTTTTGCAATGCCTAAGATCGCTTGGGTTTGGAAACATTGTATGAAATAAACATAGTAAAATTTCATTTTACGAAGCTCCTTTACACTTGAAAGATTTTTGTCTCTGCTAACAAATTACAAATGGTATGATTTCCTAAAAGCTTTGCAATATATTAAAATACAATTTTAGTTATTCCGCTTAATTATATCGTTAAATTTTCTCGTATAATTTCGAACACAATTAAGAGTTACGGATTATAAACACATTTAAAACGGAAACAATGAAAAGGTATTTATTGCGATATTTACAAACAAAATGTTATCGGAAACAGTATCCTCCCCATGCCTCGCTGCATTCCACCATTGTATTCGTATGTAATTAATTAACTTTATTATTCGACTGTTCTATATAGGTACCTATTGGAATGGCCAATTTTAGAAGTCGTAAAATTTTGTTGCCCTTACAATGTTTGATTTGAATCCGGATGCAGGCGGCGAAATTTATAGTGACAGTTGAGGGTGGGTTAATTAGGTTTTACGTTTATGTTTTGTCTAAAATTTGTTTGACCCTGTTTATTATACCAATGTGGAGATATAAGGGAAAGAACCATCATCTTTTCACTGCTGGCCACCCTCACCCTCACCTGCTCGTGGTGCATCCTGCTGAGGAACAAACGAGAGTCTGGCAACCGAATGCTGGCGTTATAACCATCACAATTGAAGTCGTAGCTTCCACAGGCCGATGACGGGCAGCAGCGTCACCGGAGCACCCAGTATGTCGATTATGGGTAAGTCCTCCAGATCTTTGACCCAAGCGAACAACTGGAGAGCCCTCTGTCCAGCAGTGGAGTGGATAGGCTGATGATGATGATGATGATTACATTATAATAGGTTTTCTATCCCGTTATCATTGATTCAGTAGGAGTCCTAGTAATACGAAGTTGGCGGTCTTGCTCCTGATATTTCTTCGGTAGTGTCGAACTATCGTTCCATCAGATGAAGAAACAGGGAGTGTCTCGATACTCACTAGTCCACTTTAATATCTCCTGCATACTTGACTCGACTCCTTGTTTGAACATTGTGTCGCCAAAATTCGGGCAGAAGAGTTTTATTTAGTAGGTACGTTGATGTTATTAAATTTACCCAATTACATAGGTAATTTCCTTAGTAAATTTAACAGAATAAGCTATCAAATCAGGGCTGTTTGTCGGTATGTCACTTTTAATTAAATTATTGCCTCGAACGAACTATATCCTCCAATATTTATCATTTACTTTTCTAATTTGCTATTACGCCATCATAAAGAATCCCGTAACCGAAACAAGGAAAGTAAGTACAAAAAACGTATAAAAGGCGCCACTTTTTTGCTGACACTCGGGCACTGTGCTCGGTAAAACCACAGAATAAGTATGCTACATATACTTACAGAGAGAGACACAAAATAAAGAATGTGCAGAAGGTAACTGTAACCGTTGGAACAAAATTTTGACTACAGTACAAATGTTCACGTAAATTAACCAAATACATAAAGAATATTATAGTAGGTGTATGCATACCATGGGTCTACACTCCGTTGTTGAACTCCTTTTACCTAGTGTAATAGTGAAGTGTAAACAGGATCAATAGCTTGACGACGCTGGAAATACTTGATTTTTGACATACAAACCTAATAACTCTCTTTACAGCGTGACCTACGATTTCAAACGAGCTATCGAGACAAAAGAAAAACTTGACATAATAATGACATAGCTACGAGTACATACACAAACAGAGCGAATACGTTCAGGTAGTTTTAATATATAAAATTGACTAGAATGCGAGACTGGTTTCCGAAATTAAGTACCTTAAATCAATTAACTGAAACCGGAACGCCTTCTGGAATTCACCATAGGGCGTGCATCGTAGATTTGTGTTTTTTTTAACCTTATTATACTGATTGTCTCCTTACTCCCGCAGCTATGGGTACTACCAAACATCCATTCTGCTATTCTATGGCGTATGCAAGAGAGACGGAAAAGGTTTTCCATTCATTTCCCCATTATACAGGAAATTTGGACGGCCCCTTAAGCCACGCGTCGCTCGGTTGACATGCATTGTGCCCATGATTAATGGTTTGCAACGCAATTTTCTTCGACGGTAAAATTCCCTTTTTATATTTGATAGCTACAAGTATGTTGTCATGGCGGCAACGTTATATTTAATGAGACATCAAGGGCGTGGATGTAAGCAATTCAATTAAAAATATTATATCAAGTGATGTTTTATTTTATCTATGTAGATGGGTTTGTGGTTTTTGTTGTTATTTCGTGTTAGAAACATAAAGAAAAGTAAAAATAAGGAACAGAAAAGTACAAATAACCGTCTGATGACAATAATTTTGAAAGGTTAATTAAGTAATCATTTCAGTCAATAAAATTACATTTCATGTGTTCCAGATTTAATGGCAACCGGTTGGTTCTATTTTTGGTCTAAGCTCTATTTTTCAATGTTGAAAGAATGTTTGATAATAGTAACAATACAATCGGGTGTTATATCTCTTTCGTGGTTTTCTTGGAAACCAGGGACTCATCCCGAAGTTGTATCAGTGACAATTTAACACTTTAAATCCAGAGGTCCAAAGCTCATATCCCAAATTTGGTTTAGAAATAGGTTTATGCTATTGTTGGTACCTGCCTAAACTAGTATAATTACATTTAGTATAGTAATCTACGATGAGTACAGATCGGAATGGATGTGGTCATAATATAGGGGTTAAAACGGGCGTGGTTAAATAACAGGTATATTTATGCGAGGTTTATTAGGTGATGTAAAAAGCTATCAAAGTAATAGGGATCTTGAAATAAGCAGTAATTATGCACACAATGCTTTTTAGTGACCGTAGCGTATACCTATAGTACATCGATGTACATTAGTACATCCATATCCATAGACCCATCATCTTTTTGCTTCAAGCCACCCTCACCTACCCGTGGTGCATCCTGCTGAATAACAGACGAGGCTCTGGCAACTGACATGCGGCAGTAAATACCATAGACTGATGACGGGCAGCAGCATCACCGGTGCGAGAAGCTACTCCCTGCGATCGCCAACCCGCCTGTCCAGCGTGGAGATTATGACTATTTAGTCATGGAGCCATTTTCTTGAAGTGTTATCCCAAAGTGGCAAACAACTTTAAAGGCCTATGTCCAGCAGTGGACTGAGCTATCCCATCAGCCTATGCTAATGATGATGATAGTAAATCACCGATCCGCCTGCTAGAGCGTCGGTTACAAGGCTAATGCGAAACTTATGCCCTAAAATTTACTTAAGCAGTAAAGTTTAAATGACGGCCAACTGTTAATTGCTATTAACGCCAAACTTACAACTTGCGGGCCACTTAAAGCTACACGTTAGGAGCTTATAGCTTAAAGGAAAATAATTACAAAGAAAGGAAAATTAAGGTTTATGAATTTTACACTGTGTGTTTAAGACTGTACTTTCTTCTCCATCCACGTTTATACATCAAAACAGGAGGTGGGTATGTTAAACCATCTAAACCAGGGATGATTGGGGGCTATTAGCAGAATCGATCGTGGCAAGACAAAACATACAAATTAAATATACTAAAAATATTGTTAAGTACTTTATTAACATCGCATAGAGTTTCTTCAGTAAAAAAGTCATCATCATCATCATCATCAGCCTATTGCAGTCCACTGCTGGACATAGGCCTCTCCAGTTGTATTTTATTATTTAGGGCAAACATCTGGAGATTATACCTATATTCGCCACGCTGAGCAGGCGGGTTGGCGATCGCAGGGCGTAGCTTCTCGCTCCGGTGACCGCTGCTGCCCGTCATCGGTCTGTGGTATTTAGCTACGCCTTCAATTTTGATTTTTATACCGCCACCAGTTGGTCGCCAGCACCTCGTTTGTTATTCGGCAGAATGCACCACGGGCGGAGAGGTTGGCTTGAAGCGAATAGATGATAGGCCGCTCCCTTACATCCCTAATCCCAGTAAAGAAGTAGATACTACTACAAAAAGAAATGGTTTTCGAATTGTCTTTTGTAGCAGGGAATTTCTCAGTATGCATTATAGATTTTGTAACAAACTCCATATCATCCTGACAAAAGCTAATAAATAGAACTCCCAAGCGTCTCAAACACGTGTAGTCTAGTTAGCGTCATCAAAGCCATGGATAATGGAGGCAAAACAAGTCTAATGCACCATATTAGGTTTCTCGGCAAACAGACGCGTCGCCGGCGCGTCCTAGGGTCAGGTTACCGGGACACATGCTGGCAAGAGGTCGTGAATAGATCGCTTGTGTTTGGACAGACGGCCTATGGGGAAACAATTGCTTTGAGGATACTGTCGCTACATTTGGATAGTTGAAGTTTACATGTGCGTCTGGTGAGAATTCAGCTTGGCTTTGATGGACAGGTACAAAGAAAATTAAATTAAATCAAATCGTTTATTACTTGCCTTTAACAACAACTCATTGGTGTTATAACAAAGAAGAGAGAGAAGACGGTACATGCACATTGCACATGACCAATTATCAGGGTACATTCTGTAGAATTCGCAGGGCACAAAATGTCAAACTAACCCTCCACTCAATGCGAATATTCTTCTCAACCAGTCACAGTGTGACACGATCCGGTGTGACTTGTTGAGAATAAACGAAATGTTAAAGTCGATAAGTACGTTCGTTGTAAGTTTTGTGCTAATTGTCCGTATTTATTTAGCAGCATTTATTTAATCATTCGACAGGTTAATTCAGTACTGAATAGTAAAATAGCTTCATTTTTCGCCACGCCAACCAAACGTGGTGTAAGAAATAGTGAGAATATAAGTATTCACTTATTTTTCATTATTTCTTACACCAATTGCAATATGTTTGTATTCACATACAAATTTTTTCTTTGACTTTTATTCGACTGGCTCGATGGCTCATTTGGTAGTGACCTCTGCCTTCTGAGCCAAGGGTCGTGGGTCCGATTCCCGCACAGTACAAACATTTGTATTTATAAACATGTCTGTTTGTATAAGTCTGGGTGTTTTCTATATATATACCTAATATGTAAGTATTTACAAAAAAAGTAAGTAAATAAGTTTATCAGTTGTCTAGCACCCATAGTACAAGCTTCGGCTTAATTTGGGGCTAGGTGGCGATGTGTGGCTCAGCGTGGCATGTCTTGGGTTATAACAAATACAATTGGTATTCATATATTCTCACTATTTCTTACAGTACTGGCCGCGTCCGACTAGCGTTTCTAGCGTTTTCTAACAATCACAAAAACTGCTTTACCATTGCGTGATGCCTATCACCGCTGGCGGAAACTCTCCGGAACCTCCAACGTTGCAACCCCATAAAGCCAGTCTCTTTACCTTTTTACGGCGATCTTGATATCCTTGCTGCTTGAAAAGTAGGTGTTTTAAAGCAATGATAACGCACGAAGATGCATTCATGCATTATTGTGGCAGTTGTAATTTAGTTAGAAGGATTCTTAGAACTTTACCATTAATAGTTCATGTAGCATTCAAGACACGCCACAAAATATATTGTTTTGTTTCCATTATTGGCTATATTTATATAATATGTACTGTGGCACGCTGGTGTTATACAACGTGTGTACCTATCAATACTAATAACAGTAAATATAACATTAATTACCTACTTATTATCTTAAAAAACGAGTTCTGGACTTTTTAATTCATTACCAGTTTGATCATGCGTTATAACGTATAATAAACTGGTTATAAATAATGTTATAACATTATTCATCATTTCATAGATTATCTATAGCATTAAGCAAATTGAAGTAAGTTCTTTCTTTTTGAAATTTGAAAAAATTCATTTGCCTGTAATGCCATAAAACTATAGTAGAAGATCGCGTATATCCAATGGAAGAAAATTGAATTAGGAAAATCTAATAGACGATCTGTTAGGTCCATTCCATTTAGCATAAAAGTTTTCCCAGAGCGGAAAGCGAAGTCGATAAAGAACTGAATTAATGTAGAAGCAGTTATTCTGCAAAAAGAAAATTCGATTTCAGTGTGCAACTATCGCTACGGGAAGTATACAGCCCACCTTTCAACACTGGATAATAGAGAAATTCCATTGAAAATATCCTGACAAATCGCTTTTAAAAGGCGAACCGACTGCAAAGATAACTCTGCAGTTCTGCACAAAAGGCTTGCATCTACATAATCGATGGCTTATTGGCATTCCCCCTTTACTTCTAAATTGCAAATTTTCCGCACGATTTCGTTCCACCGAATAAATTTTCAACTCGCAAGTCGAAATGCAACCATTTTCCGTATTTCTTATACGTTTTATTGTGTTCTCTTTTATAACTTTCCGTTTTGTTTACACAAACGGCTCTAGCTGGTTTTGCTGCTTTTTTATGAATTTTTCTATCGTACGTTTAAACAAAAGTTTTTCAATTGCTGTCTCAAGTTTTGTTTGAAACTTCAGATGTAACTTTCACTGTGGTTTATGTATATTTATGCAAATCGATTAAGCCGATCCGATCGTCTAATGTAGATTCAGTATTTCCCAATATTAATTGCCATAAAGCAATAATTTACATGATGATGATGATGATTAATTTACAGATACTTTAAAAACGATTACTACACCCAACTTTAAGAAACGACTGAATGAAAAACTAGGCAAGAAAATTGTTCTTCTTAGAGGATCGCGTTGTCAGGTTTTTTATTTGGAAATTGGCATTAATTATGAGTAGGTTCCATTTTAATAATAATTTGACCCTTGCCAGGATTATGTTGGTCTGTATTACATACTTAAGGGATCTATGATGTGTTTTGCTATAAACAATGGAACTTGAACTTAAGATCTGTGCGAATACGAGTATGATGGGTCTTTACTTTAATACATAACATTATTAGAGCTCAATAGCAATAAACCTACATACATAAACTTTGCATGTTCCTAATTAATAAAACTTAGCGACATAATTAAAACTATATCATCCACACAATTTACGAGTAGCGTATTCAATAAAAATTAACTTGTTTGTTTATTACTTTAAATACAAACTAACCGTAAACATCGGGTGGACATTTACTAACCTGTAACATGAACATTAAAAGGGTTATTCAATAAAGAACTAATTACTTAATTTACGCCTCATGAGCATAACTTACAATTATGTAAGCGTATAATAAACAAAGGTAATTGGGTAATTATTTAGGGCAGTCTGTGCGTTAATAAGGTCGTGTTGCAGAGCTGCCTGGGAATTTATCGCGTCGGGTTCAGAGGCATAAATTTACAGCTTAGTGAAGGAACTCAACGTGTTCCTGTGCGCTTTTTAACGCCAATGAAATGTTGCTTTAAACTGTGGAGGAAAGAAATTGCTGAAATGTTTCCGTAGCTGAAGTTCTTTATCTTCTCTATTCTGCTATTTATGGCGGAATTCTTGAAATATAAAGTGACGCTAGTCGACTTGACGCAAATGTTTTTATTCAAGAACGGAACTGAAGTACCCATTTTCTGTTCAATAGATACCTAAGCTAAGATGTCTTTTAAACCGTATTTAGGGACTTCGTTATAGAGGTACATTCCATTTACCAGTGTTTCAATGTCAATTAACCCTACAACCCAAGTAAACTACTGTGAAAATGAAGTAATGTAGGTTTCATATTTAGGGTCATTGTGGCGTATGGTCTCATAGGTGAAATTTAAAAGACATTACATTATGACCAAGACAACACAGTAATATAAAGATAGTTGGGTAAGTAGTGTACCACAGTGATTTAGGGAATATATTAATTTATGAAAACGGCTTGTAAGCGTTTATGTATTAATGATAAAAATTGGTGAAATTAAAAGACTCTGAATTGTGAGGTTCCAGACAACACACTGATATTTAACCGATTTAACGCATAACAAAACGGCAAATTTTAATTATGACTAAGTATATGAAAGAACTTAGATACCGTTTAGCAATCTTTTCTTAGTGTAATGTGTACAATAAGATGCGCCATACTCTCAGATACTGATTACAAATACTTACTACAGATATTATCTTCCTGAGCACCAACCATAGAGTGGGTATTTTTTCATAAAGTTAGCAAACCGTTAGAGAAACATAAAGTGCAACTTTATAGATAGATATAAAATGTACAGTAAAATGTTTAGATGCAACCATTTCGGTGGTTAAGTCACGTGCCCTCCGTGTTTTATTGCTGATGGATTTACGATCCACTTTAAATACATGCGTTCTGTTTGTATGAGGAAATATTGGCATCTCACATTGACATTTTTTATTACTTTCGTTTGTTTAGAATCGGACGGGCCTTGTATGGAAAATTTGGTGTCAAACGTCTATTCTAAGCATGTGTAAGTAGGTATATGGATTGAACGGGAAAACTGTATCGTAGTAATGTTTATGTAAGCAGGGATGGTTGACACCGATAGATTTGATATTGTCAAGCCGTGTTGGCTTATGCTTGAAATCTTGAATACGAATGAATATTTATCACCACTTACTAAGCCTTATCGAGCACATATATTACACACCAAGAGGCTCCAGTCTGTAAAACCCTTACAGGTTAACGTAACACAATCACAAAAAGAATTTCTTCAAATGTGTGTTCCTCATACATACAACATGATTTCAATATTTGAAAAACACATTGGTACGTGGCGGGATTGAGTTAATGGTCTTTACCACTAAGCCCTTAACGACGTCAAAACTTATTACGGTCATATAAACTTTCATTTTCACTATTTAGAGGGTACCTAGTTGAATAGAAAGCATGTTCAATCTAATTTATTGCTTTTTTTATCATAGTATAATTAATAAAAGTAGGTTAACATTAATCATTTAAAGTCTAATTGAAAGTTATAGAAACGTAGCTCTAATAGTTGTAACCTTAGCGACTTTATAAATCCTTTACCCTAAAATATGTACATATAAATGCTCAGTTTGATTATTATTAATTTAATTTCCCTCCGGCTAATTTATTGTTTCAGCAATAAATGTTTAGTGTAAGCGTAGAAAACATATTTAAATTAATCAACTAGCGTGTAAACCTGTTCAATTATGTTAATAACTTCACCGGACTTTATTAATCTCCTTAGACTTTGCGCTTGAGTCTAGGAGCAAAAGATCCCAACACTTATGTTTATTCATGAAGCTGAAGGCCTGGAGTCTGAATATAAATGAAGTCTACACCTCAAGATGCGCTGTTTGGAAAATGTTGCTACTGAAATTACTTTTACCGTTAGGTCATATTACTTACTTGCTTGCTTCGTTGGTCTAGTGGCAGCAAGTGCGACCAAGCGGTCCCGGGTTCGAATCCTGGGTGGACCCTACGATAAGACTTCTGGGGCTGAAGGCTTCTTCTAGAACACACAAACCCGAGTCAATTTAGAAAAATTAATTGATTCTGTGCGGTTTCTGGATTTGGAATAGAATAACCAAATCTTATCGCGTGGGTGACGTAGAAGACTAAGGAAATAATCAGGAAACGGGCACAGTGTTTACCTGGGTAAAATAAAATCTACTGTGGTCACCAACCCTTAAGTCTTGACTGGGTTGGTGAATATGGTAAATCCCCCAAATGACCAGTCATTTGCAATTTTTTTTGCCATTGTCTATTTTTGTCAATGTCTGACAGGGTTACACCCTTAAGTCTTGACTTAATTATTACAGAAATGGACTTAATAAATTTGCTAAATCGAACCTTGAGATTATTCTTGCTTTAGTTGTTGAGTGCTCAAACCATTGCGTTACCAAAGTCATTTCATGATATTTAATTTAGTAATAGATGATAATAGTATAAGACCTTTAATTTGAGACTACTAGGAGTGTGGCGACTCTTATAGCACCTACTTTTGACCCTTTGACCGCCAAGAAATGACGATACCGCCTTGGAGTTCGAAGGGTTAAAGGCACTCCAGTTTACTTATTACTTCATGAAAATAGAATATAACTGTAGTAGATCCTTAATTTGAGAGTTACTGATTGACTGGGGAGACTTTTATAATGGCACCTACTTAAAGGCACTCTACTTTGCGTGTTAATACGCGGAAATATATCCTAACCTGCTTTGACAACGGTCAATAGACGTCATTTTCCTGTTCGTTGCCATAGCAACAGCGCCATGCCTGACCCGTGAGATGTTTCTTCACGCTTCGTTTGAAGGATCCTTCATTTGTAGGGCGGAGAAAACACGTGTGCTCGTTACGTGGTTACGTTTTTTTTATAAGGACCAAAATCAATGGGTTTCAATCAGTCTAATAGTCTCCAGGGGCGATTACCACTTACAAGGCTTGGTTCGTTGCAATATGGTGGTTTTGATGAAGAAAACTGGAAGTAGTAGAATGCGAAATGCCTAAATTAACTTGGAGGGCTATAATGAAGGTAAAATAAGTCATCCGTTGATGTTTTAGACCGTCTATCATGATGATTATCAAAAACATTCTCCATTTCATTCATTAAAGCCTTCGGTGGTGCTATGGTTAGTGCGTTCAAAAGGATTAGGAAATAAACCATAACTGTATTTACTGTATGTCTGTTTTGTGTGACTAATAAATAAATAAAATAAATAAAAAAAAACTTTTCTAAACAGTCTCGAGACGCCCTCAGTCTTCAATTCATAAAATTCATAATACATTTATATGATTTACTAGCTGTGCCAGCGGCGTCGCTCGCGTGGATATCGGGTTTCAAAAATAACGGACTTCCATATAATACCCATCTATACCTTGTGCCTAAGTTTTAAGTTAGACCTCTAGCAATACATTGGTCAAAACCGCATTCAATTCTATGCAGTAGTTTTCGCGTAATGCGCGTTCAAACATACAGGTTTAAATTTCTCGCGTTTTCCCAACACTTCCCGTCACTGCTCCGCTCCTATTGATTGTAGAGTGATGAAAAGTATCCTATAACCTGCCCAGGAGTATGAAGAATAATTGTACCAAGTTTCGTCAAAATCTGTTCAGTAGTTTTTTTTTCTATAACGAACATACAGACAGACAGACAGACAGACAGACAAAAATTTTACTGATTGCATTTTTGGTATCAGTATCGATCACTTATCACCCCCTGATAGTTATTTTGAAAAAATATTTTATGTACAGAATTGACCTCTCTACAGATTTATTATAAGTATAGATTAGTAAGTGTACAATGTTTTTCGTCTTAATAACATAGTTTAGATTCGAGTGAGTTGTTTTTTATAATAGCTCGACATAATAGCTTTCCTACGCCTGATGGAAAGCGAAAGATAAGCCCAAGTCGCTGTGACAACTGGCAAGTAACTGGTTAGTTACCTGTCAGTTGCCACTGTCATGCCGGCCCAACCCTAACCCCCCACTGTGTGATGTCATTTGGCTGCGGTATTCTATAGGGTGGAGGTCCTTCCCTTGCCGGGCAGCTCAATTCGATTTTTAAAACTAATGATAGGAAAGCCGCGCCGTGCTCAAATTGCTAGACAATTGTGTTTGCTATGCAGTATTATAAATTCGAACACATCCGAATGGGGATAGGAGAAAACACCGACCGGTCACGGGTCCCATTGACGAGGTGACCGCTTTATATGCAAATCGAATGACCCCCAATTTGGCCCGCCGGCGGAATGACATCTTTGTTTTGAACGCTAATGCTGTAATCACACCCCTTTGAGCCGGAGCGAAGCAAAACTTTGAATCTGCGCTCAATCTGAGCTTAAACGGATACTTTTGATACGAAATGAGTCTAATCTATTTAGTGTTTTCTTTTGGTTAAACTTCTATTTTATCGATACGCCTTCAGTATTACGTTAACATCAAGTGATTAAAGAGGTAGGACATACGTCCTACTTCTTTAAATTTGTCATACGACAAATGAAATAGATAAATGAAATATACGAAAAATTAAGGATGCAAATTCAGGCTGATGATGAATCCTATTCATGCAAAAAGTCCCCGTCTTACCATAGTACGTCTTATGGAAAACTTAATGCAAAGGTTATTGTGAATAGTCTGGTGCAATATAATCTTCTTTTATAGAAAAATAGGTGACAAATAAGCATACGGCCCACCTGATAATATGCGGATTACCGCAGCGTATCATCATCATCATCAGCCCGTCTCAGTCCACTGCTGGACATAGGCCTCTCCTAATGTTCGCCACTTAGGTCGATTATGGGCGCGCAGCGTATAGATTCTTGCAATTTAATTTCTGTCATATATTTAATTGTATACCTAAGTAAGAGATTAATTGTTCAAACAATCATTGAATAGTTATGGAATTAATATGAATCATCCGCTTGGTAATCATTTCTTATTTATTACGCACCAACCAAGTAAAACCGTATTTCTCCTAACTTGAATAATCGAAAGAACCCAACAAGCCCATTTATTTTAATGAGACTCATATATTACACACAATTACTCGATAAACTAATCACCTATATTACCTCAATATATTCCCCAAAAGGCACAATCTTATCGAACAACAATTGCTATTAGTAGTTCTCATCAAAATCGACCTTAGTTCAAATTAGTCGAGCAGACTACTCCGGCGTATTCCAGAAAATCGTGAACATTTTCCTTTAACGCCGCACTTCCTGAAAATAATGGAGTCGACTCGAAGGCACCGCGATAACGCTTTCCCAGTAAATTAAAAGTTAATTGTATAACAAAGGCGGTGTTTGAAGTAAGCCTCGATAAAACGCCTTAAATAGGCTCACTTCCTCCACGGAATGAACTTTCTTTTGAAAGGTTTTATTATAATCTCACGTTGATTTTGTTATTTGTATCGTGTGCTAATTAATAACCGTTGCCGCTTGAGTGCGCGACGTCATTTCGATTTTATTCATGGCTAGAAGCTTACATGTTCGGGTGTAAGCAAAATGGGTAAGAAAATTCACTCAAAAATTTTACTATTATGTGCCCTTGGTAATAATAACTGAGATGAAAGTTAATAATTAGTCTCCACGACAGTCTCTCTGTCTTAATTTTTAAAATAAGTACAGAACTTATTGTTTCTATTCAGGACTGTCACAAAACGTTTTTTAGTAGAAAGGTGGTTTGGCGCAAAATTATCAGGTTTAAGAAGTTTTGTAATGTTTAGACAATTACGAGTATGTCTTAGAAAGAGATTAATATAAATTTTGATAAAATTTTTGTTCTTCAACGTGACAAAAATAAAATCAAACTTTAATTTTATTGTCTATCTAGTTGTATGTGGCAGCAACTTTTAATTTAATCCTTTGATCAATCAATAGAAGATCTGTGTGACTTAATCTTATTTTATCTGCATTGCTATTTTACTCAATGTCATGACTATCTAACCTTTAAAAGATTTTACTCTAAATGACTGTTTCAAATATCCACTTTAAAAATAGCAAAACTTCTTCCAAATAAGGTAAATTTACGAATACACGTTACCATACAGTACAAACTATTCATGCAGCACTACGGATGATCACAAATATTTCAGCGGGGTTTTCTCGTGCACGTGGTAGCATTACGTAATGCACGTTACGTCTGAAGCGTCGCTTGGTCTAATGCCGCTACGTAAGGATGAGAAATTGCATAAGGGATCACCTACTTTAATAAGAACAAGGAAGACACGTGAAAGGAAGAGAAAAAAAGGGAAAGGAGAGTAATAAATAATAATAGCCACCACTTTGAAACAAATGAGGAATAAACTACACTTCCTCTACCTGATGGTTGTCTGGGTGAGGTGGCTTACTAGCTATAAGACCGCCTAGGTTGCGCCACAAGATGTCTGTATCACCTTTTTCTGTATCTAATTTGTATTTTAAGCAGAAAGGAACTTCTATCTATTTAAATTCTGCACGTAAGTATTTTTTGGGAACGCTCTGTGTATAAATATTTATCATCATCATCAGCCTCTCACACTCCACAGCTGAACACAAACCTCACCAATTCGCCATTTTGATCAAACTTGGGCATAACGCATCCAGCAGTTACCAACCATCCTATGTAAATCGTCACACTAAGAGTCAGCGTAGAGGAAAGGATGTTTATAAGGCACCTGAAAACATTCCGGATTCTTAAGTGTTGCAAGATGCACTCAAGGATATACAAAAGTAAACAAGAACAAATGTACCGCAATTCTACGGACAGGGCAAACATAAAAATTCAACGAAAAATACCGAGAAGAGTCAAGTTTTCTACCATCGCTCACGAGAGGCGTAAATTCAAAACGTCGTAAAATATGAAAAATATGTCCAACAAACATACAAGAGGTTGGATGCAACTAGTGCTGCCCCTTGATAGTAGAAAACTATCGATAAAAGTTTCATGTACTATACATCGTTAGGTATTGTACGATACATCGTTAGGTCTCGTTAAACGTGACACGTCGCGAGTCACAAAAAAAAAAACAAAAATACAGCGAAGTAGGTCGAAGCATTTAAGGATTTGCGGTTTTGCAGACGACTCGCGATACATGACGCCAACCAGATATGACGCGCGATAAAGTCTTGATAAACAACCTGCCCTTAGCATTGTATTTACAAACAGCATCATCATCATCATTAGCCTGCAAATGTACACTGCTGGACACAGGTCTCCCCCAATGACACTCGTCATTCGGGTGTGATTTGCCTTAGCCTTCTCTTGGCAGGGATGGGTAAACGCCTGTTTCTTGAAATAGAAACGGCATGATTTTCATTAGAACGCGAACACACTTAAAACCACATACTCAGTTTCAAGAAGGAATCCTCTGGTTTTATGTTTTAGGATTACGGTCATTTTAAGTCTGTACATATAAATAAATAAATAAAAATCTATTTTTATACGTTTCATCGTATAAATATAGACCGTTCATCGATAAAATGACCTACCGTACTAAACGAGGTACTAAAATGTGACGAACCGTTTCGGGAAAACTTCAAAGAGTCTGTTTACAATGAACTGCAAAATGCAATAGTAAAATATTTTATAATCTCGCACTTTGTTATTTCGTCTTGTCCTGTTTACATTGAGGCTTTCGATATGTCTTTGTCTGCATTTGTAGTCAAGCTTCTTCATTGTACTGTAAAATATAGCATAAAGTTTTTTTCACGATAATCTGCAACTGTTGGTATATTGTGCAACAATTTATTTTGAAAAATCTATAAAGACGAAAGGAAAAGGCACCGGAGCGAGGAGCTACGCCCAGCGATCGTCAACCCGCCTGTCCAGAGTGACGATTATGGGTAAACTCTCCAGATGTATGCCTAAAGTGTCGAATAACTGTAGAGGTCTATGTCCAGCAGTGGACTGCGATAGGCTGATGATGATGACTGTGTGATAAAATTAGATTTTTTTTTCTACAGTTTTTATTTTTACAAATTGTAGGTCCATTTTCACGGATATCCTAAACGTTCTTGAACTTGAAAAGCTAATGAGCCCTTTGTTTTTATCACTAGGTAATTAAACAACAATGTTTGGGGCGTTATTTCTGGAGTTCGGAGCGATCAATCATCGGGACCAGTAAGCGTCTGTCAAAACAAACAGTAAGTTTTTGTTCCAACAAAGTAATTACTTTGTAATTATTGTAACTATTTGCTCGAGAATAAGACTAATTACTATATTTTCTAAAAAATATGTATTAAACAAATAAAACACATTTGCTAGCGGTTACGCCCTCATGTGTATTAAATCAGGTAGGTACTACAATATTTTTTTTTTCAAAAACATAGTATTTAACTATTAGTTAAAGGTAATTAAATTGGTGTTGCCGACTTCTTTAGTTCTACCAATGTTTTATTAATTGGTACACAGTTTTAACTCATGCTTGTCCATTTTAATCCGTTTGATAAAGCTGCAACTGATTTACCTACTTCTTTCCTTCTCCTATGTTACTTAGTACGAGTACGTAGCTCTCAAATGGTGCAAGAGTTATAAAAATCGGTCCAGTATTTACGGTTTCTACCTATACAAAAAATCCTCTTTATAATATTTTATTACTGTTGACAATTTAGGGTCCCATTTTTGGGCTCAGTGTAAAATAAGATCGTCAAAAGAAACATGATTGCTTACTTAACTTAGCACAAATTCTGTTCTACAAAACTCTAGTACAGTTTCAAACTTTACATTTCAAAAATAATTTTCTCATACTAAATCTTCTAATACTGCTGAAACGACTTCGTTTACTGCCGCGTTTGTTTGTTATTGTCCCACCAAGCGTCATTAGCGGGTACGGAGCCGTTATTAATTAGGCAACCTCCTTCGCCGGGGTCGACCCGAAGAGTTGCCGTAAAATTTAGTTTGCTCCAACAACTTATTCTTGCCTCACTGTGCAATTCCCTATGCAAATTTAATTGTGCCCAGTGTTCACGTAAATCTCTGGCTCGCTGCGAAGTTAATTACGCGCTGGGATTAACGGTACCCGCTTTTATTATCTGCTTCGAAAAATGGTGAAAAAATACAGAAATTATATTACTAGGTACTATAAAAGTGGTTTCGATATGGTTTATTGGTGATGGTGGTATTCTGTATCTGAAACCATCTTAATAATAGATACTCACCCAGACAAAAACACATTTTGCGCAGCACCTATAGCAAATAAAACTTTAATATCACCCTAATAAATATCCGACAACATCATACATATTTCGATGAATTGGTACGTACTTTGTATTACCTACTTAAATAAAATTATTAAGTAGCTTGAACACTTGTTTTCTAGAAATTAACATACTTACCACTTACCACGAATATATAAAATATACCTTTTCTAACGCAACATAATCTTCAACTGTCCGAATGCCAATATTCATCACTTAATGTTTGTGCAGGACAACGATCTACGACTTCTGCCTCCTCAAAGCAAATGAATTAACGAATCAGTAAAATTGTAACAAAATGTCTCAATAAACTTAAATTTCGAACCATGTATTCCAAAAATCAAATGCGTTTATCCTCCATGCGATATTGCGGCGGCCATCATACCATAAAGACGCAATATCAAAGCGAAAATCTAACGTACTCCCGCGCCTCAAACAAAATTCTCTCGAGACTACAAGTCGCATGATATAGGATTGGCAGACAAAGCTTTGTATCATCAGTCGGGACTGCAGGCTGTGACTTATTGTCGCATCTCATATGAAACGGCAAAATTGAAGCTCTTTGAGTGTGCTCCTTTTTTACTTTCATCATCTTCACAGCGCGACTTACACGCTCATGTAGGATTTGCTCTAGTTCCGTTCCGTTGTCATTTCTTTAGGGAAAAAACTTTAATTGATTAAGTAAGCTCGTTTTGCATTGGAAGGTACTCACTATCATTTGTTGATTTGATCCTAAACCTGAATTAACTACTTACTACAGACACCGAAGGAGACTTACCTATTAATAAAGGTGCTGAACTGAAATTAGATAAATACAATTAAAACTAAAGCGACGGGATTCAGATGCGAGATTTTATTATGTAGTAGGTACATATATTATATACCTACTTATAGTTTGACGTATCGGCCATGTTTCAACAACTATTACAATAGTCAAAAATCAATCTCCTTTACACAACAAATGTTGCGCTTAGTCCCGTAAGTTGCATTTTAGTTGTTGTAAATTTTGATATGCGGAACTTGTGTATCTTTTTTCTCACTGCCGAGTTAGTGGCAACCCCAGATACATTCAGATTTCAATCAACGACATAGGAAAGAGCTAAAGTTTCTACCAAACATCCCGATGTATTATTCGTAACTTACCAAAAAAAAAAAAACATATCCGCAGTGCGTCTTCACATATTTGGCGTAAATCCAAGCTTACCACGACAACATCATCTCTCTCCAAAGTTTCCTCGTAAAAAACGTTTGTGGCGTTTTATGAACTCTCTTAGTACGTATTAACCTATTGAGAGGAGTGTAACACGAGATAAACTTAGATAGGTTGCTTATAGTTGTCGAATACATGTTTTCTTTCTTGGAGAACTAGCAAAAATTAAGATGAATAGTGCTAGTAAGTACCTAGGTACGTATTTTTGCTGTGGTAATATTTCTTTCTTTCTTTGTTTTTATCTATTGTTTCCTTTTATTTTTCTTTTTGTGGAAATTCAGTGTTGTGAGTGTGATGAGATGCTTGATTTCAGCTTTGATATACCAACATATTGAAATATAACGATCACACATAATTTATTTTATGCCATTATGATACACTAGCTGCTGCCCGCGGCTTTGCCTGCGTAAACATCGGTTTGTCATAAAGAGCTTACTCTGTCATTTAGCATGTACGCGTCTTTGTCTCTTATTTTATTACACGCGCTTACGAATGAATGCTCAAAAGATGATGAATATATAGGTATTCGATTCGAGTACTGAGAAATCTGAACATAGGTTGACACAGGGCAAACACAATGTGCGCCCTGCGGTATGGGGCGTAGAATACTACCGAGGTATCCCTGCCTGTCGACTAAAAGGGCCTTCGGGGTTGTGGCTTGCGCTCCAGTTAGCGGCCTCGAGGAAGACGACGACACGTGCCTCCGGGCACGTTCTTGCTGGTGTGCCGTTCTTGCTGGGCGGCGCAGCGCTGTCGCGCTGTGGGGGGTTGAGTCCAATCCCTCCGGGCATCCCGACCCTCCTCAGACAGAGTGCTCGTAGCCGACCACCGTCGGGTTTAGTGGGTATTCTCCGCTAAATAGGAGTGGGCCCCACAAAACCCAGGTGTCCCGTACCCAGGGCCCTGGTGTTTGCGTAAAAGCATTCCCGCCATAAAAAAAGGACAAACACAATGTCGGTACATCTTGTTGGCCATTGAAAGCCGCGGCCCATTCTTCAGGAACCACCTTGTCTTAAGCTATGGTTCACATAGTTGTAAGTTTTGGTGACGACTTATCTAGAGCGACATACACTCCCTGAACATAAATTATTCGAGCTATCTAAAGCAGGATCTGGATTTCCTGTGTATCAACAAATATTGAAAAGCCATGCTAAAAATACTATCTTCAATTTTTTGGCTTTTCATTATTTCATACTGAGCATCCCTAAGAATCTGCCTACATGAGATTACCTAAAAATTATTTACCGATAAAATTATTAAGATTTTTTTTGTCTATAATGGTACTTAGGTACCTAGTTAGCTATGTACATGTTAATACATTTTAAGTATCACGCCGACCAAAAAGCGACCACTTGGCCGGTGTATGAATCTTAACATACTTCAAAGCGTTATTTTCTTCCGCCATACGTAATTAAAACGATTTAATTAGGTTGAAATATCATATATTAGTATTGAGGACAGAAATAACAATTTGGATTAGAAAAATGTTTATTAAGCATACACTGATAGCAGTTTCGTCGCATCCAATCTAGACATGTGGCCCGTTGTGAGCCTTCTGAGAATGCAGTTAGGTTTTTGGTTTTTGGATCTTCATTAAACTGTGATTCATTATCAGATGCAGAAGGTCTGTTGTGACCGTACACAATTCCTAAATTTTGTTCTAATTTGTTGATGAATGAGGTGCCTCTGAAACTGAGCAATATTCTGGTAGACAACGCCGGTGGTTGTCCTTTTACGTTGGTCGTCTTTTCACTTATAATATTTTCCGAAGAATTGCAGTCCGAAAATAAGTCGCACAATTTTAATTCACAATTATTTCTGGGTACATAATAGTGGCGAATTTCCATATTTACCTCGATGTCAGTACCCGTCACGTCAAATTGATAATTTCGCTGACAAAGTCAAGAAATGACAGTATCTATGGCGTATTCAAAAAGTTCTTATTCATTCCGTAACATATTTTTCGGAAATTCTAAATGAAAATATTAATAAATCGTTGTAATTTATAGCCTATATGTTAATCTGATGCATAAACAGTATTCGTGTAAAGTTTCACTAAAATCTGTTCAGTAGTTTTTGCGTGAAAAGGGAACAAACATCCATCCATCTATCTATCCATCCAAACAAACTTTCGCGTTTATAATATTAGTGGGATTATAACCAGATCTGAATTACATTGATAGAAAGATAAAATTGAATATTTAAAAGTAAACAAATTCGTAAAAACAGTAATGTAAATATTAGCAATTGATACCTATTCATTTCCAACTATCGCATAAATTTACAAAAATTCAATTTCATATTCATAGTTTGAAAATGCAACCATGACCAAACATTTAATCATTCAAGTTCGTACAAAGTGTGATACCAAATAATTAATGAAATGAAGACCTCTCTTTGAACGAACGTCTTTCATGTGTCTTTTTTGTCGATCTCCTTAACTGTAGACTAAGCAGAGCTGTTCATCAAAGGAAATCTCGCCGACTGAGCGACGCCGCTCTCCTCATCCCGCCCAAGAGCAAAGAAACAAGTTCATTCTATTATCCAGATTGTTCTCGCCTCGGATGCCAAAATGTGCTACATTGTAGATGCCAGCGAAATGTCTCGCGCCAACTAACTTTATGAGATATGTGTTTGCTTCAGACAATGCTTTTATGTTACCACGATATCAGTTACAAGCAAGAGTTATTGTTTATTATCCTTTATGGCGTTTCATTTGTAATTGTTGAACTTGGTTGAAATATTTTGTGCAATACATTAAACGGAACTAATGGCCCATTGTAGTGGATGCCATTTCTCCAACCTTGTTACTTACCGCAAATTGAACTGACAACATACAAAGTTAGTCCTAGATACATTGCAACTTACATAATGATTAAAAATGTGTTTTGTAAGCACGCGAATAAACCTTAGTTTGCTTGTAGGAAAAATTTTGCCATTTGTAACTAACGATGCCGACCAATAGTATCCACCATTACCTACTAAAGTAAATGTTCCTTATACAGGATGAGATGAAAACCTTATTTTACAAGAAACTCAGTACCTACTGTCTTGTCGATCCAAACTTACGGATATTTTTTTTGTTTTTTTTTGTTTAACTCTTACCAAACTTTTGTCTTTAGAAATATCACCATTACCTTTTAATTTTGATTCTCTGTGACTCTAAGAAATATAAATTATTCTCAAAACTAATTACCAATGATTCATTACATTCTCTGTGAAAGCTTACTTTGTTTACTTTCCCCGGGGGTATATTACGGTTATCTATAGATTATACTTAACGAATATCCGGAATATTTCAACTTCATTAAAATTTGTCAGTAGCCTACAGTGATTTAGTTAATTACTGCAATAAACAAAGCTAAGTATTGGGAAATGAAAGCGAAATTGGGTATCTTAGTTGTAAGACTACAACTCGAAGGCTTTCGTATAACGTCCTGTAACCCAATTAAGGAAACCTAGAGAAGCATAAATAACAATAAATTCACTACGTATAGTGTTAACCCTTGGAATTAAAGTGAATTCCACTTTAGTTTATAAAATCCAAAAAAGGTAATAAAAATTAATAGTCATCAAAGGCAAACGCCATAAATGTCCGACAAGACTGAATGAGTGGCCATTTTCGTCGTTAAAAATAACCTCGAGCCGAGCAAAGAGCTTCATTATTCCAGCAAAAAGACGAATAGAGAACTATTCAAATCGGACGGAGCACACTAAATTTTAATTATAGAACTCTTAATAAGGGAAGCTCTACACGCCACGGTTTCATCACATTCAGATGATGGCGACTCTAATTGGGGCAGTAAATTTAAATAACACTGACACTTCAGTGTCGCAGCGACCCTAATTGAGAGAGAGAATCGTAAAAATAATTTTACCCGCCTCATTTGTACTAACCGTAGTTTTAATTTTATTTCTTTTACGGCTTGTAAGTATGATTGGATGCTGTATATTCCTGTTTATAGCCGTATCGAATCTTAACTCATGTTCTATTGGGTGTTAAAATTGTACTACTTTTATGATAGTCCTGGGTTGTAAAATATTATATTGGTTAGTAGTTAGATGTTGTATAAAAAGAGGATGCAGCGTAAAATAATAATGTTAGCGAAACTCATCTAGTTTAGAAATACTCAAAATACGCAAAGTCTATTTATGAAGACTATCATCGTAATCCAAACAAGAAAAGTGTATAAATGAAATGATAACTATTCATTCATACATAACAATATAGTACAAAGAAACTCTGTGCTATTTTGATCACATTCATTCAAATCCTACGACAAATGCTTCATATCAAAGCATTTTATTGTAAGTACCTACACTAAAAATGGTTAAAAATAGCAGAGTCCACAGATCAAGCCATAAACTGCAGTAAGTCATAAAATATTCAGCAATTTCTCAAAGAATACGATCACGAACGTAGGAGAAATGGATATAAAACCAAAGAGATAGATTTGGTTTAAACCGCATTAATACATAGTTTGAAGAGAATCAGTGGTCTGATTAAAGAATATAGAATAACTTATGCCTGTTCATCTATTGCTCAAACTATTTCAACATACAGAAATGCATTTAGTGACTAAGATTTTTTATTACAACAATGTGATTAAATAGAAGAATTATTGAGACGGTGACCCTTAATGAAGGGTTTTTATAATGATAAACGTAACTGGTCCTAGAAACATCTGAATATTTACTAATCCTTTTGGTAAACTGAAAATAATGCTTCGTCGCCCGTCCATTTCTTTTTAAATAAAGGATGAGATGGAATTTAATGTGACCGCTAATGGTTAATTTCCCTCGGGAGCTTCATTTTCCGTGTTATCCCGGTCTGACGTCCAACGAAACTTTGTTAAACTTGCCGTCGAGAAGATAAGCCTGGAATAAACATCACTGTTCAAATTACGCTGTTTTAGAAATAAAGAAACGTCGCGCTTTCTCCTCCCCGGAGATGTATTTTGTTAGTGGGAAAGTTTTTGCTCTAATAGAATGGCTTTTTAGAATAAGAATGAGAATATTGTCCCTTCTGCTGAATTTCATTTTACATGGCTGGGTGACAGACGGCAGAATTAGTTTTGGAATAGTCTTCTTTCGTCGTTGAAATGAATTTTGCTACGATTGTGCTAAGCTGAAATGAGAGTGAGCTGGTCATATTTATAGAAGTAACTTCGAAAAGTGGATCAAACTTTAAATAGGCATCAATATTGGAACAAAATAGGTAGGTAAGACTTTTACGAATAAAAGTGAGGATCAAGATAGCCACATCATAATTGGACTTGGATGAGCCTTTGCAAAAGGTTAAGTTAGTAACAGTATAACAACATATAAATACCTATTAAATATGCATCCTTTGTAATCTTTGGTGTTTGAAATGTTGTTAGCTTTTCCATTTGCTATCACGTAGGTACAATATTAACACGTCTTATGTATCATTTCATATCGCGTGGCCTCATTTCTATTAACATCCGTGTAGGTATTTTACTACGCCCTTTATCATTACAAAGAAACTGTAATTATTCCATTATTCACCTTTATGAGCAAAATAATTAATTACACTTCCCTTATCTCAACAGTCATGAACCATTATTGATTTTGCAGTAGAAGAGTCCGGGGAAGCACTTAGAAAATAATAATTGCAGAGTTAAAAAGAAACAACATTATTTTTAAAACTGTTATGAAGCATTATAGTTTAGAGACCTAGATTTAGCATTATATTAAGCATTTTTTTTATCAAGATCTATAGTTTTGAAAACATACATAAATCGGTTTCGGATTTTGTTGAGTAATTGATGAAAACGATTTGAATATTTGTATTAAATGCATAACTATATACCTAGCTTTGAAAATAAACAACTGGGGCTTACTTTTTCACTTTTTCATCTATATTCTTGGACATAATTCCAGTACCTACTTCAAAATGAGTCTAATGCAAGGCAGGAAATAATAATTACGGCCAGGTTCATAGTGTTTTTTTGTAATTCTCAGGTTAATAATAAATTGCTAAAATTCTGCATTATACTGAAGCGAGAAAAATGATTCGTCTTTTTATGTCATTCTCAACACTGCAAGTAAATTTCCAAAAAAGCAAAGTGCCATGCTGTGTAAAGCCGTTCCTCGTAAATTTATAACCGGTTTAGCCACAACACAACAGGAAGAAAACAATAATGTGTTGTTTTGAAATACGAGCTAGGGGTACGGTCGTCCCCCCAAGTAGGTAATGGCTCGATTTTTCATTGCAAGGAAAACTCGGTTGAACACCGTAGACTTTTCTAATAAATAGCATTCGGATTAGAACTTTTTCCGTTCGTTTAAAGCGAAATTTGTCTTGTGATTTGATTTGGAACTATTTAGCACGGCATTGGTTTTAATAATGGAGGCAATTCAAATTTACTTTTACATCGGTTTTGATAGTGATAGAAACAATCATACTTCTGTGGGAAATGTGTTTTTTTTAATGCTGTTTTAGGAAGATGAACAGGCGGCCCCTCTGAGCAATGCTAGGGGTGAAGCTATGCCGCAGCCAGTGGCGGATTAAGAGTACCGAGGCCCTAAGCACCAAGCCTGTGTAGGCCCTCTATTGTTTAAATGGAAATGAAAGGAATGGAATTGTAGGTTATTACAAAGTAATAAACAAAGTGCAAAAGACATCGAACCTTTTTGAATGAAGCCAAACATACCTTAACTTGGAAGTACATGAAATGTATTTTTTTATATTTTTTATGTATTTTTTTGCGGAACCTCCCGGACTGTTCGCGCTTTGTGATTTCGGACATATTGTGGATGAATCTCGACAAAATGTAGGTATAACATGGAACGCCAGTAGAGGATGGAGGCCCCTGGAGAATAGGGGCCCCAAGCACATGCTTGTACGTTATACGTTAATCCGCCACTGGCCGCAGCCTACCCTGAGGTAGGTCCTTCTTTAAACGTGGTTTTAAGGGCTCCCTTAAATTATTCTCATTTAGAAACCATGAGTTATGATTAAACTGTTATGCCTTACAGATAAGGTCCTGATATAGGGCGATACTTCTTATTATGCACACTTAGAAACCAGACAGTTCACTTACAATATCTGACGCCTATTAGTGCTCTCTAACGTCTAACTGGGATATACGATTGCGCAATTAGTACGTAATTGATAACGTGCCGTCCAACAAATATGACATAATTGATTTAAATCCAGCTCCTAGATTGATATATGCGACAACTGGTGACCGGATGAAGACAATAGAAATTTTCTTAGATAACGTGTGCACTGACCTCAGTTATTACGCAGATGCATTCAACTGAGTACATTTCCTTATAATATACAGTATTGAAATTCGTATCAAGGATTTTATCTCATACAATATAAGTATATTGCATTCGACATTGATGATTGCGATAGATATTCGATTGCCTACCTACTTAGGTATTAGATCGAATGCCCGATCGCTCTTTAGTTGTATATTTCGAACTAAATTTACATACATATCAGACAAACATACATTGCTCCGATGCCAAAGTAAGTAGCTTAAGCACTTGTGTTATGGGTATCAGAACAACGAAGCTACCACAAATAAATACATAAATACAAATATAAACACCCAGACACGGAACAAACACAAGTGTTCATCACACGAATGTTTGTCCCGGGTGGGAATCGAACCC
Organism: Conogethes punctiferalis; assembly: GCA_031163375.1. NCBI lineage: Eukaryota > Metazoa > Arthropoda > Insecta > Lepidoptera > Crambidae > Conogethes > Conogethes punctiferalis. The sequence goes on from CM062082.1 coordinate 9,625,910, forward strand.
ACGACCCTTGGTTCAGAAGGCAGAGGTTACTACCAATTGAGCCAGTCAAGAACTGTCTGAACTGTTTGTTTAAATAAAGAATCAGAGAGAACTCGTATGTATGTATGCGTACTACATTATCTTCGGCATTGGCTACAAGTACCTAATCTTAGAGAATGGCCTCTGAGGCCGAAATACAGTAAAATTCTATTATTGGTGCTATTTATTATGTGAATTCGCGATGGTTATACATGATCGTTGGTATAATGGTAGCGTGTGCCACTTAAGAATCTCTTGATCGTCGGGCCAAAAATTGTTAACTGTTTTTTCTATCAAGAAAATACTCTGTTGCTACCCTGGAGGCAGTAAGTCGGCGGTGATATGCCCCCGTGTATCAAAAAGCATGCACATCAATTAAGCTTTTGACCCTGCGCCTGGTCTTTCTTCGGTCGGGGAGAACTCCATCAGATTATAAGAACAAAGGAACAGAGAGTGGACTGTTTGCGCATACTTTTATCATTTTATACTTGGCTAGGCTCCTTGGAGATTGGCCCCTATGACGAAATTCGGTCGTTAGAGAGTAACCTAATGCATACCAAGAACTTGGTCTGGAATAATACCATATTCAATGATCTGATGCCTGAGGATAAAGCTGCTTCCTTTAGGATCAGATCAATAGGTATTACGTGATGTTGCCTGATATTTATTATACACCCACATTTCGCATCATTGCATTGAGTCAGCGTGACACAGAAATATTATGAAATTTGACACTGTCTCGAGCAGAGAATTGCAAATTGCGCAAATAAGCCTATCTCGTAAAGACCCAAAAGGATCGAACATGCCAATCCCGCCCAACCTACGCTACACTAATTTACTATACTAACGTTAACCGGGTGACCTCGGGCAAACTGGCTACAACTCCCATTAGTGCCGGGACGCATCCGGGTCCAATCCGGATCCCGATCCGCACCCGATATGCCCGTAATTTTGCATTAATGTTCGAAACTTCCCCTCTTATTTCTCGCTGATGAGGAAAATTTTGTAACGGCGTTAATTATTAAAAAAATCTGAATGAACCTGTTGGCTAATATAAATATTGTTGATTAATATTATTTTGGTCGAAGTTTATTGCGGCTTTATAACCTCATCAAAAATGTAGCTGTAATTATGAAGCTCCAAAAATAAATACTAACTTGTGGAATTATCTGATTAATGTCTGTAAGGGTAGTAATATGGGACCGCAGTTATTGAAGTTATACATTAATAAGCTTCGTGACATAACAAAGCTTGATCGATTATACGTAGTCTGCTGACGATATCATTACTAACAGCTCATGTATCTCTTCACCGACGAGCTCGAGTCTAGAAAAGATACACCAGGGCGATAGGACCTTAAGTTAACCATTTGGCGAAATAGGATAAAATTATAAGAAACAAAATATTGCAAAAACATTTTTTTGTAATTTTTTTAAGGTTTTACAATTTTTAAAAAGTCGACAACGCAACAAACCAAACAAAGTTGCAAGGGGAGACCATCAATAAAAACCATCCAGGTAATCAATAAAAGGAACCTTTCAGAAGCCCATAAGCCACGAAACCCTCCTTTCACTAAAGTACGACTCGTCGATTCCTTTAAAACCCGCTACCGGGGAAATCGCTTTTTCATCCCCGTTAATGGTGGTCCTAGCCGAGACGTTTTAATTAACTCGACTCGAAAGCTTTTTAGTTCCGCGTTGAATTATTGATATTGTGCCGTCTTCTGATATTTTGCGTTGTCATTTTTTGGGAGCATAATTAGCTGTGTCTGGTGTACAGCCATGGATAAACTAATAAAAAAGGGCGACAAAATAGATTTGTTGGTAACTTGAAACTTACCGACAATATTTTTGCAAATCTTCTAGCCTCGGGGAGTTCCATCACTGAAGATTGTAGGATTTGTGGAGTTATATGGATTATTCCGTAACCGTCTCGTTGAAATAGAAATAACAAGGAGACAGACTTTCGGCCGCCCGGTGCGAAATATCAGTTAAAATAATACGAGTATGTTGATCATAGATTTTGAACACCAAGTTAAACAAAAATTGCTATCGGGTTTTTTAAAAGAAATTCCACAGTAACGATAATAAATCCTCGTTCAACCATTGGTCCTACGCCTAATTTCATTTTCATTGGGACACGAGAGTGAAGAAACAGAGAGCACATAATATATGGTTGCTCACACACTTATGCTTATCAAGTGATCAATTTTTGTTTAAACTTTATTGTAAAAACTGGTACAAAAGGCGAACTTAATGCTAGGAGCATTCTCTACCAGTCAGTCTTAAATCTTTATGTCATGCAAAGAGCAGATTCAATATCTTTTGCGTACCCCGAGTACGCAAAAGATTCAGATCCAGATCCTTGCAGATTGGCCAATGTAGTCGCCATTCAGTCATGACAATTTTCCATCATAACTTTAGGATGCTTCCAAAAACTTCGCTGTTCTGATGACTAATGAAACGGCGATATACTAAATCTAAGTTTACCTATCCACCCAAGAGCGTAATAAAATCGCATTTTTACAACTTCTGCAATAAAATGTAAATAAATAAAAACTTAAATTATACGAGACAGTTTTAAAACCGACGGTGCCGTCAGATAAAAGAGACTACGTTGTAAAAGTACCAGTATTATCATTTCATTGGTTCCTAGAGGCCCTATTAAATGCTATTTTAAGCATGCCGCTTTAAATTTAGCTGTAGCAGTTAATTAGCTAATGTGTTTTTTATGTCGTATCTTAGCCCTTGTAAATGTTATATTTATTGTTGAAATTATAAAGCTGATCGTATTTCAATGTCAGAGCAGGTTTCAATACATGGTGGGACTCATTATATTTGTTATCGTTTCGATTTAATTGTACAATAAATTACCTATGTTACTTGTAAATGCTCGTGTTCTACCCATGGCGGTTTTTTTAACACTACACTTACCTATTATTCTTACCTAGTATATAGTACATTTCTTACAAAATTAAATACCTATCGTAAGAAATTCTACACGTTCCGAAAACAATGGGCACACAGGTACAATTCTTTTTCAACTTAAAATAAATAATTTATTATTACATTAAGAAAAGGCGTTATGATGATGTCTAAATAGAATTTATTTCATTTGGATATGCATAATTGTAATCAATGTATCTCTAAATATTTTCTACCATATATCTATATAACTCAAAGGTGACTGACTGACTGACACAGTGATCTATCAACGTACATCCAAACCCAAACTGAAATTTGGCATGCACGTAGATATTACGAGTATGATGTAGGCATCCGCTAAGAAAGTATTTTCATCAATTCTAATCCCAACAAGATAAAATAGGGGATGAAACTTTATTCCATACGGATGAATTCGCGGGCACAGCTAGTTTAATATATATTTAAAAATTTAGACTTTACTTCCGTGCAAGTGCCGTCCAGCTAGTTATTCTTAAGTTGATGGCCAACTTAAACAGTCAAGCCCTTTAAACAGCGAGAGTTTGTTGACATTAACTACTTAATGTGGGCATTTAACGTCAGCCCGCCAACTCAAAACATAATAAACTTTAATAAAACATAGTTCCGTTGATCTTCCACTGTTATTCACAGTGCTTGCATTATTCCCGCTTACGGCCCAGCTATAAAGACAGCTTAGCGCCTCGGCCGACGTAGAGGCGACGTTAAATGCCATGTTTGTGTCACTTATTCGCTAAAATGAAATAGTACATCCTTTTTTTATGAACGCGAAAAGGGAACGTACGATATCAGGGAGAAAGGAGTTGTTATCTAGATGCGTAATAATTTATGGTGTTATTTTTGTCATAACAGGCAATTCAGTACTGACAAATATGCAAGGATTTCTTGTTTACATTTGGTGGTATACGAGAATAAAGAGACATTGCGCAGACAGAGCGCTGATTGCGGTTACTATGTTTATTGTCTGTGTAAGCCTGCTATAGTAGGTAGTGTAATTAACATGCATACTACATTGCATACCTACGTCATAATCATCGTCAACCTATCACAGTCTATTGCTGGACATAGGCCTGTCCAGTAGTTCGCCGCTTCCGTCAAACATCGGGAAGTTTTACCCATAATCACCATGCAGGGCAGGCGGTAGCTTCTCGCTCTGGTGACGTTGCTGCCCTGTGGTATTTAGCTACACCCTAAATTGTAATGGTTATACTGCTTGGAGCGAAAAGATGATGGATCGCTCCCTCACATCCCTACTTCCTCATACGTACCTACCTATGAAAAATCAATTTTTCATAATATTTTAAGTAAAACTTTATCACCCGTAATGTCCAAATGAGCAAAAGTGCAAGAAACTTGCATTAAGATTTCAGACGCTCCTAATTGCACTAAAATATTACTTCTTTGCCAAGCATTTTCAGTGCTGAAAGTGGCTATAACTTTTCATATCTGTCCAATTGAATTAGCTGATGCACCGTTGTATAACGAAAGGAAAATCCAATTAATACGCCTCATTAGGATTTATTATTAGTTTTGACTATAGCAACTTATTAAGCTTAATACGAGTACTCGTATGTTAGTAGGTATTATTTTCGTAGGCATTGCAAAAATTACCGTTTATTAGTAGATTTTATTTCTCGTCTCGACATAATGGCTTCCCTACGCCTAAGCTGATGGAAAGTGAAAGAGCCAAAGAAAGCCCAAGTCGCTGTGACAACGGGCAAGTAACTGTTCAATTACTTGTCAGTTGCCACCATTATGCCGTCCCAACCCTAACCCCCCACGAGCTCGGGAAACCCTACTCACCGGCAGAAACACGACCCGGAGCTCATTTGGCTATGTCATTTCTATAGATTCTGCAGTTATCTCCCACTTTCTTCTTACGGCTAAACTTTGAAACTCTTTGCTAAAGTCCGTGTTCCCCGATAGATACAATCTTCAAATTTTCAAGCCGAGTCTAAAACAGCTTTTGTTGGGTGAACGCGCTCCATCGTAGGCTACATCGCTTAACATCGATTCGTTGGGGTCAGGCGCTAACCATTTGTTTAAAAAAAGTGAACATATTTTTGGGCCATTGTTAAAAATGTTTTTGTAGTTTTACAGTGTCACTACACTGTATAAACCGACTTCAAAAAAAACACAAACGACCAAAACTAAAAAGCGATAAATAACGTAAGTAATTCTATCCTTAATAGATATTATATGTATAACTATAATTATTTAAATATTACAATTATCACTTATTTTTGGAGTCGGTGCCAGCCTCTAGGTACCTAACGTAGATTGTTGTTGTATGACGCGCGCGGCCGGCAAATCCACACGACAATATACATTTATTTGTAGGCTGGCACCGACTTCAAAAATAAGTGATAATTGTAATATTTAAATAATTATAGTTATACATATAATATGTATTAAGGATAGAATTACTTACGTTATTTATCGCTTTTTAGTTTTGGTCGTTTGTGTTTTTTTTGAAGTCGGTTTAATTTTTTTTATAAAAATAATTTTATTTCTCGATTTTTAGTTGCGTTAATGTGATGTGAACTTGAATAAAGGCTAATTAATGTCCTTAAGAGTTTTACTTAGGAATGAAAATTTTTTCTTTAAGTCAAGTGAAGACTTTGCGATCTAGAATCAAGCAAATCACTTACCAAATCACCTGCCCTATTAGCTCTGCATAAGTACATACTGCTACCTAGTTTCTGTCGACCAATGGCAGTACTGTTCCCTAACTCCTAACCGTTAAGGAGTTCTGTAGCTTCATCATCAGCACCATATGTTGACGCCCGGAAGCATATGCCTGAGTAAAATATGATTACGTAACAAAAACACCATATGAGCATACAATTTTCGGTTGTTGCCCTCAATTTCTCCAGGATCCCATCATCAGATCCTGACTTGGTGATAATGGGACCACCTCGGAAGTGTCCTCTGTCGAACTGTCGAAAAATTTTTGAAATCCATCCATAATTGACGGAAATATCGGTGAACATACATAAAAAAAAAAAAAAATATTATACATACAGACGAATTGAGAACCTCCTCCTTTTTTCGAAGTCGGTTAAAAACTACAAAAAATCCGCCAAATTTCCAAGTACGCAACTTGGAAATTTGACGTTTTCCAATTCTTACGGCACCCACGCAACGAGAAGACGTGTGGTGGTATACTTTTTCGTCACCACACGGAAACAATAGGCTTCAGACTTTGACTCACTCGGCATACGGAAACTTGTATTTCGTACATTGACTCATTAAAAGCATGTATACTAAGGATCATTGTATAAATATCTGTAACACATCAAATCGTAAAGCGTGTTTCAAACCATACGTTACGTAAACTTACCAAAATGGCCAGACCTCTCGCAGTGTGAAACGATCTTCCGCCAACAATATGAAGTACTAGCTGCTGCCCGCGGCTTTGCCTGCGTGAAAATCGGTTTGTCATGAAGAGCTCTACCTCTGTCATAATATCATGTACGCGCCTTTGTCTCTTTCTTTATTACACGCGTTTACGAATGGATTCCCAAAAAAAACCGGCCAAGTGCGAGTCGGACTCTCGCACGTAGGGTTCCGTACCACTATACAGCTAAATAAATGTTTTTCTTTACGTTTTATTATATTGGAGTTAATTAAATGAAAAAATTAGGTAATTTGATTTATGACGTTTAAAAAAAAACTACTGGCTAGATTTCATTCAAACCAAATTTCGTTAGTAGTTTTTATAGTGATACACATGATATATTTTTTTCAGTTTTATCATGCCCATATTTTAGAAGTTACGGGGGGGGGGATACTCATTTTACCACTTTGGAAGAGTCTCTCGCGCAAACTATTCAGCTTAGAAAAAAATGATGTTAGTAACCTCAACATCATTTTCAAATACCTATCCATAGATATCCCACACGAATAGGTTCGATGAAAAAAATTTTTTTCAGTTTCAGTTCTATGTATGGGGAACCCCAAAAATTTAGGATTTTTTTTCTGATTTTACTTTAAAATCTTAATGCGGTTAACAGAATACATCTACGTACCAAATTTCACTAATGTAGCTCTTATAGTTTCGGAATAAACTGGCTGTGACATACGGACGGACAGACAGACAGACAGACAGACAGACAGACAGACAGACAGACAGACAGACAGACAGACAGACATGACGAATCTATAAGGGTCCCGTTTTTGCCATTTTGGCTACGGAACCCTAAAAATGATGAAGATATAGGTATTCGATTTGAGTACTGAGAAATCTGAACATAGGTTACACAGGACAAACACTATTGTCCAGGAACCACCTGGTCTTAAGCTATGGTTCACGTAACTAAGTTCTGGTGATGACTAATCTAGCGACGTCTCCCTGAACATCAATATTCGAGCTATCTAAAACGTTTGTTTTCTACATTAATCCTACCGGGAACCGACATAATGCGTATACAATACATAATGCAATAAGACACTACAATATCTCGTGCGTACTTGGCTGGTCTGCTTGGAGAATGGTCATTGTGGCCGAATTTCGGTCAGGAGAGAGCTGAGGCTGGCGCGATCCGGTTAGAATTCTTTATAAAGAAATACGAATACCTACTTAGTACTTTTTGGACAATAAGTGCGTTAAATAATTTTATATCTATGCACCTAAAGCAGGATCTGGATCTCCTGTGTATTAACATATTTTGAGAAGTCACGCTAATAATACTATCTCCTATTTTGATATTTCTTTATTTCATACTGAGCATCCCTAAGAATATCCTGTGAAGGTTAATTTTCATCTGTTTACATGAGATTACCTTGAAATTTACCAATAAAATTATTATGAATTCTTATTTATAGGTGGTACATGTTGAATGTGTACATGTTAGTGCATACATTTTAAGTATCACGCCGACCAAAAAGCGACCACTTGGCCGGTGTATGAATCTTAACTTACTTGAAAGCGTTATTTTCATCCGGCATGCGTAATTAAAACGATTTTATCAGGCTGAAATTACTAATAATATTAGTATTTAGGACAGAAATTACAATTTGGATTAGAAAAATATTTATTAAGCATAAGTACACTGATCGCAGTTTCGACGAATCCGAGCTAAGTCCGAGTGGTCCGTTGTGAGCCTTCTGAGAATGCAGTTAGGTTTTTGGTTCTTGGATCTTCATTAAACTGTGATTCTTTATCAGATGCTTATGCTAGACCTGTTTTGACCGTACAAAATTCCTAAGTTTTGTTCTAATTTGTTGCTGAATGAGGTGCCTCTGAAACTGAGCAATATTCTGGTAGACAGCGCCGGTGGTTGTCTTTTTACGTTGGTCGACTTTTCACTTATAGTATTTTCCGAAGAATTTCATTCCGAAAATAAGCCGCACAATTTTAATTCACAATTATTTACTGTGTACCTATTAGTGGCAAGTTTTCGTATTTACCTATATATCAGTACCTGTCATGTCAAATTGATAATTTCGCTGACAAAGTCAAGAAATGACAGTATCTATGGTGTATTCAAAAAGTTCTTAATCATTCCGTAACATATTTTCCCGAAATTCTAAATGAAAAAATTGATAAATCGTTGTAATTTATAGCCTATGTGTTAATCTGATGCACAAACAATATTCGTGTAAAGTTTCATTAAAATCTGTTCAGTAGTTTTTGCGTGAAAACGGAACAAACATCCATCCATCTATCCATCCATCTATCTATCCATCTATCCATCCAAACAAACTTTCGCGTTTATAATATTATATATAATATATATATATTAGTGGGATGGGATTTACAAAGCAAACTTAACATAAACCCTTTGTGCATCTTCTGTTATCCCACCGTTCACGGTTCATTTAAATTTCAACGCACCATCACAGCGGGTTACATTAGTAAGTGCATTTTTTATGAAGTCTTTAACCTTTAGCTCATAAACTGGTTTGAATTTTAATGAGTTAATACATCAATACATCACCTAGTCATACAAAGGTGTTGGCTGACCTTTGGGTAGGATGTACTTATGGTGAATTTAGCAGTGAGATAAGTTTCATCAGGATAATTAAACTTCATGAAACATGACTCCTAAAGTAATTGTTAGCTATCGTTAGCGACAAGTCCGATGTCTCAAAATCGTACCCTTGCTTTCTAAACCAAGGGTGTGTGATGAACATTTTTGTTTGTACCATGTAATCACTTGGAATCAGGTAAATCTATTGATACTAATGTGTTCAGTAACTTTTGATGTTGACCATACCTACTACGAGTAGTATGTTAGTTTTGATGACAAAAAGCTACAGTCGCACAGTAGTGCGTCTGTAGTAACAGATTCGCTTTGAAAACGCGGTACCTATGCTGATAAAATGTATGAATCCATTCATCTGATATTCCTAACATGACAACCAAAAGGCAAAGATTTTGTAAACGCTGCAACACTTCGATTTGAAAGAACCAAATCAAGAAGCGCGCAGTAAACGAATGCAATTACGTGTAGACACGCTTGCAATCTTTGAACGCTATTACTAATTTCATGCTCCCTATACTGTACTAAAAGAGTTACTGACTCGCTGCCTTACCCTCGACCATCCCAGCGGGAGGCCCTTAGGTCCGACTAGAAACAACCTGCTTCTTCTTTGTGTCGAACATGCAACAACTCGATAGCTTGAAATAAAGTCTCCAAATAAAACAACAAGATTGTTGGCAGCCATTGCAATAGTTTAAGTATAATCGAGAACGCATTCATTTCGCCTGTCATCGTATGAAATAGTGGGAAGCAAAAAACACACAATGACGCCGTTTTGTCGAGTGTTTTGAAAGCGACTTTTACAATGCACGTAAAATATTTATACGCATATTTTAGAAGACTATTACTATGCTGTCAGGGCGTCGTCGCGTAGTACGGGTGCTCACGTACAATTTAGTAGCCGTAAAGAAGGTTTTTCTGCACATTCATTTAAGTACGTGTACCGGTGTTAATGCATGTCTGGAAAAATCTTAACATACATTGCATAATGAAGAAGATGATAACAGACATTTTAGGATTTTTTTCGTCACGTTGGCGCACTAAAAAGTGACAGTGTCCTTTTTCGCCAGATTACAATGTGTTGATACGATGACACCTATGTATGTACCCTGCTAAACTTAGCGCGTTACACTAATATTCTTCGTAGCCCGCTATTGTTTCCTAACTACTGAAATTGAAACCTTGGCAAGGGAATTTGGCTAAATAGATCAATAATAAGAGATGCATACATGTCGGTATTCAAATAAGTATTTCTAGATATTCAAACTATTATCACTAACCTTAAATACATTGCATGTTAGAGGAAGGTACGAAGCGGCGCCTCCACCTCGAATATCTGAATCTAGTTTCTAATGCAGTAGCAAAAAAAGTTGAAAATCCATATTTTTTTCAACGTAGTCATAGCTTTCGGATTCATCATCTGCTCCTGTACTAAAAGTACCGCTGTTTAAATACTTGTGTTGCCTAACAACAATCGAGCCGTATTTCTATCTTGACGTACTGTTAAGCAGTAAACCGAGTTGGTATGGACCATTACAGTTTGAGTATTTGTAAAATAGCCAAATGTTGGCCCCAAACACGGATGTTTATCAAATACTCGTTAAGTTTGTGGTGTGTTTGAATTGGCGATGCGCAATCGTTTAATAGCCACTTCAAAGACAGAGCCATCAGTAATACTGTGCCTACAAATCTCTACTTTCGAATATAAGTGCGGTAAACACATTTTCTTTAAGTTTGTTTTCATATATTTATTCTAAACAAGTATGTAACCGCATAGAATAAAATATGTATAATAGAATAGAAAATATATTTTTGTTCATATACATACGTAGCACTTTAAATTGTTAATTTCTAGGTTTCAATTGATAATTCTGTAGTTGGGGTTAAGATGTTGCTTATATAGACGAGATTGTAGATAGTAAGAAATTAGGTCCTATCAATCAATCAATCAGCCCATTGCCGTCCACTGCTAAACGTAGGTCTCCCCTAAAGAACGCCAACCACCCTGGACCAGGAAATCCATTCCGTCCATGTACATTCTTCACCAACTTTCACAAAAACAGGACTTCTAATTTGAAACTTAACTTTTGTTATATTGATTATAATAGTTAGTTCCAAATAGCAAAATCAATAATGTTAACAATGTCTAAGTAGTTTTAGTAATGAAATTGTGGTATAAAATTACTCGAGCAACAAAATCAATCCTTTTTCATTTCAAAAAGTTACGTAACCACTCACACGACTTTATTCACGAACAAAAGCTTCTGTGTTGAACTGAATATTCTCTCTCATATTTTATGAACTGCTAAAATAATAAATTATCGTGGGTGCCGACGTAGAGGACTCAAAACATTTATCCATCAATTAACTTCACAGCGAGAAATCCCATTTGAATTTTGTTCGGCGTTCTGTTGATTTTGAATTTAGTATTATAATATGGTGTTTGTGGGACGTGTTTACATTAAAAATGATAAAGACCACCCGGCTTTGTATGAGAGCATACATTCGGTGGATCCGTTTTATACTAACAGCAGTTGGCTCAACTCTGAACAAACAGTGCAAGGCAAACAAACACTCAAGGAAAGCGGGCTGAGAGCTCTGTACAAGACGTCGGAGTAAAATCTAACAGCCGCGAGCTAAATGATTTTGGTTTTTGCAATAGATTTTTTTCAAAGCAGTAGGTGAGTGTTTTATCGCTATATTAGAGTAGGATATTGGGTAAACGACAACATATTAGTTTTACAGCTATTCAATGCCAGCTCAATTCCTATACTACTTCAGTCTTCATTTATCACTATTGGTACATCGGTATAATGGTAATTAGACAAAATTTACTTGTTGCTAATATAAGTAAAAATAAAATTTATAAATCTACATTATCCTTTATACACGCTAGCGAAGCCGCAGGCATAAGCTAGATAGATTTTACAAGACCTTCTGTTTCTAAGCTTAAGATTTGGGGACGTTTGTTAGGAGACGCGCTTCACCTCACGTTTCCTTAAACGAGCCCTTAGCTTAACAACTAAACCGTCTGATTATTAAAATATAATAATTATTTTGTAACTTATGTGGAACACTTTAAATAGCCGTAAAAAGCTTTTGTAATCTAAATATATAAAACTCAAAGGTGACTGACTGACTGACTGACTGACTGACTGACTGACTGACTGACATAGTGATCTATCAACGCACAGCCCAAACTACTGGACCGATCGGGCTGAAATTTGGCATACAGGTAGATGTTATGGCGTAGGCACTCGCTAAGAAAGGATTTTGATCAATTCTATCCCCAAGGGGATAAAATAGGGGATGAAAGTTTGTATAAAAATTTGTCGATTTTAAGCCGATTGGGCTATGACTTTGCATGTATAAAGGTACTACGTAGGCATCCGCTAAAAAAGGGTTCTGATCATTTCTACTCCCAAGGGGATAAAAAAGGGTTCTGATCATTTCTACTCCCAAAGGGATAAAATAGGGGATGAAAGTTTGTATGAAACTTTGTCAATTTTAAACCGTTCGGGCTGAGACTTGCATTCATTAAGTTACTATAACTTAGGTATCGCTATAAAAGAGTTTTGATAATTTCTGTTTCCAAGGGGATAAAATAGGGGATGAAAGTTTGTATTCATGAAACTTTATCAAGTTTAAACCGATCGGGCTGAGACTTTGCATGTTTAAAGCTACTATGAGGTAGGCATCCGCTAAAAAAGGGTTTTGATCATTCCTACCCCCAAGGGGATAAAATAGGGGATGAAAATATGTATGAAATTTTGTCAATTTTAAACAGTTCGTGCTAAGACTTTGCATTCATAAAGCTTACTATGACGTAGGTATTATTGCTAAGAAAGCGTTTCGATAAATTCCACTCCAAAAAGATAAAACTTCAAATATTTACCTAAATCAACCCTTTACGGGATTCAATAGGAAAAAACTTGAAAGGCCGAGAAATAAAGTCACAGCCCAAAACTACTGATTTCTCTCAATAAATGGCCTTACTGGTAAAATTAAATCTAAATAGACCGACTTACTGATTGACATTCATATGCCTAATCGGCTAAACGTAGGTACTAGAAATGTAGAAGAGACGTAGCTTAGATACCGTAGAGATGCACTAAGAAAGGCATTCCCGAATTCCCACGGGAACGGGAATTAGCTGGAAAATCCTTTTGTATGAAAATCTAAACCGTTTCAAGCTAGACGCTTGAAATTTGGCATGTAGGTACCTTAGTAAACTAAAAGCTTAGTTGCAACAGGATATTGCAAAATTCCCACGGGAACGGTAGTTAGCGGGCAAAACTTTTGTATGAAAAAATCTAAACCGCGTAAGATAGATGATTAAAATTTGGCATACAGGTACCCTAATGAAAGTAAAGCTTACTTGCAACGCGATATTGCAAAATTCCTACGGGAACGGGAGTTATTGGGAAAAAAACTTTTGTATGTAAAAAATCTAAACACGCGGACGAAGTCGCGGGCAAAAGCTAGTCCAATAATGTAACTCCAACTTTAAAATGAAAATATCGAATTTCAGCTATAAAAGATGGATGTTGTCAAACGAAAAGAAACAGCAAAAGTTGTTTTTCATAGCTCTTTACAATCCCCAAAATGAAGTAAACGATGTTATCTGTTTGTATTGACATTTTCAACGAGCGTAGGTACAATCTCTCGGGAAATCAACGCAGTCAATCTTTGTTATTCCCTCCTTCAATCTTTTCCTCCTTGTCTACAAAGATTTAACCGTTTTTTTTATTCATTAATTTTCCACCTTTTGATTCTTAAAGATTTCCTTTTTCCTCAAATAAGTCTGTTCGCACTTATTTACAAGTTTAATATGTACAGAAAGAGGTCAGAAAAAAATCTAATAAAATAAATAAATAAATAACCCAAGACGTGCCACGTTGCCACTCATCGCCATCTAGCCCCAAACTATGCGAAGTTTGTACTAGGCTAATTATCATAATCTATTGACCTACATTTACTAAATAACATTAATAAGACTTTATTACTCAGCAGATACACGGTACAATTTCCGTAAAATAATGGAAGTGTTTTTCAATTAATTTATTATTTAAGAGCCAACGAATTTTGAACGGAATCAGACCTCTCAGATACTTATTACTCGCTTGGCACAACGGCCAATCCCCAAAGAGACTATCCAAGTACGCAAGATATATTAACATTGAGACCATTAGTTCGACCCGAGAGAAATGCAAATAATGAGAAAAAATTGCGAACTAATCGCTTATCCATTTACTTCAAGATACACAACCAATTCTACGAACAAAATAAACAGCAGTATTAATAGCCAAACAATAAATATTTCACCGAAAACATTAATTTAGTGCCTACTTAATATTACGCTACGAAAACTACATACGACGAAGGCAGTCACGAACTTCTGAAAATAATTACGTAAAAAGAAATACCAGTAAAAATTATGAAACTGTAAACGGTGGGGGTGCATGAATTATCCATAACACGGCGACGACCGAGGTACCTTCGGAGTCATAATTCCTCCTCTACCGGGGTTCCGTACGATATTTATAGCCATAGATAAGGCCTACAGATGGCGAGACGGAGTTTTCCTTCCCCTAATACTTGTTGAGTTACGGTTTCCAATTTCCAGTTGTGCACTTCAGGTGTGGGGGCGTCTCCGTAGACTGTTCGCGAGCTATCCGATAAATTTACTCGATTCCGTTCCTGTTGTGTGTTCTGTTCAGTTTATTGTACTCTGTGGCCTTAGTGAAATCTAAATCGTCCCGTGGTGATGTTAATTTAATCTACGATTTGAGAATTTCAGTTGAACTTTTCTTCTTAGGGAGACAGATTATGTGGGCAAAGCGATGTCAGTTTTTCCTTACATGGAAATATACAAGCATATCCATACTTCAGGGAAGAAGCACAACGGCAAATACAAAAGCAATGAGATTTGACAAGTCTTCTTACAGCAGGAAGTCTATAAATTAAAGTAAGGTATTTATTTGCTTATATTATTTGGTATATTGATTTGTGTACAATATATTCTTAAAAATAATACAAAATAAACCACTACATAATTTTAGGTATAAAAGCTCTAAAATATAGTACTTCACTCAAGTCTAAACACAAGTATCCATACTTAAAAATAGTTGTTATACTTACTACGAATTATGAGACATGAAACAACAGCTGTCCATGATGGTAACCAAGTTTAAGAAAACAAAAACTTTCTTTAAAGAACATTTTATTTTTCTTCAAAAGCAACAGATGTTGTCCTTAACGACTTTGTGGAAATTGCACAAATTTGCATAATTGTTTAAACTTTAGATAAGTATTCCTGTTAAAAAATGTAAATAAAATACTAAAACAATTTATAACTACAAGTATTTTTTGGCGTTCATGCCGAAGAACCTAGGTGCCCATCGGGCGCTCTGAATAGATCATATGTAATCGAGTAATAGTCTAGTAAAAGACCCAAAGAACCTTTGATTTCTTATACATTAAAGTTAACACATTTCGTGGCACACATTCTTATCAATATAAATTTTGGCTGTACAATAAATGTGTTAGGAAACATTTAAGGCACATTCACTGTACATCAGTTGGTGATTGATCTGTGTTTATTTTACTATCTATATCTCCCTCTCCTTTTAGAAGGTTATTGAGTCTAAGCAGGGTAATCTGATCTTGCAAATATTAAGTGGAGTCTGTTAATAATTGCCGTAAATAGTAAATGATTTATTGTTATTCTGTTATTTTGAACACTTATGAACAAAATATACCAACATTGCGTTCTGTTTCGGTAACACTAATGCTCCTCAATTGCTAGCCAAATAATAGTTCGCTCCTAATTTGGAAGCAATTATTAAAGCCCCTAGCATTAGTCACGGGTGAACGAAATCAACACAAAATTATGACATCGGTGTACATAACACACGGCCTCACGCGATATACTAGATGGTCACTTTTGGTGATTTACAACTTGGTAGAGGCCTGACTAAGCTGACCATTTATTTTCTTACTTAAAACGGGATAAGGATCTTTAAAGCAGGTTAAGCTAGAACAAAAAAAAATTCAAGAAAAAGTGAACTTTAATAAAATTTAGTTGTCTTCACTTTCGTTACCTCCGAGTGCTGTAATGGC
The DNA here is from genome assembly GCA_031163375.1 of Conogethes punctiferalis. Lineage (NCBI taxonomy): Eukaryota > Metazoa > Arthropoda > Insecta > Lepidoptera > Crambidae > Conogethes > Conogethes punctiferalis. Next base: position 9,641,997 of record CM062082.1, read on the forward strand.
TCTGTTTAGGTAATACTATTTTTATTACAACTAAGGTGGCAAACAAGCCTATGGTCTGCCTGATGTTAAGTGGGCACTGCAGCCAATAATGAAAGCCTGCAACACCTATCATAAATAGGCAGAGACTTAAATAAGAATATATTTTTTCTGCGCGTGCGGGGATCATTTATAAGATCTGTAAAGCGCACAAAAATGTAGATGTAAATGGGTTACGGTAACTGCTTACGATCAAGTGAGCCTGAAACCATGCTACAATCCTGGGAAAAAGCAGCATCGTCACCAGAGCGAGAAGTTAACGTCCTGCGATCACCAACCCGCCCAGCGTGCCGATTATATGCGTATAGCCTCCAGGTGTTTGCCCAAAGTGGCGAACAACTAGAGAGGCATGTATCCAACAGTGGACTGCGATAGGCTGATGATGTTGGAAAAAATTAAAAAGACTTAAAGAAGGGACAGTCCCGTTCTAAACGGAACGCATGGTCAATTTAGGCATGACTAATGCCAACCGCAAGAGCTTTGTCTACGACATATTTCATGATTTTTATTGGCAGTCGAGGTACCTACTAGGGTGCGGTACTGCGAAATTGGCTTGTATTTTTGACGCGTTTTTACTAATACAAACTTAGTCATTTGCATTAAAGTCGTAATGCCCAGACCTCTAAACACAATAGATAAAACAATGGGATTTGGATTTTAATAGGACATTGGGCCTTCCAAAGGTAAGACTATAAATAGGTATGCACAAATTCAGGTCACATTTATTTGTTACATTGGGTGAATCCCTATGGAATTATTAAAATAAAATAAATAAATAACCCAAGACATGCCACGCTGGGCCACACAGCGCCATCTAGCCTCAAACTAAGCCGAAGCTTGTACTATGGGTACTAGACAACTGATAAACTTACTTAGATACCTACATTTTCTTTGTAAATAAATATATACTAAACATAGAAAACACCCTGACCAATACAAACAGACATGTTCGTGCACACAAATGTTTGTAAAGTTTTTACTTATTTTCAAACCTTTCATTTACTTAGGTATCCTAGTCCTGAGAATACTGAAGGTAACAAAAAATAACTAACCAATTTATTGCAGTAGTGTAGTGTTCTGAAAATATACGAGTACCTACAATCATGACACATGAATGCTATATTAATTTTTATTTTATTCTATACATTAGATAATATTAAATACCATTCAGTGGAATACACGACAATTTAATACGTGCGGAACTTTGTTTATGATGAGGATTATGGTATGGTATATTCACTCGTACCTAGGTATGTAGAAAGTTTCAACTGCTTTTATAGGTACCTACATAAATTAATGGAAGAAGCCATGTTTAAATTATGTAAAGACTATAAACAAGTCATATTTATTTACAGTTTTAGTCACCATCGGATGTTATTACTCACATTTAGTATCTGAGAATATTCTCGACAAAAGATATCATTAACACTTAGTTTAACGGGACGCATACGCGACATTTATTATGTAATACATTATGAACTTACATACATATATTGTAAATGTCTTGTGTAAGTCACTTTATACGAAATGTTAATGTTTACCCTGAAAAATAAAAATACCGTTGAACTCAGTTGTCCATTTTGAACCCGATCGCGGTAGGTTGCGAGTTCGATGAAGAACAATAATATTTTTTTAATTGTTATTTCATGTCAAGTTAATAGGAGATAAGTCAGTCATAAACTTTGTATGAACGTTTCCTGACAGCAGCTTCTGCCTCATGACCAAAAAAAATATTGAAGACTAAAAAATCATACCAAATATATAAAGTTTATAGTCATAAAATAGGACCTCTAAATGATAAATCTAATTTAATTGCTAATAGTTAAGAGATCGTTTATTAAAATTATCCTGAAAGGGCAAGAGTATTAGGTTTTAGCCAGACTTCACATAAAAGGAATAAAACGCAATAACCAGAATTTATAACACTGTTAATTATACAGCATTAATATCGAAATACCTAGATTATATCGTATGAATTGAACATGAATATAAATTAAACGAGAAAATTCACTGTGAACGTTTATTTAGAACCAATTAATACGTCCGAGAAACCGGAGAATTATCTAAATGTAAATTAAATGTCATAACTTGGAGTTACATAGCACGGGACGGGCAGTTAGGATGACGTCACTGGATTAATCCGGGATCAGTATTAATGACACCCAAAAGTTTTATACGTGTTTCGGAAACTCATTTGAACTTTTGGATACGGCGTTATAGCCATTTGGGTGTGAACGATGACACAGTTTTTGGGGGTTGGTGAAACTTTATAACTACCGGTAGGTACGTACGTTTTATGTGAACGAGGGTTTGGGATTAAAATTGGACGGTTATTAAAATTAATCCTTTGTATTTTCCTACGAAAATATTGGTTTGTTTTGTAGATCGTGCTTATTCGAACCTATAACTGAATATAGAGAAGATATAACCTGACTGGATTGGTGTGGTCCATTTGGTAGTGACCCCTCCATTCTAAACCATGGGACATGGTCGGTCCTCGCTCAGAGAGGACAATTGAGCGATGAAAATTTGTGTCTGGGTGTTTATATTTTTATTTAAATATATTGTTTGTGGTGAATATGAATATTCTTTACCATAACACAAGTATTTTTTTTACTTTGAGATCGCAACACTATGACATTGTGAAATCGCCTGATATTTACCTTCATGAACTTATTTTTGTGCATTGTATGGTCAATAGACCTCAGATTTGTAATTCGGTATGTAATAATAGCAACGGTACTTTTGTTTATGTTAGAAGTTTTACAGTTTGATGATAGACAATGGTGTTTGAAAAACTTCAAATCCAAACAATAATTACATTCCACCAAACATAAATCAACTTAATAAAAAGTTCCGAATACACGGCGTATGTCTACTTCTCTTTACACATAAATTACAACTCTTGTTATGTTAAAACAAGCCTTAAGAACATCGGAAAACAGAAACTTAATCCATACATTTCCCTGCCGCATAATTTATGAACCACTCAGTACGTACGGGGTTTGTTGTCAACACTACTTTTGCCTCTGAATATTTTTTACTACCTATCTACATATTCGTTACTTATGTATAGACACGTCTGACGAAAAGGGTTTACTTTTTCGACCTTTGAGTAAATGGAAGGTCTTGAAATTTGACGAAAGAGATGTTCCTCATTTCATTATTTAGCGTCTTGTATCGTGGGAGGTAAGTATTGAGCATGGAGCAATGTATTTGCTTCGCAGTATTGAGCCTCTGCAAAAAAGGTTCTCTTAACTTTTTAGTCTACCAGTATTTTGAGGCTCTGATATTATGAAGGCACTGTTTGTAAGCGCGTTGATCATGGAAAAACTAAAGTTTTATGAAGGTAGGTGTTAAACTAGGCGTATGCCGATACGCAGGTGTAGGATAGGGCAGTTGTCGCAGACATATATTATACCTTTAGAACAAACTCATGTCTGCGTCTCACGTGCCTGCACTGGAGCATAGATAGGTATCGTATCGGACGTTCCGTGTTTCCAAAATCTGCTCTGCGCTATGCTCTTGCGTCTCAGCAAACGCTTAGACTTATGTGCAGACATATCTATCCACCGGTATCGTTCTTTTTTTACGACAATGCCTAGGTCATCTAGGTGGTTTCATCAAGTTTAAACTACACATGCTTTTACATAATCATGCGGTATATTGTTATTACTATACATAGTATCTAATATAGCAGCGCAGCCTTACGTACAATACAAAGTTAGCAAAGATTAAGATACTATCGGATGGACATGGAAAGTAAATTTGGGAAGTCCAATCTCAGTGCATACGCCTTGAGGTCTCGTAATTATCAATACCTTCAAAAGCGTCGTACAATCTAATATCTATCTGAATAGCGAACAAATTTCTGACACCTTAGTCGGTGTAACAAACAGCGGAATTAGCCGGCGGGCCCCCTCTATCTGCGTCCATATTTTTAAGTAAATTACAAATAGGCACGGGCCTCGGTGTGCCATCGGGTGCCGTGCGTGTTATCGCCGGGGGGATCGCGAATACGTCGCGCCCTGTACATACTACATGTATTTTTGAAAATACGTAGTGGAAAATTGACAGTTGTCTAGATGAAGTTGGTATCTGAAAATTCGTTCGCGTGGATTTTATATTAACGATCATTACACAATCACTACAAAACATTATGTACCTATTTGTGATAGTGTGGCTACGGGTCATATATTAAGTCTATAGTAATCTAACATATAGGCTTGTTAAATAATTATAGAAGCCACACCCTACTATCGCCAACCCGCCTGCCAAATGTGGTGCTTACGGGCAAAGCCTCCAGATGTTTGTCCCAAACAACTGGTGAGGCCTATGTCCTATGGTTGATATAATGGCTTCCGTCCGATCCAACCCTAACCCCACGAGCTGCGGAAAACCTACTCACCGGCAGAAACACGACCCGGAGGTCATTTGGCTGCGGTATTCTAGCCAACGCCTCATTTGTTATTCGGCAGGATGTACCATGGGCAGGCGAGGTTGGGTTGGAGCGAAAAGATGAAAGGCCCTTACATCTCGTGGTAGGTTGATGTAATGAAAATAAATGTAACAAAATAATTAGAACCTTTGTACTGTGTAGACTGTGGCCACCGCACCGTGGCCGTAGTCTGCACGCGTCGTTGTCGGAAACGTATTTTTTCGTCTAGTCTCCCGGCGCGTTTCAGGCTTCGAACCTGACGTTTTTGCCCCCATGATAACGTCGTTAGCAACGTTCTTTGGGCGCCTGAAAATGCGATAGTTTCGACTCGATGGCGTTAATGGACTTTTACACGCTTTTGGCATTTTTGCAGGAGCATTCTTTAAATTCTCTTTGAATTAACGTTCCTTTGGTGTCGATACGGCTTACTGTAAATTCTTCGTGTTACTTACATTTATCACGAGTACATTTTTGAAGATTGTTCGACCTTACAGTTTTAAATGGCACGTGTTTGTTACCATTTTAATTGTTACCTGAAAGCTTTTTTTTCTAAACTCGTATTTTAAAATGAAAGTTTTATTTTATAATAATGGTTAAGTATAAGTTTAAATGTAAAGTAAGTAGCTTTAAGAATATTATTTACTTTATTTCTATGTTAATAAAATGAATGCAATGTGTGTGTAGCCAATTATTTAAATACATTTTATACTGTGAAATGTGATGTTCTTATTTCAAACTTGTAGGTACATATTTTGTAATGAATTTTTTATTTAATTTATACTGTAACTATTTGTTTGTCTCAATATAGTATTGTTAATATAGTTCACTTTCTTTTCGTCGGAACTTGAAATAAACTAAAAATGAACGTTAATATTATGACTTTTCTTTGGGTTATGTTAATTAGTTTCATTTTGTGTTTACATGATTTACCCAGTTACATACATAACGTCTCCTAGACCTAGTTACACAGAGATCTCACTCACACCTATATACCTACGTACTAACTATGCTATGTTAAAACCAAGTTACCTACATGAATATGCATGCACCATGTACAGATATCATCCATTAGACTGGTTTGTGAAGACGCACGGTAACCAAATTGCGTCTGTCTCGTCTGCGAAGCAAATAGAGTTAGATAACTTAGCAACGGATGCCGTAGTTGCATTTTGGAAGGGGACAGTACTAAGCTTTATATGGTAGTATCTTACACAAAAACCTTGCTTAAGTCGATACAGGAGCGTTTATTTTAGCTTGAATACCGTTGGTAATTAGGTGTTATCAACTATTAGGCTCTCAATCTAATAAAATGTTTAATATGGGATATTTTAAAAATGGCATGAAAAAACATCTTACCGGCCGTAATTATGGTTTGTTACAATGTCATAAAAAGTTTGGTGATTTTCTCGTTGTCACAGTGACTTAGGATTCTTTCCGTTAGACATAGAGAAGGCAGGCGTTAAGCATAATGGACATGTATCTATAGTATTACGCGTTTATCTTTGTTTGTGATTTAATGGGAATGCGTTTACTGGGAACGTAAGGACGCTCCCTTATCAGTATCTCCATAATAAGCCTATTGCAGTCTGCTGGACATAGCCCTCTCCAGTAGGTAGTTAGCCACTTTGGACAAATATTTGGAGGTTTTATCCATATTCGCGACGCTGGGCAGGCGGGTTGGCAATCTTGACTAAGTCTTTAATCGTAATGGTTATACCGCCAACAGTTGGTTGCCAGAGCCTCGTTTGTTATTCAGCAAGATGCACCTTGGGCAGGTTAGGAGCGAAAAGACGATAGGTCGCCCCCTTACATTCCCTCAGAAAATAGGATCTATGTATTGTATCCAATCTTATATCAACGCAAAATGTTTCTTAAGTTAGGATTATACTCGTATTTATCCTCAAGAATTCCGTCAAATAAGATAAATGCTTTTAACATTATTATAGCCCGTACTATTAAAGTAGCCACTACTATACCAATAGTAGGTCTGTGAGGCTGTAATTATAGAATAAACGGCGCTAATCAAGATCTAGAATACTAGCTTATTGTGAAAACAAGTGTTCTAGGGGCTTGGCCAACGATGTAACCTACTTATCTGAGTATTTTCAATTACCGTTTGTTTATTTGTAGCTAATAAAATGATCAGGAAATTGCTTTAGTTAAGTAACCACAAACTAAAGTAAATTGAGAGGACAGGCTCGGTGGCTCATTTGGTAGTGCCCTCTGCCTTCTGAGCCAAGGGTTGTGGGTTCGATCCCCGCACAGTACAAACATTTGTGTGCATGAACATGTCTGTTTGTATTGGTCTGGGTGTTTTCTATGTATAATATGTATTTATTTACAAAAAAAAAGTATATAAGTAAGTTTATCAGTTGTCTAGTACCCATAGTACAAGCTTCGGCTTAGTTTGGGGCTAGGTGGCGCTGTGTGGCCCAGCGTGGCATGTCTTGGGTTATTTTATTTATTATTCCTTACTTACCTACTTACTTCTTACTGGAAGCCAAGTCAACTTTGGTAAAGACTGGCTCGATGGCTCATTTGGTAGTGACTTCTGCCTTCTGAGCCAACGGTCGTGGGTTCGATTCCCGCACAGTACCTACAAACATTTGTGTTCATGAACATGTTTGTTTGTATTGGTCTGGGTGTTTTCTATGTATACCCAATTATGTATTAATTTACAAAAAAAGTATCTTTATCAAGTTGTCTAGTAGGTACCCATAGTACAAGCTTCGGCTTAGTTTCGGCTTCGGCTAGATGGCGATGTGTGGCTCAGCGTGGTATGTCTTGGGTTATTTTTATAAAGGAATAATAACAGGAGTCAGAAAATTCACAACAATTACTCTGTCTTAGACCATTTTTTCCCTTAATATACCTATCTACTTTACTTTACCATAAGTACAGATCGTAGGGCCGTTTGCCAAAAGCAATTTACAAAAGTTAATTTCCTTAACTCCAACAAAAAAATAAAGAGACAGGCGAAATCTCGTGTTGGAGGCCAAGATCCACTTCGGGGGGCTGAAAATAATAAGTAACCGAGGAAGAAAGTAAGTAACTGAGTATATAGCAACTCTTTGGAGAATACTACATACCTAAGTAAAATAGATATCAATAAAAGGAGTTATTTCTCATACCAAAAGTTCATTTTCTGAACTAGAGAAAGAACTCCGATAACATTTTACGAAGCTTCCCGTCTCATCTAGATAAGTAAAACAGATTTAAACCTTAACAAGGAAGATGTCAAATTGTTCCAACATCTAAGTAATCAAAGCTCTTGTTCAATGATTACACACCCGATTAAGAACAAATGATTCTCATTGTACGCCACAGAAATATATCTAGATAGAAGGGCGAATAGGTCTTAATTTCGGATTCGAATTCGGGGGCCTAAAGTTTAAGCGAGTCATTTGTATCTCGAGTTTCGGCAATATGAACAATCACTGTTAAATTAAGGTGAACCTGTTATTGGCCTTATTGTTGGCATATCATTTCATGTATAATTCTGCATATAACCGCTGTTGGTTTTCTAATAAATAAAATAAATAAATTTCTTTAGGCCTTGTTTGAACTACACATAAATTGTAAAATTTTAATAAGAATGTATTTTAAATAGATTCTGCTTGAAATGAGAGCTGGTGTGGTCATAGTAAACATTTAAAAAACATATTGAAGGTAATGGCTGGCAAGTGTTGGTGCCGGTGTTGCGAGAAGCCCAAGATCTAGGAAAATGGCGAACAATTTGAAGAGGCCTGTGTCCAGCAGTGGACTTCAAAAGGCTGATGAGGAGTCTAAGTCGAATTGATGTGGGAGCTGGGAGTTGATTGGACTGCACCGTTATATGGTACAGGTTCCTAAGACTCGCACAGCGCGTTTTGCCTCTACCTTCATAGTACGAACGGCTAAACTATGGAACTCTTTGCCCGGCTCCTTGTTCCCGGAGAGATATCTTTCGATGTTCAAGGCGAGAGTGAACCGGTTTTTGCTGGGTGAACGTGTGGATTGCGATATCGCTTACCATTAGGCGAATCGGAGTGTTTGACTCCGTAAGCGCAAACCCATTTAGGATAAAAAAAAAATGTTTAAAAGATTAGTGCGCTCAATTAGCGTTCTAAAGGTTCTATCCTTTATACATTTCTGTGGTACACCTTTACAACGTTAGACAGCCGAAGATGTAATCGTGCATGTAACCAATCAAACGCATCGCGTCCCATTAGACATATCGGATGCCCTCTCGGTGTGTCAAACGACGCCGGCATTCATTTGTTTTACCTTGTCATTCCGAACGTGCGTGAGTCGGGCCCTGCGTCACCGAAGCGCCATGACAAATTTTAATAATAAAGACCTTTTTAACCGACTTTAAAAAAAAGAAGAATGTTCTCAATTCGACTGTTTTTTTTTGTATGTGTACATAGGACGCTTTGCCGTCTTCAGGTGATAGTCCTGTGTCCTATCATCTGAAGGCGGCAAAGCGACCTTTCGCCCATTGGATCTATAGAGCGCTTGTTACTTTCGACCCGCCGTTACTTTTGTACCCGGTCTCCCCTACCTTAAAGTCTTTAGTGAATCTGGTTTCTTCTACCTGTAGGTTGCCTGGAATAGATCACTATGAGCGATAAGACCGCCTAAATTGTACTTTGTTTTATTTGTAATGTGTTTTTCTGTTATGTCTGTGTTTTTGTGCAATAAAGAGAGATCCATCTGTCTAAAAGTAGATTTTTCCTTAAGAGACCCCAATATAGCGTAGGTAAATATCGTATCATACTTAGATACGTATTTCATTTCATAACAGATTTATTCCTTGCAGCAGATCACACATTTCGCCATACCAGTGAAACAGGCCCTTGCCCACACAATGACTACGTAAAGCCCTCTGAGCCCAGTATACTGAATGCATGAATTCTTTATTTACTTAATTTATTTTTAATGGTGGGCAGAATGATCGAACGGTGGGAGGCGCGGTCAATCAAACTAATGTCTATCGAAGCCATTCTTTATTCTCTATAATGATTGCGTGAAGATAATCCCCCTCACCCTAGGCTTTTATGGAGCCTTAAGTATGAAAGTAGTATTTTATTGTTTTGGCTACGGTATAAGTTTTATAGCATGGACCCAATTAAGAGATTCCAAAATGCTGCACGGTGACTTAGGGCGCGGTACCCTTAGTTTATGATTATCTTTTTTTATACTCATAAAATAAGCAACTCAACATTTATGTACAAACTTACTATGACTGCAAGAAAAGTATTTCGAAATGGTTACAGAGTAAGAACTATGAAGAAACTGAAAAATTACTAGAGAGATTGTCGTAAATCACACATAACACACTAATACATATACATACACACACAAACACATATGCGCACACACGCACACACACACACACTCACGCACACACATACACACACGCACACATATACACACACGCACACCCTCGTATACGCCTGTACGCTCGCACGTACAGACATTATACACGCACTTGCACGCTAAAATTGTAAAATTAAATTAGGTAGTAATCTTTTCTTTTAAACAAAAAACCATTTTTTGTCATTGTATTTAGATCTAGGGTACTTAATTATACTATTTATGGAAGAGCGAAGCCTCCTGACACAAGCAATACTTTGCTTAAAAATTAAACCGACTTCGAAAAAAACACAAACGACCAAAACTAAAAAGCGATAAATAATGTAAGTAATTCCATCCTTAATACATAATTATTTAAATATTACAATTATCACTTATTTTTGAAGTCGGTGCCAGCCTCTCGGTACCTAACGTAGACTGTTGTTGTATGACGCGCGCGGCCGGCAAACACGACAATATATTTATTTGTTTGGCACCGACTTCAAAAATAAGTGATAATTGTAATATTTAAATAATTATGTATTAAGGATGGAATTACTTACATTATTTATCGCTTTTTAGTTTTGGTCGTTTGTGTTTTTTTCGAAGTCGGTTTAATTTTTTTTAAAAAAATAATTTTATTTCTCTATTTTTAGTTGCGTTAATGTGCTGTGAACTTGAATAAAGGCTAATTAATGTCCTTAAGAGTTTTACTTAGGAATGAAAAATTTAGCTTTAAGTCAAGTGAAGACTTTGCGATCTAGAATCAAGCAAATCACTTGTCCAAATCACCTGCCCTATTAGCCCTGCATAAGTACATACTACTACCTAGTTTAATATCGACCAATGTCAGTACTGTCCCCTAACTCCTAACCGTTAAGGAGTTCTGTGGCTTCATCATCAGCACCAGATGTTGACGCCCGGAAGCATATACCTGAGCAAAATATAGTTACGTAACAAAAACACCATATGAGCATACAATTTTCGGTTGTTGCCCTCAATTTCTCCAGGATCCCATCATCAGATCCTGACTTGGTGAAAATGGGACCACCTCGGAAGTGTCCTCTGTCGAACTGTCTAAAAATTTTTGAAATCCATCCATAATTGACGGAAATATCGGTGAACAAACATAAAAAAAAAAAAAAAAAAAATATTATACATACAGACGAATTGAGAACCTCCTCCTTTTTCGAAGTCGGTTAAAAAGGAGGCTTCAGCCACTGTTTTTTTAGTGAAGTACCTAATTGAAAAATAAAGTTTATTATTATTATTATTTATTATTATTATTATACCAAACAAGCTTACGGCCCCCGATTCATATCCGAAGGTGTCAGGCTCGATTAATGGTGAGGTCAATTAAAAAACGATTTTTTCTTAATTTTCTAGGCTAGGTGTTCTAGGCGAGGCCATCAACTTCTGATACTCAAACTCATACTCAAGGGAAAATCTTAGTTTAAGACCAGGCAGTTGATGGGAATTTATTATGTCTGGTCATTTCGATATTAGCTTAATCGTTGTGTTAAATAAGGTATCTAAACCAGTAAAAATAAATAAATAAATGAAAGCGCCAGTCAATTCGGCAAACCACCTGGTTTTAAACAAGGTTTTCCCATGTACTTACTATAATATACTGGTAAAAGCACCATTAAATCCAACGTGTTTAACAATCAGTTCCAAACCAACTACAGGTCAGGTCAAATTTACACAATAATGGTACCTCTATGTACACGAATCCGTACTATCTGAAGTCATAATGATAATAATTATCACTAAATGAAGCATAAGCGTAAAACAGTAGTAAAAAACATCTTCTACCCTAATATATTAAATCCACCTATGTAGTAATTATACAGAGTGCATCTTACCCAATTTGTCGAAGACGTGCGATTAATCGCGAAAGCCCACGTATTCGTCCCATAGCGCACACAATTTTTCTCCGTCCCTCCAGTACTTGACTCCTGCCAGAGGGCTCTTTACTTTCAAAACAGCCGTAGGGGAGTGCTGATTAATAAAGAAAATAAAAAATTCGCGGCCCGCGTGCATGATTGAAAGGAGTCACGTTTTCGTTTGCGGAAACGGATCGGGAATTCTGATTTGCCCAGAGCGGAGTGAAATTTGATGATGTATGGAACAAGGGGGCTTTTTTGGTATTACGTTGATTTAATCCAATGTTTTGTAACGAATGCAATATGATATGTGTATATTAGGTTACGAGATTCGTTGGTACATTCATTCATTTTGTAAACGAATGAAGCGAAACGTTTTCTGGAAAATTTTATACACAAAACGAAACGGTTTTGTAGGTAGACATAACACGTAGATCCTTAACAATTGCTCATTAGGAGTAAAATTGAATTTTTATAACATTTTGTGAGAAAATTCGAAGTTAGTCTACTTGTTTCGAACCGAGTTTCTATTGAAGCGGAGCGAAAAACAAAGAAATATTAAAAGGTTAATCAATAGTTTGCATAAAAACTCTTTAGCGAAGTTTTGGGAAGACATGAAGTAAGAATAAATATTCTAAAATAAAATTTCTTTTCGTATCCAACACATCCGCTTTCCATCTCTTTTCTCCATTTCAACTCGCCAGCTGTACAATATCCCGTGACTTTAAACCACTTTTATCGCATTCAAACTGTTCGCACAAAGAGTTAAATGCCCAATAGACCGCGCTCGTGCACAATTAAAAATATTTTAGTCGTCTGTAAAGCACGAATGCCTTGTAAATCGAGGTGAATCTGCCTTTGCACGTTCTCACTGTTGTACCTTTAAATGGAGCGTGCTGCAAACATAGAATGTTTTATAGCACAATTAAACGTTTGTGTAAAAGTAATTTCCTTAGAATCGGCGTGAGTATATGGAGCCACTTTTACTTCGCACATTTAACAGGGGAAACATGGGCTGGTCTAAGTTTATAGTTCACTAGCTTTATTTATAGCACTTTTGTCTTAGGCCAAGCTTTTAGACATTTAGAAACACTTAGCGTTTTTATAGTAACACATAATGGCTTCTTCTCGCGTAATGGAAAGCAAAAGACAAACCCAAGTTTCCTTATGGCACCGAACAAGTAACCAAACTAAACGTGGCATGTCAATTTGATGACAATGCTATCATCGATATCCTTTAGAAGTAAAAACTGACTATGGTTGTGGTTTAACGATACAAGTTCCACCTAAGACTAAGAAGTTCCGGGCTAAATCTAAGCTAACTTAAACTTAGCTTAAACTAAGCACAGATTTTCTTACATTTTCGTCCACCGCCAACAATGTCGGATTAAAAGCTTTACTAACGATCACAATAGGTTTTCTTTGTATCCAGGTAAACGCTGCCCGTGTCCCATAGCCGTCTTCTATGACAAAGCTAAAATAATATAATTTAGATGGTTTCGACCATCGCCTTAAATTCGCCTTAAAATCTTATCTCAACCGACAGTTTTCATCTTACTGACAGACGCTTAGTCAAAATATCAGCGCTCGATCTCTATAAGCATCCTCTATAAACTTGGCGTGTATAATCTGACAGCCCGTTATCTCGCCAACAGCTTGGAGCGAAACGTCATTAGCTCCTGAAAGCGCCAACAATTACAGTTGTAATCAGCTCAACACATAAATAACTAAACGTGTACGTACTTGTACGTTGCAGGCTGCGTTCCGTGGGGCGTTGCCATGGCGACCACTCAACCCCTGGAGTGCAACCCTTGTTATTAATACCCGTAATAATTAAACTTGATTGCATTTCTCACCAGGTGTTGGATGACGGCTTGTCGAAGAGGCAGTAGTTGAGGGTTTAATAAGGCGTGGGATCGTCTAATCTGCGTTGCGAAATGGCGGGTGCGTTTGACAACTTCACTGGCGTTTATTTAAATGGGCATGAAAATTGTTAATTTGTTTGTTATTTATAAAAAATCTTTCTAGAGTATGTTAACTATAACAATAGGATAGCCTAAACTTGTCGGTAATAGACAATACCTTATGTAAAGACAATTCAAATACTATCCTTTGGTATTACTTAGGACCATTGAGTAAAAAAGAAGAAAAAATAGAAAGAAGACGCAACAGCGTTTTAAAATCTTGTTGCAAGTGGATTTGTCGGAGTGAAAATAGGTTTTCAGCTTTATTTTTTAGCTACAACTAAATTTGAAACATGTTGAAATTTTATCAAAAACATCTCATAATATTTTTATCAAGAATTCGATTTTTAAACTGTCATGCAGGTTCGTTAAAGGGTATGGTTACATTTATGAAAACATTCATAAGATCAAATATGTAGTATTTAAATTCAAAACGAAATTTTCATTCTGTTTATAGTTTATAAACTTACGAGCCAGTTCTGTTATACGAGTAATTACAGATAAACGATCAATCATCTTAGTGGTGGTTCAATTAAAACAAACATGAAAAATGTTAATTACTTTAATAATGCTGACTGGTTTATGTTACCTACAAAATTATTGATTCGACACTGTATAGGAATCTTGGTTACAAATTTTAGAATCGTATTGGTGTAAAATTCAATCAAAGTCATTTCATTGGTTCGTTTTCGATTACTAATCCACTATTTGGAATAAATATAAAAATTAATGATAAAATTGTATAAGGATATCAAACATTTAAAAGTATGTACAAAATGAAAGTAAGAATAGGAAATTATACTATATCACAGTCACTAGAAAAGATGAAACCTATTAGCCTACATTAGAAATGGCAGTCTATTGAAAACACATCCACAAGAGCTAACACCTTCACAAACCGACAATTACAGCGTCACGTAAACACTACCATCATATCAGAATAGATAGCTCGGTAATTAAATTAGATTATAGTAGTTGGAAGAAACGTGTTAAACTTATTCAATAAAATCAGAGCGAGAATTCTAAATCACAACCTTAGTGTTTTCACTGTAATTAAAGAATGAAACCGAGATCCAGTTAATAATTCCGAGGTGTCTCGATTTACCATACAAAATTTTATCCCGCTAAACACTGTTCGCAATTATTGTTTGTATTTCGTGTTTTAATTATGAGTATTTAATGATTTTGTTTTACTAAAACTTAAAATGATAAGGTTACATGGCGCTATAAAGGTTAACCATCCAAGTTATTCATAATATCCAAAATATGCATAGATTTTTTACAATATGTACATTTTACTAAGTAGTCTTGCTTGGATTACGTACTAATGATATTCGTTTACATGATCCGATATAAAAAGATTAACTTCTATACGTATGGCCTGAACAACCCGATGCTCCAGAATGACTTGCAAATGCATGCATTTCGCGATAAGGCGATTCTCTGTGGACAAAGATTTAAGTTTAATAAAGCACCTCAAGATAGCAAAGCTGTAAGTAATACTTGAATAACTCACCTTTCATAAGGTGGAGGTGGAAGAATGTCACATAAATTCATTCTGCAATTATGATCACTCCTCCCACTTGAGTGTCTAGTATCTTGCGTTCCTTGTCTAAAACTATTTTCTCTCCCCATCCAATGCCACTGTGGATAATCATATTCTACTTCCGCCATAGCCCATTCTTTGTTAGCCTCATGATGACTAGAAGACCGTGAATGATTAGTCTTACACGAGGGACAGTCATCTATAGACATATCTTGAATTTCTTCAACTTCATTACCACATTTAGTCATTTCGCTATAGTCTTTTGTTAGTGTAGAACTACTGCTCCTACAGCAAGTAGAACATTCCTCGTTAGAGTACTGATTACTTTCCCCATATGATCTGACCATACTGTTGTCGTAAGAGCCGGGACTCACAGCACATTTCATGCACGAATCTTCTGCATCTGTATGTTCCTGCAACTGTTGATATTTATATTCTAACAAAAAATTACTCTAAATACAAACTAGTAATCTAAGTAATCGCAGAAAATAAACAAATATCATCACATTATCAAAAGAAAAACAAATTAGAACCATCATTTAAATATTATGTTTCGCAGAAATTATGCAGTTAGACACTCATCAGACTTTATTTGATAGTCGTTTAATGCTGATGAGAAGTTAATGACCTCTACAAATAAGATAGACAGATAAAAAGTCATTACAATTCAAAACAACGAGACAAATAGGATGCTCGAAACATAAGGCAGTTTATCTTAAAATTACCTGATAATTCAACTCAGTATAAATGGCGCTTGAAGCATACGGCTCTGGAGCAATTCTTCTATGATCTTCTTGAGGCATAGCATTCATATTACTGGTATGCTGGGGCAGTGTGTATTCTGCTTCCATCGCCATCGTTCCTATTGAATGACCTCCTACAATATTGGACGTGTTAATTTTCAAACATGTCATATTTTTTTAAGAAATTGTTAGGAATCTGTAGAAATAGTTACTTCAAATTTATAATCTTTAACAACATTTAGTACTATTTAAAACAATATGAAAAAAATATTTCAAAACTAACCATGTAACAGACTTTGATGGCAGTTTAAAATTTCAATTCTAGGCTCACTGGATCCTTCAAACATCGGTCGTTCCCGAAGCCAAACTGCCTCTTTACCTAGCAAACATTGCTGAGCGTTTGCAATAGCTGTATCTACAAAAGAAACGAGTGGGTAAATAGAATTCTACAAACGCAAATACAATTTCATTCCGTCAAATGAGTTTTTATTGAAACTTACTCGTAGTATTCTGACTCTTCCTTTGCTTGGTATTGCGACGTCTAATAAAAACAATAACTCCAGCGCCGACCAGCACTAGAATCAATAAAGTCACGCACAACGCCAGAAGCCAAGTTTCTTGGAACATTGTCAATATTGCTTTATCTCTCGCTGGTTCCGTTCTGCAAGAAATTTTATGTTTTTGAATTCACTTATCATAACTGCTTTGAAAATCGCTTGTTGTTTTGTGGATTTTCAGGAAGTTATTGCTTTTTGATTAAACTTGAAGAAAAACATGTGATTTAATAAAATTTTTGTAGAATAATTTTTTTTTTAAAACAGCCAATTGATCACATTATATAGAAGGAGACAATCTAGCTAGAGGGTCTAGAGACTAGCTATTTTAAGACATAAATTGAATTAATTTCGACAAAGCGATTCCTGCATAATGGTTCAAGTAAGATTAGAAGTAAATTCCAGTATCTACATGTATATCGGCTTAGTTTAACTTTACCAAAAGGACCATAGGAACAAGTATTACACAATGGAAGTCATTGGGAGTCACCGGCAAATGTAACTCTTGCAAATCCACACATTGCACAGTGACCATAACATGATTTACTCACTGAACGTAATGCCGTTGAGACTGCGTTGGGACCATGTGTATTTGCGCGGGAGTGCTAAAAGGCCCGTGTCCCCGTTTAGTCACGGCAGCTGCGCGCGCGCTGTATCGCCCACCGGCGCGTAAGGAGCTAGCCGCGGCTGCTCGGGTTCGAGCTCCTAGAGACATCTGACCCACCACGCGCCCTCCATTTCCTCCTCCGACCCTCACTTCGATCTTCAAAAGAGAAGTTATCAATAAATACGCATATCAATCGCATTTTGATTGCATCTCAAATTTTGGCTTTGCATATCTAGTGAAATCGGCAAATGTGTTCACAATAATACATTTGCCGATTTCACTAGATATTTACTATGTGTATAATGGGATAGTTACAATGAAGCGTCAAATAATATCAAGTGGCCTTTGAAATAAATGAATAGGGGAAAGAAAGCCTTTAAATATGAAAGAATATCGAAAATTAACATATCAGCATCACTTATTTGCAATGACAATAACAATATCACAATACCGGTACCACATAGCAATGGTAGGTACTCTTCGTGTCAAAGTGAACAAAACCTATTATTTTAAATGGAATAAACTGAGCAATATAGATAACAGTTTAACTACCTATTTATGTCGGTTGGCTAAATACTGCAGTAATAACTGGTCCGAGTGTTAGTATATAATTAACTACAGCAAGTAATTTGCTAGCTGGTAAGGCATAATTACATGCTTTTTTGCTTGTATGTATCGTTAAGCAATTTTCGAGCCGAACGAGATGAAAAAAATAAAGCGTCCAACTTCCAAGAAGTAAATTAAACTTGGCAAACTTAAATGGATTTCGGATAGACGAAAAAGTACTAACCAAGTAACCAGAAAGTTCACCGTTCCAAGTATGTACGGGCGGTGGATCCCAGCGAATCCACGCTGACGTCGCATTTATCACTCCGGCTGAAATGCTTTGTGGTGGCGCCGATGGAACTAAAATGCACCTCGTAAACATTAACTATCGAGATAAATGTACGAGATAGATTCGGTATTTTGTATCTTACACGAGAAATAGTATTTGGTAATGTAGTGATTTTACACGATAGAGCATAAAAATCAAATATACGTAGGTATATGTATAAACAAGACAGTATTAAAACTTAACCATTCTTGAAACTTTGATTTGAACTCATTTAGCTTTAAATTTAATCAGATGAAAATATAATATTATATGAAATTTATACACTGGGGAACAAAGAGTTTTTTTTTTGTTGAAGATAACTTAAAATAGTAAATTCCAGTCCCAGTATGTGTATTGTCTCCTAATTGCAGTTCATAAGTACTGTAGTATGTCTATGTTTGCACTATCTCAAGTAACAATTTACTAAGGAATATTAACATTTTATAATTATATGAACAAAGAAACGCAAGTAACGATCTCACCTTCTTCATCTGTAAATCCAGTCTTTAAATTAGATGGCTTTCCTAATAATAATTTGTAAAACGGCATCAAAAACACATCATACTGAGCATAAGGCATTAAACCCGTCAAAACGTGACTTGAAGATCCACTGTTATGGACAGTTGTCATAGAAAAATTTTCATATTTACTAAATTCTGCTATACTATCAATTGGAGTCATGTTAGTTTGCTGTGAACTTTGAGCTTCCAAAGCATATTGTCGATTTAGTGAGTTGCCGTTGAACCATATTTTGACACCTTCTAAATATTCGTTGTAATCAGTCAATACCTGAAAATATTATGTTACATTTTACATGTTGGCAAGAACAACAAATACTACAGCAAAACAAATTTCAAAGTTACTTACATCCCAAACAACTTTTAACGTAGTTGCCGACGTCCCTTCAACTCGTCTTAACGCTAAAACATCTTGTTGTAAATATTTACGTGCTTGTACTAACTCGTATTGTGTCATCGGTGGATGGTTTTGGGGTTTACTCAGTTCTGGGTATGGAGAAGATGATTCAGAGTCTCCTTTGAAAGCATTGGCTTCTCTCCTCAAAACCTAAAAATATATACATGTATTTTTCAACTGACACATAGAACTGAGGATTCAACTAGACTATCTTCAGTATTTATACTAACTTGAAGAGTAGCCGTATGGAAAGCACTTCCTGCAGCACTGACCGCGACGCAAGTAAGTCTTCCAGCATGTTGCGTCGTTACCCGATCCAAATACAATGAACCAGTGCCATGAGCTGACTTCGGGAAGACCAATTCCTAATAAACAAACATCGTTTCGTTAATTACACTTAGAAGCTTAAACACTGTATCATCAATGTAATTTAATATGCAACGTGGTAATACCTGAGATCCTTCCATAGTCCAAAAAACAACTGGCTTAGGCGAACCTTCAGCCTCACATGGAAAAGACACTGCTTCACCTTCCCAAGCAGTTTGATCTGAAGGCACTCTTGTGAAATGGGGTAGAGCTATTGAAAATTTCAATGTGGAATTAACAGTTTACCAAGCTTTATCAACAAAGATTATATCAAAAAAAATCTTAATAGTTTCCTTACAATGAACAGTGAGTGTAGCAGACGTCATACTATTTCCAGCAGCGCTTTCAGCTTTACAAGTATAGACTCCCGCGTCTAAGGCAGTAACCCTATCTATCCTCAGGGAACCTCTACGAATGATGGCGTACGGCGACAAAGATCCATTATCTCGCGTCCATATTACTGAAACGTCTGATTCTGGCGATGCCTAAAACGTAACAACCAATTTTAATAGTTCAGCTATAAGGTCAACATGTTTCATAATCAAGCACGTGTTCGTAATTACTGCGGCGGTTAGTATTTCTTTTTATAGTTCTAAAATATAGACCAATTCGCATCCAACACTCATCGCAGCTATGAATAATAAAGAGAATTTGAAACCCACAGTTCGAGGACGACATTGTAATAAACAAACTGGAATTATGAATAATAAACTAGATTTGGTCTAGCTTATAGCTAGAATGTGGGTAATCAATTACGTTTCGCTTGGAATCTTGGTAGGTACAAGCAAGTTAAATACCACGAAAGTTTTAGTCAAGGTAAAGCAACAGCGAATAGATTATAACGAGTTAAACAAAGTCTCTTTATTTGACCTGATTTCAGTCAATACCGACAAGAAATTACATTTAGAATGAATAATTCAGCTCACATATGTATTAAATTTATAATCACAATTTATATTCAATTATCTACGGAAGCCAGTTGCATTAACTGTTGTCAACTATTAATAAACGCATTAACACTTTTTTCAGTGTTGTTCAACAAAGTGTCGACTTACTTGACAGTGAAACTCGATGTTCTGGCCTATTAACGCCGTTATGTTATTAGGTTTCACTAGAAAATGTGGTCTGCGTAATACGAGTAATGTGGCAGGACGTGATTGCCTTTCCCCGGCAACGTTGGAAGCGACGCATCTATACACGCCACTGTCTGACGGAAGACTTTCGAGAATTTTCAAATTCCCTCCATCTACTACGGATATCCTGCAATACAATTTTGATTGAAAAATAGTTGCATGCCGAACAAGTAAGGAATCTCGTAGGTATCGAACTTGATTAACTTAAAATTGTTGGTGCAAATAAGTTTTTAAGAAAGCCTCCTTCCAATTAACAATTTATTATTAGCTGGCTAGCTAAATTTGTTCTTATCCAAAAGTTCCTAGATCAGTCAAGTTATCATTTTATGTATAACAAACCAATCGTGAGAATACTAAATTAGTTGAGGAGCGGGATGCAAGATGTGATATTAAAAAAAAAAGTCATTGTCATGAATGTTCATCTTCATCCAGACTTTAGGATCTAAAAATACATGTTTAAGTTCAAAGTCTTACCTTCCATTTACTTCTACATCTAGACTATGGCCATCTTTCGTCCAATGGACCCCAGGATCTGGTACTCCTCTTGGGGCCGAACATTCTAAAGAAGCAGGCTCACCACTCGCCACTTTAATATCCCGTGGTTCTAATCTAAACTCATCACGAAGAACTGAAACAATAATAATGAATTACCCCTTTTGAATTATTTTGTTTGACATTAAAAAACCCAGAGATCTACGAATATGAATACAGCAATAATTCCTTTACGTTATTGTTACTGACAAGGCTGATTGACTTATTTCATATTTTGTCAAATCCGTGAAGTTTATAAGCAGTTGTGGATCTGTATACGAACAAGTAGTTAGCTCTACTAACCACAAATAACGCAACAAGAAAATAATTCATAGGTAGGTACATCATACCAAAGTCATAGAATAAGTTATACTGCTATTAATAGAGCGATGTTGCCACTCAAAACTCCCCATAAAATATGTAGTCATTATCTATAACGTACACATAGCTAGGTAGGTAGTAAATAATGCACTTACCCGCTATAGTGAGCGTTGCGTTCTTGCTAACCGCTTCCCCCACGGAATTGCGAGCGACGCACCAGTATACACCCTCGTCGCTTTCCTTTTTACCACGCATAACCCTACAACAACCAAGTAAATATTAGTCGAAAAATCAATACTTATAGCTCGGTACTAACATCAATTTTTCAATGAGAAATTCTAAAAAAAACAACTTCAATATGATGAAAATGGGACCGACTAAGAAAAAAAAAGAATTATCCAAATCATTTCACAATAATCAGAGATATCTCGTACTCAACATACCTACATACAAAAGAACATTTTTTGAAGTCGGTTACAAAGATAACAACATTTTTGCAGTCGATTTAAAAAAGAGTCTCGATAAAGGCATTTGACGGGTTTGAATCAATTTCATCCGAAGAGTGAAGATTCCGATCATATAACTTGTAATTTTTATCTATTTCTCAGATCTTAGATAGGTCCTAATAGTGGTCTATTGTTCTTCTAATTTAAATCTTGAAGGAACCGTTCATCGGCGTTTCGGCACACACTTATGCATTTTAACACCACCTGCGTACTTGGCTAGTCTCCGTCTCCTTGTATATTGTCCGAAATGGCCGAAATTCGGTCAGGAGAGTGCTGTCTGGTAGAACTAATTGTATTGTACCAATCGAAATTATTATTGACTTCATGTTCCCATTGGCCTGCCTTAAAAATGCATCGAGGCCAGACACGTAATTCAGTAGCCATTTATCTAAGGTCAAAAACTACAAGAAGTTGTTAAATTTTTACGACTTAATGGGCTTGGGTACAAATAACACGTACAATGTTATAGGTTTTGCTTTTATTTTGTAGCTTACAAGTTTAAGTGCAAAAACGTGTAGTAAATACAAGATTTAAGCATTAAATATGTTTGAAAGATATCGCTATCAGATATAGGGTGAATCGAATTTTATGTCTCTTCGATACGTGTATCATTCGATTACATAGATAACGGAACTTAAGGATGTAAGTTTCATTTTAGCGATGGTAGAGTAAAATTAGCTTTGAAGACACGAATATTGAATAACACTAAATGCCTTATAAAGTTATTGGTCGATAAAGACTTATATTTGTTTAGGATTTTTTACAACAGAGAGATGTAGTTATATTGTATTAATTTAATATTCGGATGAGATTAAACTTAAAGTGGTAAGTAAACTTAAAATAAGTAGGTATGCAAGAAATGAACACAACAGCAATCGTACCAAATGTGACCTAACCCAAGATTTTAACTCTAAATATTCTGACTGGAGCACTTTAAACCACTAAACTAAACTGCTACAAAGCAAAGGTTGACAAGTTAGTTTTTATATTGATCTAACGTCAATGTATCAAACGAATTTATTCGCAAAATATATTCAATGCCATATTCACAAAGTGTCATATCAAGACCCAGTGTTTTACAGTCATAAATTAAGTTCAGTCATTAATTCAGTTCTTAAAATATATTCAAATACATGGCCCTAAAATTATATATTTGATGTGGTATAAATGTCCATATACAGGAAACACGCAAATATTGGTCATTTATATAAAATAGAAATAAGTACACAAGGCTTGGCTCTGAAGGTACTAGCAATAATCCTTGAATTAACCGTTCCGAAAGCTCTTGTTTGGTCATTTGCTATTAATTTTAACTTTTAGTTATAACTTTACGAGGTTGGTAGAGAATTACACCTGGAAATCAAAAACATATTTCTAGAAACAAACCTAAGAAACAGCAGTCCATCTTCAAGCAGTACCCTGTGAGGGTTGTCCGTCGGAGCGAGCGGTGCCCCATCCTTGTACCAGTGGATTGTTGGCTTGGGCTTCCCTTCCGACACGCACCGCAGGGTAGCAGGTTCACTTCTTCCGACTATTGTGTCTACCGGGTGCTCTTTGATACGCGGCGCACGACTTTGGGCTAACACAAAAAACGTTCATTGACAATAGCTCGTTAGAAAAAGTATTTGAACAACAAACAGACGGGGAAAGTTTTTTGATTAACAAAAACGGTCCCCTTGTTTATTTAGTCAATAGTGTAAACGCGGGCAACATAAATGAGGCAAAATATAAACGACATTAAACTAGTGGATAGTGATAAGGTTTAGGAAATAATTGTAAGCCGTATTAATAACTATTCAGCGAAAACTAAATAAATTCACATTAACTATGTACGAAGAAAATATCTTTTATTTGGTATAACTAAAAAAAATAGTCTAATAAGAATGCGGAAGCTAATTTAATAATAGATTTTCAAATTATAGTTCAAAAAAACAAACAATAAGAATTCGTTATCTAAATTTAGCACGTATTACTTCATAGCTGATTGAAGAGCAATAAAAAAACTAACAGTATCAACATCATGTTCATCAACATGTTATTAACCATTTAAAAACCAGAATGTGTTGTAAACATTTCAAAATAAAATAAAAGTTTATCTAAAACACCTTATCTTTATGCACCGACGTTAATATAAAAACCGGTAGCACTATTTTGTAAGCGATATCATCTTTTTATCATCATCATCATCATCAGCCTATTACAGTCCACTGCTGGACATAGGCCTCTCCAGTTGTTCGCCACTTAGAGCAAACATCTGGAGGATATACCCATAATCGCCACGCTGGGCAGGCGGGTTGGCGATCGCAGGGCGTAACTTCTTGCTCCGGTGACGCTGCTGCCCGTCACCGGTCTTTAGTATTTAGCTACGCCTTCAATTGTGATGGTTATACCGCCACCAGTCGGTTGCCAGCGCCTCGTTTGTTATTCGGCAGGATGCACCACGGGCAGGTGAGGTTGGCTTGGAGCGAAAAGATGATAGGCCGCTCCCTTACATCCCCATCATTGCATCATCTTTTAAATTTAGTTATTTTAACGTTACATAAATCTTAATCAAAGCCTGCCGCGTGTTAAGTAAGAGGCTAACAAAAACAAATCTCGCAAGATTTTGGAATGCACCAAAATAAAAATACACAACTTTTTTCACTTACCTCTCGCGGGACACGAAAAACTGAACAAAAGATGCAGAATCACAACACTCTTGAACTGGTTCCATGCACGTTTATCTGTTTTCATCGACCCGGCGACCATAATGACACTAATGATCAGTTCTCACTTTCATCTCACACCACATTTCAACACTATATAAAAAAAACAGTAGAAAATCAGCAACTACAAAGTACTGTGAACATCCGAGTGAATATTTCGAAACATCGCGATGTGTTCAAACCGCGCAGCGACACTACCTCCCCGTAAGATGTCCTTGTGCTTACTGACCCCCCACTCTAGATTGTCATTTCGCGCCGACTCAGTACAGCGATGAGCTTTTGCGGAGTGTTGTCCAAAGCTCGATGATGATTTAGTGCACGTGGTCAGTTTTTGCATGAATCTCCGTGATAAATGTGAGTCGTGAGATCGTAAATCTATAACAACATGCGTTTTGTAAATGAAAAAACTTGTTTGCTATTTCGTAATGTTTATAATTTATTGTACGTTCAGGAAATTCTACTTGAATTTATACTACTCGTATATTGAATGTTACTTGCAGTATATTACCCAGCTATTGCTCAGTGTATCAGCAATTTTGATTTTTCAATCTCGTATTTTAAAATTGATACTTTCAATCAAGTCTTCCAAAACAGTTAACTTTGATGTGCAACCTTTGAACTTGCCTAATAGGGCCGTAGATAAATTTAATAGCCCAATATCCTTAGTTAGCTCCATCCCAAAACAAGCTGAATAGAAACTACAGTTAATGAATATTTTAGCAGAATAGAGTTAATGAAGGAAGCCTCCTTTGTCCCGGGCTGATAGTTTGATTACATAGGGCTTGACGTGGCGAGGGAATTGTTCTGGATATACTTTCGACTAGATGAGGTTCGATAAGGGACTAATGATACCATTTCACTGATGTGGATACCTACTAGGTACTAAGTAAGCATTTTGCATATATTAATAAGATTTAAATTCTACCTACTGCTTATATAAGTAGGTCTAATAATGTGCAAAATTCGTAATCAAGGTTGAGTTTCAGCCGTGGTACATCATCATCAGGCAGAAAGAGTCTACTGCTGGACATAGGCTGCCCGTTTTGTGATATTTCTTTAGTCGTCTTCTACGATTCCCAA
This sequence comes from Conogethes punctiferalis, assembly GCA_031163375.1. Lineage (NCBI taxonomy): Eukaryota > Metazoa > Arthropoda > Insecta > Lepidoptera > Crambidae > Conogethes > Conogethes punctiferalis. Next base: position 9,667,539 of record CM062082.1, read on the forward strand.
GAGATGAGTTGGGGATATCCTATTCTAAATCCGGGAACTACACGGACAAGGGCGGTAAAAGATAGTTTAGGGTTTGGTATTATAACTCTAATAAAATAAAATGTAATAGTATTTATAACTCTTTAAAGGTAGACTCATAATCAAGGAGGTGATCAACTTTATCGACTTTTATATGTATTTTTTTTTAAATAAATATGCATTGGCTATAATATGCTAAATGTCTAAAGTTACATTTTATGTTGCCTGGTCTTGTATTCCAGTTCTAATTATTATTATTCAATCGTTTTATTCCATTTAAATAGTAACCAATTTATTTCATGTGATGAAATACAAACCCGTAGAGCGTTTACGCAGATCGATTTATTTCAATTGCAAGAGATAATCTTCAATTTGAGATCGTTTCTCATTCATTGGGCTCATTCATTTTACACTTATCACTTAACGACATCGTGCTTCCTATCTATCCATCTATTAGTTTGCATTGATTGGCTATTTGACATGTTGGCTAATTCATAAATATGGAAATATAATTTAAATGTTTTACTATTTTATGATTTTGAAAAATTGAATTTCATTAATCTTATTACAGTCTACGCAATAATAACGTTTTGTGTTACTTGGTTAATTGGCTTCAACGAAAACTAGAGTAGCTTCCAAGCTATGGCAGTGTTATACTGTCCCCTTTTAAAGGAGATAAAGGAGAAAGAATCGACCTTCCTTTTCTGGTCTTTATCTTCTACATATTGGCTGGCATTTGTATTACACTACCCTGCTGCTTTTACCATAGTAGACACTGTGAAAGTAGCACTTTCACTGAATTTTGCCTATAAAAGATATGCCATAATCATCAGCCTGCAAAAGTCCGCTGCTGGACAATGGCCTCCCTTAATGACAATTGCCATTTGAGGGGATTAGCCATAGACACCATGCTTAGCAGACGGGTTGGCAGAAGAAGTAGGTACGTTGCTAAAAGTTGTTTCATTGGAATAAACTTTAGAATTTATTATTGTGGGGAATAAATTGACCAGGCTAGATCCTACGTTACCGGTTATAGCTGATATTAGAGTTACTTTGGCTTTAGCTTTCTTCGGACAAGACCTACTCTAGGTATTAAGAAAGGTTGGGCATAGCAAATCTTCGCTCGAATTGAGCCGCCCATCCGAGTCGTGTTTCTGCTGGTGAGTAGAGTTTCCGGAGTTCGTGGGGGGTTAGGGATGAGCCGGCATGGCGGTGGCAACAGACAGATAACTGACCAGTTACTTGCCTGTTGTCACAGCGACACGGGCTTCTCTTTCGCTTTCCATCAGGCGTAGAGAAGCCATTATATCGAGACTCGAGTAACTATAAAAAAAAGATAACAAGCGGGCTTATAATCATTTAATTCCAGCTCTTATCCAGTAGTTGCGCTAGTTTCCGTGTCGTCACCGCACAACAGTTAGGTAACTAGATACGTGAGCCGAATGCCTCCCGTCCCAATTGACACGTTCAACCTGACGCGTGGCCAGAATTGTTCCCCCAATAATGTCAGGTTGCTTCGGGTAAGGTTTATTTAATTTTCCTATGAGGTAGGTATTGTGTTTTGTTTTATTTGCACTGATTTTGCCGGCTACGACGTAAATGTATTGTGTAACGAAGGAAAACTAAAATAATCAATCATCAACTTAATGCCATTTTGCTATCAGGGTTTTTGTGCATATTTTCTTAGACGATAATTTAGTATTAGACGATAATATTAATGAATGAAAAATAGTATCTTAAACTTAATCTCCTTTTTATTGCCTTTATATAAAAAATATTTTAATTTTTTTGACTAATGAAAGTTGCATGCAACGTAAAACTAGCCTCTGTCTAAACATAGGCAGAATATTACCTACCTGATCAAAATACTATTCAGGATTCTTATCTTTTCTATCAAAAGCATACTCGTTAAACATTTTGATTTGTTTTATAATAATTTCTATAGTATCACAGGGCAACATAATATGTAGTAAGTGGTCTGCCGTCGCCTGATGGAGACAGCGAAAGAGAGGCCTAAATCAATGCGACAACGGACAAATAGGTAACCAAATCAATTACTTGCCACCGACATGCTGGCCTGCAAGATTATACAGCCTGATCCTACAAAGCGGTCAGTCGCTTTATATAAACCTTTGTGTAAAAAAAAGTTCATGTATCCGATACGACCCGATTAAACCCAGTAGAGCAAACCCACGGAAGGGATGCAAACCACGTAGGCTTATATCAATATCTGTCAGGTGTGCCAAATGATGACATGAATCACATCCAGGCGCCGCGACTAATGCGGGAGATTTGCAGAGATAACGCACCGCGCGATCAGATATTATGCCGTTTGGACCGTAGGTAGATATGAATCAGTAATTGACTTGTAAGCTAATGTAGGTTGGCTTGTCCGGCGTAATTAATTGACTATTGTATAGTTTTTGTACTTGTAATAGTCTAGTTAGTTTATTTGAAGTTCTGATGCTGCTTGCTTAATTAGAATAACCAATACAAGTCGATCATTTAATCTCAGCGGATTTTATGAATCGACAAGAAACCTAACATACAACATTTTACTACCTATCAATATCTTTAAAATATACGTATAGGTAGTGACTGAATAATAAAAATAATTATAATATAATTTAAGCAGCTACGTATAGATACTACTTTCAGATGTTTTATTTAAAAGCTCCAAATCAAGGTACAAAAAGGCTAATCGATGAAATGCATTAAGATTAACACTTTTCTAACAATTCATCTAATTAAACATGTTAAATAATTTTACTGGTATATCTACCGTAGTAGTAATTATCAATATTAAATTTATAACCCCTTCTAAACTAGCTATGCTTTCCACAATCTCGTACAAAATATACGGCGTCGATTGAAAAAGGTGCAGATTAACGAGCCTTGCTAGAGAAATAAATTCTCATCTGTATGAAACGATTCCGTAGCAGGCAAAAGCGCCTGAGGGCTCACTAATTCAATCAATTCGCCGACCATAAATAAAACGTTGGACAGTCCGCGATACTGGACACTGGTCCGAACGTAATTGAGAAGCAAGAATGGACAGCTCTAAGCGACAAATCAATTAAATAAGATGCAGATAAAAAGGATGCATTAATAATGACGCGGGAGTCGAAAATAAATGAGCCCCTGAAGATACGGCTGTAGGATACGCTAATGCAAATTCCGAGATAAAACGCTCGGCGGATTTACACGTGCGATTCAGGTGGAAAGAATTGCGAATTTATTTGAATACCACGCTGCGTCTTTTTATAAAGAACATTCATTGTGTATTCTCTCTCCATATTCATTATTTTTTGTAGATTCAATGCATTGAATTTTCAAAAAAATTCCAGTGCCATGTTAACATTCTAAAGTATAAATCATTTGGATGTTCATCCTTTATAAAAGTCAGTTGCTTCCAATTATATACCAAATTTCACAAAAAAAAATACTTACCTAACTAGAAGAGGTATTGAAATTATATTATTTCTTCAACAAATCTCTCGCAAAGAAACGGAAACAACATCCCTTCACAAACAAACGGGAAATTAGACACCAACGCCTAAGGCGGCTTAAACACTAATCCTTGTTTTTGTTGGGGGCGACTGGCAACAAATGGAAGTGACAGTGTCTACGATAGAAATTAATCGTGAAAAATCCCTTGAAGAGGACGTAGGGGATAAAGGAGCTGCGTCGCGTTAAATCGAGCCACGTGCACCGTCTATTAACAGTTGACACTATTGGGATAACGCCAAAGGGATGCAGACAGTGTTCCTGATAAAATATTTGGTGCATGAGCAAAATGCACATGTGCGTTGGAAGCCTTATAAGACTGATGCTGGATTATGAAATTCATTAATTTAAAATTATTAAGAAATTTTATTGCAGTAGAGCCGGTGCAATAATAAATAGTCCATATTCACTAAGTAGTTTGTAAAATTATTGAGTGTTACTATTGAAGCGAGAAATACCGTGGCTATATTTTAAATTAATTTTGAAGCTTTTGCTTAAATAGATAGATTTGATTTATTGGACAATACTACAAACATTAGCAGTTAAAGAACATTACAGACGTCTTGTAGCACAGACACAGACAGCCAACCTTCAGATAGATGAAATGTATTTTTCTGAAGGGAATGGCTAAGTGGGAATACTTATGTTTGAAATGCTCTTACTACTAGAAAAATAGTTCCCAGGAGAAGGTCAGCGGTGTACTGTATTTGTCGGTTTATTTATATCAGGCACGTTCCTTATATGAATTTACAAATATCTTCTCGTAATCACAGTTCGTTCTTAACTTATGCTACAGATACAAAATCGATGTTCCAATCAATTCCTTGTCTCTCGCTACTCGATCTGGTTTCTAGACTAATTCGTCCGTCCTCCTGTTATCGCGAGGCTCGTAACATTAGTACTATCGCCATTCGCCGTGCGTTACAAATTGCGTTGGTGTTGGTGTACCGCAGGGAGCTTTATCGGGACCGCAATGTCACCTCCCTTTTCGAAGGGTGCTGATGCAAATTTATTCAGATCTACCTAATAGATTATAATTATTGGTTTCTTTATCAATTTTTAAGGGTTTGGTACGATGATTAATGATTACATAGATTCCAAAAAAAGTATTTTCGATAGTAACAACTTTTCGAACCTTGGCGGTAGCATCATTTTCATTTTGGTAAAGGTTTGATTCAAGCAATATTTTTTTATTCTTTAACAAATTTATAATTCATGCTGGCAAATGCGGTCAAACGTAAATACATAAGGACAAAAAGAGCTTTAAGAAAATATTTTTGTAGCTGTTTCCGCTTAATTTTTTGATTGTTGTCAAACATTTTCATACTTGGCTTATGACCATAATCTTATATCTATAATTTATTCGAGCTTATCTCATCCTGCAATTAACATGTCATTCTCCCGTTGACTGCAGTTTAATCTCGCTAAACCCCAACTTCGGTCAAGTCAGCTTCTTCTTGCAAGTTTTTATTGAATTTAGTGTTTTGTTAACCATCAATTAGACAATACTTTCACGTACCTAAATAAGAAGTAATAAATTGTACCGCTATGCCTGAGGGAATGTTATCGCTGGAGGTGCCCGCTCCCTCCTCAGAGCTTTGCTTATCGAACCACACTTTGATTGGGGAGACGGCAGGCAACTTTCACGCAATTCAATTCTTGTTCAAAAAGTTATTTTTGTTTGTCGACCGAAAGTTAATTTTAAATTTTGTTGGAAATTCGGCGTAGAATTAATTAGCATTGAATTTTAGAGGCTTTCTAAGGAGATTTGCGGCTACGGAATAAATGATGCAAATAAATCACAGTTATTTGTTTCAAATCAAAACTACAACAAACAAACCTACAGTAATATTATAAAGAGGAATGATTTGTATTTTTTGTAATGTAATAAATAAACACAAAATCTGCTGTGACGATTTAAAAAATTCTTTCATCATTGGAAAGCTACATTCAGCCATAGTATCGTATGCTATATTTTTTGCTAGGAAAGATTAGGGATCCTTACTAAACACCAATTTTGTAACCTGAAGCGAGGGATCGCTAGTAGGAGTATTACTTATAAGCAGGTATAAATAAATAAATAAATATCAGACAACATTACATACATTGCACCGATCCCAAAGTAAGTTGCTTAAGCACTTGTGGTATCGGTATCAGAACAACGAAGGTACCACAAATAAAAACTTAAATACAAATATAAACACCCAGACCCGGAACAAACACAAGACTTGTGTTTGAACACTTAGTGTTCATCACACAAATGTATGTCCCGGGTGGGAATCGAACCCACGACCCTTGGTTCAGAAGGCAGGGGTCACTACCAATTAAGCCACCGAGCCAGTCAACTTATACAGGTATACTTAAAAAGACTTAATATTAATGTAAATAAATACCTTACTAGTTTGGTTGTATATTCAAGTTATTCACAGTTCCGTAACTGTTAATAACTTGACTTAGTCTGTAGTAACACAAACATTAAACGAAGCGTGAAGAAGCACCTTGCAGGCCAGCATGGCTGTGAAGACTGACTGGAAACCATGGTTTCCGCCCGTTGTCAGAGCGGCTTGGGCTTCCTTTCCTGCTTTCTATCAGACGGAGAGAAGTCACTATGCTAAGCCATTATAAAAAAAAATGTATTCCAGTAAGATTTCATATGCACTTTTATTGAACTCTGCGAACTGATTTGTCACGAAGGCAATAAATAATCATAGATTTATAGCGGACATGCTTATCTACACGTTGATGTGTCACCCGCATTAGGTATGCATTGTCCCTTTAGGGGCTATTACGTCATCCGTTTCGCATATACCGATGATTTTTTTTTCCACATATGATTCTTATAAATTCTCCCGCAGTTAGAACAAATATTCATAGATCAATTCTTGATCAATGTACTAGAATCAGACCAGTAACTCTTTGTCCAACGTTATTTGTAGAACCACAAAAATGTATCCAGAATAGAACGGCCTTGTTTGCCCTCAAAGCGCGCGTGACTTATTCTTGTGATATAATGCCTGATTTGTAAAACGCCGCGACACATCGGTTCGGTCAGTGGGCACGTCAAGTTGTTGGAGTCAACACGACGGAGCTGTTTACATTCAATACGTGTTCTGAATGTATTGCCTAGCTCTGGATTAAAGGAAAACACGCAATGTACTTGAACTTATCAATCTCACAGTTGACATATTATGACTGTTTGAAAAAGGCTGTTTTGTCCTTGAAATTTTACTGTGGGTACTTATAACTTTCGTTGCTTCTTATCCATAAAACTAGTATGCAAAATACTCAATACGACTCAATCGGGGTCTAAAAAAAGCTTGTAATTTGTATGATATTGACTATACTTTATTGAAGCATAAGAAAAATTTACTCCCAGCAAGATAGACCTACCTACTTGTTCAAAGTGAACAACTATCACCTTTTTAATTCACCACAATGTTTCGCCCACACCATAACACGACACCCAGTTTATGGCAATGCACAGCTCATGAGCGTAACGACCGCAGCGATTCTCGTGGCAGTGGGTAATAACCCCATAGATTCCCCATGTGATAAGGCGCCCCTCGAGCGGCGTCGGGTTATTTGTCCCATCGTTATCGGCGACAAACAGTTTTAGCGAATACTGTAGAAATGTGCGAAATATTGAGGTCCGGCTTTGATAGCTTTTTGGAGACAGCCGTAGTAGGTAGGTACTTTAGATTCCCTCTGAAATCTTATTACGAGTAGGTATGAGCTATCGGGGGTATATCCTCCAAATGGTTGGCCCTAAGTGGCAAACAACAAGAGAGGCCTATGTCAGCAGAGCAGTAGTGGTATGATGATGAACTATCGATGTTTAAAATGAATCATCAGCATCATCGTCACCAGTCTGACGATGTCCACTGCTGGACATAGGCCTTCCCTATTGACCTTGTCATTTAGGGGCGATTTTCCTTAGTGCCACGCATGGCAGGCGGATGTGTGTAACCAGGTAAACGCTTCTGGCGTTTCCCCATATTCTCTTAGTCGCCTTTTACGACACCCAAGGGTTGTGATGGGGTGGTCATATACCTACTAAATCCGGAAATCACACGGTCTCGTTAAAATTAGCACTTCTATTATAAACTACGAGCTTTCGCCCACGAGAATATTCGGAACTTTATAAAAGGTACTCTATGCCCATCTCTCTAACTATCTCAAGAGTAACTGTTACGGCTGGAACTGGGGGTGTGGAATCAAACACGATAATAAATTGGGAAACCACAAACACTTTACTAGTCCAGCCGCAGTGGACTGTATAACTCAACCAACTAGATAAACAATAAACAATAAAAACCATAGTAACACAAAATACTTTTAAAAAACACTTCTAAATACAAAACTATGTACAAAACGTATTAAAAAGGTAAAACTATATAAAAAGGTCGTTCTGTCCGCAACAGTAACAGTTAACAAAATCTTGTTGAAATCTCAAGAAAATGTATTTACTATGTAGATAAACCATAAAGAGGCAGGACACAAACAAAGCCACACTTTCAACAACGTCCACTTTTGCGTTTATAACATTAGTAGGTAATAAACTACAGATTTACATAATAAGGCTAGAAATTAAAATAATACCGCAATTAATAGGCTACTTATATCACTAAAATGACCATGGTACGTTGATAACACAGATAACTTTGGTTGATAATAATAAATGTGGCAGACAATTCACACCTGGCCCTCAAATTAAGGTTTCCCTTGTCATATGAGTAGAGAGTAATGACTGGGGTCGTCTCCCATAACCCCTTTTCCTAAACCGATGAATGACGAAATCCCAGACACACACAAATACGAATTTTGAAGTTACTGAGCAGTTCATAAAAGCAAACCACATAACACTTCCCCCTACACGAATAGCAGCGTATTACGTCAAATCAAACGCAAAATGCCTAAGACATCAGAAAACATTCGCATCAACACATTATCAATCGCTTCACATTTAGACGCGCGCACAATCTCCTACGTTCCCGCGAAGTGCAGAAGTTTTAGAGCATTATTACCGTTGATAAAGGGGCTCGTTCACGTAACGACTCTGCTTGGGTAAAGGGTGGAAACATATTCGGTAATACGCCTCTCTGATGTGCTCATTTATTTACGGTAATCTCGTAAAAGTTTGCGGTATCTCCGCTGTACACTTCCTAGACGCGTATACGAATGCCGGTATAGTATAGGATCCCGGTGTACAACGACCTTCACCGAGATGTTTATTTGATGTAACTAATTTTTAATGTAAATAAATATGTCATTGCATAAGGGGTGCCTATCAAATTTTAGTCCAGAGCGTGATTTTCTGAATATGTTAGACATTTCTGAAGTATTGATAAACATTTCACCAGTTTGATTTATTTATCAGATAAATTCTATACCAATCAAAGTATGAAGCCCATAGAATATGCAAACGTAAGGTTGCTTATTCTTTTCCGGTCATAAGTCTCATAGCCAGGTATAAACGGCTAAATCAATACTAGCATTTTGCACTGGTCTGATTAATTCAATCAATCAACAGCCCTTCCTACACTGCTGAACGTTGGTCTCCTTTAATTTGAGCTACATTAATTTCTCTATCCCATTCTTCCCCCATCCAGCAAATCATACGATGAACTAAAATTTGATTGGCAACCCATTATGCATAATTCATATGTGTTTTATTAATTGGCATATTTATTTAAATATAAAATAAGTTTTATCAAGTAAATGTCTCGGTGAAGGTCGGTGAAGGCGGGATCTTAGACCAGTATGAAACTTGTATTGTGCAGAAATGTGGCCATTAAATCTTTGAAACGCAACATCTGTGACAACGTCTTCCTCATCATTCAACGTGATCGCCGTTGAATGATGAGGAAGACGGATGACAAACGTTTCGGAGAATGGACAGTTTGTGTTCATTGAAAACTGTAATTAACGTAAAGTTACGAGTGTTTAAGAATATAAAATTCATAATTGAACTTACGCAAGACAAAAGTGTGTATTTGCTTTTAGCTTATTTTGTACCGTTAGGCAATAAAGATAGACAGTTCCATAAATTTATTTACCGCAATTACAAACTGCGTTGTTTTGTATGTTATTTTAAATCATCATCATCAGCCTCTAATAGTCCACTGCTGGACAAAGGCCTCCTCTAATGTTAGCGACTTTGGCCGATCTTGGGCTTCTCGCATCCAGCACTCCACCTGTCCTGAGGGCGTCCGACATTACGTTTGGCGAGACGCGGTCTAAATTGCAGAACTCGTTTACCCCAAGGGTTATCGGTTCTGCCACTCCCTAACCTACTCGAGCTCAGGACAAATTCATTACACGCTAGATGTTGGTTAAAAAAATTAAAATAAATAAATAAATAACCCAAGACATGCCACGCTGGGCCACACAGCGCCACCTAGCCCCAAACTAAGCCGAAGCTTGTACTATGGGTACTAGACAACTGATAAACTTACTTAAATACTTTTTTTTTGTAAATAAATACATATTATACATAGAAAACACCCAGACCAATACAAACAGACATGTTCATGAACACGAATGTATGTACTGTGCGGGAATCGAACCCACGACCCTTGGCTCAGAGGGCAGAGGTCACTACCAAATGAGCCACCGAGCCTGTCTCAGAGGGCAGAGGTCACTACCAAAAGGATTAGAACGTCTTCATATTTAAGTACCAAAAGGCCATATAATTAAGCATCTATTAATCCATACATATACAATGTGCAACTAATCTTCCAGTTTGTTTATCAAGTAAAGATTAAGGGTAGATTAGTTAAGCAACTTAAAAGTTATTTCTGGCGTTTCTCGTCCTACAATACGCGGACCGAATCTTCACTACACCTCTAGAGCGTTAGTTCGTTGACGCAACGGAAATAAGACTTGTCTTATTCAAGCGGAAACTTTGAACCACTAATAGTTTAGTCAACAAAAACAATGTGTAAAATACACTATTTTCCCTCTTTTGCTATCGCGCCTATCGGCCATCATTCGCACAGGGCCCACGCTACACCTCCGTAACCGACAATACCCTTCATAAAACAGGGAGTAGATTGTTTCCAACGCAGCCGGAAGACAGAGAATGGATTTGGACTAATACATGGGACGTAGTGATGTCCAATTGTCGATTGTCTAACGGTAGTAACGGTACATACAATCGTAGTCATTGCTACGAACCGGAAAACAGTATTAAAACGATATTTTGAGAGGTAATTAGATCTTTTAAATAATAATTACTGCTTCATATTTGCTCTTTAATAGCTAGAATGTTGGCAAGCCTCCATTCCCTGAGCCCATAAGTCAATGTTAGACTACCAAAATCGAATACTACGACATCGATACTACCCGCTATCTATAAGTTGAATGTTTTATGATTAAAATCTCATAGGCTCACATGAGATTTTTCTGAGCGTATAATTCTTAAACGGGTAAAATCATTTTGTATGATTTGTTTTGTGTTTTTAATTATTATATTTGGAAAAGTTTCAAAACTCTAGACTGTGACGTTGTGAAAAGATCCAATGCTATATATATTTATTTGTAATCACGACGAAAGAGCTACGACTACACGTTAAAAGCTACGAGTTGAAAGTACATAATGTACCTACTATAAAAGAATTATCACCTTTGTAATTTTTCAGGGCAAAATCGTTAATGCAAGATAATACCGTAAACCGGTAAATTCACCGTAAGTCGAGTTTCCAAAGGGCATCACTTCTGTACCCTTCCTTTGCGGACCCTCGCATAAAATAGAAAATGCCTTCGGCCCACGATTTCCGTTCTCCCATTGTCTGGATCGGTGCGTGCAACCCTTCTATATCAGAAAACTCATTTGCCTGAGGTGTGATCCGTTGAATTAAAAGATATTTCAACAATACCTTTTGTAATCTGTTTGTTATGAGCAGTCTTTGCTTTTGTTAAGAAGATCTTTGTAATTAGTTATATACATTTAGACACTCTTGTGTTATGATTACTATAGATAGATGGAACAGTTGGAAATACTTGTTTTATTAAAAATATAAGTAGTATTCAAATAAAAAAAAAACTTAGAAAGACATCAGGAATGAACTACTAATAATTGTGGAAGGCGTCTTAACCTCAGTGTATGAATTATATTATGTAGGTGTTGTTGCTTTTGTTTAGGGTATTACTTACGAGTAGGACGCGTTCAAACTATTAGATAGTCGTGGTGTTTTTATTAGGACTTCTGTACCGCCAGGAATCGTGTATCATCTGAGTCTCGGATGTTGTAAACAATTGCACTTGGCCTGGATTAATCAATTCCCGTAAGTATACAGGTCAATTCTAGTTCTTACTCATATCAATTGTCGCTTGTTCTCGACCTTTCGTATTGATATCACGATGCTACGAGGCAATTCACCCAATCAACTCTACTCATTCCGTTGACGGTCGCTCTCAACACTAATCGTGTGACACGAGCTTAGTATTTATAAACAAACTCGTAACTGTACTTTTTAGTTCCAAATACTTTTTGAACATGAATATCAAGATTCTACTGTTTTTATTCTTCGCAATCGTGTGTCTAGCGAGTTGCGAACATCTTATCCTAGGGGATGCGAATAAGAAGTCTTTGCTTCATCACACGGTCGCCCAATATCATGCTATTCCTTTCACGAAACGAGTGAAAAATGTTTTCTATAGCAGCGCTGAGCAGAGAGTTATAAACGTAAGTACCTAATTTATAATTTTAATTCAAGAAAGAAAAATGTTTATTTGTATCACTTAAGGTACAAATACAGTGTGACACTAAAGGGTCACAGTATATTAAATCAAAGTATCTTATAAGAAACCTCAACACTGGTCTTCCGAAAACAACAAGAGTTGTGGTACAGCTATGGGCAGTAAATAAACTTTATTCGTGTGATAAACTTGCCTTGGTTGCCTGGAAGAGATCGCTTATAGCGATAAGGCCGCCTATATTGTACAACAAATGTCTACTATACCTAGTTTTAAGTCTAATTGTATGGTGTGCAATAAAGAATATATAAATATAAATAAATTAACTTTGTCAATAAAATGATTGAAAATAAGACCAAAAAAGAAGACTTGTTTCCGATCTTACTGTACAAAAATTCAAAATAATGCTACCAACATTGTAGTCGTTAATGATTCGAATAATAACGACCTTCGTTATTCATGGTCGGCCTTCAAACGTTACATCAAATCAGTGTCCATAAATCATTTTATATCTACTAATAACACAGGTATCCATCACCTTTGGATACAAAATCGGTTTCGATATTACAAATTGATGTCTGCCTCAATAATGCAAACGCTTGTTTACGAATTGGATCACCGATATCCGGCGATTGGATTTTAATCAATGGTTTTAAGCGATATATTCAAACGGGCACACAATACTGTGTAATCTTTTTATGCCGGCATTATTGGAGTTGTAACGGGAAATCCCAATTCGTATTATCATTTGTGACTATGTCAAAGGTTAGACAAATATATGACATCAACTTTGCGATTGTCGAATGTTTTCAAAAAATACGGTGACTAAAATATGAATTTAAAGAAAATATAATACCAAATTCTACCTTTACCTATGAATCATTAGATTGCCTAGGGAAAGTTCCCTAATAAGTATTAGTTAATAGTAATAGAATGAAGCGTAATTAAGAGCGTGACAAATTCAGTCATGAGTCAGTCCATTTTACCGTTTAATTGGCGATGATTAGAACCCATAAAGACAAATAAAATAATTAGACGATATCATTAACATGATACCTGAAACATTCTTACAAAGGTAAAGGCCTTACTATTAAAAAGTTACTGACCATGCGTTACCCTCCTAAAAAACTACGGCAACTCATAGGAAACTGAGATTACTTGCCAAATGTCACAGCAACTTTACTTCCACGAGATCCAGCCTACATATGATATAGGAGGCTTCCTATAGAGTAGGGAGCGTCTGATGAGACAGCATTACAGTGGCAATTCGTAGTATATAGAGTAAGTTGCTTACCCCTTGCCATGACGACTGTAGCTTCTCTTTCAATCCGCTTAAGGCGATATGAAGCCCCTGTAAAAAAACATCCTATGAATTACGTGAAAAGGAGGCAATAAATTAAAGGTTATTAATTTTATTTCCAGAGCATCCTCGTTTACGACAACCTGCACTCTCTGGCTTCCGCCACTGTGACGGCTGGTGGACTGGGCTATACATACGTGAACATCCGTCTGAAGAGCGAGCGGGGGAAGGGACTGGACTATGACATCGGACTATATTCTTAGTTTATACGTTTTGTTAGTTTAAATAAATTATTTTTTTCTATTGTCGTTTTGCACGGTTTTTTGAAGAGTATAGTTTTTATTTTACACTGGCGTTTAAAAAACTTTACTTTCTATAGTTCGAAAAAAGTCTTATTGTCGTAAGATTCAGGCTTCCAGACACAATATACCTACGAGTATTTATATATAGCAACCCTATAGCAATAGGGTTTGAATAATATGAGGCCATTGAACCTAATGACACAAAACCATTGGGCCTTATTACGTCATAAGCAATATTTAGCAAGTATAGGAGATACTCTAGGTTATTACAATAATGGATGTGTTTTTGGACTAAATCTTCTAGGTCGAAGATGGAAAGCAGACTAATAAAAATATTTCCTTAATCCGTCATCAGACAAAGTAAGTAATCTCATGGTCTCAATAACTATTCAAATTTCTTGTCCAGAAACCAAAAAAAAGGCAAATGATACTTTTCAATTAAACCAAAAGGAATGTTTCACATTAGGTACATACAATTTTACAATAATGTATCTTGAGAAAACAATTACTAAAATCAAACGAAGTAAGAATATCATAGTGCCATTCAATAAAATGCCTACCAAAGCGCCAAAAATAATCCATTCACTGTACCAATCCTTTCAGCACTTCCCAAATCAACTCCAACGTACGTAAAATATTCCATTCTCTTTCACGTCACGTTACAGGGAACCTTTCTAATATTTCATAGTGAGGCGAAAGGGCAAATTATATCAGCGGGCACCGACGGGCCGGGCTGTATGTGACGCGAAGCCAAATTGGTTGAGACAACATGCTTTTAGCGCGTCTCGACTGGGCCCTCTGCGAATAATGCTGCAATAGGATCACCGCTCAGGATTTGCCGTAAGTTAAGAACTCAACCAATTCAGCTTACGTAATGGAAATTAAATAAAAAACAAACTATGGAAACAAAATTGTATGATTCTTTTGTTTCTTTTACTGGTCTTTCCCTGGCAAGGGAGCGATCTATCATCTCTTCGCTTCACTTGCCCGTTGTGCATCCTGTCGAATAACAAACGAGGCTCTGGCAACCGACTGGTGGCGGTATAACTGTCACGATTGAAGGCGTAGCTAAATACCACAGGCCGATGACGGGCAGCAGCGTCATAGGAGCGAGGAGCTACGCCCTGTGTTCGCCAACCCGCTTGCCTATCGTGGCGAATATGGGTAAAGTCTCCAGGTGTTTGCTGAAAGTGGCGAAACGAACAAATCTAACCATTATTTGTATAGATTTATCTACGCAAACGATGATGTGAGAAATACATCGCATAATGATAACTACTTATGCGTATGTTTTATTGCAGTTCATATGTAAGTATATTATAGAAATGCAAACGCCTTGTTAAAACAAAGTATGTAACGTGAAAAAAAATTTATGAGAAATGTTAACGAACGAACGGCCAAACTATGGAACTTTGTGCCAGGCTCCTTATTCCCCGAGACATACAATCTTCCGATGTTCAAGGCGAGAATGAACCGGTTTTTAATGGGTGAGCGCATACCATCGTAGACTGTGATATCGCTTATCATCAGGTGCATTTCAGACAAGCGCGAACCCATATTGCTTAAAAAAATGTTAAGTCAACAATTAAACTTGGACCACATACAAAACCTTCTCCCTATAACCGTTACGAGGCGCTGTTTCTGAGGAGTTACTCAAAACTTACGCTGATACAATTAGGCGGTTATCTTTAGTGGACTAAACAGTATTGCAGTAACGACTGTCTGAGCGAGACCCACTATCAGCGTAATGGCTGAATTTTGAAGTGGTTTCTTAAGTATTATTTTGTTGGCGATATTAATATGTCCTATGCAAATTGAAAGGTTCAAGGATTCTGTAGCAGAATCTGCTTTTGAATTAGATGAATTAACTGGTTTCAATAAACTCAAGAAGGTTATTTTATGCAATGTAATGTCTCTCTGTGTTCGGTCCCTCATATCTGAGGATCGTGGTCAGTATCAGGGTCGCATCTGGAGCGGATGATTTCCTTCCACCGGCCTCTGTCCAGCACATCTCTTACCACCGTGTGGAACCTGGAGGACAACGAGTCTTTCACTTGATCGGTCCATCTGGTTGGTGAACGACCGCGCAATCTTCTGCCCTCAGTGCTCCCAACCACGATCAGCTTTTCCAGACTTTCGTCACCTCTGCGCAATGTAATGTACAATTTCGTAAAAAGATAGATAGATAGATATTCTTTATTGCATACCAAACAATTGACTTAAAACTATGTATAGTAGACATTTTGCTGTACACTATAGGCGGCCTTATCGCTATAAGCAATCTCTTCCAGACAACCTTAAGGTTGAGGATAGTTACAGAGAAGAGGTTAGGTGAGCTATCAACTGAATTAGATTAAAAAAGATATGAAAGATTGAACTGTTGAAATTATAAGTGAACTGTTGAAATTATAAGTGACTTAGATTTTCTTGTATTCAGCATGATTGGCCTGTAATGTCCACTACCAGTCGTCCATACACAGACCGTATAAAATTACGGTTGAAAGAAGACGCTTAAACTCAGCAGTAGGTAGATGTGGGCTAAAATGATGACGATGATGATGAAATGATAAACAAAAGAAAACATTCAGTCAAGTCACCATTTAAGTAGAATTATATAAAAATCCTTATCCGTTTAGCAGCTGCGAATTAATCTGTTACACAGGAAGATTTACATAGGTAAACATTCGTTAATCTTTTAATACCTACCTTCTACGCTCCATCTAAGTATTTCCTGCATCTCGTATTATCAATATTTACCTTTAATCTACAGCTATAATATTATCAAAGCTACTGAAGTAATATTTAGTATGTACTTCGAAAATATAACGTTCTCTTTTTTTTTATTTACTATGGGTTTGCGCATGGCCACAATACACCTGATGTTATATGATATCTGAAGTGATATTGAAGCCTACGATGAACCTCGCTTACCCTGAAAATACCGATTCAGTCTTTATTCAAATTGCGACTTGGTGGTTGCAGTGCAAAGGAATTCTCCACTAATTGTAAATGTATCAGTCGACACAGGAACATTTGTGATTTCGTTGAAAAACTAGCGCTAGAACATACTACGAGTATTATAAAAGGAATTATGAACTAATACCGCGGTTTAACTCTCGTCACTACTACGTGTGAAGTACATTCGCGCTCTAAATCTGTATGCAAATAGCATGTTAAGCTTTATCGCCAGTTTGTTTACTAGCTCCAATAGGGCTGTTGGCATCATGTTTTGGCATGTTCGTGAAACTGCAAAGTATGGTGTTCATAAAAATTGAAAAATTGGACCACAATTTTGATATACAACGTGATCAGGGCGTATTTATTATTCGCACGCCATGGATATGTAGACCAATTGGGTTGTAAATTAATTTTAGCTGTAAAATTGTATGAAAGCTTTTTAGCTTTGCATTTAACTGGAATAGTTTTGATTGTCTTTTTTAAGAGGACAATAATAGGAACAAGTTTGTATTACCACACAATAAGTTTTAAACGAAGGAAATTTGCAAACTTGAGTCTGGAAGTGTAATTCTACGCCCGCTCAGCAACTTTTGCAGAACAAACTTGCAACTTCAAACACGTACTGATTGCGTGCACGAATGTTTAGCTTAGCGTTGTAGAGCTTTGAACAATTTTGCTTCCAAATATTCAATGTATCTTCAAGTCATATTCTAGCGAAGTGAGCATTCTAAGCAGTCGTTGGATCCTCGACAAAGCCTTCAGCTGAGACAATCGTATCTGTTTAGAACAAGGCGCTCTCGACGGGGCCGAGTAAGGTTTGCCAAACGTTCTGTTATCGAGGGAATTATTTGGGATTTGCGTAAAACATACCGGGTTTAACGTTTGATAACGTGTGTTGTTGTTAGAAGGTCTGACTTAACCGAATTATTAGTAAATGGCTTATTACATTGTTTTTATAAGCATACAGTTTTAGATTAGAAATAGGATATTTTATTGGGTTCATCTATACTTATAATAAATCTGTAGAGAGGTCAATTCTGTACATTAAATGTATTTACAAAATAACTATCAGGGGGTGATTAGTGATCGATACTAATGCCAAAAATGCAATCAGTAAAATTTTTGTCTGTCTGTCTGTCTGTCTGTCTGTCTGTATGTTCGTTATAGAAACAAAAACTACGCAACGGATTTTAACGAAACTTGGTACAATTATTCTTCATACTCCTGGGCAGGTTATAGTATACTTTTCATCACTCTACAATCAATAGGAGCAGAGCAGTGAAGGGAAGTGTTAGGAAAACGGGAGAAATTTTTACCTGTATGTTTGAACGCGCGTCACTTAAAAACTACTACACGGTACTGAATGCGGTTTTCACCAATGTATTGCTAGAGGTCTAACTTAAAATTTAGACACCGTTTTATGTAAGTTCGTTATTTTTGAAACCCGATACCCACGCGTGCGTCGCCGCTGGCACAGCTAGTCTCTCATAAAATTATATAATTTGTTTTTAAACCTTAGTCTATACTCACTAACGCTTTGAGCAATGTTCGATGGTTAAAAAGTTTATTTTTTTTTACTTAGGTGGAAAAATGTGGAAATTGTTATTCTTTACAGTATCAAATACAAAAACTATCGCAATGAAAGTTCAAGTTGCGTTAAAAATAGAAAGTCATTAAATAGATAGGTAGATACAAAAAGTACTTATACGTAATCAACATCCTAAATTATAAAGTTTTGCACTAGTCGTAAAATCCAAACAGATAAAATCTTTTTATCCTGCAGAAATGGATATTGTGGAGATATCAAGGCAACATCTTACCTACATTCTGACAAAAGATACTTCGCGCACTTTTCATAACACTCACTATTGTATTGTAGAGTCTTTTTGAAATCCCATCTTTTCAGGTCTTATTCTCAGTCACGGCAAACGTAATACTTTGTTTACTTTCTTGTTGATAAAAATGCAATGTTTTGCCGCAGGGAATAAAATACATTTTGCTAAGAAAGTGACATTGCCATTTCATTATGAAACACATTACGAATAGTGTTATTGTGTTATTCGGCAGGATGCACCACAGATGGGAAGATGAGAATGGCTTAGAGTGAAAAGATGATGGGTTGCTGTCTTACATCCCAGATAAAAGTATAGTTGTACATATATCATACTTATAATGGTACATAGTTTTTTTTATAGTACATACTTTGCTCGACAAAATCCGTTCGCGTGATAGAAAGCGAAAGAAACCAGTAACTCTAGTCATCGGCAGATATACGACCCGGAGGTCATTTAGCTGCGGTCTTCAATATTTAATTCGGTAGTAAATGACGGGCGGCTCAATTCGAGCCATAGACCTCGAATTCCAAAATCCAATCCAAAGTCGGAATAATACTAGTAGGTATCACATTCAAAAATACCCTCAATTACTAAACGAGTGTGCCGCTAAAAGTAACAAACAGATCAATTATGCCGCTGACAGACGGACTAATAACGTTCATTTTTCATCGTCGCCCGATGCGGACGAGTGGACGGCCTAATTAGCGGCCGCTTCGAACGGCAGATATCCGGCAATCAACTTATTAAGCGAACAGACTGATTAGCCATCAGGCCTGGCGTCTGAATTGACCCTCTTTGCATAATGCATGTTCGGTAACCCTTTTAATTTAACCCATCAACGGACTCACGGCTGAATTTAGTCATGTAACATTAATTGTTTGATTGTGCCTGTAATGAAATGTTAATGAGCGCGATCTATCATCTGTTCGCTCCAAACCACTCTCAACTGCCCGTGGTGCTTCCTGCTGAAGAACAAACGAGTCTCTGGCAACTGACTGATGGTGATATAACCATCATGATTAAAGGCGTAGCTAAATTGATGATAATAATTGATAGATCACTGGCAGTAGCGTCATCGGCGTATGAGCCACTCGCGAGGAGCTGCTCCCTGCTATCGCAGAACATAAACAATACATGAATCGTATACCTAACGCCGGGTTCGTAAAGGCCCCATCATTTTCCGTATACGTTATAAGAGTCGACTAAGGAACACTTCTGCCTAATTAGCGACAGCCGGTGAAACACTCGCGAAGCGACATCACTAGCGTTTTGGGATTAGTTAACAGAGCTACCTAACAGATCAGTAAGGCGTTGGCAACAAACTATTGATTGGCAGGTTACTTGTCAGTTTCCACCGATACTTGGGTTCCCCTTTCAAACTCCATCAGGCCACAGAGAGCCACTGTGTATGCCATGTCATTAACATAAAAAAACTTTAGAGAGATGATATTGGTAGGTTACGAAGTGAATACCCAGAACAGGGGCCCTAAAACTAAAATTCGTCAACGTCGATTTTCAACAATTTAATTGATATATTAGAACACGGGAGGGACAAATGAGAGAGATTTATGGGGCAAAAATACGCGATCCGTCCAACGAACGATCGTTTTCGTTTTTTGTAGTAGGGCCTCAGTACCTACCTACGTGAGGGATATCACAAACGTATTTTCGCCAACGCTGAAGCCATGGTTCTTTTTCCCAGAACGAACCGAGCCTGCAATTCTATCAAACAGTGATTACTATCGCCGCGCACACCATCAATTTGCACTCTACAAATGCAGCAATAATGGCCGATTCTGTTCATACAAATCAATAGTGCACTAATCCGGGCGCGCTCATACTACGGGCAATTAGTGCCCGGCCGGCCGGCCACGGAGCAAATACAAAGGGGAGACGGAATAAGCAACTGTGCACTGTGATTTCTAACTAGGTCCTGACGTCATAATTTTACATTAGTAGGCGTGGCCTATTAGTCTGCTCTTGTAGCTGCCGGAGTTCCGACGTGCACACAACTATGTTTTCAGGTGCAGGATGACTGGCTCGATGGTTCAATTGGTAGTGACCTCTGCCTTCTGAGCCAAGGGTCGTGGGTTCTATTCCCGCATATATATTCATGAACATGTCTGTTTGTATTGGTCTGGGTATTTACTATGTATAATATGTATTTATTGCCAAATAAATTTTTCTAAGTAATTTTATCAGTTTTCTAGTAAGCATAGTACAAGCTTCGGCTTAGTTTGCGGTTAGGTGGCGACGTGTGGCCCAGCGTGGCATGTCTTGGGTTAAT
Source organism: Conogethes punctiferalis (assembly GCA_031163375.1). Lineage (NCBI taxonomy): Eukaryota > Metazoa > Arthropoda > Insecta > Lepidoptera > Crambidae > Conogethes > Conogethes punctiferalis. The sequence continues at coordinate 9,688,443 of CM062082.1, forward strand.
AATTCGTAAGACAGCTTTTTTCCCAAGGTAGGCAGCGGCATGGCTGTGCCCCTGGCATTACTGATGTTCATGGGCGGTGGTTACTGTTGAATATCAGACAAGCCGCTTGCAACAGGACGCTTGCACGTCTACCACCTTTGCATCTGTTGTCCAGGTCAAGTAGGTAGGTACAATAAAAGTTTCAAAATTCCAGGATTGCAATTGGAATAGGACTGTAGTTCGAATTTTTCTTCAAAAAAAAATACATTTGGTGCAAGACCGCCTTACTAAATAAAAAGACGAGACTAGTAGTTGTGCTTTTAGCCGGCAAATGGTCATAAAGAAAGAAGTGTCAAAAAAATACCCACCTCACCCCCTGAAAATGACACGCTTCGTTTCATAGAATATATTGGTTACAACATCTCCTGTTGGTATTTACTCCGTGGTTCCGCCACTCGCACGGATATCCGTCTATCGATTCGCCCTCGGCAATTAAGGGTTTTACCCACTGCTTTCGATCCGATCTAAAAATAAGTAAATATTACGCTTGGCCTTTGGTTTGCGAGGAAAGCGAAGCGATTACCAGGCAGTAGTTAGTTACGTATACCTACATATGACAGGAGTTGCAGTGCGTCTCTGCATTGTAACGGCTGAACGATGTACATCGCAGTTTTACACATTAGTTCAGTATCTATTCGTAGTGTTGGAGTGGAAATGGATATCAATCAGCTGGTTCGTTACCGTATTACACCGTGGCTTGTAGATAGCAAGTTGAAAATATTATTTAGTTTTTAATAAGTATTATTACAATTGGATAAGTTTCAAATAAATATAGGAAGTAACTATATTTTCGGAGCTCAATCAAGAGTTAGAGAAATGTTTTTACAAATTTCAACTGGGGTAAGTTATAATAAGATTCCAAGTGGAGGATTAGGAAAGCGCGACGAATAAATGTACATAATGTGAATTTCAAATTTGAAATTACTTATTACGAAATTATTTTGTCATGTGACGATTTTCTACAGGATCCAATCGGATCGTCACCAATAAATAGAGGCCTATTATTCCTACTTCATATCCGATGCCCGGCTTCATTTGCCACGGATATACGGGGTAAGCTTATACGTCTAGAGAGTATTAACGCGGCATTCCCCCGATTTCGTTAACGATTTTGGTTAAGCATGGGTATGTTCGACAAAAGAGGCTTAATATGTATTGACTGGGACTTCGGTATAAATATTTATACTAAAAGCGGATTGTATGGGGCAGGAGGGTTGATGTTGTGGAGTTTTATAGCTTTAGGTATCTACTATAAATAGGTATGTAGGTAAAGTTGAAGATAAGATATATTTTGTAGAAGCCTTCGGATTTAATTATTTAAAGTTTAAAAAAAATATTATGTCTATTGTCTACTGTACAAACCAAACACACGTTCGTAACTGATTTTTTTGTCAATATTCGCAATGCCATGATAAGAGTATTAAACATAATTGTACATTTTTAATTTCTTTTCACAATTTGCGATTTTTTCCTTTGCAGAGATAATACATATCTGTATAAATGTGTCTATAATCAGAATTGCATCTCATATTTCATGATATCTCTCATATTTGTCCATGGCACAGATGCCATGTGATCCTAGGCCGGAGACCAGACTAGAAGAGAAAGTAGATAAAATAATCTTAACTAATATTATAAAGCTGAAGAGTTTGTTTGTTTGTTTGTTTGAACGCGCTAATCTCAGGAACTACTGGTCCGAATTGAAAAATTCTTTTTGTGTTGAATAGACCATATATCGAGGAAGGCTTTAGGCTATATAACATCACGCTGCAACTATTAGGAGCGAATAAATATTGGAAAATGTAAAAAAAAACGGGGGAAAAATAACTATTCCACGCGGACGAAGTCGCGAGCACAGCTAGTTTTCTATAATTGTTTTCATATCGTGAACACACACATACTACAACCTACTTATCTTTCATTGTCCAACCCCAAAACTTTCCTACAAACTTTACCTGACAAAGAAACAACAAAATCATAATTTTTCCTTCATTCCGACTGTGTTTTCGTCCTTTTCGCGTGTCCCGCTACATAAGCCCATTAACGCGATCTATGCGCCATAGTTCTGATAGTAACGGCCTTGTTTATACGGACCCGAAGCGCCACTCGACTCGAGACATCCTTCCGGCGAGGGTTGCCACTCGTATCAACAAACGGGTTGGGTCGTAAACGTTAAAAAAGAGAGTGAGAGATAAAGTACTAGGGATTTGTTTTTAAAAGTTTGTTTCAATAAAAAAGACCTCGATGCTGTTTGAAATGCTTGACTGCATCCTACCTGATGTAAAGCAAACGAAGAAGTCAAGTAATTAATATTTACACGTATTTGATTTTTTTATCAGCATCATCAGTCTAATTGGAGTCCACTGCTGGATATAGGCCTCTCCAGTTGTTCGACACTTAGGACAGGGTTTTTTTATAATTAATTTAAAACCAATTACCGTCAACTTTCTCACTTTATAAGGGTTTTTACTTACATAAAAACCTGAAACTGCCGCTTTGACAGTTAAGTAGATATGTTTTAAAATATGATAATGTGAACTTATGAATAATTTTAATTGTCCAACAATGTAAAAAGAAATAAACATTATCTACTGTAATCGTGTAAAGCGTAAATCTACTCTGTCGTATGTGTAATAATGTCTATGCCGTATTAAATTAAATATTCCATCACAAATGTTACGCCTCTGTCAACCCTGAATTATTCCGTTTCGTCCTCTCCCGCATCTTTCGTTACATCGGATTTTGTGGAGAGCACCGTAATTCCATCTTACCGGGATTAAAAAGGGCCTCGCTGTATAAATTGATCGAATTATTTATTGTAATTTTTCCCAAATGTGTTTTGGGCTGGTTGCAGGAAAATTTAAATAACGATTTTCTGGTTGCTTGTTTACGCGTCCAAAATGGATAAATGGGTACCGCACAGTTTAATATTGGGAAATTGGGTTTCCCTTTTCGCTCGAATTAATAAAGGGTAGTAGGCAAATATTTAGGTACCAAATTCGATCATAATAGATGTTGAAGATAATAAACATTTTCCTATGAATAGAGCTAAGTATATTATTTCTATTCTATTTTATAATTATAAGTAATTACCTAGTTGAACTTTCGAAAGCACACAAGGAGATGATATCTCCTATCTAATATCTATACTTAGTTTGTACCTAGTAGCCAGCCGTTTATAGAAAAGCTCGCACAAGTGATGATGATGACACGCACTGACCAGGTAGTATTTAAGTAGGTTTTCAAGAAAAAGGTAGGTGCATGTACCTACAAAATAAAAGTTTGGATTTTTGAGTAAAGACTGATTACCTATAGGTATACTATTTATTTAAGCGATGTGATCATAAGGTAGTTCTGTAGGTATAAAAATTGGTACATAGTTTACAGCAAATTATTTCGAACCAATACAAAATTCCACACGAGTTATCTACGTACTGTCGATAACAAAATCACTTATCCCTAGCTAGATCAAAGTGAAATTCCATTAAATATATCAAAAGACACCCAGACCACTCGACAAGTCAAAAAGGCCTTATTGAATTTCGTACATTTCACTACAAAGATTGATCGGGCCCACAGAACACTGAAGACATTTGCGTTCCGCACTTGTAATACAATTTAAAGTTTCGTAAGCCCACATGAGCTCACTTCGGTTGCCATGGTAACGCCCTCGGTATCACTGAATTTCGGTAAGCGCGCGTAGTATGGATGAAAGAAGCGATTTTCCAAGAAGGTGAATATCATTAGTGGATCCAGAGATCGGAATTGAACGCTTTAGTGGTTCCATTAGTCGGTATCTGTCGGCGAGGGGATGTTAAAGCCTCAATAATTGTAGTGTCAATCATTATCGACGTGAAGCGATTATGCGCTTAGGCAAAACCCTGCAAATTGGGGTATCGATAGTCCATTATTTACTATTCATATAAAATACATGTGTGCAGTTATGTACAGCTAATGTGTGCACAGTATCGTACTGCAGTACAAAATTATACTGTTCATGCATAAATAGGTTATTGTTTGGGTGAAAATCGGCTAAAACTTTTTATTTTTATAATCATCTTCTTAATTATCGCAACAGTTATTAAACATAATGCAAACGGAAAATTTTCATGGCTTACTTGTTGCAATATGTAACCTAACACCTAGGTAGGTATACCCATATTATCCATTAAAATATTTATAATATCTTGCAAGATTGATTCACACTTTTATGTCACAGAGCAATTCAAACCACCAACGACCATAGGGCTGCGGACCAATATCTTTCCATTTTGTAAAGTTTTTTTGGAATAACTTTTTTGGAAATTTGGAAATATATAGGTATACTTTATTGCACAAAATACAAACATTTATATTATAGAGAAGGCTACATGTTTCAAGCAATCTTACAACTTGTTACTCATACTATTCATATGGCCCGTTTTAGAAGATCATTCGTTTATCGTAACTAACAATCTATTCCTAAACCTCCTTTTACATTTTTATGGGGTTTATCGGGACCGTATTGTATTTGGGAAGCTTTTCTTTCAATTACATTTAGAGGGATCAAGTGATTCAATAAGTAGGGTAAACGCTGAATGGACAAAATCCGAGCCTTACTAGACTTAAAGAATAACATTATACTAACAAAGTATAACCTTTATTCGCAAGTAACTGGGACAGACATAAGGTCAGTGTAATATACGGCTTTAACAGGATTAGAAAACGGACAAGGGTTTTCATTGAGCTAACATTGTTCAGTTATTTTCTGTTGAACTATATTGTACTCGTAGTTTGTAGGGTATACCATTTACTAAGCGTTTCAACAATGCCTAAATCCCCCTAATGACCATTGTCCTTGGAGGCCTATGTCCAGCTGTGGACGTTTACAGAATGATGAAAATGTTTTTTTTTATAGTAGCTGGACATAATGGCTTCCCTACGACTGATGGAAAGCGAAAGTGAAGCCTAAGTCACTGTGACAACGGGCAAGTAACTGATCAGTTACCTGTCAGTTGCCACCGCCATGTAGGCCCAACCTCAACCCCCCACGAGCTCCGGAAACCATACTCACCGGCATGAACACGACCCGGAGGTCATTTGCCTGCGGTATTCTATAGGGTGGAGGTCCTTCCCCGGACGGGCAACTCAATTTGAGCGAAGATTCGCTATGCCTGACCTCTATGTACCTATTTCTTTATTAAAAAGCTCATATTATGGGTACGCTAAAATTAAGAAAATATTATTAACTACGTAGTCACTGATTATATTATTTGGAAATGTTGATATCGATTATTTAGCCTAATGTTGTCAAACATTGCACAATGTTGGATTGTAAATATTTGAATATAGGCCAATTATTTGTTTATGACGTAGGCTCATTTGGATAAACATTGTGCTGCCTAGCTAATTTCGTTTATTAATCGTTTATGACGACATTAATTAGATAGATACTCGAATATTCTTCATAGCAATTAGTGAACTAATGTTGTTGAAATACAAGTAAGTAGTTTTACTATAAAGTATTTAATTTCTAAACTATTAATTACTTCTTACGTCATTAGTTATTTCATCATCAGCCTATTGCAGTCCACTGCTGGACATAGGCCTCTTCAGTTGTTTTCCACTTAGGGAAAACATCTGGAGGATATACTTATAATCGTCACACAGGGCAGGCGGGTTGGCGATCGCAGGGCGTAGCTTCTCGCCCCGGTAACTCTGCTGTCTCCCGTCACCGGCCTGTGGTATTCTACGCCTTCAATTGTGATGGTTATACCACCACCAGTCGGTTGCCAGCGCCTCATTTGTTATTCGGCAGGATGCATTAGTTACTTAAGTTAATTATGTTATAAAGAAATAATGCTAAGAAAGCTATCAAATGGCTAAAAATACCGAAAATTGTTTTCGTAGTTTCGTATTACCCAACTCGATCAAACAAAATCCCTGCTTTTTATACAAACCATTCAACAGATTCTAATGCGAAATCGAACAAAATACGCCAACAAACACAAACAATACTTATCTACAGCTTGGTTCCAAGTTTGTAAGAGACAGTGCCGGGTAAATCCAGACTAAATCAGACGAACCCGCCCCCGTTGTAAATAAGGGGTGAATAAAGCGAGCCTCACCCGATCCTTTTTTTCATTGCACTGCACTGACTGATATATTTCGCTGGGTGTATTGGATTTCCCCTTTTAAAATGTCTTTGTTTTGTAGAAATTCATTATGTGTGTTTCCTGGTAAGCTTGAAAGTACGATTGATATACAATGACAATAGGTACCTACACTCAATCTAAATAAACAACTAAAGGGGGATTTTTCAATTGATGAATAAAATCTGTTAACTTTAAAAGGTAAAACTAAATAACATCTTGTCATAGCTACATTTCCGTTAAACTTTATCTGACGATTAAAGATTCCGATCTTAGTCTAATGATTGAAACATACATAATAATAACATAACATATTATATTCTAAGTACCAAACTGACCATCGCTCAGCAGGGTAAGCCCGGGATTACCTACGCTTGACTTTTCTTATTGTCTTTATTTTTAGTATTAACGCCTTCAGCGATTGTCCGCCGCCAGAACTGCTTAGGGCGGACACGTTTTAATTTTCCTTGGGGATTCCAGTCTAGGACTTGCTTATAAAAAAAAAATATTTCACTAATTCAAATCACACCTACATACAAAGTTGTTCAGTTGCACACACAGTTGACATGTGATCGACAACCCGTTTGCACCGCACATAAACAGATACATTTGATTACAAAGCATCCGTGACTTCAAACAGAAACCTTTTACATACACAAACATACCGAATTAACTTGATTTATGGAAACAACAGACTTCCTACGTTTTATTCGGAAATTACGCGGAGCGTTGAAAGGGCGTTGGCGTACGACCGATTAATCCAAATTAAGCCGCTAATAACCCTTTAAGCCGGAGTTTGCTCGTGAAACATTTAGCAATTTTTCCATGTAATTTTTAAGTAACGAAATGGGAATAAAGAATTCCCTCCTTGATTGTTTCAAGACAAAATTTATATTATGCACTAATCACTCCTTTCTAAATAGTAACGCAGCTTAGTGGCACCAGTCACCTAATAAAAAAAGGGCCCAAGTCACTGGGGCAACAGTAACAAAATAAATTAATTGTCAGTTGCCTGCCACCGCCTTGCTAGCTATACGATCCCGCTACCTACACGTACTTACTACCACTGCCTGCACATCATCAAAAAAATGTACATATGAATGTCATGTAGATATATTTTCTCAATGTTTTAACATTCTGGTCGAATTTTCTGGAAGAGCTTTTAAAATAAATAATGCAATTTGTCTTTTTTTTTGGTTTGAGTGTTATCATATTTGATCAATATACAAATGAGGTTGTGTAATTCCTACTAAGTATATACTTTTTCTTAGTTTCATTCATTGTGCAAAAAAGACGTGACAAAGACCCCACACAGATAATAGTAAACGCGAATAATGGTGAAATTTTCCTGGGTGAAAAAATCACAAATAAATAATTTCAAAGAGACTGTTTATGATCGTAGCTAAACCTCATCGCTTATAACTTGATCGCCCACAAAATAAGGTATGCACTCATCATCATCATCATCAGCCTATTGCAGTCCACTGCTGGACACAGGCCTCTCCAGTTGTTCGCCATCTAAAGCAAACTTCTGGAGGACATACCCATAATCGCCACGCTGGGCAGGCGGGTTGGCGATCGCAGGGCGTAGCTTCTTGCTCCGGTGACGCTGCTGCCCGTCATCGGCCTGTGGTTTTTAGCTACGCCTTCTATCGTAATGGTTTAACCGCCACCAGTCGGTTTGCCAGAGCCTCGTTTGTTGTTCGGCAGGATGCACCACGGGCAGGTGAGGATGGCTTGGAACGATAAGGTGACAGGTCGCTCCCTTACATCTCCAGGTATGCACTAATTTGTATTAAACCCGATTTTCCATAAGCGAACTTAATGGACGAGTTCGCACGTCATAAATATGACATTCTGTCGCGTGACGTCGAATAAACGCAATATACGCCTTAATCGATCAGACGAGGATTTACTTAATATTATGCAAGTCGAAACCGATAAACTAATAGAACTATGCACCGCATTTGATATATTCTTCCTAATTAGTATAACAAATACAAATAGATTATCGTTTCTGTTTCACGTCACCTACTGACAGGATGTCATAGATAAAAAAATCACACGATTAATGTAGTGAAATATCTTTACTGTATTTAGTAGTTGCAATATTAATAAAATGTACATAACAATGAAACGTATGGTGGGCGGTGAAATGTATTCTTTAATCGTCATCGCGCAGACTTAAGTAGCTAGCTGGCCATAGGCCTGTCCTAATATTCGCCACCAATACCTCGATATAAGCTTTAAATGTATAAAAAGACTATGACACTATGGTAATAAGAATAAAATAGGGTGTCGGTAAAGCAATTCACCGTTTCTTTAAAGCAAAATTGGAAACCTGTGAATTATTTCCTTAATAGCTCAGACATAATAACGTAAAAGTAGATTAACATACTCCATTTTTGGTCAGAACCTACGAGCCTTATTACACGTAGGCAAGTAAATGTACAATTATTGTGATACAGTGAACAACTTCCTCGTATTCGTAATTCTTAATTGAATGTTGACCTTTTCATAAAATTCCCCAAATCGTGTTGTATTTGAGTGACAGCAAATTGTTATAGTTTTACAAAAATAATTCCTTTATAATTTACAATATGTTATGAAAAGTTGTATTCCAATCAGTGGCATAAATGTCTAATAAATTAAATATTGGGAGTTAATATTCTCTTCTGACCAGGTAAGCGAATGAGAAACCCAAGTCGCTGTGACAACGGGCAAGTACTTTACTTAACTGGTCAGTTGCCACCGCCATGCCGGCCCAACCTTAACCCCCCACGAGCTCGAGTCACCGGCAGAAACATGACTCGGAGGTCATTTGGCTGCGGTATTCTATAGGGTCTTTCCCCGGACGGGGCGGCTCAATTCGGGCGAAAATTTGCTATGCCCTACGTCTCTTACCTACTTGTCTTTGATTACAATCCTCATGGAATTCTCCACGTAAGGAGTATAAATCGGACGCAAAACCTCTTATACACATAATAATATGTACTCGTGGGCATAATAATGAAGTGTGTTACATTAAGATATAACAGGCGACAAAACGAGTACTAAGTATACCAAGATGATCGACAAATGAAATTTGAGGTCTCGAAAATGATCAACGGCAAGAATGATGACTAGTTGTGGGTAAACAAAAATAAAATGGCTACGTCAGCTCTAAAATCGGATGCATTGTAAATTTTGATGTTGTCTGTTGTTGTTGAAAAAAAACTCATCGTGTATGTATGTAAATTATCAAAAATAATAACAAAGTAAGTAAAATGGCAGACACAGCTTAACTAGATAACTACTTACTCGATGTTTTCTGAACAAGTACAAAATCTACGCCGCTAATTTATTTGCAAACGGAGGAAATTTCAAAATGACTAACAAACAAACAGCATGCCCATTCCTAACGACACCAAAATAAATCTAGACGTATCTATGCGCGCTAAGCAAAATATAAAATAATTACTAAGTGGTTATGACAACAAACATTAATGTTTATCCATTGTCCCATTGTCGCGGAGAATACAAACAACGACCTTTCGACGGTGCAGTTTGAACAGAAAGTTCTGTCAGATCACATTAACGTTCAGAAACGGTCGTTAAAATACCAATAGTGGGATTTTTGTTGATTTGTGTTATGTTTGTCGCACGCGTGGCGTCACCTCGACATTTAGCGTTATCTCCGTGAGGTTATCGTGTCATTCGTCGGCTGCCCCCGCCCCGTGTTGACGACCAAGAGTTCTGTGCATAATGTGAAATGAGTTCGACATGCGTACTGTGCCATTTCTGATCCTGTCCGTGTTGTGTTGTGCGTGCGCAGGCTACGACATGTTTGTTGGCGACACAGTTCACAAGAAGATGGTTTTCCACCAGCGAGTTAAGGACTTTGCGATACCGTTCAAGAAGAGAATTAAAACGTTAACGTATACGGATCCGGAAAATAGAATTATAAAGGTATTTAATTTTTATCTTTTTTCTTAATATTTTTTAGGGTCGATTTTTATAGCGAGCTGGATACTAGGCCGAGAAATCACTAGGGCGAAAAAGATATTTTTTGTCTTAACTTAAAGTAAATATACAACTATAATTAAAATAAGCAGATACTTAAACGTAACTATAGCAACTGACATTACTCAATCATCAAATCTTTATGATAATAATCAATTAGATTTTTTTTTAAATTACAATGTCAATGTCAATATTATTGCGTATGTGGTTTCAAAAACTATCTTTAGTGAACCGTGTTTACTTAGTAAAGTGTCATCATCAATAAGAGAAACAATTTGACTTTTTCAAATTTTATAGCAAATCAATGAAAATATTTTTCCGAAGGTAGTCTATTAAATTATCTGCAATGAACCATGATTTATTATATATCTATACAACCGGTCTTACTTGGCAAAGACTTGTTAACAAGCAAGAAGTTAATTTGCATTCCTCTATCTTTGCACTGTCCAATGTCAATGTTTTGCATGTTGTTGGTGCGCGGAATAGATGAAAACAAAAGGCTTTGTAAGAATAAAAATGTATATTACGTGGTTTATAAGATAGTTATTTGGTTGCCAGACCATTTTCTGAATTCTTATTTTTCACTAAGACCTCTTTATCATTGTAATGTAATGTAAAGTATTCTCAGTTCTGTTTATTTTCGTAGTTTTGTATATTAATTGGGGATAATTATCTAAACGTGTAGATAGTGTAAGCGATTGTCTTCTCATAGCAACCAAGAGTTAACTTGAATTTACATCGAAGAAAAATACAAACTACTAAACATTACCTAATTTTTGACATTGTAGTGTTTCTTTTAATTGTATTAATTTATACCGGACCGGTTGTATTGAGTTTGTTATTTTTTATATATTGCAACTAGATAAAACACATAACAATTTAACGTAGTTTTATATCACAATCACGTTCTCATAATTAATTACGCTTCATTTAAACATGTCATGAAGAATTCAAAATATAAGTGTATTTTTTAAAGCTTTTTTCAACTTAGTTCTAATCACTACTATCGAATGTCAAAAATTCAACTTTAAAAAATAATGAACTAATTGCACAAAGTGATTATTTCACTCTATCTATATAGTTGTATAGACACATTGTGTGTGAACCATAATATTCCCGGCCGAAAGTCAAAGAGGAATAACATTTTGATACTAATTCATAAATGTACTTCACTTTATTGACGTAGTCTATTCCATTTTGTGTTACTACGTGACAGTCGAGAGGCAACAATCAAGTTGTATTCCAAAATAGATCTTACGACATTTACTTTTGATTCAAATGCATCATTGTTCATGTTCATTTAAACTTCTCAAAAATAAGTTTACACAATTGTTTCTTACTCGAATATGCTATTCTATCACGGTAGTATGAATCATTTGTTATACATTCTTTTGTATTTCAATATGCCACTGTATAGGAGTTCATAATAATAGGTCAATGTAGTCGGTATCCCTAAGTATTACGTCACTGTAAAGAACCGTGACACTAATGTGTGTTCAGGGTCAGGAATTGTAAAGCTGAGGAGAACATTGCCGTTATTCAATATACATAACATTCCTACATTTTATGTACCTAATTACTGTTTGTTTTAGCTAATCGACTCATATTATTTTTCGCAATCATCTTGACAAACAATGTGTCTATTTATCTTTAAGTGATTAAAATATGTGTTTCATAATAAATAAACAAAAGACTGACTATTAAGTTCGTCGTCTCATGAAGTTTCAAGTCGGACTGATATTAGGAAAAATAGAAGACGTGTAAAAAGTAATATGTCGTGAATCTATATGGAGAAAGTTAAACTACTGTCAAAAGAAAAAAGTAAGAAATATCCAAATTAACATAAACTTCTGGAGTTTTAGGCTCAGTACGAGTAATGCCATTGTATTACGATATGAACCACCTACGCAATAGATTTGTGAGGTACATAGTTTTCCGTTTCCTTCTAGAAAGGCACAATATAGCACAATTGAAGTTGGATATTAATCAGATAAAGCTTTTAGAAAATTAAATATCAACAAACACAATTCTAGTCAAAGTGATTCTCAATCGAAAATTAAAATTTACGCAAACATGTTGATTTTTGAACAAAAATGAAATAAGTTTTGAAATTTCGTTATGTATTTTTTGATTAACATTTTTTAATATTCATCATGGAGTTTGCAAAAGGCCGAAACTTAAAATTTTTGCAACATAATTAAGATTCCAACGTCACTCGGAGGCATCCTCGGAATGCCAAAATTATTTTGTAACCTAATTGTATATGCAATAAGGTCACTTTAATTTAAATCAATTTTAGTTATGAACCTACTGTTTCGTTTTAAATTCTTTGTTTGATACATTATGGTCTCAATAAAAAAGTATGGTTCTTTCGAACTTAATCGCCCTTTTCGGATATAGTTCAAGAGATAAATATTCGTTGTTGCGACAGCAGGCGATTTACTTATACTATTATATATACTATACATACTTAGTACATTTCCACAAATTCTCCCGAATAGGTTTTGGATCAGTTTGATACCTACCATCTCATGTTGATAAATTAACTTTGTAGCACACTATCTTCACAAACATGTTTTTGCTTAGCCCAGTGGACTGGTAGAGAATGCCTATGTGGTATTAAGTTAGCCATTTGTACAATATTTTATTGTATTGTAATATTTAGTTATTTTTTAATGTAATAAAATTAATGAAATTTTTGTATTGTTTTAGGGAATAGCAGCAAAAGACAACGACTTTTCTCATGCCAGTGCCAACGTAACAGATGGGGGAGTGGGGTTCTCACACGTCACCGTCAGGATGAAGAGTCAAAGGCATCACCCGCTTAACTTTGAAGTGGAGATTTATGTGTAAACGGCTGGCGCCTGCGACTCCGCTCCGGTCGCGTCCACGATCTTTGATTTTTGATGACTTAGCAAAAAATGCTTATCAGGCGGACATTTTTGCTAGAACGTCATCCCTATAATGTTATAGTGTAGCTGGTCTCTTAAAGTTCAACGTGAGATGTTCCAGCAATCATTGAATTTGAAACCTCGAGAAAAATGGTCATCGGGGGTTCAATTACTCGTATTACTTAATATCTCTTGTTGTGAATCTGGTCTGGTTTAGTGTTTTTGCATCATGTGTTTTAGTTCCCAAAATCAAATATACTTAGTCGATAAGTTGCCCAGACGCATATAAATCAAAAATGTTTCATTCAATTTTTTCCTGTAGTTTCGGATATTAGCGTGTACAAACAGACGCATTATTTCTAGATTTTTGATCTATTACTGTTTCTTTAACTCTTTAAATTTATTTTTTGTAAAAATAATCAATGATACACTGATGCGGATACACTGATAAACTATTATGTTTTATATGTACCTATCGATGATGATGTACCTGAGAACAAACCAGTAATAGGGTCCAATTTGAGTCAAATATTATATACATTTCAAAAACACCGTTTCTCTTACACATACTCTTTATCGTTGAACGAGTGAGAGAATCAGTTAATTTCGAAAATGACGATTTCGCATTCGTCCTTTAAAATAAGGTATAGTTAAGGATTATAATTTTATGTATACCTATTTATTAACAATATTGTATGAAGTAATGCATGCGTTTAAGACTTACCCGTGTAAAAAATCTAATTAATATTGATTAAGAACTAATTTTATAAGTGAAATTGATAGGTAGATTATTATTATAGATATTTGAGAATGTATGTACCTAAATAACATATTGTAATATATACCGATTCCATTGTAGTGTACGAACATTATTTTTTATATCACCGTTAGGTAATTTCCCTAAAGGTTAAGTAAAGTTATTGTTAAAATGATTCAAGAATAAAGACTAACATAATAATCTTTACATACAATAAATAAAATAAAATAAGTAACATAATTATATGAAAAGGAAACTGATTTGATTTTAATGTAGTAGTTATGTATATGAACACTAAATATTGAAGGACTTAGTCAATATGATTTCAAAGTTATGAAATAATGGAGAATCTAATTAGCCCGTATTAGCTGCTAAGGTAAATTAGTCATAATTTATTTGTAATTAATAAATATATATTTGTATATGAGTCACTACCATTTAGCTATAGACAAATTATAATGTAATTCGAAAATAACATGAACTTTATTTGTATGCAATTATAGTCTGACATTTCATTATTATAGTGTGTTTAGGTATGTTAATAATTTGTGATAACTATTCATTATGAGTGTAATTAATCTGATACCGTAACAACTCTCTAGGATAAAGTCCCTTGTTTATTTTACCTGTTTTAATGAATTTATACGTTAAATAAAATCATGAATATGATTTTATGTCTTTTTTCTTCATTATTACCTCTTGTTCTACGTAGATATTAGACAGGTAAAAAGGTATAGATCGACATTATCTCTTGAATGGAACTATACTTATTGTTACGAATAGAAGGGAAAAAGGGAAAGGGAAGAAAACTGGGCTCAAAGGAAATTAATATAAATATAATATAAAAGTAAAATAACACAGAAAATAAAATAACACGCACCGCGCACAAACGATTTTTCAAAGAACAGAAGATAAACGAAAATATAAAAAAGTATAACCTCGAAGGAGGTCGGCCGCCATGCGGCCAGTCCGTAACACTTATATGATCTGATCCAACTTTTACTATAAGGATCTTTTCGAACAAATAATACTTATAATCTAACGTAAACGTCCATAAATATATTCCGTACATTTTTCCGTGAAGTCCCGAACAGATTTCCTCTGAAAGTTAATTTCACGCCTGTCGGTCTCTGGAAACAACGTCGTGTGTTGAACGAACGCATTTCGTTGTACACGTATGATTCGGAAATCCATTACAGATTCCATCGGCCCATAATTTGTCTTGAAGGTAGTCATAATAGCTAGATTCAGCCACGTGTTTGTACGAGTAGATTAGTGAGTTGAAAGCTTTTTCCGGGCGTTAAAAGCTTATGCAATGGTGCCCAGGATGTATCCCAATCGCCAAAACATGAGCTTTTCTGTAGAAAATCTTAGTTCAAGTTCAAAGTTATACCTTCTTTTTATTTTTACCCTTTCATATACAGCTTATAGCAAAATATAGATATTGTCAGTTGCAGGAACGTATGTTTAAAAATACTTTGATTAAAATTTGCAAGTTTGCTTTGTTAATATATTGACTTTGATTTATTCAAGATATTTACTTTTTTAACAGTGAAAATATAATACTGTACAAAAGGAGAACTTATTCTCTACCAGTCCACCATTTGACTCCAGTCCACCAGTCACAAATGTGTATTTATTGTGCTAGAAAGTTGATACATAATAAATTTATTTTTAAATACGGGAACCTAAGAAAATATATTAAAGATACAAGGTTAGTAATTACTAATGACTATGGCAAATAGTTGTTTTAAAGGTGGGTACACCGCGATCTCGCTCCCGCTAAATATTCATCGCTATTTACGAGACCTGAAGTCAAAATCAAAGCAGACAAAGGTGTCAAAATTCCTAAAAGCAGCCTTAATTAACGATTTAAAATTCAAAACGTGTAGTCTTTCCGCGGCCGGACCAACAAGAACAAACTAGTGAAGTAGCGAAGTAGCAACTCGCATAAAACAAAGTGTCAGTTATTACATTAATAAGGGAGGGCCGCAAAAACCCTACCCTTTTTGTTTATCCCAGGGGCTCGGAACAACTTCCGGGTTTGTGATGAAAACACGCCGGTTTATACGTCATATTTTAGACGAGATATTTTCTTTCTGGCCAGGTACAGAGATGTAAAGATAAATAGAAAGATTGTACGTACAATGCGTAAAGGGCGTAATGTAAACAAAAGAAAAGCGGATGTGATCCTCAAGAAATAGAATTTATTAAGTAGGTAGAAAGTAGTATTATGTCCCAAAATTAAGAATTTTTCAATAGAGGTAGCGTGCTAAATACCCTATTTTGGGATTGTTGTTTATCGTACCAATCTACATAAATCTTCACAAACTACAAACAAAATTAACGATATTTGGCAATGTTAGAAAATAATGCCCTAATTATCAAATAACTGTATTAACCAAGTTTATAATATCTTCATCATAAAAAGTATTATGTACCTTATTACCTTTTTATATCTTTCTTAACTATGTGTGTTACCTTAAACGACATCTATTCATGTTGCGTTTGCGAAATAAAAGCCATAAATACACAATCTAAAAAGAAAAAAAAAATTGTCTGGAAAACATCGCTTAAAGCGATAAAACCACCAAAATTGTACAACAAATGTATAATTTGTCTAGTTCTATGTAAACATTAGGGTGCAATAAAGAGTAGGTATCTATCTATGTATCTAATATTTCTTGTGTATAGGTATTAAACACCGTCCCGAGGCCGTATCTATAAATTCGGATATTCGCGTCGACCACTAGTGTTTACTCTGATTTATTATGGGTCTGACCGCAAAAACCACCGACCACATCGTAAGCATTTTGTACCCACAGCCGAAACGCGCCATCTGTACAGTACTTTGGGTTAATCCTGCTTTTTGTGTTATAGATTTACGATTGTTCTGTGATCGCACTATTGCTTGTTCTTGAAACAATAGAGCAAATATAAAGTCTTACGTATTACATTATGAAAAATACGTACGATAAACCCGGGATATGTCACCCTGGACCACACAGCGCCATCTAGTCCTAAACTAAACTGAAGCTTGTTCTATGAATACTAGGCAACTGATAAATTTATTTTATTTGATAGATTTATTATATTTGATAGATAATTTATATATATAATTTTCAGATATTTTTTGTAATTACCTAAAAAGGTTCTTATTATACATAGCAAGTTAGGTATGCGACAAAATCTAGATAAGTGTACATACTTACTCTTAATTAGAAAATGCAATATATGTGGATTCCGTGTCTCGCTCGACAATCGTAGTAAATTAAGCCTTGATACAAGTAAGAATAACATTCTCCCAAGATGGCTGAGATGGGTTTTGGCAATATTTATTCGAGTCAATGGCAACAAATTTTTATTTGTGTATCGTATGGTTTAAAGAATCACTCCTGTGGGGATGTGCCGTAATCCATCAATAATTACAATACCTACTTATAAATCTTATCATAAAACGTGAAAATAGACGTAATATTATAAGGAAGTTGACAATATTTGTAATAATGATACAATTAAATTAATGCTATGTGCAAAAGGTTGTTTCACGAGTCACGAGTGACCTCTTCGTAATCCAGAAATTACTTAAGTAGATATAATAAATCAATCAAGATATCTAGTCACGTTTAGAGTTTATTAATAAACAAGCATGTTAGATATAATATTGTTTGTTTACTTACACATAAAACTAATAATAATGCAGATGCCATATCATTAATAGCTCTTATTGGCCCATCGTGTGCCTCCAGCACGTTTTTGAACACAAAAAATTATTCAATTATTTCATTTCATTTCAAAGACAAATGAAAACTAACATTGACAGATTTTATTATCGGCTCTATTGAATTGTGTCTTATGACGCTATTTACTCGTACATGCCTTAAAGCTTTATACAGAAAAGATCGTCATAATCATCATCATCAGCCTATTGCACTCCACTGCTGGACATAGACCGTTCAGTTGTTCGCCGCTTTGGGCAAACACCTAGTTGTTTTATACATTTATGGCAATCGCAGAGCGTATCTCTTCGCTCCGGTGACGCTGCTGCCCGTCATCAGCCTGTTGTATTTAGCTACGCCTTCTATCGTGATGGTTATACAGCCAATCGATTGCCATAGCCTCGTTTGTTATTCGGCTGGATGCACCACGGTCAGGCACACAAAAGATATAAAATCGAAAATATAGCGTGTTCTAAAACGGTCTTCCGTTATTTCAAACTTACAAAATGTGACGTCACGTTCAGAAAAGCTTTCACGTCCACGCCGCCTCCAGCAATCACAGCCCGAACTATTGTCTACCTACAGTCGAACGTACCGTACGCCCAGGAATTTCCAATAATACTTCTTTAACCAACTCCCTCTGCCGACATCCTTCATGAAAACACGCAAAAACCACTCGTATTGCATCCACATAAGAGCTCACGCAAAAACTACTTCAAACGTATAGGACACAGTAAGCTTGCAAAGATACTTTCGCGATACTATAAAGGTAAATTCGAAGAGTTTCCAGTTTTCAATGCTACGTTATTGCGCGAGGTTAACTTGAACGCTGTAAAAGGAAATTGCTTCTATAATGGAAATTTTTCCTATCAACGTTAATAAACGTAATGGGATATTCTTTTGTTTATCACAAATTGAAATGTTCACGGCAATAAAAGTCGCCTAAAAGTTTTCTCACAAAAATGCATTTTATTGGGCACTTAAAAAGGGGCTTCGCTAATCGAAATTGATTTTATAGGTTAACTTCATTCTCTCGATAACAGACGTCGGTGTTATAAAATCTACGTTACATAAATTATGTGTCAACTAAATGCAGAGTTGACGCCAGTATTGACATAATGTACTTTATTATTGACGGGTTAAAACCACAGATATCTCCAATAGATACCGCACTTAAGATATCGCGCGAGAGGTAATACATCAGTGCAATGCAGGCGCGAAATACGCATGCGCTTAAAGTGCGTCAGTACCACGGTCAGTACTGACCAGAAGTCAGACCCGTGTGTATCGGAGACACTTTTAATAGTTTGTAGAACATAAACGTATGAATCTTAGTATTGAACTCCTTGGCGCCGGAGCTCAAGTTACGATGGAAAATATTTGACAGATGTTAGCTCGCGTTGATGTCTTTTTTCATGATCCCTTTCTTTCATTACCAATTTCACTATTTTTATCCCTTTCTAGCATAGACACGTTTGACAATAGTGTTACAATGTATTACTTTCAAGTATATCGATAATGCAAGATGAGAAAAATTTTAGTGTTTCTACTTTAGATTTCCAAAGTGTCCTGAGAGAACATTAAAATGGACAAATGCCGCACCCTGCTGTTAGAGACATTTACATAGGATAGTTTTCAATGTATGAAGGATAGAAGACGAGTAAATGAAAACTGCTGTGATTACTTCACCTAACCATATTTATAACTATACTCATTTGAATTTTTTTTTCCCAAGACATGCCACGCTGGGCCACACAGCGCCACCTAGCCCCAAACTAAGCCGAAGCTTGTACTATGGGTACTAGACAACTGATAAACTTACTTAGATACATTTAAATATACTTATAATGTCAAAACGGCAGTTGAAATGTATTATTTAACGTATGTATTTTAGTAAATTGATCATTTTACGGGATCTTGCCGTAAAATCATCCGACGAAGGTGAGGTGAACGTTGATTGGTTCAATGGCTCACGTGGCGTTATCCCGGCAACCAATCAGGGAACAGTGTATTAAGTTACGGGTAATAGTGCACCGTTAAATAGTACATTGAGCAACGATTGGCTCATTTGAGGACGATTTTACTTGTGTCAAAATCGTAAATTATTAAATGACTGTCAGGCTACCGTAAGTTGATTAACTAACTGAAATCCATTGCGTTAAAAAATACATTTCCACTACCGTTTGTTATATTCCGAAAGATAATCAACTACCTAGGAAATTGATCAACTTACGATTCTTGCTATTTTCCGGTGACATATATAAACATATATTTATATACATACATAGATAAATATGCAGTATTGCACAAAATACTGAAAAGGTGATACAGACATAATCTAGTCTAATATACCTGATTGGTAATTTTTCGATAAAATTATCGACATTGCACAATACAAATGTACATCACTTGAGAAATGAGTTACGTCCCCCGCACACCCTTCCATACCACCTGAAATTGACTCGCGAAACTCAAAGCAAAATGCCGAACATGCGGTATCTATTGGGGGTAATCTGTGGTTAAAACCTACTTAGTTAAGTCAGATAGGTAATTTGAAAATGGAATGGACTAAACTACTAATGCACGGTTTAAAGTGGCTTTAAAATTAGAACTGGTACCTACCTCTATTTTTCGCGGAAATCGTTCATTATTAAACTTTTTCAAAAAATATTATGATTAAATAATCCGATTAATAAAATTCATTGAAAATCCTTCATATGTAAAATCGATTAAGGTAAACGCTCCTATTACGGAGGTATTTCGCGACATTCGAAACTAGGAGACAAAAATAAGCATTTGTAAGTATTTCTAGATGTGCAAAACCACTTCATCGTCAAAAGTGGTTATTATATTTTGTATTTCTATTGATTTTGTGTTTCTTTTGATGTTAGTTTTTTTTTAAAAAAATATTTAAATAGCCGAGTCGATTGTTCCTAATTCGGAGGTATAATTTCGGTCAGTGCCTATTACGGCGGTAAACGGTTCCTAATTCGGAGGGTCAGAAACAAATAATGTTACGTACATTAAATATGTAATATAAAATATGTGTTAGTAAAGTAAATTGTATGTAAGGGATGTAAGGGAGCGACCTATCACCTTATCGTTCCAAGCCATCCTCACCTGCCCGTGGTGCATCCTGCCGAACAACAAACGAGGCTCTGGCAAACCGACTGGTGGCGGTTAAACCATCACGATAGAAGGCGTAGCTAAAAACCACAGGCCGATGACGGGCAGCAGCGTCACCGGAGCAAGAAGCTACGCCCTGCGATCGCCAACCCGCCTGCCCAGCGTGGCGATTATGAGTATGTCCTCCAGAAGTTTGCTTTAGATGGCGAACAACTGGAGAGGCCTATGTCCAGCAGTGGACTGCAATAGGCAGATGATGGTGATGAAAGTAAATTGCAAGGTTTTCATTCATTGATTTGATAACATTGATTCTCTTTTAATAAAATTTGCAAATATAGCAGGGATGTATGAATCACTTGAATTTTCCTTATTCTCCAGAACCTAGCACCCTCTAAATTCTAACAGTGATGTATTAAAAAAGATCTCGTTGAAACGAATTATTAATACTATATACTATATACAATAAACTACTCGTAGTAAGTATAAATATTACATTTTTGGAAAAAAGGTTTTATACCCCGGTTCAAAGGTCAAAAGTAATAATATTTTTTCTAGATACCTAATACAACTTTGGTTTTGATGCAACTGTACTATTCTCCATACTGTGATGGGCATTCTTCTCTTTAAATAACATTATTTACATACATTGTAAAGTTTTTATCGCTTTTGGTTTTACTATATAAGAATCCATAAAACATTATAGAAAACTTTTTATTTATTTACTGAACCCTAAAACTTGTAATTTTATATTTTATGAATAGCGCCATAATAGGAACCCATATAACCTAATACGGAGTTACCTGAAAATAACTACCACCGTAATAGGAACACTACTCGTGTTATAATGTTCCTAATTCTGACCCATCAAAATTTCGATAAACAAAAGAGTGTAAATGCATAATCACACGATAACAGTTTCTTGGCTCAGTGTGTTAAATTTTAGTCAACAGTTATGCAAAATAAACGATTTGTGATCAATTAAAATACAGCTTTTTATTTTACCGCTTCTAAGAAACCAACATTTTATGCTCAACAATTTTCATATTTAACTAGATTTCTAAGAAAGATAGCATACCGCAGAATATGGTCCTTAATTTAAGAGATTAATGATTATTTCAATAAAACTTGGAACTAATTCAATAAGTTAATAAATTAAAAGTTATAAACAACTAAACATGTCCAGTATATTTCCTAATTCGGAGGTATACCACCGTATTAGGATCAACCTATAAAATTTGTATCCTTTTACGGTGGTATTTTGTTTCTTATTTTTTTGGGTAAAAATATGTTTAAAATATGAATTAAGCTATTTAAATAGCTGCTGTAATAGTAGGAAAATGCAATAAATAGCACACAAACGAACTTGAACGGGTTATTAATACGAAAAACTTAGTTTATAAATATTGGTGTACTTTCATTTGATGTTGCGCGTTTGTATGAAAACCTCTCTCACATCGATGTCGTTACACTAATTGATTGATTTTGTTGTGTTGTATATGTGCTATACTTGCAAAATTCGGTCAACTGATGAAGGAATAGATTTGGAATAAATAGTATACATTTTGGTGCACTTATACTGAATAAAATAGGAATAAAACTCGAAAATAGAAATACCACCGTAATAGGAACCGATTTTGACTACCTCCGTGATAGGGACACTTACCTTATTATTATTCGAAATGTAATCGGTAATCGGTGATAATTATAAATTAGTGACGCCCTAAGTTAGAACAGTCACAAAAATGAGCAAATAAATAACCCCCTACGGTTTATTCTTCTAAGTTTTCTAACGTTAGTTGAAAATGGGCCTTAATTATTTAATAGGGTGAAATTAAGGCTGCGTTTCTACCACGGGGTTCCACAGAGGCAAAGCGGAGCAGAGCCAACGAACTCTGCTGCGATTTACCAATCACATAGGTTGAAATCCAATGGATCTAAAGTATACTTTTCGAATGACGCTTTCTTGATCTCAGATCACTTATCCTAGTATCAAACAATGATACTACCATTGATGCATTCAAAAAGAATGATAAAAGTAGGTCGGTATAAACCTACTTAAAAACTTCGGAATAGGAGTTTCATAATATCACCATTAGGTTTTGTAACCTTTCAGGAATTTCCGCTACAAACGTATTCAGCAAATGGAATGGAATAGAATGGAAATGAAGAAATTCAGGGAAAAGGTTTGTTCCTTTCACAAAGGGGAAGTAAGATAATAAAAAAAAACTTTCTTTTTTTAGCCACTCACTTAATGGACGGTCAAAGTTTTCTTTACAAAGATACTTTACGAAGGGGTGATCGCATTGAATGGGAGTCATTAACCTAGTTCCTTGGATATATTTAGTCCAGTTTGTTGAGTCAGTGCTATCAGCGTCCATTGAACCGTTTCATTGTTTGAAATGTGCGAACGTTATGAAATAAACCATGCAACTATTAACCCAGTCGCAATTTTGGAATTAATAGCGACTGAAACGGAAAAACTCGTCTCAGGGTATCCTAGTTGGTGTTTTACATACCTGAAATCTTTTGAAGAAAATTAAGAAGCTTAAAAAAGAATAAAATAAGTTCATTTGGTACGCACAGAAAAATTAAGTTACCACAGATAAAATTAAAGCACTGTATTGTTACGAAGTAAGATAGACTAGAGTGGAGATCGCGTCTCGGCAAACGTAGTGCAGGGCGCCCTCAGCCCAGGTGGAGAGACGATTTGCACAAGATGGCTGGCAAGTGCTGGATGCGAGAAGCCCAGAAGAGAGAAACGTGGCAAAAAATTGGAGAAGCCTATGTCCAGCAGTGGACTGCGAAGGGCCAGCAGTGATGATTGATTGAAATATCAACTAAGTACACGAGTTCCTTGCTGATTTCTTCTCGATAAATTGTAAAAGATATTGCTTTCCAAATCGATGGTAGTTTGTGAGTGTTAACATCTAATTATAGGCACGAAGACGGTTTGACATAACAGACCTAGATACTCGTAAATACAAATATTAAACCTCTGACTAAAAAAACATCTAAATAAACATCTCATTTAGGTAATGTTTCTTCTTTGTTTTTGTTCATGTCTATTCAAACAAAGCTTGGCTACGGTTTGCCTTAGTTCAAAATAATCTATCAAATTAGCAAGAGTTCGTCAAGTCATAGCTCATACGAGTGTAAGCCAACAATAATGAAACCTTGTTGTTTACTCATTATCATATTATGAGCTTAAATAAAAAGTCAACAAGTGTCTTCGACTGCTGTTTGGGAAGCCGTATTGTTTTACTTGCAATAAATACATTTTTTTTTCATTAGAACTAACCTCTTTGCAGTATCTCGTGTTAAGGCTTAACTTTATCACTATCTGATAAACTTCCAATTAAACAACAGTAAGCAAACCCTGTAATCAAACATCTATCGTATCCGCGGCGCGGGTTTAGTGGCGAAACAAACGAGCAAATTAGTCTCCTCCCTAGTGTTGCCATGTTTCAAGTATCAAATTTCGGGACAAAGTTTAAAATAAATTGAAAACCGTACAGCTACAAATGGTTGATAGAATCAAATTAAAAAAAACATGGTGCGACAGAAAAAATAATAAATACCAATGAAATAGATTAAAGTAAGTATTTCCCTTTTTCTAAATTGATAGCTGGAAATTGTACACTTATTCAGGAAGAAGTTAGTATCACGAATGCGCGGCTCGCAACCGGCGCGCGGAGGCTGCAGAGGAGTGGAGAACGAACCAAAATTGCACGCGAGCAGGCATATTACCATCTCATTTGATAACTTCAACAAATTTTAATTGCAATTTTTCAAGTAAATCTTATTTTTTTGCTAACTATGAAGTAACATGCAAAAAAACTTAATCAAATATCCTGAACAGCCACCACCAAAAAAAATTGAGACGTCCCGTGCAACCACTCTCAGCTGGCAACACTACTCTCCCGGCCGACAGAGCCTGATTGATGGATTGCGCCCGCAGACCAGTCTTATGCAATTAGCTTCTCAACAAAATCCCGCCGTCAGCAGCTCCGTGCCTGACTGACGGCAGCTAGGGGTCGGTCGGCTCATCAATAAATTTGTGCGACACTTATGCCTGACGTTCCGTTACGAAGCTTCGGTAACGGGAATTAATTAAACAAATTGGGTTTCTACAAAAAAAATGAAAGAGTAGGGCTTGTAGGTATTCATTGTTATGGAACGTAGGGTAAACAAATTTCGTACAGCATCTAATCAACTTGTGCAATGGATATTAAAATTATTGAAGATATTAAAAACTCAAATATACATAGGTAGGCATATGTATTAACATCCAGGCCTAAATCAAACACAAAACGTTCAAATGAATGTTTGTCTGTGGGTTAGGTTGAAATCTAACCCATGGCCTATCTTTCTTTCTATATTGATGCCAAATATATTTCTGTGAAAAACCCGTTTATTCCAAGTGCAGGTTTGAGATAAAATTTATAAAGAAATCTCTCTGCCTGTCTGTCTGTATCTTGATTATGCCTACCGTTGAGAGAAAACATTTACCTAATGTTCGAAGATGTTCCTGAAAACTTGCACTATGTTGAAATAGGTATTACTTAGTTAGATTTGTAACACGGAACAAAACTCATACGGTGTGTGACTTTTGCTAAGTGCGTGATTTGTTACGGGACACACTACCAAACAAATGAAACACTCAAACTCCTGATTAACTATCCAAAGAGACCAATAAAGCAGCCGAACGACACAACAATGCAACAGGGGACCCTCAAACTTCAAGCGTCAGCATCAGACTTGCAACCGTAAAATAGTTACAACTAGTGATGGCGGCTAGTCTACGATAGTTTTTCACTGAGCTATTTCTAAAATTAAATAATGTGTTGTATTTAATAAGAAAAAATGTCCAAAACCTGGTCTACGTTATAGCCAAAAACCCCCGATAATAATGCTGGTCCTGTGTGCTGGTCATACAACGGAACCTATCTCGAACTCTTGAATACAAACTTTTTCGTCATAATCAGGTATTTCTCTTTGCTACAATCAGCAACGTAAAGTAAGTATCATATTATTTTATGTTTTCTATAAAGTTCAACCGCAAAAGGGCTAACAAGACAGAAGGCTTTAAGTGAAGGTAAGCAAAAATATTTAACAAAAATTAAGTATCGTATATTCAAAAGTTGAAAAGATTTCGTTAGTTAAATTCGGAGTTCAAAGACCAAACGTAGTTGTAAAGTAAGACGGAAAAATTTGTTGAACTCTGATATGGGAATATTAGACGTTCAACTACAAATACAGAAAGTGCTAAGCATTACTTTAAACTTATCGATAAAATAAAGAAGGACAAGTATTCCCATCACCACTTACAGCCCAACAGGGAAACGAGTAGTCCTTCCGAGTCTATTACGGAGGAGGCAGTTTACCCTTGCTCAGATCGATGGACTGGAGATTTCCAAACTGTATATGGCACGTTGTAAAAGTTGGAAATGACACGAAAACGCGTAAAACTTTGGGGTGCTATTTTATAGCCCCGTATACTTATGTCTAAAGATAAATTCCATAGATATAAAGAGTAAAATCAGACCGAACCTTTCAGGGACTCTCCGGGCTTACTTTTCTTGGATGTTATTTGTGGTAAAGCTTTATGTGATAATAAAATGTTATTATATATATCGAACTTACAATTTAGCAAAACAAAAATACCTTTATTAAGGCACGTTAAAGTTTCAAATCATTCAATTCAAGTCATTATGGATCTACGTATTCAATAAATTCTTAGCAAATAAAAAATGACGAGTAAAATAACTGACTTAAAACTTTGTTGAATCAATTTACTTTCTACGATGGATTCTTAATCTCTTCGGATCAAGTAAGTGATGGTATAAGAATGTACAGGTAAGTATCGTCATCAAGGTACTTTCGCACACAATTGTGTGCCAAATAAAGTTTTTCTTATTCTTATTCTTCTCCATACCTAAAGTATTAAATACTAAGTAGACATTGATCCAATATTCAGCAAGGTTGATAGTTGTTAAAATAACTACCATTATGTTTGGCATTTGATTCCTCTGCCTGCTGCAGGTATCACATACACAATAGCTCCAATTTATCCACTTCACTTTACAAGTCAATATAATTTAGCTAATGTCCTGAACATGAATATGCTAATTCATTAACAATAATTCAGAATGTTCCTCTTATTATTCCAATCACGATTCACTCGAAGGAACTTGACGAAGGCTTTTTGGCGGAGCAAAGTTTTCTAGAGTCCTGCCGCACATATAAACGAGTGCAAATGGACGAGGAAACCTTCCAGGGAATTATTATAGTCTAGTTGGCTTAGTGAAAAGAATCGCCCTGCTGGCGACATCGAGCAAAATGTACTTTCATGTTATGTCTTGTAGAATTTCTACCGGTTTTTGTTTGAATGTTGAACTTATCACGATGGAAACTGCAACTTTTTTAGCCTCTCAACTTTTTTAGCCAGTGCTGACTTGTCCTACTTTGATTGATCTTGTGCTTCTCACATGCAGCAAAAAATTGCTAGCCATCCTGCCCAAATCGGCAATGCACCTATTTTTTTTAAATGACTACGATGATAGCCAGGGTGTCCTTGTCATCATCACTGGACCGTTGGCGGAACGGAAGGCTCTTACCCCTAGGGCAATCCACCTAGGCCTGACGGCGCCCTACATTACGTGTGCGGAGAAGCTCTCGTTTACCCTCACAGCAGTCTGTTTTGCGACACTAGCATCAAAAATTTAGGGTTATTAAACATTTTGAGTATTATAATTAAGACTAGCTGTGCCAGCGGCGTCGCACGCGTGGATATCGGGTTTCAAAACTAACGGACTTCCATAAAATGATGCCCAAATCTTAAGTTAGACCTCTAGCAATACATTGGTGAAAACCACATTCAATTCCATGCAGTACTTTTTGCGTGATGCTCAATCAAACATTCAGATAAAAAATTCTCCCGTTTTCCCAACACTTCCCTTCACTGCTCTGCTCCTATTGATTGTAGCGTGATGAAACGTATCATTTAACCTGCACAGGAGTATGATGAATAATTGTACCAAGTTTCGTTAAAACCCGTTGAGTAGGTAATTTTTGTTTCTATAACGAACATACAGACAGACAGAAAGACAGACGGACAGACAGACAGTCAGATAAAAATTTTACTGATTGCATTTTTGGCATCAGTATCGATCACTAATCACCCCCTGATACTTTTTTTGTAAATATATTTTTGAAGCTGAAACGCCTGTGCAAAACTATCTTCTTCACTTAAAAATAAATACTTTACTATACCTACTACACTTAAAAATAAATACTTATAAGTACTTTAATTCATAAAAGTACCTACGCTTAATAATTTTTAATTTGAACGAATATTTTACAATATAACAACAAAAGAAATTCAAATAAACTATTTAAAAACTAAAAGTCGCGCTGGCACGGTTTCTCAATATCAATTATTGTCTGTCAATAAGGTCGATCGCTCTGAACGCATCAACAGCCAAATATTGAATGAAGCTAGCTCTCGGACCTCCCGCTTTTTTATACCCTACCGCCGCCGCGACCCGTGTCGAGCGCGGCAACCGTTACACAAAAATAATCCTTATAGCATGATTCAGTACTCACGTGCGACGGCGCGATGGCTTATTTCATGTATAAGTTTGGTGTTTCTATACCGATTTCTATGATTCTTTTTTTATTGAATAGGTAATAATGATAACTTTTTTAAATTAGGGATGAATGAGAGTATTATAAACGTAAGAGTAAACAAATATAATCAGAATGCTCCGAACTGCTAAGCTATCAGGAGTTACACGTGTTATTGTGAGTCAACCATAAAAGATAGACATATGCTGTTGCGGGATATTTTTTAGTCAATTTTATGTAAAATATTTCTGTCATACATAATTTCTATGTAACTTTAACCATTAAGGCTGCACACGCGACGGAAGCTTAAAAAATGGAGTAACTTCTCCCGTTTTCCCAACATTTCCCTTCACTACTCTGCTCCTATTGATAGTAGCGTGATGAAAAGTACCCTATAACCTGCCCAGGAGTATGAAGAATAATTGTACCAAGTTTCGTTAAAATCCGTCCAGTAGTTTTTGTTTCTATAAGGAACATACAGACAGACAGACAGACAGACAGACAGACAAAAATTTTACTGATTGCATTTTTGGCATCAGTATCGATCACTAATCACCCCCTGATAGTTATTTTGAAAATATATTTCATGTACAGAATTGACCTCTCTACAGATTTATTATAAGTATAGATGAGATCTGATCATTAAGTAATTGAGCTCATTTAACGTGCACATAAACAAGTTAAAGCTACCAAGAATGATATATGATTGATGGTTTAATGTATTTACACGGTAAAGCTGTTGTTAAACCATGTGATCATTACAAACATAGTTCAGTCAGTTATGAGTTGTTTTTGATCTAATAGTAATAGTAATTTTTTGACAACTAGTTTGATTCTGTGTTAGTGAACGCTGCCTCCGATTCCGACAGTATGGAAGCGAGTTCGATCCCCGCACAGTACAAACATTTGTGTGCATGTCTGTTTGTATTGATCTGGGTGTTTGCTATGTATAATATGTATTTACTTTAATAAAATATCTAAGTAATTACTTAGTTTTTTAAATCATTATCACCCAACTAGTACCCAGTGTAGTACAAACTTCGTTTAGTTTGGGACTAGATGGCGCTGTATGGCCCAGCGTGGCATATCTTGACTTGGTTTACATTGTTATGACTTTATCTTCTAAAACATATTTTATCTTTTCTTTCAAATGTACTCTACATAATTATTTAACTTCTTCTTAATTAAAGCTTGAAATGAATAATTAAACCTTGAAATGAACATCCGCATAGAAGACACTAATGATACCATGAAAATGACTTCGTAAATGACGCGATAATGTCTCAAGACGTAAAGTGCTAAGCTAAATTCGAGTAGGAAAAGCATCATCGCCTCGTCCCGGAAAAACCTGTGAAAATGTACCGGCAACGGGTCGTCGTTATCATGATTTATGAGGGCCCATGAAACAAGATGCTTCGCAAATGCGTTCAGGTCCTCAGTTTTAGCGGTCAACGAGATATATGAGGGGTGGTATTTTTTCAATATTGTGCCTGAAGTAGGTATAATGGATAATGGAGCGGAAGAGAAATTATGACCGTTCATTTATGGGCGTATGTTGCGGCGGTAACGAATGGTCAGGAGTACTGGAGTGTGCAGGAGTGGAGTGCCTATCTACCTTCCTCATAAAATAGCTATTGCAATAGGTTCATGCGACCTAACCGCTGTCATATCGTTTAGCGGATAGTCTTGTTTGTATGGCTTGCTTCGTCTCTCGATATTAGAAAAACTTTTGAGTTTATGAGGACGAAATAACAAATGTCAATTTACGTGTAAGAGTGTGATTGGACCTCTACTTAATCTTTTTAATCATATTGATTCTGTTTGAATCTGTCTGATTATATAATCAGAGAAATTTAAGCATGCACAGTCCTGTGTTTAAGAACAGACTCGCCTCGTACCTTAGAATATTATTCTAAGCCTCGTACAACTTACGTTATTAAAGTGTAGTGGAATACGAGTATAATAACAATACTTGCCGTATTCTCTCAAAGATTGGCCTCTATAGCCTGTCATTCCGTCACGAGGGTAAACCTACTTATTATAGAACAAACTCTTAAACAATACTGGCCATAGGCAAATCCAAACTAAACCTAAACGCTTTACAAAAAGGTCTCCCCTTATCTTGAGTGACGGGTAGGACCACGGGTAGGACAGACATCTAAAGCGTTTCTAATTGAAGTGACACTTTCATAATTACATGCGTAAGAATAGAATATCGGGATCGCTCTGACGAAGGTAGAAATATTAGAAGCTATTAAAATTATTTTTACGCCTGTCCCAAAGGAAAAAACGTGGTCGTGAAGCGTTGCAACGGATGTCAGGAGCGCATTAATTTATAATGGATATAAGGTAGGTAAGTGGTTAGTTAATTTTGAACACGGAAATGTGACTTTAGAATTCTCAGTTTGAGTTGAGTCAAACAACCCGTTTAAAAGTAACCAGGATGATATGAAAACTGTACAAGAAGCTTAGATTACGAGTATAATATTCACACGCTTAAAATAATGTAGGTAACAATATAAAATCTGCGCGGCATAAAACTTACGCACAATTATGGTAAATAAGTACAATGATACAATCCCATAGTTCGATTTTCAAAAATAATATTTTGTTATGCCATTAATTTTATTTTAATAAGTAAACATGTACGTACATGTTAAAATCTTAACCCTCGAAAAGACATTCTTTGCTACATTTATGCATTTTGACACCTATTATTATTTAGATTTGATCCATCATTACTAAGTATGTACCTAAGTTGAATTTAACCGGTTTTCTTTTAAAAAGTTGCAGAGACAACAGAGCCTTGTAAAGTAAGTTATTACCTCATTAGCTACCTGACATCATTCCTCGGCTGGCATTCCTTTATACGCCTATTAAAACGGTGGAAAATTATGTACTTAATTCCCTTGTATCTACTAAAAGGCGTTAACAGTTGCAGTGACGTAGTTGCATTAATATTCATGAACTTTATCAGCAATGTCTTATCTGCACCTAAGTTGAGATATTTAGTCGCCAGATTAAGGTAAGCTTACATAGCAGATTTTTCTAAAATCATGGTACTAAACATTGCAAGCTTCTGTGAGCTGTTTTGTTAGTAATTAATTAACCGAACTCAAATAAAGGAGAGAGTTCTCAATTCGTCTGTATTTATTTATTTAAACTTTATTGTAAAAAAAAGGAAACTTAATGCTAGGAGCATTCTCTACCAGTCAACCCTTGGGTCATGCAGCGAGCAGATTTGTTGTACGGTGAGTGTATAAAAGGAAACACAATAAAAGAAAATACATTATTTCTGTATGTAGGTAGGTATATTTTTATTAATGATTTTTTTTATTTTTTGTTGCCGACTCGTTTCCAAAGTGTACTTACCTACTGACATGGATGGTACTTCTGTTTTTAGCTTACCAACGTTGCACTGTGGTACAACTTTACTCTCAACCTGTAAAGATGCGTGTTTGCAAGTCAATTTGCATTTTAGTTAGTCGTTGCATGTGTTGGACATGTAGTTGAATAATTTTAACAAGTTTACAATATCGTCGCTCATCATGCTATTACTTGTATTACATCTCTATCTCTTGTTCAATTTTTACCTTTTCCAATTACCAAGTACGACAACTATAGTTTTATTATTCTTGAGTATTGATATTTTATCTCAATATTAGGTAATGTGTTAAAATTGGCTGATTATCTAACTTACAGCCAAGTAACACATTAAAATTTGCAGATACCTACATATTGTGAAGTGCAAAAAGACCAAAATGGTACTCAAGTATTTTGTCTACCAAATATTTATAGTGTATGTAGTGTATTTTGTATTTCTGGGTGAACTATCCAATTCAAATTGACTATTTGTAAACGGGTAGGTATGGACTTTGAGTAAATACCTACTAAATAGAGCTAATTTAAGGGACAAAGTAAGTTAAAATCTAAGGGGTAATAATACTATTTCACTAAATGTCTTAAACTTGCAATGTTTTTTATTATGAAGTAAGTAGGTACGGTAAAATTATTATATACTATCTTATTACGACATTTAATTCCACAGGCATTGGAATGTATGGTTACTCGTAGATCTAAAATCGTAGATGTAAAGTTTTCTTAGACTGCCTTCAATATTAGTTAGAAGGTAAGTTTTTACTAGACTCCTTATCATCATTATGTACGAAAGAACTGAAAATTAGACCCGCAGGTAAAATTTCCTGAATTCCTGTAAACAATGTGCCAATTAACTGTAATTTCAGTGCGCTGAAAATTGCGAACAGAGCCTCGGGGGAAATTTTTCATTGGAATAGGAGAACACAAAAACGCGAGCGACATTAATCAAGCTAGGAGAGGGAAAAATTAGACGGGTCCCATGATGAGCAGGGTGAGTGCAAACCGCGGGGAGAGTAAGGGTGCTTTTCCATCAGAGATGTGCTATACTACGATGCTATGGATGCGTTTGATATCCACCAATGATATTCATTGGTGCACATAGCTTAGCACTGCAGGTGGAAACGGATTCGACTAACTAAGACATTTGACTGGCTCGATGGCTCATTTGGTAGTTACCTCTGCCTTCTGAGCCAAGGGTCGTGGGTTCGATCCCCGCACAGTAGTATTGGTGGAAATGGTCACATATTTTCGTAGCATAGATTTCACATCTTCGCAGCAAAGCTGCATACCACATCTCAGGTGGAAAAGCACCCTATCATAATGGATGACACGGTTTAGCGTAGGTATGCAGGGAGCATGGCCGTTGGTTTAATGCGGATGGGAAATTTGTTTTGGCCAGACGTGGCGGTTTGAGAGCTCTAAATGTAACGCTTGGAACACTATTGTGCCCGGTCTACCATGTAAATGTACCATTTTAGCTTAAATATATTGGGGCGAGCAATATTGATCTGAAATATTATTTTATTTATTTTTATTGTAGTAGTTCAGCACTGCGTTGAAGAGAGAGGTTCTACAAAATGTTCTCTACCTGAAGGTCTGTTAAAGAGATCGCTAACTCGCTAGATCGCAAATGTCTTGTTAGAGATAACCATCTAAATAGCCTCAGGACAATCTCCTCTAAACACTCGCTCTATTGAAGCGCCGTCAAAGTGTCCGAATAGAAAGAAAAGTGGAGGAAAGTGTGGAAAAACGAGTGTTGTTAGTAAACACGGTCTCATAACACAACCTACCGACTTAGGGGAAGTAGTTTTTATGACCTCACCGCCCTCACGACTGTAAGTCCGGGTGATTTCTTGAGGACACAGTATAAGAAAAGTTTTGCCATAAAGCGGGAATCGATTGTTGTTTAAGGAAAGTCCGGTAGCTTAAATAGATTTTGTCTGCTCGTTGACAAAAATTAATGAAAAGATTACTGTACTTACTTACATATACAAAAATGTAAAAAGTAGATATCCTGAATTCATTTGGCAGTGACCCCTGTCTTCTAAGCCAAAGACGGGTTCGATTCCCATCCGGATCAATTAATTGTGTGATAAATATTTATGCTGAACCTTCGTTATTCTACTACCCACGAGTGCTTAGGCAGTAATCTATGTAATGTAAGTATATTTTGGAATTGGAGCAACGTAGCTATAGGTAATGTTTACTTTTATTTATTTGGGTAATCTTTCTTTTTCAGTACAAATACAAAAATTTGGTATCATTTTCTACCAATCAATCATTGATGTTATCTAATATTCTTCTTCTTCTTTCATAACCCATGTTGCCCCACTGCTGGGCAAAGGTCTCCCCCAAACTTTTCCAAAGTTCTCTGTCTAAAGCCAGAGCCTGCCATTCCTCTGATTGTTATCTAATATTAATAGATATTTATTACTTATATTTATATTCCGTTTGTACCCGAAACGGGGTATAAAAGAATCTAAAAGAA
The DNA here is from genome assembly GCA_031163375.1 of Conogethes punctiferalis. NCBI lineage: Eukaryota > Metazoa > Arthropoda > Insecta > Lepidoptera > Crambidae > Conogethes > Conogethes punctiferalis. The sequence goes on from CM062082.1 coordinate 9,722,600, forward strand.
TAAAAGAACCAATCTACCTACTCGTAAAATTACGATCAGTTAGCAGAGACATGGAATAACAAACTAAAATCCTATCTGTTCAATTCAGATCGATAAGAAGATAATTATGTACTAATTTAGGCGAAAACTTTTTAACACCCGATTAACTTCAAGCCCCAATTAAATGAACAGTTTAATATTTTAAAGAATTACAAACTGGACTTTTGATTTATCTTCGAATCAGTCCTATACTATGCAAATAAGAATGCACAGTCGTCTTGAGACGTCTCCCCCAGGTTGGGTGCAATTTTACGAGCGGGTACCCCTAGCCGGTGTTGCCCCTTGCACGCACAGCCTTCGTAACAATCCGGGAAAGCGAACCGGCCCATTTATTATTGAAAATTCCGTAGAAATCGGTTCAATGGACTTGCGTTGCATCGCGTCGGCTTACGTACACTGGTACTTTGCAGATATATTTCTCGATAGTCAATCAATACGAGAATGAGTCGTATCGCTTCTGGAACCTATGGGCATATATTTCTAATTTTCTTAAGGAAAGTGAAACAATTCGGTGTAAGTAGGTACAAGAAATGTGTACCTAGGTAAAGTACTAAGTATGTGGTCGTCATGTACCATGAAAATACTTTATAAATCAGTTTTTCGTACTACGTAATTATTAGTAGCTAATGAGGATCGAATGATGATGTGTGCGTCAAAGTGCAGTTAGCTGGTGCTCTCTAGCTATACTTTTCTGCATTGAGTAGGTATTTTTACGCAATTAGAAAAAAATAGTAACATTTTTAACCGACTTCAAAAAAGGAGGAAGTCCTCAACTCGTCTGTATGTAATTTTTTTTTAATGGACCAGACAACATTAGGGAATAAGTGAAGAATTATGTTGGTAGAATGCCTACTGGAATACTTAGATACTTAGAAATACCTACATTATGCATTGTCATTGTGTTGGTGCTTTACAGTTTAGTGAAGTAGGTATTAATGTTATCAAAACAAAGCAACAAACTAACACGATAACTTGAAATAACCTGGGTAGATGTATTGTAACCTTGTCAAAAGAAAGTTTTGTCGATTTTCAATCGACATTGGCAGGAATGTAGTTACCTACCTAGAAGAGAGACTGATGGATGACATTAATTAAAAAAAAACGACCTACTATTTTACCATAAAAGTAAGTGTTACAAAATATTATAGGTAAGTAATAACATTAGTTATCTCTATGATAAATAGGTGCGCAAGTCAAAATAATCACTCTTTTCCTGAGTAGGTAACCAATCTTTATTGTGAAATACGTATCTAATAGAAGTGAAAACACGAATCGTATCGGCGTCGAATCTTGCCCAAACGTCTCCATTTATCAAAAGAGGTTTTATAGTATCTCATCATGACGAAGATTTATTGTCGACCACCTAATAACGTTTAAAAATAAAAGCGCCGCCCAATTATGCATCATTTGGTAAGAGCTCATGCATATAAATCAATGTAATAATAGTGCTGGTATCTGTTAATAACAGGGCTTGTGGCAGCCGCGGGTGGAAGCGACATCGGCTTGCGTTCCATTCGTTGCAATCTGCGGGGCATTGCGTTGAAAAATGTATCGGGTTTGTTGCAGTATGCATTTCAAACTAGGCATCAGTGTTAAATACTAGTCTATGTTTATACAAATATCTTGATATGTATAGTATAATATAAATATCTACATTTTTATTTAACACAAATCGAAGTAGGTAGGTAGGTACATCAGAAACATCTGCAGACAGCACAAACGTCCACCGCTGGACATAGGCCTCCCCCACTGACAATTTTCATTTATGGGGACACAACTTAAAGTAACAGATGGTCTAAGTAATCTTAACTATATATAATATTATAAAGCTGAAGAGTTTGTTTGTTTGAACGCGCTAATCTCAGGAACCACTGGTCCGAATTGAAAAAATCTTTTTGTGTTGAATAGACCATTTATCGAGGAAGGCTTTATGCTATATAACATCACGTTACAACTATTAGAAGCGAAGAAAATGTAAAAAAAAACCGGGGAAAAAATAACTATTCCACGCGGACGAAGTCGCGAGCACAGCTAGTTACCCATAAAAGTTAAATTGCTCATCAGTAATAAAAAAAATTGTACCCACCCAACTCCCTATTTAGGTAGGTAGGTACACTAAATCTTTATAAGATGACATTATAAACAGGATCATAACCTTGCGTGTCCGAGAGATCGAATACTATCCCCAACTTATCCCTCATGTGAATAGATAGTGAGTATACATATATGCGAGTACATAAAAACATTCTATAGGTAGGTAAAAAGTATTCTATTCTAGGGTATAAAAGAGATCCGAAGATGCCCGCGGCGGATATCATGATAGCGACATACCTACTAGTGTAAAATGTAGACTTCAATTAAATACCTATGTATACCTACCTACGTACGTACAGTAGGTATACCAAATCTGCCGTTTGTTGGTTCCCACGTGCGATATCCAATACAAAACCTTTTTCATATCTTACGACAGAGAAATTAAGGACTATTTTCGTATAGAATAAAGTTAATCCAACCGTCATATCCTGAGACTGCACGAGCGGATTTAAAATTCCATTTCCTAGAATTGTGAAAAAGTTTAAATTGCCTCGAGTTAAATTAATAGCCTTCTAAAGTGACCTAGTCTATAATTTATTATGGATAAAACTTAACTAGGTAGGTACCTACTTGCCTTTTACTGGATGTGGCACAACTAAGGATGGTTGAATAACGGCGAGCCAAGTCTATACTCCTTTTTTATGTAGGTACTCTACCTCGGTGGTAGACTTAACGCGAATAATTCGTCAATGTCAAGTGTTTAGAGACATATCGAAGCACAGTTGCCCGGTGACTGTTTCTGGATGCTACCGTAAAAAAACGGCCAAGTGCGAGTCGGACTCGCCGCGTAGGGTTCCGTACCACTGACTGAATGAAAAAATAGGTACATAATTTGATATAATGACGTTTAAAAAAAACTACTGTCTAGATTTCATTCAAAACAATTTTCGTTAGTAGTTTGCATAGTAATACACATCATATATTTTTTCAGTTTTATCATGCCCATATTTTACCACGTTGGAAGTCTCTCGCGCAAGCTATTTAGTTAAGAAAAAAATGATGTTAGAAACCTCAACATCATTTTAAAAATCTATCCATAAATACCCCACACATATAGATTTGATGAAAAAAAGTTTTTGAGTTTCAGTTCAATGTATGGGGAACCCCAAAAGTTTTGAATTTTTTTCTGAATTTATTTTAAAATCATAATGCGGTTAACGGAATACATCTACGTACCAAATTTCAATAATGCAGCTCTTATAGTTTCGGAATAAACTGGCTGTGACATACGGACGGACAGACAGACATGACGAACCTATAAGGGTCCCGTTTTTGCCATTTGGCTACGGAAACCACAATCAAAGACTACTACAGAGCGATATTAACACTGCAAATTACACGAATAGCGCTCTCTACCGGCCGTTTATTGTAAGGTCTTCCAAAAGAAACAGTGGTGCAAGTCATACTATGTTCCCACTATTACATTTGTAATAGATGGCAGTAGTTGCACCATTGTTATTCCGCTTGTTACCCAGCGTTGCCAAGCGGGCGAGCGGCACCGCGCCGCGGGGGGGTCCGCGTCATATAAATATTGTTTTTGTGACCTGCCGCTCGACACAAATGGGCTCAAGTTATGTTTTTATGAGCGCTGATGAATAGAGCTTTCAAGAACTGTATTTTTTATTTACGTGCGTCATATGTAAACAAAGATATTGCGTCGTGAAGATCACAAATGGACCAAAACGGCCTTACTTACAACTTATTAGGGTTTATTTAAAAATGTAGATGCATAACCTATTAATTTTATATTTTCTTGCTAGCTTAATAGTATGTTGGTATAAAGCAACACTAAAAAAGCATTTTTTTGTAATATATTTTGATTTACATCCAAAAATGCACTGTTGACAGGAGCACGGCGAGTTCTTGTCAGATTTTAAACTTTTTTTTCACTTGTAGGATGACAGTTTGTAGCAATGGATTTTATTATTTAGAACGTAGTATTTATTTAAGAACGTAAGGAAATTAAAAAAAATAAAATAGGAGCAATGTAACATGCTTTAATTTGCTGTTTTCTACAGACTATAAATGAATCGGGAAAATATGGGACATATGTCCCGGGTGCGTGAAATAGCGGATATAGTAGAAACAATCCTCGATAGATGGAGCTTTTCGCGACAAAAATAAAATCATAAAAGGCCACGTGACCTAACCGAACCGAACAAACAACAAAAACGCTTGGTTTTTTGTTTTAGATAGACGTCCATGCAAAATCGAGATACAAAAGTTAATGCCATGTTATTGTAGGCACAATTTATTGTAGGATTGCCTATTGATCAGAAATTGGAATGGAAAAAAAATAAACATGTTTCTCTTCTATTGTTGGTAATACCTACTTGATTAGTGCCTAATATTAATTTTATCTTTTTGTGATTGTACGGGGTGTACCTAAATAGGAATAGACAAAATAAAAAAGATTATTTTACGTTTTTCAAATATTTACTACTTAATGCCAAATCAATCTTAAACACACATCAAAACAGACATAATATGCACAATCTCACTTAAACTAAAAGTATTCTCTATTTTTTTTTTTGTTTTTGGAAAACAATTTTGTAAGAATTTGTTATATTTTTTCTCTATAATAATACTTTAATTAATATAATATAAGTATGTACATAGTTCATTTTAAGGCACTTGAATAGTGAATTGCCATAATGTAAGTTTAATAAGTACAAATTAATTATTTAAAAAAAACGATGACATGAATAAGCCTGTCTGCTGATGGCACTAACCATGTTTCAAGAAATATATTATTAATTCTATGAAACACAATACGATATAAACTAGTTACAAGCAGACTGTTACATTTAGTTTGTACATTATTACTTCCATCACAATGTGGATAAAAATCTTCCATAATATTTTCAACTGATATTGATTTTTGTTATGGCATATGCATTTTATGATTTTATCGATAAATGCGCGATTTTGTATGTGTTATTTGTACAAATCGTAAAATTTATTATATGAACTAACACAATCAGAGAACGAACGTCAATGACTGTTCAACAAGACTAATTCTACATTATAAAAAAATGTGCAATTTTGCAATTTTTCGTGGTAGCTAAGTGTAGACTAAAGAGAATTGTGCGATATCCAAAAATTAAACCTTCTCCATAATAGCAGTTACTAAAATGAAGACATTAAGACATTCGACAGCGTGTCAGCCAAGTTCCAGCAAAGAGAACTGGCAGACCGCACCAAGTATATAGCGTTTACGAATGTTTATTTAAATCAGTTGAAGATTGCGGATTGCTCACAAAAAAAGAAGATTAACCAAGTGTTAACACGCACTGCGGATTGATTTCACGCTCTTATCTCATTGATTAGTAAGAGACCAAAATTTAAGTACTTATAAACGATATAATCATTGGACGGAGTGTTAACAACTTCGACAATTGTAACAATATGGTACCAGTACCTATTTAAATACATAGTAAATATACTATATCGTGTATACTTTATAAAGTGGATAATGAAAATATTATGAAGGTATATAAAACGAGTATTGCTTACTAATATTTGAATCCCAAAATTGTTGTTATTATTAACAAATATAACATATGACTTTAACGGGTTTATATTTTCTTGTTTATATAAGGAAGCACCTAAATGCATAGCCTGAGTGTATTATATTTAATTAATTTAACACTAACCCCTAAAATTATGTTTAATTTTATAGAACATGTATGTACATGTACATTAGATACATACTATTAAACCAAATATAATATTTTCACTCAAGAATAACGTCTGTGATAATATTGTATTAATCTCAACATCAGATCTCTAATAAATCCTGTTAAAACCTCAAAAACACTTTACATTCGAGATTTAAAATTAATATATTTCATTTAGATAAAACATCTCTATTGCACTAAACTTAATGAAGTTAATGAATATTGCTTTTAATATTTTATGTAAGCCATAAATATAACACTTACATAGTATTTATTTGCCCTAGCTACTTAATTTGATCATTGGAGCAGATATTCCTTGAGATTATACACTTTTGTGTACTTTGGAGATTTTTGATTTAATTTTATAAAATGAAAAAAGATCAGGCCGAATTGCAGTAACGGCGTAATTGAGATTGAATAAATCCGGAGATTCTTGAGGAGATTGTAACGAAGGCACTAAAATTATATCTATTAATAATGTATCCAAAACTACTCTAATGAATATACTTGGACAACATTAATTGTCCACTATCTTCAATTTCCGAAAGTGGTGTCTATAATTAACATTTAGCGAAGTTAACAATAATTTAATATCTTCTAAGTCATAACTATCATTAATAAGCATTTAACAATTTATATAGAACCAAGACGGTGCGATTGTACATTATGAAGGCACTTAGATGCACATAGATCTATTCGATTTCCTTATAAATATTAAGCACTAATATAAAATACAATGTTTTTAAACATAATATATCTCTTATGTAATACTCTTTTTATATTTCATACACTCACTAGCCGATTTATAAGTGAATTTTGCAAGGAAGACATTAATTTTGTTTTGAAATATAGCTCTCAAAAATATATTAAATTAGTCTTTGGTTTAAAAGATAAAATAATTTATTGCCAAAATAGTGGGTGGTCACTGAGTGTATGAAAATAAAACAACCTCGAAAATCAGTCCAATCTGAGAAGTTTTTGGGAAATATACCTCAACGGTAAACATCATCTGAGATACTTACTTGATGACTATCAGTATCTCGTCAATGCCGCCATCTTGACCTCTTTTTCTTGTGACATAGGTATCAAAATTGATGTGATGATGTTTTCTTCCCACAAGTGGAGTTGACGTAATGAAATATTTTAAAAGTAAAGTGCTAAAAATTGTACACATTGAACTTCCGAGAGGCTTAAAGGTCTTCGAAAATAAATTTGAAACATAAAATACTCTCTAACTTTTTGTAAATATTACCATACAATATGGGATTTCTGCATTTTTAGATATCAAAATGAAGATTAAAAAAAAACAGTTTAAGAATTAAAAAAGTGTAAAAAATAAATAACGGTGTTAAATGTGCTAGCTCAAAAAAAAGCATCTCAAGTTCTAGAATAAAAAAATGAGTAGGTAGACACAGAAAAAAATCAGACATTCAAAATTAAAAGACACACATTTAACACCGCGTAAGGTCCGGGTATCCTAACAACACTCGTGCTTAAACAACAACACGATCAAGCGACAACAGAAATACAATAAGTTACAAATAGTAAATATAGTCGATGGCGTGTGCCATATCAAAAAAAAAGTATATATATAATTGTTAATAAAGTTCATCATGTTATAAACATAACAGGCATATAAATGTTAATAGTTAGACTATTATAATACATAGTATGTGTTAACGTGAAAGGCCCAACAGCTATAGCTACATGGTGGTCGATGTTCCGATGATAATGTTACGCGGCGACATGGAGCCGGGCGTGGGGCGGCCGGCCGCATCTCCTGTTAATTCCTCAGCGCCGTTAGCACTCATCTAGCCGGGTTAACGAGAAGAGAGAAAAACAGAATGTTAGTATCGATAATAATGTCATGGTCCGACCACACGAGCGACTCAATCGGGCTACGCTTAACGCTGTTGTTGAGCTGCAGATTTTAGATATTTATAAACGCGTAGGTACTATTGCCTGAGACTGGGCGAAGACAATTGAGTCAAGGTATTTATGGGAAGAAGAGCCAGTTGCCAACAGTTGTCACCGTCATACAGCAAAATTTTGACAGAGGTAATGCCTGATGCAGAAAATAAACATGGTAGGTCTGACTCGATTTAAAAAAAACTATGAGTTGCCTATGGTTTATGAATATTACAAATACTATGAAATAGGATGGTTAGATATTCCAAATAAGTCTGCCTTGGTGGATTTATTAAAATGGACACTTCGAACGAATTGAGTAGGTATAATGAACTGTCGTTTAACAGGGGGACCGGCATGCAGCTATTCAACAAAAGCTTTAAACCGTGAACTCTGATTGATATGACTGGTGTGCGGAAATTATCATAATAACAGAGATTCTGATAAAACAAGTATTAAGGGGAGGCTATCAGGCATTCGCGCCGCGGTATTACGTCTCAAATGGCCCGGTTAATTTATTATTATACGGGTACTTACTCATTAGTTTACGCAGTTAATGGTTGAAAATTGTTAAAATAATTTAGTATGATAATGATAATCTACAATATAGGATTAAATGCCCAATAGTTCCCAAACGAGCAATGCTCGATACATTTTATATCGAACGAGATGCATCGAGTATTGCTCAACAAACAAGCATAATAAATTTTATCACTTATGTATAACCATAGCACCCAAATGCAAGTATGTAAGTTATTCAACACATTGCTGCGAGACTTCGATAATATTTAAACTGCAATATAGTAGCATTCTCATAAAAATGTTAATAAGACTGTGATAATAACATATTTCAATGTCATTACATATTTGCATGTTAGTGACTCATATAATATAAATACATAGTTACGAATAATCTGCAAGTTGTGACAATAGCAGTTATGATAGTGCACTTAATAATTATTATTATGTAAACAAACGGGAACTTGGCCTTGTGGAGTTGCATGTTAGTCGTGTGAGGCTACAATTGACCAAATGACTGCACGTCATCAACTTTATCGACTTATCGTAAAAAACATTGCTATAAATTAAACATTTATCGCGCACCTACATCGTCTAATAAAAGAAAACGCTCATTTTAAATTTCAGACAAATTTATTGCATGTATAACTTCTGAAAATGCATTTATTTACATTCAACAATCGAAACAATATCTTTACAAAACATCATAGTTCTTATAAACTCATTTCATAAAGTTACGAATAGTTGATTTAAACCATTTCAATATAAGAAGCGTGAGAGTACGTAACACGGCACAAGCCGTCTTAAATCCACAAGGACACAAGTGCAAATATCTTAAATAATAAACTTTCAAATAAGAAAGTAATATAATACCTAAGGCAAAAATAGAAACAACTAGTTTAAAAAATTTCATATAAAAATCTTATATTGACTAAGAAAAAAGTTGTGATGATTACGAAAATGTGAAGTCAAAGGAAGGGGCATTTTGTTTAATACTGGGTTGATGGCACGAATTCTGAAAATGCTTTATCCTTTGACTAATACTGAGAGAAACTGGAAAGAAGGATCACAACCCCATTATAGCACCTCCGTGGATTCATTTGGCTGTACTGAATAAAGATATAATATTAATAAAAGCTATCGATAGACTATTGTGAACAATCTTAAAAACAACATAGTTTATTAATCCTTCTTCCCACGTAAAATAAATCAATGATACCCGAAAAGAACATAGCGACTCTTCGAAGGCACATGTTGTGATTTCTCATCGAAAATGACATAATACCGTTAACGTTGATGTCCACAAATATAATTATATAGAAAATCTCCAAAGCATAATGCATCTATATTAATGCCTTGCATCACAACATGTAACAGATCTAAAAATCTATAAAAAAAGAAATATAAAAATCACAGTTTTCAAATTATGCAGTGTCACTTCAGATCCGGTATGAAGTAGCGATGGACATAATAGGTACATCCTATCATTATACTAACTACTTGAACGTAACTAATAAGTACACAATTAAATATTAAATAAATAAAAATATAAAGGACACAGAGAGACAGTAAAGCAGAGGCACCCACGCATTCCTGCTGACGAATATGGTTGCTGGAAAACATAAAAACTGCGTGATTTTGTCGAACCACTGAACTGTTATCGTATTTTGGATACTGATATGTCCTTCTTTTCTTGAAAACAAGCAAAAATATTTTTTAAAAAGCACATTAAATGAACTTGACATTCAAAGTCAACAGACATTCAAATCAAATTTGATTAAATAACGCGTCGGTTCAAATAAATTAAAAAAAAAGTTAATAATTTGTGTGACATCTCAGCACAACAACATTATGAAAGTCCAAGGCTGGGTTATCAGCATCCAAATTGAAATTAATCGCAATTAAATTTTGTAAACAAAAGTTCAATGGTCCGTTGGTGGGAGTGACACCAAATCTACAATGCAAGCAAACGTATTCATCATGGCGCATGCGTGCGCGCGCGCTTCTCACCTTGTGAACAAAATGGCGGCGTGAGAGCGTTTTCGCGGGAATTAAGGCGCCGGTAAGGCTGTGCGCTGGTAAGGGTGCTCCCTCACTTGCGCGAGCCGACCCGCCCTCCGCACGACACCTAGCGGCATATACATATTTAAAATCTGTGTCTCAGCAGAGTATTAAAACCTCCAATCAACACTGAGCTATTGGAAAACATTTTACAACAATAGGTACAGCTTTTTAATATTTTTCACATAAATAAAAAAGACCAGAGTAAAATTAAATCTGTTCAAAATGCTGTAAAGAAATTTAATCTCCATAACTAGAATAGAAAAGCTTAAAATGTCTATACTTAACAAATCGCAATATCTAGTTATCTATCACTGCCAAATACTCGTCAATGTCAACGCAATAATACTATCATAAAAATTTATTAGAAGTTTATTTTGGCAGTAACACTAACCTCTATTATTATGCTAAGGCCTATAGATTAACTATTTTATTGCTTTGGACATATAACAAAATAAAACATTTATATATCTCGGGCCGAATTGGCCGTTCAAGGTACAGGTAATAATGGCTGGCTTTAATTTCATTTTAAATAAATTGACTACAGTGTTAACTGCGGTTTAATAAACCTACATAATAATATACGGATGTATAATATTTTCATAAAGCTCACTCTTTTCTAACCTAACTAAAAATCTTTTCAAGATAAAAATAATACTTAACCTATGGTATGTTTATAAATATAGTATGGCTAATAAATTAATAAATTACATCTTAATTGTAACAATAACATGCATGTTCGATTTCGTTTAAAATGCTATTGTTACAATTCTTAAGCATTTTATAACCGCCTAGAATGTTCCATAGTTTTGATCGTTATTATGTGTGTATCTAAATCGTTTTATTAATCTTGTCAGTGTTGTTAAAAACGTTAAAAAGAATATAATTGCTGTTTCTTGTATAAAAGTCAAATCTTATTTGGTCCCTTTTGCTTGTAATCGCTGAATTTTAATGCAGTTCATATCGTCATTCAGAGATTTTTTACTGTTAAATAATAAGTATATCTGTTAATTACAAAAAGACGAGATTTACGAGGAAATCTTGAGAATGTAAGAAAACCACATGCAAATGGTTGAATTTCGCAAAATATGAAATATGCTAAGAACTTTATGTAGTTCTAATTTTGATTCCAAATACACGGATATCGCCGAAGAATTGTAATTTAAGCGTAAATACAATCCATGCTATGTATTATTTGATTTAAGTCATTATTCATAAAAAATAAATCCATAAATATAATCTATAAAAACCCCACTACTCAGGGATGAACAATTTTATTGGAAGTATTATCAATATACGTAACGAAATTGAAAAAATGGGTAACTTAAAGAGAAAACTTGGCCCGGTACACTGCTGTGCCCACGAGTCGAAGTGAAGTTAAAATTATATCCGTGTAAATAGAATCATTAATGAATATTGGATCTACAACAAAATTGTTAATAAATTAGTTGTGTTACAAGCAAGGGTTATCACAAGAACTATAATGATGGATTCTATTTTTATCTAAGACCGTTAAAGGACATTTGTAACGAGATAGTTAATAAATAAATATATAAAAAAATATGTCTTTGTATACGAAACATCGGTAACTTAAGAGTTCTATAAATTGGCAGTTTCAGTTACAAAACTTAAACACTTTATTTACGACTTCTACTGCCATTTACCCTAACACGAGGCAACGGTAATATAAAATTTGTAATAAATACTTGATATATAATTAATTTATAAATATTAAAATCTGCAATATAGTAAATAAATTAGCAATATATCTTTGATTGTGCGAAAACAAAATATAATTTGTATGAAACTGTACAAAAAAATGTTGAGAAAAACATGTAAGTAAATTAAAAAAAGACAATAACATTGTAGGTACAAAATGTTGAGTCACTAAGCTAATCGTACTTAAAACAATATCTTATTCTACGATTGATCATGGCTTTTATTATGACTGTATAGAGGCGTCCTGTGAGTTATGAAGCGTATAATGTGTCTCATATATTCAAGGACGGTAATATTGTAGTGATGGGCGATAGGTCGCTGGCAGCCTGCCGTATCTTATTGAAGGCTGGTTGGAATCCGGCCATTGTCAAAAACCGGCAAGTAGATATCTCGACGCTGCAAACCCGATCAAAATAATTTTATTTCACACACAGTACAATAGTGCATTACACCACTGTGTTACTTCGGCAGTTAGTCGGTTAGTACTACGACCGTGGCCCTAAACTTTTGTTACGCCTGTCCTACGTGTTCAGTAGCGTTGCGGAGCTATCCTATCGATAGTTTTCATCTGAATAAGACTGCACTGTCGATAAGACTATCATAGTATCGATATTTCAGAATCAAACAATACTATCGATAGTATTGTTGGTCACCGAGAATAAACTATCGATATTGTAAATAGTATCGATTTAAATTAGACTGTGATGTAAGGGAGCGGCCTATCATCTTTTCGCTCCAAGCCAACCTCACCTGCCCGTGGTACATCCTGTCGAATAACAAACAAGGCGCTGGCAACCGACTTGTGGCGGTATAACCATCACAATTGAAGGCGTAACTAAATACCACGGACCGATGACGGGCAGCAGCGTCACTGGAGCGAGAAGCTACGCCCTGCGATCAGCAACCCGCCCAGCGTGTCGATTATGGGTATGTCCTCCAGATGATTGCCCAAAGTGGTATACAACTGGAGAGGCCTATGTCCAGCAGTGGACTGCAATAGGTTGATGATGATGATTGATTATGAAATTAGAGTATCGATACTCTTTCTTTTATCGCTAGCCTTGCTTTTTATAGTAGCTCGACATAATGGCTTCCCTACGCCTGATGGAAAGCGAAAGAGAAGCCCATGTCGCTGTGACAACCGGCAAGTAGCTTGTCAGTTACCTGTTCGTTGCCACCGCCATGCCGGCCCAACCCTAACCTCCCACGAGCTTCGGAAACCCCACTCACCGGCAGAAACACGACCCGGAGGTCATTTGACTGCGGTATTCTATAGGGCGGATGTCCTTCCCGGGATGGGCAGCTTAATGCTTACCTCTTTTAAAAAAATATTATTCGTGACCAACAATACTATCAATAGTATTGCTCGGTTTTGAGCTATCGATACTCTCGATATGACGTCAACTATCGATAGACAACACTAGTGTTCAGAACTAACGGTGGATTAATGTACCTATCTGTGATTGTCAAGTGAAGCCAAAGTTAAGGAAAGACTAGCTAAGCTCAAAACGATTCAAACAAGCATGCAACGAATAACGTAGGTAAAAAAATAAATTCATTTTGAACACTTGATCGACATGCGGTTATTTGTATCGGAAAATGTACGTATCATTTGTAAAAATCTCTATGTTGGTAGGTAAATATTTTTCTCTAATAACCTTACGCTCTAAGATTATAATGACTGATTACATTGAGTCTATTGGACGATTATAGGTAAAAAAAAACCCGGTACCGTGTTTTTAGTTAGTATCTAGGTACGTATTGAGTGGCGATGTTTGATAACTCCTTTGAATCTGTATATCGTGAGATATATTGAATCTGTATATAGTGAGATATATTTCATCCTATTTGAGTTGAAACTGACTACGCATATAGGTACATAAGACTCGAACTAAGACTTGATATGTCTAAGATAAGTATCAGGATAGTAGCTACAAATATGTGGGTCCGATGCATATTATTATACCAGGAGTATGAACACTGCATACAAATTGTACACGCAAAGTCTGCGATCGGATATCGCCCGAGTCTACTAAAATCTACTAATATTCAGGATCATATACTATGGGTAGTTACTAGACAATGATAAATTTACTTATATAGATACTTTTTTTTTGAAATATATACATATACATACATATTATACATAGAAAACACCGAGACCAATAAACAGACATGTTCATGAACGCAAATGTTTGTACTGTGCGGGAATCGAACCCACGGCTCTTGGCTCAGAAGGCAGAGATCACTACTAAATGAGCCATTTAGCCAGTCTGATATGGCATTGATGAGACTGAAATCGATACTAGAGACTCGTACCTAGGTACTGCTCGCTATCGGTCATACTTGGGAAATTGGAAGTTTACACAAGTTCATTTGACCCCCCATCAAAACACGCGAGAGCGTGTCAGCCAAGTTTCATTGAGAATTTACGCAAGCCTATAGATTATGACCCGTAGATACATATTGAATTGGGTGGGCTCCTATTGTGACTCTAGGCATTTGGAGCTACTATCGCGATCCAATATTTCTTTTTTTTTCTAAGTGACTACTATGATAACTAGGACCTTGTTTTATCACCAGCCAGTTAGGGTAGCCTTTAAGATTTAACCTATGCTCTCTATGTGCTCTGGGTGTTGCTGGGAAAGACCCTATCTTTGTGCAGAAAAACGACTGGACACGTACTCTTCAGAAATTTCTAAATTTACTACTACCTAGAGTAAGTCCGATTATCCTGAAGGTTGTCTGGAAGAAACCGCCTAAATTGTAGCACAATATGTCTGTAATACCTTTTTGTGTCAACTGTTTATATTTTGTGCAATAAAGAGTATCTGTCTATCTATTACTGTGAAAAACAGGCAAGGCGTTATCAAACTTCGTCAGTGAGATCAACGGGCGAACAACCCACCCGTATGGTCCGCCGCGGCGTACTCCGCGGTGAGCAGCGGGTTGCCGGCGGTGAGCGCCGCGTAGTTCGCGTAGTCGGCGTAGGGGGACGCGTATATGAGCTGGTGGGCGGGCTCGCCGGGGGACAGCAGGCCGGCGGCGGCGCCCGCGCCGGTCCCGTTGAGCAGCCCGGCCTGCGCGCCCTGCGCGGCCGACATGCGCGGCGACAGGATCAGCGGCGCGCCCAGCGGCGCCGGCGTGCGCAGAGCCACGCCCCCCACCCCGCCCACGCCTCCCCCGGGCGCCAGCAGCCGCTGCGTCTCCGCCGCGGCCGCGGCCACCCGCCGCCACTCCTCGTCAGCTGTGGAGTCACTCATTGTTTCATTGTATGCCACTGGAAAAGAGCAATACGGGTAGCAGGGGATAATGAGATGTCACGACTGCTGGCGGCGCACAATTTTATCTACAATCAGAATCTTGACATGATTAATCAATTTCGTCTGTACATTATCGTAGGTCATGTTTTGAAATGAAATATCGGTTCATAGCTTTAGGGCGGTCACATACGTTCGGAATTTCGAATTGAAATACTTACAAGTTTGCAACAAAAATGCTCTATTTGCATACAAACCGCTTCAGCATTTTCGGCATTTTATATATAAGTAGAGCATTTTTTGTTGCGAACGTGTATTTCAATTCGGAATTCCGAATGTATGTGACCGCCCTAACAGGGCGCTTAATCCTGGATAGTGTATTTACACTACGTCTATTTAGACGTCCGAATTTTCTTTAGCACGGTCTGAAATGTGCTCGACAGGCGGCTATGTACGTAGCTGTCAGTAATGACGTCATGTCTCAATTAAGCGAGCACGCCATCTATCGCCTATGTGATGCCATCTTTTACATATTTCATTTCAAAAAGCCCTCAAAAGACCCAAACTTTACACCCTTCATAAAGAAAAAACATTAAATTAGTGTGTTAGGACCAAATGATTTCCAGCAAAGACTGTCTAGTAAGGAAACTGGTATTCAAACGGTCCCTTCGTTCTCTGTAAGGAACTGTACAGGTGATGTGAAGTCACCCTGTGTTAATAGTTAACAACCGTAACATGCGGCAAATCGATTAAGTTAGTCATCTCGAGTCGCCGGGATGACTCACCGCAAACAATAGTGGTTGTATGTACACATGATGTTGATGATCAAGTGCTCGCACGAAGTATGCTTTCAGAAATCATTCCAACCAAGAACACAATGTAATGTTTTTCGCCCAATTGGCAGAAACTGCATTTCGATATTTTCGTATGTGAATTAGGTTCGCGTCCAGAAGAAAGAAGGTACGGTCTGTTTCCACATATTTTCGGGATTACGGTTTTCGGAAACTTGCAATAAGTATAAAGCGTTCAAACATTTTGTACCTATGTAAGTATGCCGAATCGGAAATCAAAATGTTAACTTGAAGGCTCCTGTTCTACAGTTGAAAATATTCAACGAAGGGCAATTTGTAACTTTTCCAATCAGCGAGCAGTAATACTATTAAAAATACTAGTTTCATACTATCTGAGTCATAATCTTATTGAGGAGTGACTGTACGAAAAGCATAAGACCGTATTTCTCTGTGTATCTCCTTTGAATAAGTACTTTGATCTTCTGAACACTACCTTAAAAGAACTTGTTCACGTTTTATAAGCAACTAGCTGCGCCCCGCGGTGTTACCCGCGTTATAGTTTACCCGCAATATTTCCCGTTCCCGTGGAAATTTCGGGAATTCCTTTCTTAGTGCACCTCTACGGTACCTAAGCTACGTTCCTGCCAAATTTCAAGTGCCTACGTTTAGCCGTTTAGACAGGGCGTTGATATGTCAGTCAGTCAGTTTCTCCTTTTATATATTTAAAGAAGATAATTTTATAGTATAGTTTCAGCGTCAGTTTTAATAAGTATTTTTATAAGTAAAAAAATACGAGACACCGTAACAATTAAAAAGGATTCAAAATGCAGCTAAGAAAAATAATTTAAAATTCCGTTTACTATGTACTAAAAGAACGTTTTTCTACCAAAAGAAGCTTCTAAAACGTGAACAGAGCATTTCACCCGTGTACCCAAATCAGTCCACTTATTCACAGTGGCGTAACTAGTAACTATACCATTAGAGGTGGTTGAAAATACATTGGATTTTTACTAAATGTTTTATAAACTCATGTGGCGAGTTGAGATTCTCTTCTGACCCCCTTACAGCTGGGGGTCAGTAGCAAATTGCCGACTTGCCAGCCTGGTAGTTACGCCACTGACTTCACCCGTGTCCCCAAATTTGTTCCTTTATTCACAAACATCGGAAATGTTTCCGAAGAAAAGTCTTTTGTTACTCGTTTAAGAAAATGAGAAAGAATAATTCAGGAATTCCAATTCCGAACTTTGTGAATAACGTTGAAGTTAGTATACTTATACTAGTGTTAGTGACAAAACATGAATGCGACCATACTTATGAGGCACTGACCGTTGACGGGCACGACGGCCTTCGCGCTTGAGTCGCGGTATGTGCCGTTGATGATGGCCAGTTCCATCAACTGACGTTTCTTCAGCTCATCTTCACCGTCCGCTTGCTGGAACAATAGATGTGAAACGTGAAAAATTAAGGTGCATTCGTTTCATTGTGATCAGTTTTACATGGATAGCGCATGGAATTGACTAAGGTTGAGGCCACACGGTGCAGAGCAGAGTTGCTGCGGATCGGCTGGTTGGTATACCTTGCCACTTTATCACTACGAGTAGATACGGTGCCTTACTAAAGTAAGGAAATAAGCTTAGAACTTTATTTCAAAGATCGGGGGAAAAACATTTATTAATGAAATAAAAGAGTATCATGTTACGTAGGTACTAGTCCTATTTTGTGTTAAAAATGATCAGTGAAAATTAATGATAAGTGAAATGATCAGCTAAATGTTGGCAGAACCGAAAAAAAGAGTACTAATAAAAGTAGATTTGTATCGATATCATAGGTAATGGGGAATCATCGTTGGTAATTAGTTACAGCACTATAAAGGAAACCTGTTTCATCACGTGTGTAAGTAGAAAATAAACAACAGAATGAACAGATATGTTTTTACCATGATGGTGGCAAAATGGCTCCAAGTAAGTACTATTCGTCTGATTGATTGTTAAGAAGCGTTTGTAAAATTAGTATTTTTAATCAATTTTATTCAGAAATGATTTTGGAAACGCCTACCATCGACATGACATCTAAATGTTAGAGGCAGCTAACAAAACAAACGGGTACCTACAGAAGTAAGGAAACCTATTATTATGACACGACTAAGGCGTGGCATGTCTCTCGCAAATGACAGGATTGGCAGCAAATCACCGCACCTTAGAGGATCTAAGCGATGTGTCATCATAAAACAATTTAATAAGCCGGGAGCTAACATAACTAAAGAATGAGACTTTTTACTCTGGGTTGAATATGCAGAATGTTTTATTGAAAACAATGCTACTGTTTACATAGCAATCGTTCCCGGTACACCCAAATAGAACTATATGACTATACCTAAAGAATCTACTAGCGAGAAGTCAATGATTTAGTGTTAAGATTATTATAAATTCGTAAATCATTCCTGTTTGGAGAAAGAGTGGGTTGATACTTTTAGACCTGCCCATATAAGAATAGACAAATAGAAATGATAATTTGTTTTCAAAACAGAATGTTCGTAGGTAGATTCAATGGTCAATGATCAAGAAACTTGTGTAGCGCAAATAAGGTAGGCTTCCAAACTAAGCAAACTTTTATAATGAGAATCATTTCGCTAAGTGAGGCACATACTGTGTTCTACCTACGTGTAATAAGCCACATATTAGGAGTAATAAAGTGTGTGAAAGTTTCAAACGATAATATAGTTCATATATACAAGATGATACTAATTTAATTTTAATAGTAGAATATTTATCAAGCATACCAAAACTACAATGTATTGAAAACGTTGATCATGTTCTGCATGCAATGAATCTTCAAGGTAGTGCCTATTTGTTAATTGACATTAATGAATACGCCGAGCGTAAAATTTAGGTAGATGATGTCAGTGCACCTACCTGAAGTATATGCTGTATTAAAAAAGGCATAAATTACATGCATTTACAATGTGATAATGTTGATGACTATAATAAATTGAAACGGAACAAAACGTAGTACAATAATTTTACTCGTATGCTTGTAATTAACCTTCTAACCATTTTCAATCCAATACGATGAAATAAAATATATTTTCGGACCCAAAATTTATGTAACAAAAGATTATTGGATTACGAATACATACCATGTCTTGCTTCAACCAATTATTGCTAATTCTCAATAAAGCAAGAGGAAAGTCTTTGCAAGATATTGGACTAGATGGTAAAGAAGATGGCAACTTGATAAATACTAGTTCCATTGATGAGAACATATTAATTTAATGAGCTACCGAGTCAACCTAGTGATATGAATTATGAACCAAATCATAATTCATATCATTGGGCGGACTCGGTAGCTCATTCGGTAAGCTGAGGATTGTGGGTTCGATTCTCACCCAAGACAATCACATAAAAATTTTCTTTGAGATGTAAACTATTTAATCATTTAAAGTAATTGCAACTGAATTATGATAGCTACTTATATTATTTGTATATACTTATTTGTAACAAAGTTTTAATAAAACAAATCACAGCTATCAATAGAAAATGACAATAATACTTACAGGTACAAGCAAACGCTTCACTTCTTCAACAGCTCTGGCTAGCTTGATCTTCGCACGGTTGTCGGTGTCCTCAACTGTGAGTAACACGTGTAGATCATCGGCCAGGTGTTCCCAATTGGGCTTGCCCCTGTTAGCATCCTCCTGAAAATACAGTTTTTAATTGTTATTCATTACCGTCGACTCTCTATCTGACGATTTGAACAGGATGGCTGGAAACTGCTGGATGTGGGAGGCCCCTATTCGAAAGACTTAGCAGGCAACATCAGCCTTTTAGGACTGCAAGAGTTTGATGATGATGATTCAATTGTATCTGTGTTGCTATAATAATGAAATTACTTGTTGAACAACAACTACTACAGAAAAATATAGATAAAAAAGTGACCTAATGCCATTGGAATAATCATGGTCGGTAATTACATAACAATAAAGAAACCCTGTTATATCATGAACGTCAATAGATAACGGACGGATTTTTTAAAACACGATGGTGTTTAATAAAATCACAATAACACGGTGGGAAAATATCTGCCGGCCTGCCTAATGGGAAGCGGTTATCGGTGCCCATGAACCAGGGATATCGCATTGCATTAAACCTATTCTTTAAATCTTTAGATAGTTAGAGTTTTATAGATTCTATAAACTATACCATAGTACAAAATGATAACAAATCACTTTAAAAGTCTAAACCTGATTTTAAATCCTTTTTGAAGCTGCGTGAAAACAATTGAGATGTTTGAATTAGTAAGATAAAATATGTACATAAAATTACACAACTTTAGGTCAATTAGTAATTTTCTACGAAACGTTAGCAATGAAGGTTACCTTTTTCTTATCTCTCATGGATCCTTTGCCTCTGACCATGATTTTGCATCCCGTTTCCTGTTCTAACTGTTTGGCTGTCATTCCTCTGGGCCCTAAAATCCTTCCCACGAAGTTGAACTGTAATCAAAGAAAAAAATACATTGAAAATTTTGTTACAAATTAAATGGAACCTACAGGTAAATTCATTCATCTTTCACACCACAAGAAATACGATATGAATTTAGAATGTTTCTTGGGCTATTTATTGAAGACTTTGTAATATTAGCATGCGAATGTCTTATCCTAATTTAAGCCAGCAACACGTAATGCCATTAGCCACGAGATTAATTACTCGCATCGCTACACATAAACCACGCTTCCTGTGTGCATGTACACAGCACATAAAGTTAACCTCAATATCTAAGCCTCAAAGCTTCGGTCAGATGAACGTATATGAACTGTGAACTAATATCATTCTAACGTCTGCCACTAACTAAGAAATGGTTCAGCTGGCACTAAGCCAACTAGCAGTTTCAATGATTCTTTTTCCAAAGGGATTTCCAGAGGAACTGAAACATTTGTTAAAATATGCACAGCGATAAATAATAGGTAAAATGTAGGCTACTAATTCGTCACATGTCATGCTAAATTGTTATGCGTGACAGCGTGAAAATTGCTTCAAGTTGTTATTACTAAGACAGAAAGGTTTACTCTAGCGAAAAGAATGTGACATCAATAGCAAATTGTATATAGACTGGGGATAATAGTGGTGCGAAGGTCGCAAACCCGCAGTTGGTAGAAGTGGTTCGATAGATTCATAGAGACTGTGACAATGTGGCCGAACGAGAAATATGAGATGCGGAAATAAGCGGCCCTAACAAGTCTGGGGACAGCATTCATTATCCGTTTCGGTCCAGCAACTGTGACGGTGATAGACGATAGATTGTAAATCACAGAGAGAACAATTGGATCGAGGTTTGGCAAGCATTCTGCTATCTGATTAAATTGAATTATAACTGCTTTTATCGTGTGAGTACCAGATGTGCACAAGCACAAGTCAATTTGCACAAGTTTTTTTTAAAGGAAAATCGAAATTATTAATGATATTACAATTAAGAGAACATCATTTTGAGTCATATTTCACATGATTTATTGCACTGTGTTTTGCTGGTTTATTCATGACTTTATAACCGGATAATGTGACGTAATTCTGGTAACATAAAAGTTTTACGCAATATACATCAATGGCTTATGCTTTTATATCGAGATCTCTTTATATTACGCGGTTTTGAGAGCCAAAGCCAGTATTTTCAAGAGACGCAATCATCCTAGCTTCACCGCTACTTAGCGGTTCGCCACAAAACGACTCATTTGAGAATACTTCCTTAGCATCACAATTATTATGCATTTCCTACAACTATCCTGCTAGTTAGCTGTCATGGCTCATAAACCTTGCACACAAGGTATTGTGACATCTTCTTAAATACGGATGAAGCATAGTAATAAGCATAATGTTTTATCATTATCGTTAATCCATTTTTACTGTTCATCGCAATGGTGTAATACCTATAGACGTACTATATACAGGTAAGAATAGTAGGTACGTCTATCTATACGTCATCATCATCCTATCGCAGTCCACTGCTGGACATAATGCCAACCACCTGGAGGATTTACCTAAATCGCCACGCTGGGCAGGCGGCTGGGCGTCTACACAATACCAAGAATTGTTTTATATTCGTAGAGTTGTGCTACTTAGTCATAACATTTATTTTTGTATTCGGAATAAACAAGAAGCTGAAAAAGATTTGCAAATAAAATGCTTAAATGCAGTATTAATCTGTTATAGCGATCGTCTACCACACTCAAAATCTCGTTGACTTATTTGCCTGTCAAACGCAATACGCTTTATGACAATTTTAAAAATATTTTTGTTATTGTTACGAAAATAAGCATCGCCCGATGGCGTTGTGGAAAAAAACTAAATTTTTTTCCTCAAATTCTTAGGAGAGTATTGTTCTTGACCGGACTATCGTATCGTACGGCGGAAACATGTCGAAATAGCGTCGCGCTAGTTGGCTGCACGCCCATATCCACCTTATTGCATTTCCCCTGTACGTAATAGTTGACGACAAAACTTTAATTAACTAACAAGAATAGATTTAATGGCTCATTTACATTTGTTTTGAAATGGTGAAGATTTTTTATAAGAAATATATATAAATAAATATTATTTGTTTCACAAGAGAATAGGAAGGAAAATACTTTCATATAGATAAACTTTAAAAATGTCCCTATGAATCGTCAAGTAGATATAAAAATATTCTACCGCCGTGGTACAAAACTGAAAAAATCTACCATACGGTCTACCTTAAACTAGGTATAGTAGATATTTGTTATACAATTTAGGCAGCCTTGTATAAGCGTTCTTTTTCAAACAACTTTTGGATACAGGATGGTTAAAAAGAAGGTTGATTCAGAATCATGTTTTAAACTAAGGGATACCAACACAAACTGTTTGTATAAGCGTTAATGACTTGACCTGTTTTCACCATGTTTAGTACGAGTCTCTGATAGGCCTATTCCGAACTTTTAATATTATCTGTTAGATAAACTTATCAGGAACTTTATTAGCAAGTAGTGAAATCGGCTAAGACTTACATGTTACCTTTAAGCAGAATTTATCTATCAGTTATGGTACTACATAAATTCTATAGAAACGTCAGACATTCCTTATTTATTAATATATTCTATTCTATACCTAAGTAACATCGATTTAGAATTGGTAATAAAATAGTAGAAAGTAGGACACTTTTCTTTCCGGTCTTCAAACTAATTTAGAGATTTTTTAAATTTCTCCATTAGTATATAAATAGAATATTAACATTATCAATATCACTTAGCCAATTGGTAATTAAAAAACCACTTTAATCATATCACAATTTGACCTCAGTTCAAGGTTTTAATAGCAAATATATAGACTGATGAGTCATAGAAGCAAGCTTGTATCACAATATTCAACCGAAATATGGCGTTGATTGCAAAACTTGTTATTTACACAAAGGCTTTATGCCTATAAACGCTCTATGACAAATGGATGTCGTAGGAACGGAGGTAGATATTTCGCGTAATGATTTAGGGTGAGGCAATACGGTTCGGTGCGGCGCGGGCGTCGCAGCGGATCGACTGATTGTTATACATTGCCATTCTAAAACTACGAGTAGACACGGTACTCAAGCGTCAAACCGTAATGCATACCATACATGCGTGGCATTGCGAAGCCATAAGGCACCGTATGGCTTTACTCTTAGGTAGGAGACTGATGTTTTAGCTTAAATATGAGAAAATCAGTGAACTTTTCACATGAGTAAATGTCACTGTAAAATTGTAAATGTTAGATTATAATTTATCTAGCGAGATTGCAACCTATCGAATGATTAAAGAAGATTACAATCTACCAAAAAAATAATAAGTAAAATTGTAACCAGTTTGTTACGGATCCACGATCTTTTGACAGTTTATAAGCTCTCTAGATGGATTATAATCTAACGCTATTTATTTAATATAATGTGGAAGGTCTGCTGATATATCTGCAAACATATCTGTAGTATTGTTCGCTATTTTCATCTAAGCGATACCTTATTTATTCTCCTTTGAAGTTGTAGACCGTATAATAACGTGCTTTCTTATCTCGGCACAAGCTTTTGATCTAATTGATGAAGTTCATTAAACCGGATCGTATTCTTGGCCATAATGTACTTACATATGGCTAAGAACATTGTAGTTCTTAATGATGATGGATTTTTAGCATTGCTTTTATGATTAAACAATAATACCTTTAATGTAAAATCAAATATTACTATTAATGGAGACATCATTCACGATCGTGACAAAGATATCTGCAATGAGGAATCATTAAATCGTACTATTACCATTATGATTGATGTTTTTAATATTAATACGACCTGTTTTGGTCCAGTAGTAGTGAATACTGCCTCTGATAAAGTAATCGAGGATTCTCTCCCGGGCAGAGTACCTACACAACATTTGTATGCTTGAACATGTCTGTTTGTATTGGTCTCTCTTTGGTTGGTTTGCTGTGTACATAATAGTACAAACTTCAGCTTAGTTTGAGACTAGATGGCGCTGTATGGCCAGCGTGGACATGTTTTTGGTTATTTATAGTATGGTTTTTGTCATCACCATCATCCTGCAAACATACATTGCTGGACATAGGTCTCTGTCTATGACAATTGTCATTTGCTTTTTGGATTTGCTTCACTTCATCACGGTTGGGGGGTTAGTGACCGCAGTAGATTTTATTTGCATTCAGGTAAATGCTGCTGCCCGATTCCTGATATTCTGTCAGTAGTCTCCTACGACACCACGACTGTAGCTTTGCTTAAATCTGTTAAGGCAACAATGGCTATGTCCATTGACATAAAGGAACTATTTTATCTGTCTCATCGATTCTTTATAGCCCACAAGAACAAGATAGGTCACATCTAATAGCTGCACTTCCACGTAAACAATGGTAACGACTCCTATCTGGGAAACGCCTCAGGCGCATCTAATCGATAAACATTGACCAATTGCGTTCTAGCCGGGGGCAGAGCAGGCGCAAACGCAACGGACCTATTAAATACGTTTTGTTCCTACAGATAATTAATGCAAATCACATTTGATCAATGGCCACTATAAATTAAATTTTATTCGTTTAACAGTTGGAAACTAACGGAAATCACTTGAGTAACAACTACAGTAACGTAATTGTGGATCTAAATAAATATGCAAATATAATTGTAACACGATCCTTGTTAGGGGATTTTATAATAACAATATATTAGATGAACAAACAACGAACTTGTTATTTAAATAGTCATACCTACTCGGGTAAGTTGAGTTCTAAGTAAATTACCATTATGCATTGGCTGAGAAATCCTTGCGCAACTGAAACATGCATTATAAACAAATAAGATAATGATAATAATAAATAAGATAATGTACACTAAACATCTGGTTTCCAGCTAAAGTTGTCTTTTATACTATTTGGTAGTCAGGAACACAGGTCCTGATAACTTCATTTTCTAAACTCAACCGATCAGGTAACGAAACCTTCGATCGATGAACCTCAAGACTCCAATGCATTAAAATAGGATCTAAATCACATCCTTGTTTAAAAAATTTGACCACTGGATTCATTTACTTCAAAATGCATTTTCATCTGTGAATATTGAGGGTAGAGTTTTAATTATGATGATGTAAATTGATTTTATCATACAAATTAAGAAATTATCTATTATTGCCAAGATATTTCAAAGCTACTAATTTTATAGACTGTGTGTAGACACAAAACACCTATCGAAGTAATACGAGTATAATTCAAATAGCGAACAATTCTATTAGTAATTTAACTTCTTAACACGTCTAGAAATTGCACAGTCCGTATGATCGCACATACACACGTTGACAGCATCGGAATTCCAATTTCTATTTTCCATAACATTGCAACCTTAATACATGGTTGTTTATTCACGTAACGCACCAGAACCAGGATATATAGGTTAAATTATCGTGACATTGCCCCCTAATGCACAATAGTCTTTATGCTGTGTAGAATGTGCAGTTCTGATAGTAATTGGTAGTGGTTTTGTGGCGTAATGATAGTGTGCCGACGGTGGCACAAACCACGTGCGCCACAAATGTGGTAAGTCAAGCATTGGCAGATAAAGCAGGTAGTTAGCGATCGGACAATAGGGTATGCGACTTTTATGTCATGGTGAGTATCGACAAGGATTATGATATTTAAATTGCTAATTAGGAGAATGATTTTATTGTCAAATCCTTTGCTAAGAGGATATAGCCTTTTTACAAATGTAACAGAATTTAAGTTTAGGTAAAATAAACTGTGAAATTCATAAACTTTAGGCAGTCAAAGATTTACGGAATTTAGAAGCCTTTATCGTCTAATTGAACCTTGATAAGGTTGCCTTTTGAGGAGTTGTCAAAAGTATTCATCAATGTATCAATACTGATTTCCATGTAGATAAACGATGGACAACTCGGTGATAATATTCGTAAGCCAGTTTTCTGCCTAAATACTATTTAACTGCTAGCGATCGCATTTTGTTTCACCAATACAAAACCGGCGCACGCAAGTAGTTCAGATACCAAACCAAACTTCCGTACCATCAAAGGCGCCCGACTACAGATCATTACATAAAACAATACCGAGCAAACATAGTAAGCGGTGAACTATTGACCGGCGTGATTGGCAGTCATTACGCATACCGCCGGATGGCTGCAGGTGGGTGGGTATTACGAATCTCATATTGCGATTGATTGATGGTTTAATTCGAACGTAATTGTCGTACCGCGATTGGTCACGACGTGCGATGCCGACCGCCGAAGGGGCTGGCTTACAGATAGTCAGTACACGAACATAATTTATGCTCCTATAAAACAGTAGGTAAAGTTTATGGGACAATATCTGATCAATGGCATCTGTTGAAGTGGAGGTCCAATTTCATGGAGCGTAGCTTCTAGCCCAGACATTACTTAATGTTTAAGTTTGCTGCGATGCATAAAATTGTACAGTAAGCATAATATGAAATTCCCCAAACTCTAAAATTTCCCAACTGATACTGAACAGTAAACAACGTTATTATTACCATTCTCCATCAAATTAGTTAGAGTTATCTAGCTCTGTGATACAGAAAAATACTTAAGTTATCATCAATCTTTTAACGCATTTGAGTTTGTAGAATACCTACTGTTTTTACTTTGTCACCATGGTGTTTTTTTTTTTAATTTTTATTGCTGCAAAATCGATTCTGGGAAGAAAAATTTCGTAAATCTCAGGGTTCTTGATTTCGATCGATTAGATCCACTTTTTCCATACATCAGTATGTAGGTCGATACATTTCATTCCGGGAAAAATACTTATAGTGGCCGGTAGACACACAAAACACTTTCTGCGACAGACCGGATACTTCGCCGACGGAAGCCAGTTAAAAATATATGCTCTAAAAGATCATAGACAACAAAAATATTCACTGAAACTTTAAATTAGCCATTGCCTGATTTCGTTTAGATTGTTGTTGAGATTTGAAAACTGTTTAGTAGCCTTCGCTTTCGAATCCCTTTAAGTCGAGTGTACCTTTGGAGCACAACTCGCCTGCAGGTGAGATTTTAAGAGGGCGACATGTACCCTAACCCTGGAAGAATGCTTAGTTTAAGTCCTAACGATCGATATTCATTACTTTTAATATTTTAATGGTTAATTTATAAATTTTATAATTTTGCTAATATTAATAGCTAATTAGACAGGTGATTGGCGTACAGCTCTACTGTTGAACTTGGGGTATTAACGTCTAAGTGCGTTTTTCAACAAAGCTTCTAGCCAACGTACAACAATACATCTATTTTCACGACGTAGATTCCCAAGCACAAAAGTAAATCGTTGATAAATCAATTTTATTTAATAACTTAATACACTTAATAAATCTAGCTAGAAATTTATCACGAACAATAATTTTATGACACTTGTTAAGTTTCTTCTCAATACAGCTTTCCTTCTCAACTTTGACATATCGGAATAGACCCGTTTCATGGAAACAACGTCATTATTTATGATTACTAATACAGTGACTGATGACTTTAGGGCATTCTTGTTAAAGAACAGTCATGTTTTGTTGGCTAGTGTAGAGATTGTTATAAAACAAGACATTTTAATATTTCTTGACACACAGACCGCGCCTTAGATTATTTGTTCGTTCGTGATTTTCGCCCCAAAGCATACAGAAAAGCTTAATTGTCTTAACGTCTACTAGACCATAGCGAACAATGACCATAATTTATTTACCAGGATTGCAAAAAGTATCATGTCCAGTCAACTGCGAGAAGAAATAACATGTTTTAAGAATTATTTTGTAGTAATATTTGAGCTTTCTGAAAAGCAACAGTAGGTAATTTTTCGATATTTGTTACAGACTTATGTCAAAATTATCAAATTTATCGAACGAGGTACAAGATACAATAAACAAAAACTTATAGACACGTTCCTGTCAAGATGACGTTGAGTGTCCTTTACAAGCATTGTAGGCACGATCTGGAGATATGATGACGGATGACTATGCGTCACCTGAATGAAATGTGATTACAGCATTTAGGGTGTGGATTACTAAGCTTTTATATCCTAAAAATTTTTTCTGTTCCAAAGTGGCGCTTTGCCGTCATTCCGCTGTAATCCAGTCACAAGCTTGACCGCCATGAATCATACGGAGCTGGTTAAATTACCTGCAGCATATTAAGTAAACTTGAAGGAGGAGCCGTTGGTTTAAGACACAGTTTGAGGTTTTCTTTCTATTCGAGTGGAGAAGGTTACCAGTAGTATCCGATAAAATTTAATACTAACGACAATTTTGGTTGATAAGTGGAAGTGGCGATTATTTTATTCAAATTGGATAACGAGGCCTGTTGCATATCGATTCATCGTACTGATAGCAAAGGAGCCCGGGTTCCGAAACGGATGTTTAAGGTTTTATCAAGACTTAACGATGATACCTACATTATAAGTCATTACTTAGTTATTTCTGTACAAGAAATAACAACCCCTACCTACTGGCGGGGATAGTTCTAATGAAATGATAAGAAAATAAGTTTTATGAGAACTACAGGTAAATAATCAGAAACAGTGATGTCTCATGTTTGAAAAATGTTTATGTCATCTAGGCAGAAGTAGACGATGATGCATTCCAAACTTAGGGGACAATGTACGTAAAGTCCATTTTTGAATACAGTAAGATGTACTTTTGCTAATGACTTTACAATGTGGGATCCGAGCCCACGAACCCTGCCTCAGCGCATAATCACATCCAAACGAGCAAACAGTGAGTGATGATCACAATATACCGCGTGTACAGTTACCGTCTGATTTTTAAATACAAAATGACTACACCGTTGCAAGTCGGTGCATTCAGAAACAGAGAAGCAGGCGACCCGCGACCTGTGGGTCGTAGGCCAGCGGAGCGCGACCAGCCCGATCGACCCCATTACCGTCGGTACAATGAGACAAGTAACAGTGAGGCATCTCCCCTTTGACACCGGATTACGTACCGTAACGTGTGCCGGCACGATATACAATCAAATGACATCACAATGAAAAGTGTGATAGATTAGTCGGCTACTAAAAGTGAAACCTAGAATTGTCTTTGAACTACTGGTATCAACCAGAATTGGTACATTACTGTGTACAGCTTACAGACTAACAAATTTTGAGTTGTGCCTGGTTGAGTAAATAAATGCGTCAGATACCAATCGCTTACTTTCAAAATCAAGATATCAATCTTAAATTAAATTATCTTAATTAAATTATCAAATTACAAAACTACTGGAGGTGTCTCGACCGTGAATCGAAGCAAACCTTAGTGAGTTCTTAAAAAAAATCTTGCTGTTCTGATTGATCCAGAGGTTTTTCCAAAGAAAATAATATACAGAAGAGACCCACATTTTTAACTGGAAACTCTCTAGGTTTCTGCCTACACCAAATCTCTATGAAAAGATAATCTAGAATATTATAATATGAGCGTCGGATGTCTCAAATGTTTCTTTAACTGTGACATTCCTACAAGGCCCAAAGCAGCATTATCATTGGTGCACCTTAAATTAACTAGCTGATGTTATAGAAGAGGAATGCTCTGAGCCGACTACTGGTACAGCAACGCTGAATGGGACCATTCAAACTGGATTTTATTATTAGACACTGAACATATCTTAGAAGTTCTGTGTTTGTAAACTGTGTTCTTCATCGTGGAACAAGGTTTGATAGAGCAATAAACCACAATTTATCTCTCGTTAGATGCTTAGAATGCCTACGTAAGTAGATACCTATATAATGACGAGGAAGTGCAAATAGAGATTTTATCGTTTACATTATCTACCATATAAGTAAGTATACTTATAACGTTGCATTTTCTACATACTTACGTACATTAGCGATTAGAAAACATGTAGGTACTAATTATTTTGTTTTAGGAAATTAAAGGGAAATACAAAATGTGCCAGTTTCTCGTTCAAATTTAATTACTACGCTCACACCGGTTACACATAGTGCTATTTACATACCGGTGGACTTCAAAATTGGCACGAAAACAGTCTTCAGATTTCGAATTTATATTTATGTGGCCAACATGAGCTAATTTGGAAATATAAATAGATGTATACTGCCGAAAAAACAACCGTCGAAGTCTATATTTTTTTAAAAGCGATACGGCTGACACTTTTATAGCGTTACTGTGAAGATAAATGCCCCTGGTTTCAGTTTCCTGCAGAGAAAAATGTCTCGGTTCTAGTTTGGCATCGGAACAATAAATATTTGAGCTTTCACAGTTTGATGGTTGAATGTATTTCGATGTTGGATCAACGAACGCTGTCTGTGAAAACGTAATGAAATTAGGGTTCATTGAATTCGACATACCATCCATGCGTCCAGGTTCATTTGTATAAGTTAAATGGAGCGGAAATTTGTGGCACACCTACACACGTTTAACGTACAAGTTATAGCTTACGGCGTGTCATAAGAAAAGTACATTAAAATACAAAGTAACGACGGCAAAGATAAACAAGAAGATGCGCCCACGCACGGGCGGAGTTTCACAAAAAAATATTGTGAGTTCAGCGTCTGATTTTGACAGAAAATATTTTTGAAAGCTGCCTTATACGTGCATATTATGTTAACACTTTACTTATTATCGACATAGTAAGAAGTTAATGTTTATACTTTTACACCCTAACTACCTACCTACACGTAAGTCAAATCCTCAGTGTATAGTAATGTATGGTAATAAGTAGGTAACTTAATTTTCTTAACTCTACAGAGGCATCTAAGAATTCGAAACTTTTACCATCTGCAACTGTTTTGTGCTGATCACCATTTACGCATCCGCGCCATATGGAACTCATGCCGCCCTCGCAAACAGGAGAGTGGCACTCTGCCTCAAGATGATGAGGAGACAGGAAATACCTACCTACTAAAAATTTCAGCCCTTCTGACAAGCGCCTTTAGAGTACAGTACAATATAGATCCATTGATTAAGTACGTATAAGCCAAGATCAACCTCACTGTTAACAGATGTTACCGAGCCCTGAGGTACCCGACCGATTCTATTTCCAATCAGATTCCTTACAACAAATATCAAACTCGTCAATTAATAGTCGAGACGTTCCGTAAGCAAAGGCCACACCATTTGCAAATCGCGCGTGGCTATTGTAAACAAGTTACTGCATTCGATCCGCTGTTTAATCTTTTCGGAACACATTCGCAGCTTTTACCGATGTTTGCACTCGCGAATGATAGAGCACACGCTTGCGCCAGACTTGTTTTCACTAAAACAATACGAATGTGCGTCCGTCGGCAAATATAATTATGTTTTACGCTCCTTCATAAAACTGGAGCTAGCTGCGGAAACCGTTGCGAAAAAGATGATTCAGATTGTTAAATGTGATTCGAATGGTGGAAAGCAAGGAGCTTTCGTGAGAAGCTAGAAATACCACATATCTCGTGCAGATAAAAAACGTAAAGATTAAATAATAAGCACATAGATACATACGGTACTTATTTTTGTAATTTGTCATTTTATGTGAAACATAAATTACACGATGGACGAACTACTTTTCTCTTAATTTATGAAGGGTAACTTGAAGCTCTGAACTAGTTTAGTAATATGGAATCGTTTGGTGTAATTTAAGAGATAAACAAGGTGGAAAATTCTTATGTTTGTTAGTTCATTTTATATGATTGTTATTAAGAGTTACTTTGAACTGTTACATATAATAATTGTTTCTTAAGCATACACCGTTCATAGAAAATAAGTCGTGCTGCCGTGCCTTTACATCTAAACTTATTAAAACTAAACGACAAAAAAAAAACAGACTTCAATATGATGACAATGGGATCAACTAGGAAGCGCTCTTTCAAACAAAAACAAAAGGAATGATCTAAATCAATTAATAATTTTCGGAGATATTTGGTAATAATCCTTTATTTGACGTCTGTTAAAATTAGCTCAAATTAAACACGTAGAAAGGGAAACTGTGATTTTTTTAGGGTAAGTAAAAATACGTTTAAATTATCGAGTATAGCACACAAACACTACCTACCGTAAAAACGAACGAGAAACCTTTATAAAACCTTTAGTAACATTAAGAGGTTGGTTTGGTATGTTACAATAACAATGTGGTCATGCGCAGAGATCACAGCGTGTCACCCAGCACGTACCTTTCGCGGATACTTCGTGATGCCTAGTAAAAAGCAAACCTAACGGTCCCAACCGATATGGCAGGATTTAATAACGCCTCCCGCCCTATATGGCCTGACGTACATTCTTAGGCAGGAGTCTTGAGCGAGACCATGTCGATGTCGATATTCTATCACCGTAGTGACATCTGCTATTCGTTTTTAAAATTATTAGAAGAGATGTACCGACTAGTCGGCCAAATTCGTAGTCGGCGACTAGACCGGCTAAAATAGCCGACTAGTTTGCCCAAATTTTGTTTACAACTTGTAGAGTGGCATGTAGTAAAAAGAATAGAGGATGATTGATGTGAAATTAAAATCATTATTATTACTTTTTTATCATGGTATCAATATCAATCTAATTTAGAATAAAATTAGGATATCTTCGTTTTGTACATACTTTGGTTAAGATCTAAAAATTAGATTAAGTAAATTCTTCGACATAGCGTATCAACAACCAAATGTTTCCTTTACTAATAAATAAAACAATTGAAAGTACTAAAGTATAGTATTACGTTATTCCACAAATTTATTGCTTTTTTCGGAAATTTTCGAATGCAATAATCGCCATGCCAGCCGTTTTGTAGCCGACTATTCGGCCAAAGACATAGTCGCCCCATCTCTAAGTATTACGAACCCAAACGACCCGCCTAGCGGTACATCTAGTGTATTACATACCTTTGTCAATCATGTCATGTCGGTATGTGGTGTGCTTACATGAGAAACCTTAACAAATGAAATTGAAGAACGTCAATGAAAGGGGAGATCGAGTGAAAGGAACAAAAAAATAAAAGCATTGCGAGAATTTCGTAACTTGCTTGAATAACTTAGCATTTCAGGGGCCACTTACTTGAAACTATTTTTGTGCACATTGAAGTAAAAATTTTTAGTGTACATTTATTTTTTTCTATATGCACTGCTATAGCAGATTTTTTTTTTGAAGATATGGATCTCCATATCGTCTATCTAGAAGGAAGACATGAATCTTACTACACATAACTAAAGACACGGCAGAACACAGTGGAGCAACTTTAAAGTTTTTCTTTGATGAGATTTTTTG
Source organism: Conogethes punctiferalis (assembly GCA_031163375.1). NCBI lineage: Eukaryota > Metazoa > Arthropoda > Insecta > Lepidoptera > Crambidae > Conogethes > Conogethes punctiferalis. The sequence continues at coordinate 9,756,380 of CM062082.1, forward strand.
ATTGCGAATTTTAACGGAATGGTAATACAAATTAGCATCTACAAATTTAGAATGTGTGACTAAAACAACAACAAAAATAATAAGTATTACCAGAAAAAAAGCGCTATGCTCTTTAAAGAAAAATCTTCAAGCACTTACTGAATAGTTTTCTTTATTTCCAGTTTTGTAAATTTCCAGAAAGAAGAGCTTATCGCTTTTAAAGAAAAATCTAGCATGTCATGGTTAATGACTAAATATTCCATAACACGTTGTTATAAATATAAAACCGTATCGATATCTCGTATCAACGATCACTACATACAAAGTAAAGAACCTGTGAGACCAGTACAGAAATGAGCCTCGAACCTGACTTTCCATCAAGCTTACAACTAGCTAAGCCTATGATTGAATGGGTCGCCCGCTTCCCTGCGCACGAGTGTACCGGCAAGAGTGTCGTATCTTTCGCTATATCGACAATGCGGAATTAGACGCGTTCCGCATTTGCTAAGTAATTTTTCTATAAGGGAATAGGAAAAGAACTAAGTGGAAACCTGCAGGGAATTTATTTAAAAAAAATAAGATATACCTACTAACAAGACAACGGCTTTTTTTCTAAATTACTGCGACTTGGTCATCATGATTGGGCAAATCGGATGAACTCTCATTACTAAAATGTATGCTAAGGGCTAAGAGCGCTTGTTCTGAGAGCGAAAGAGTAGCCCAATCGCCGCAACAGAGGGCAGGTGACCGGTCAGTTGTCTGTCAGTTGCCACCGCCATGCTGGCCCGTAAGATGCTTCTTTATGTCCCTTTTAAAGGACCCCGTATCAGAGGAACGGGGAAACACATGTACTTATGTCGCGCATACATTTTAACGTAGCAACGCGGCAAACATAAGATTTGACAAACTTTTTTAAGGCTGCCTAACATTACTTTTGCCTTCATAAAATCCACTAGAACAAAAAAAATAAGCAGCCTTTGACATAATAAAGTAACAAACCGTTAATCGTATATGAACGATGCTTACAACTTCATTACGGAGCAATTAATTAAGTCGTTTAGATATTCATTTTTTGCATAACATGTATGTCATTAGCGGTTGTTTTGTTTTTGCAATTAACCATTGTCAGACATAACATGTAGCAGTGTTAAGGATAAACAGATTGTACATTATTTTTAACTTTCGTATTGTGAACTGTTTTATTTGTTAGATTAATTCATTTATCTTTTAGTCGGGTTTATCTTTTATATCTGATTCGAAGTCATATATAAGACAGGCTCGGTGGCTCATTTTGTAGTGACCTCTGCCCTCTGAGCCAAGGGTCGTGGGTTCGATTCCATGAACATGTCTGTTTGTATTGGTCTGGGTGTTTTCTATGTATAATATGTATTTATTTACAAAAAAATGTATCTAAGTAAGTTTATCAGTTGTCTAGTACCCATAGTACAAGCTTCGGCTTAGTTTGGGGCTAGGTGGCGCTGTGTGGCCCAGCGTGGCATGTCTTGGGTTATGTCTAAACAACAAAATTTTCTCTATTTTTTCTCTATACAAGGTGAATTTTTAATCACTATCCAAATTTTTTCTGGGCATTAGGTATCGTTAATAGAGCCCATTTCTGCAATAAAAAATATAGGTCATATTTTCACAACAAATTCATTGTACCGAACCAATTATAAATATCGCATGGTTACCATTTCTAGCGTAAAAATTTACTACGCAAAGCGATGAACTCAATGGACAATGCGTGCGCGGGCGCGGGGTAGAGACGGGGTGCGGGGCGGAGCGGCGGGAGGGTGGCGAGCGAGCGCCGAAAACAAAATGGCAAAGGTCACGCACGCAGTCGCCCGCGCATCCCCGTTCGGTGAAAGCGCGCGCCGTTTCCCTCCGCGCCCACGATGTATTCTAACCGCGAGTTCTATGAAATGGTGCGCTGTTATTTGTTAAGTGGAGAGAGTTTGAACGGAGCCCAAAGACTGTACGAAGTAGATAGCCTTCCTCGCCTCCGCAACCAGGGTGTGTTGAATCCGTCAGTTCCGAACCGTGCAACGATTTTAGCTGCCAACCAAAGGCTCTTAGATTTCGGCCAATTTACTACACCTTCACATGCAGAAGGGCGTGGCAGGCCAAGAGTGCCAGTGGAAATCGAAGAAGAGATCTTCGACTTTTTTCAAAGAAACCCTCGTGCAAGTACTCGTGACGCGGCGAGGCGTTTTGAGATCAGCCAGTACGCCATATGGAAACTACTTAACACCGCTGGCTTGCATCCGTATCATTTCCAAAAGGTGCAGGCTTTAGGTGAAGCAGACGCAGTGCCCCGCCGAGCCTTCTGCGAGTGGCTAATTGCGCACCCGACGGCCGTTATTATGTGGACCGATGAAGCATTATTTACGCGCGTTGGATTGTACAACCAACATAATGAGCACTGGTGGTCCTTCCGAAACCCACACATGATAAGAGAAACTTATCACCAAGTGCGTTTTAGTGCAAACGTGTGGGCTGCGGTTGTTGGCAACCAAATAATTGGCCCATATTTTATAGAGGGACGTTTGACCGGCGGCACGTACCTCGATATGTTGCGTACGGTGATCTCCGATTTGATGGACGAAGTGCCGATCGCGCACTTTCGTGATTTTTATTTTCAACAAGACGGAGCACCGCCGCACTACGCCGCCGCCGTTCGCGAGTACCTTAGCGCCGAGTACGGCGACCGCTGGATCGGCCGTGGAGGCCCCGTCCCGTGGCCGCCGCGCTCTCCGGACCTGACTCCGTGTGACTTTTTTTTGTGGGGTGAAATCAAAAGACGTGTGTATGTGGATGAGGCCCAGAGCCTGGACGCCCTTAAACAACAGATTATTAGAGCATTTGATGAAGTGAAAAGTGACACTTTAGTCCTTAACAAATTAAAAGGCAATGTGCAAAAACGTGCGAGACTCTGTTTGGAGAGAAATGGTATGCATTTCGAACAGTTATTAAAATACCAATAATTATTATTTTTGATCAGTTAGTGTAAGTTGATTTTAATTCATCATCATCATCAGCCTATTGCAGTCCACTGCTGGACATAGGCCTCTCCAGTTGTTCGCCACCTAGGGCAAATTTCTGGAGGATATACCTAAACGCCACGCTGGGCAGGCGGGTTGGCGATCGCAGGGCGTATTTTCATGCTCCGGTGACGCTGCTGCCCGTCAACGGTCTGTGGTATTTAGCTACGCCTTCAATCGTGATGGTTTTACCGCCGCCAGTCGGTTTGCCAGAGCCTCGTTTGTTGTTCGGCAGGATGCACCACGGGCAGGTGAGGATGGCTTGGAGCGAAAAGGCGATAGGTCGCTCCCTTACATCCCATTTTAATTATTTGATTGATTTTAATTAATTTGTACATAAGTTGATTCAAATTTTTTAAATACGCCTTATTGCAACAATGTACCTACTACCTACCTACTTTTTGCCGTCTTAGTTTCATTTCAAGAGCACAAAATCAACTTTAAATGTATTGTATTCACCTATTGGGACACACTAAAATACCCATTGATAAATACGTTTAAATTGGACAGTTTACGCTGAGAACGTGTTCGGCTGTTTTTCAATTGTCGATAGGCGATTGCGTCAAAGTTATACGGTAAAAATTAGGTAGGTAGGCATTTTTGCAATCTGACGGTCCTAAGCCCGTAAAAGTATGAAGGGAAAATTTGCAACTTATGTAGGTACCTATGCTTTTGCGGTTCGGTAAATGACACCTTTTTATGAATGGAGCGGGGACGGACGCGCTCTGCGGTGGGCGGCGCCCGCGGCGCGCGGTGTCTATTTATTTCGTCTTTTTTTAGACAACTTGGAATGCTATTTTCTCAATATTTTAGTACTGACCGGTACTAAAAGAAAAAATACGTATTTAGTGATTTTCGCCATAGATTATAATATAAAAATTTGGATAGTGATTAAAAAGTCTTCCTGTATATCTCCTAAAATATTACTTAGTTTTCTTTTTATATAGTAGCACGGCATAGAGGTCTCCCTGCGATACTGATAGAAAGCAATTTCTTTGAGAGTCTCAAATTACTGCGGCAATGAGTAAGTAACCAAATCAATCACTGAAGGATTATTATGTTTACTCCCACAAAAAAAATCTTCCTTTTCAATACAGTTAAGGTATTTACAGGTTATAAAACTATCGATGTTACCCACTTATGTGACCTGTATACAGATTTTAGAAGTCTACAACAGACTGTTACCAGTCAAGTAGTACCCCATTCCATATTTCAAGTCTGATTAAAGCTAAAATAAGCGTGTGTGAGTGTTTTAATGCGATGTTTTGATTCGAAAATAATTCACACGTTGTACCAAAATCTGGCAAGCAAAACTTAGTATCACTTAGGTCCACTTAGGTTATCTATGTCATGTACAATTCAGATAAGTTAGTTATGATGAAACAAAATGTGCTTTATTTCCCTGATCTTTTTATCAAACCATATATATTTAACATGCACTTATTATCCGGCATCCACTACTCGTAGGTAACATCAAAAGTTTAGCAGCTTTAATAACCAAGAATATATGAACTCTTAGCCCTCTTAGTACATTGTGAGACAGACTGTTATTTCACGTACGTATTACGTGAATATTGACACGCCTACAGTTAACATTATAGTACTTGTGGTCATTGCGATGCGGTGCTCATAACAGACTTAAAGCGAAACTAGTGACTACGCAGAAATTTCGTAAAACTGTAGTGTTCATGATACAACAACCATCAGTGCCGTGTGTTTTAGCAATAAAGCAGAGCGTTAAGTCCGCAAAACTAAAACAGAATGTATTAGTCACACCAGCGAACGACGTACCGAAACTATTGTTTCGACAATATGTTCGACATAAGAAACGCATACTGCCAGATGTATTTCTGGAACGGTTGCCGTTTACATTTCATAAGCTGAAGTAAACCGTTGGAATTGAAATAAAAATCACTAACGATATAAAATAAATAATTTCTTAATGCTACGATGAAATGCTTATACAAAGTAAAGTATCGTATTTACTTGTGTGATTGTCTTTTAACGAAATTCTTCGGACTAAAACGGGAGATCTACTAAAGGATATACGTAGTAATATGCGGTGTGACTATCATAAGGTTTAGTATAAAATAAACAATCACCACTTTAGGGGCTGATTTTCCAATCGCCGGATAAGTTCACAGACTAAAAAAGGTAACGCTACTGATTACAAAATTTATGAATAAGTTAAGTGACGTCCTGTCATAAGCTGTCTTACTTTTTATTCAATTGTTAAAGCTCAGATCATTGAAAAATTAGGCCTCAGTAATATAGACAAGGGATGTAAGGAACGGCCTATCATCTTTTCGATCCAAGCCAACCTTACCTGCTGTAGTGGTAGATGTTTGCCCTAAGTGGCGAACAATTGGAGAGGCCAATGCCCAGCAGTAGACTGCAATAGTCTGATGATGATGAATATAGACAAATATCTAGCCATTTACCCACTAAGTGGTAAATATTAAGTTAAATCCCGTTTCTACTTGAACATTTGCTGGAACTCCGGAAGGTGAACGAGTATCAATAAAGTAACTAAATAGGTGCTCATTAATTACTATGTTGTAGACATTTATGTCGTAAAATGAGAGAAAATTGGTTTTAAACGGTGTATTCGCTTAACTAACAGACATTAAATGGTGTGGTTAAATCTCCGTTCAATTTGTTCAATTATCTTTAATAATTTAGTGAGGATGAATATGAGTAGTAAAACTTTACCACTATAGGAAAAGATCCTAGTTTTCTTGTTTGTCTGGTTTATTAAGACAGATTCTTTGTTTGATTAATATCCAACTGCTACATTGTTAGGTATATCACTGACAAGGATGATATTAATCACATTTAAGGCCAAAACACTACTAGTATTAATAAATATTAACAAGTAATAAAAAATACAAAGATCATTCGTCCAGGTTGCATTACAGCATAGATGAACAGATAAGAACTGCCACTTGAGTTAAATGTCAAGAAAACCCTCAAATGCTTCAAGAAGTATTTTGCCGATGACGCAAAAACACACGTTTTATAAAATCTGTGAGACTGATGTGAAATCTTAACTGGTTTTACTATAATTACAGCAATAACTGCTTGGATTCAAATAGGGCTTAATAATGATTCTAGGAATCGATCAAATGACATTCGCATCGTTAAATAACGATTCCATGATTTCAGCGTACGTGACCGATGTACCGGTACGGCCCTTTTGATCGACAATCAATATTATTCAACATTCAATTTATCTCAAGATTTACGTTCTCTTGTTGAATTCTCACAATTATCACGTGATCTATGGGGGGCAATGATATTCACCTATTATCATCATGATTCATGAGATGCATCGTCCCGTGCTTAGTTTCGTAAACCGATGGTAGGTATGTACCCTATGGATAGTTGGAATATTTCTATATTAGCTTACACAAACATAATAATCAAATAAAGTTTAAACTTGTAAACAAATTGTCGGTATACAAAGTATGTACAAAAGAAACAATTGGAAACGTGGCCTAAAATTAACTAATTCATAAATTACCCGTGGCTTTCACAGAAAACCTTATAAGGCAATTAAGTAAGGTGATTCGCATGAGATGGGCGCCGCAAGTTCAGTTTATCATTCTTTATGAAACAGTAAAAGTAAACCAGTACTGTCTTAATTAGGCAAAAATACGAAACAAGGACTGAGCTGAAAATACGAGTATATCATCGATAAATCTCCAAAATTATGAAAATGATAAATCATGGGTCCGTACGAGAATGATAGAAAATAATTGTTAGAATAGATTAAACAAGCGATTTAGACTTTTCTGATATTACCTGTGGTGTATGTACAGCTCTGTTCAATTCTAAATCCAACTAATAAAAAATTAGGGTCAGCGACTCCATATACAAACAGATCACGCATTCAAAACAGATTGCTCTAAACAGATTGTGCTATTATGAAAATAAAGTAACGAAAAAGATTTATGGTCCGATGAATACAGCTAGTGCCATACCGGTGCGGATCTTACAGACAATATTTTCATTAATATTATAGATCTCCATTAGGGTACATAAATATAAATGTTGCTTAATGCCGATAAATGAATCATACGGATCATTGAACTTCATTCCTAAAAAGGGATTGTGTGAGAACGTGTTCATCTGCAATTGAGCCTGGGTTGGAGCGGAGCGATGAATGGAAGCTATCACTGAAGGTCCTTAGTTCCAACTAGGCTCTTAAGCCACTCCAAGCCGCAATAGCCCTGACATAAGTCGCCAAATGTAGCAGGCTGACAACCTTGTCTTTCTATCTTGTATGACTAACGCAGACACATTCCCTGTTGTAATGATACTTACAACTGCAACATTTATCTCGTTTCGATCGACTTTGTAATAAACCAAAAGAAATGTGTTTTAGCAAAGATTACATCTTTAGATAACCCTTAATAGGATTTGAATTATTATGAAACGATAAGTACGGTCCATTTTAGCATTTTATGTGCCTTTAGTTTACATAATTCGATTTGCGCGGCAATATTTTACAATTCATTTTAGTAACATCGGTGTAATTTATGACAGGTGATAAAAATCTTTTTAAACTACCGTCAAACGATTAGTAACACAAATTGTAGTGTTTGCACTTAGACTTTACAAACACCACTCATAAGTCGAGTTGACTTTTGACAGTTGAATAATTAATGAGCAGACAATTACTTCACTGTGTGCTCACAGAAAGTTCTCATTCAAGTCTTTGAGAAATGTTTTATGAATGGTTAATAGGCTGTTTAAAATTTTTAAGTCTGTACATAATGTTTATGTTGTTACTTACTAGCTCATCGGTTCGTCAGATGGAATTCCGATTCATTTGCATGTACGATAATGAACATACATTTTTCGTCGGCAAACTAAAGAGGGACAAACACGAGTTAAAATTATGGTAGCCATTGAATTGATGATAACTCTTTCTGAAAATCGAAACGCATCATAAGATATAATTTTAATTGGACTTTCACGAAAGATATTACTTAAAGACGGCACGGTGGAGAATTTCACGTGAACTGAATTATTGCTGCCAGAAGCAAAACTAAATTTATATGTACGCATGTATCGTAAATTAATATGAAACAACTTGTTTAAAATAATAACTGTGAATATGAATTTAAATACATATACAGTTTTGTGCGCATTAGACGCAGTTTTAGGTGTATTTTTAAGACCAGTCGCAGTTTCAGCACTTAGCATGGTAGCCTAGGTCAGAACGATTTAAATAGCGTTTTATATCGATGAAGTCAGAGCTGAGACTAGCAAAGTCCTCCGCTAAACAGATCAAATTGAAAAGTGTCGTGCGAAATAAGCTTTCACGTTTGATCCTTACGTACATGTTTTTAGCACGAAGTATACATACATATCATGTGATTTAACAACAAAGATTTACTCACATCTGGATGTTCTTTTACTGGCACGTATACTTTTTCTGTGAGGGTGGTGACCATGCCTTCTGGTTCTGGTAAGACGAGTGGTTCTTTCTTGACTCCATTTATTTGGAATAAACTTGCTCGCACTTTTGCAATTTCTGAAAAGGAAAAAATATATTTTAGTGCATGTTCACCACATTATACTTACACAGCAAGGAAGTGATCTAGAACATCAATATCAAATTGGTAATAATACAATATAATTTAGAAAAGTGACTCATTTAAAATATTATATTGGGATATATAGGGGATACGGGAAAGCACTCTTACACTTCATAAGAGCTTTATTTTTTTATTTGCATGGGTGAAATGTTTCTCTTAAAAAGCTACATCGTAGACAATAGATGAACATAATTAACCGAGTTTCAATATTTTTTAATTTTAATGCGATGCCTCAGATTCAATAAACAATATTAAATATTATAAGCAGAGAAGAAGACGCATTGAACTTATGATTATTGTTCAAGAACAAAAAGAGGATGCGGTAATAATTTTAATTAACCTAATATCTATAGGATATTAGAAGATTCCTACTTGTTTTCAACAAATTTTCCTGCATTGTGTTAGCTGTAAAGACGGTGCTAATTCATTGACTGAAGGCTGAGTATTCGAGATGATTATGACATCATTTGACGGATGTATTATTGATAGATTATGAGCTGCACCTCTAATGATAGGACGCACTGTCATACCGTGGCCTCCCGCTTGGCGCTGATGTAATTGATCGTCGATACTACCTTTAACTGATCCTTCTAGATAAATGCTATTGTTTGTTTTAACTTATATACATAAAATTTATGATTGTAATGGTAACATACTTGAAACACCTGGTCTTGTATTAAGTGTATCAGATGATGATTGTTTGGGAGTATCATCCACGAAGCATAATCAATTTTGTAAAGTTTATCTCCTAAATTGATCACGATGACAATTCTACGTTATTCAACTCCACTGATCATAGTGAAAGGGTTTTATGATGAGCTAAGTACAATATTGATCACAATATTGTACTTAGCTCATCATAAAACCCTTTCAATATTAATTTAACAAAGTAACGGATCACAGGCTCTGTAAATATTAATGTTCAGATAACAATTAGAAATTCTGAATCCATAATCAGATCCTTGCGGCGCCGTAATATTGATTTCAGAAACTTAACTGGTTACTAACTTTTAATCAAATATCTTAACTTGACAAAAATAAAAATCACAACGAATTATAGCTACAATCCTAAGAAGGTATCGGAAGTAAAATTACAGGCCAGGCATACAGTCTGTAAGTAGGGCAATATTCTTGATTATGATAAATTACTAGCCTTAACAGTGATTCAATGTTTTACTTAAACAGCCTCACTAATGTTTCTCGTCAAAAGGAATAAATTTGGTTTTTCCTCAAGAATCGTTAAGCAAACTTGGGGTCTCATTTTATCTACCTTATCCAGATAAAGAGACGATGACTCATTGGCTAATATCCGGACTGCGTAATCAGACGACCATCTGTTTTTGCTACATGTATAAAAAATGTGTCAAGTTTTAACGTGAGTACAATATAACCGGGTCTACTGACTGTTCCGCTTAAATTTAATTCGCAAACAAGATTTCTTCATGTAAGGCCCATATCGTGTGATTGTGTATAACGCTTTTGGGCTTCACATACAATTTAATCCGGTTCCACTGCTGTAATCTTTATAACAGTAGTTGCGGTACTTTCATTATCAAAGTCATGCTCATCCAGTACTTAACGCATAAAACATCTGTTATTGTTTTCTCAAATGAGTCTGTCTTCATACGGTCCAGTGATACTAAACGGAGTGATTTGCCAGATGCGGCTTTCTCTATTTTCCCATCTATTAACACAGCTGCTAATTCGATTACTGAGGATCCGTTAATCTTAGTAGCAGCCGATGTATTTGCCAATGCACGTATTGGCCTCACCAAAGTTGGGCCACTGGTGGACTGGCGACAATGCTGAGAAGCTTTCACGCCTTATAAGGGTGGCCGAGTGAGTAAACAAGCCACGGGTCCATGTGACCAATGGATTATGTATTTAATTGCCACCTTCTCGTGCATATTGATGGCGAGAGATTTTTTAGGATGGAAATGTTTGGCTCTTAAAGGAAAGGCATTACGGACCGTCTTTAATTTCTCACTAATTAAACACTGTCGTCGCGATTTTTCAATGAGGACATTTATTAGCAGTATCGAAATGAAAGTTTATGGTTGAAGTGATGTTGGAATTGGTAAAGACAAAACATATGAATACTTGTTATAATTTATGACCATTTATATAAATTAAAATAGTGTAATAATATTAATAATGTCATCAGCGAACAGGGTTGAACGGTACATTTAATAGAACATTAAAGTTACCTGTTATATAAAGATCCAACAAATCAATATATGCCTGAATTCAAGCAATAAATGTAGCCATTATAATTGGAACATCTTCATAATCGGTGTCAAGTAATAACTCCTCAGTATTCTACGTACTTTTATAATAAACATACGTTATGAGCACATTTAATGACAAGACTATGAAAACTATAGTTGTTCATTTACAACTACATGTTTTTTTATGACTGACGTGGATTTTTGGAAACAATTGTAAGAAAACCCATAAGTTTTAAAAAAATACCTAACTGCTTACACTTATACCTAAATATCCATGAGCAAGTAATTTTTCTCTAAGTGCAAAAGGATTTACAACAATATTATAAGCAAGATCATCTGACCGTTTATATAAAAAGTTCAATCAAATCAAGACCGTTAATTATGAGTGAAATTATTTATTCTTTTGAAGGTGCAGACGTTCATGAGTATAACTATATCGGCTCCATGATATTATGATAATGATGTATAAGAATAAGTACCAGCCTTATTTCATCTTGTATTATAATAGTGACTTTATGAAGCTATAATTTTAGCTGATGGCTGTGATAAAGCCATCGAGCAGTAATATATGCCTGAGTGAATATATTTCATTAAAATTGGGACAAAGATATATATGATTTCCATTTAAAAAGATAATAACAATTATCATATTAATACCTTTTATATAATGAAATAAATGTATCTAAAGTCAACAGCAAAGGTCGGCAAAGACAAATGTAATGACAGGATTATTTTTAAATATTATTTATCATCTACGAGAACTTGATGTTACTTCAATTGCATCAAATTACTTGGATAGAAGTAAATTATGTTTAAAACAATAAATTGTCATTTAACCAGTAGCCTTGACAAGTAAAACTATCCATCAAGAATCCTTCATCGCTGATAGCATTTATCAATTTGACGAGACTGTGAAACCAATAGTCAACGTTACAAGGTTACATCAAGAGCGTATCGTTTAAAAAATCCTTTTGAAACTTGTCTCAACGGACGTTGACGGGTGTCGAAACGTTTGTAATGGACGTACGAACAATACAGACGGTATTGTGCCGGCAAATGAAACTTCCAAACAAAAACAAAGGCACAACATAATAGAGGCAGTGTTTGACACAGGTGATCGTATGGGCTGTCCGTCCGTCACTCCACTTACGCGCATTTGATTAATGTATACGAATTTGACATGAACCAGTTTGTGGATGTCACATAAGGTCGAAGATTTGAGAAACTTTAAATTGGGAAATAGTGTTTATTTACATAGAGAATTCATATAGAACATAATTAAAGCGCGAAAGCGAATTTATTTATTACAGTATCCTGACTAAATTATGCAACCGATGGCTATGAATTTCAACATTAATATTGCCTGGAAAGGAAATGGCTTAACTACCTTGTGTCTTAATAAAACCTAGTCTTTTTATTATTTTTCAAATCTTTTTACAAATTATGTTTTTATTTTCTCCATACTAAATACCTGCATGTTAGCATCATGTCATGATGATAAATAGACGTATTAATAGATAAATCATAGATAGCATTACAGAAAATGAGGGTTAAAAAGCCACAATGGTGTAGTTATATCGTTAGCGGGGTTTAATTTTACTATTTACTCAAGTTACTGCAACCGCAATAGTGATCATTCACTGCAGGTAATTCTAGCCACGCGAGACTATCTCTTAGTGGGGCAGATAAATATCCCATATTATCACTACTTGTGTATGACTCGAGTGAAAACTAGACACATACATGAACTTGCAGGAAATATGAGTAAGAAAGGGGTCCTCGTAGTACAATATAATTGATAATAGTCAACATAAAAATTATTATTTAATCATAGCGTTGAGCAAGCAAACTAGTCCTTTCTTCGATTCGCAAAGATTGGAATTTACAATTAGAATAACCAGTTTCAATAAAACAATGAAAGTTTAATTAGTAGAAAGAGAAAATCACTAACACAAACAGAAAGAAATCAATGTTTTTATAATTGTTTAAGATTGTGTAACAGCAAACGATGGTATATTTATCAAAACCCTAAGAAAAAAAAGAAACAGTACAAACAATCCTGTTTCAAAAACATTTATTCTACGCGGAATTCAACAAGCATTCAATTAGAACTACATGATCTTGCTTGCACTTGATTGGACATTTTGTATTATTATCATTGTCAATTTTCTCCCTAGAGCATTGCAACAGTTAACTACTCGTACGCACACTAGTACCGGTTAATGCAATGCGATCTCACTTCCATTGTCAACGCTAACAATGGCACAGCCTGCGTGTCGCTTTGGGTTATAATCCCTGTCTCCCGTATTCTATTCTAATTCTACACGTAGGCCGAGCCAGTTGGGTTTTAAGGTAACAATATCAACAGTCAAATTGTTCACCTTGATTACGTAGTCATCATATGCATTACATTTTCGAATAACAGTTAGATACATGTAATACAAACATTGAAGATGAAAAAGAAGCTCGCTTCTAGCCGGTAGAAACTACTTTCCGAAGTAGTAATTCATAAGTGCTTGTCATAAGAATGAATATTCTTCTTTTCATGTCAATGGCAATGAAAATCAGATAGAACCCATCCAAAACTTAGCTACTTGGACACCGCTATCCGTTGCCTCGAGAAGGTCTCTCATCGTGCACGAAGATTGAATATTAATTAAGGTATACAACGACGTCGACGTTTAAATCCGACGTTTAACTAAAAATTCTAACATCAAGACATGTAGTTAAACCCTTAAACGTAACATCTTCGTATTTAGAAGGCTTAAAAATGTAATAGACAAATAAAAGAGTATCACGCTCAGCGTCAAAATCACTCTTGTTCTCCGGCTCATGCCGCGGAAACGATTAATTTCTTTCATCGTCGATGTTCCAACTGATATTTTGTAATTTAACGACGACGGCAACGCACCGACACTCGTAATAACAAACTTGCGTGGTAAACGTACAGAGCGTGCAACGTCTAGACGGAGAAATTACAAGGTACTGCATTAATTACACTCGACTCTGGTATTTGGAGCAGAAATGAGTAGGAATCATTTGAAATTACGCACTAAGATCAATTTATCAAATCACCCCAAATTTCGAAGTCAGAATGCTAATAAATTACAAGTATTGAGCGTTGACATACTTATTGCTAATGAACATTTTCTCTGTTCGGTGAATGTTGATTTTAATAATGTCGGGATTTATTCCATGACCGCGTCCTATACACGAGAGAGGGTGAATTTAAAACAATGTAGTTTTATAGGGAATATTCTCACGACGAGCGGCGATGCGTAAACGCCGTGCTACGCTACGGTTAGTTAGCGTTCGGCTGACTTACATCGGCAAACTACAGACACTTGAATAAAGCCACGCAACCAATAGCTATACATTCTAAGCTCAGAAGAAGAAATAATAAAAAAGTCGTAAATCGCATTACGCAACGCCGAAACCAATCTAAATTAAATAATACCGAGTAGTATTTTTTTTTATAACTGTACCGTCTTAATAAAAATAGACAATTTATTTCTAAGAAAACTCTTATGATTTCTAAGGAAAGAGGTTGTAATTACTTGGCGACTACAGATAGTTTCATTAATTTTTTGTATCACATTAGAGCAAATAAGTAACAGATATCTAAAAAAGGTCAACGTAATAGTGGGAAATAACACAACTCTGTTTTCTAAATATCGAGGGAACTATTGTTGCATTGTTTTGTAGTCAAGTCATTTGTAGTCAAGATACAACTTGACAAATTAAATTAATAAGAAATACTGCCGGACGTCATTATCTACAAACATTAATGGCTGTAAAACAAACGAAGGTTAATTTGATTCGGCTAATTCCAAGTAAAAAGAGGTAGGAAATGAATTGGATAAAATTAGAACAAAGTGTTGTAGGGTTATGGCAAGATTAAGATATCGATAGAACTTAATGAAAGTACTTCCAAAAAATATTTTAATGACCATCAATGAGCACAAAATAAGCTTTAAGATCAGTTTAGCAAGGCTATTAACAAATGTGGTGAGAAGGATCTCTCTTGGAAATATTCTCGATCATTAGTTCAACCAAGTATTAGATCGAGTTGTCAAAGTTTTCGCCAGCCGAGCTCTCAAGTTTTTGATGAGAAGTGTCAATTTTTAATTCCTGATCGAGAATGTTTTCGATCGGATCTCTGGTTTCCAAAAGAGATCTTTCCGAACGCAGTAGCGAGGCTATTTACCTACTACTGCATTGTCTGAAGGTACTCCTTCAGACAATAAGCTTTGGTATCAGATACACACGGTACGGATGTTACGGTGCGTTTAGTGGTGTATCGCACATGTATATTGTTAGATCAAACACGATTGCAGCGAAAATTGTTCAAGACGTCTGCAACTATGAAAATAGAGTAAAGTTTCTCTTATTACAATACAATACTTGAGAAACGAGAAAATGGTCTGATACGAAATTTCACCACAGTTTTGTGAAAAGTTTATGCAAAAAAAAATTGTATCATATTTTGGTTTAGCTGTTTATGATTATTATATAGCTCATTTGATAATAAAATATATTCACAATATTTGTTCGTCAACTAGTCTTTTACTTCTAGCATTTAAATTTTACTTTGCTTTGTCAACAATCCAAGAAAATGTTCTAAAGGGAAACAGGAGTCAAGGGGCCGGAGTCCGTTCTGAACAAACGTTCATTCCGTTCTATTGACAGAGTGTTAATATTACTTCTAAGTAAGGAAGTAACCTCGTTTATGTTACATTAAAATATTTCATAAATTACATGTTTTGTCTTTTTTTTAATGAATCTCACATTTAATATAAGACATCCTTTCTTCGTCGTGACGAGGATCCTGGATCAATGTGCAGTGCGTGCAATGGTAAGTGACTATAAATTATGCATGACTATAGATAGAAATGTAAAAAGCGGATGTGCAGCTGGCGGTGTTTACAAACATCAATAGATTCGATAGTCCAGTCGCTGGCCTTACGAAGAAATCAGAAACAACGTATGTCGGTTCTGTGTTTCGGGACAGGCCACGGAATCTACAGCAATTTCTGAGTACATATACGCAGGATGGTACCGAGCAGTATTTGTTTACTACTTCTTCAAAAGCTCATATATGACCCCTAGAAACTAGGGCGATAAAATCTTTGTCTTAGGCTGGGCAAGTGCGAAGTGTTCGACATAAATTTTTTTCTTTACAAATGTGCAAGTTTCATCTAGATGTTTTCCTTCGCCGTAAAATTGTTCAGTAACTACTAGATACTTACTCATAACGAAATATTGTCTAGTATTACATTGGCTATCGTGAGACGCCTGATCAGGTGCACGATTTCACCTGTCCCGCTAGGTATATAAAAGAAAAACTTTAACTTAAATTTAAACAAATGGAAACCTCTAATGAGGTTTTACATTGTCATAATGCAGGTTTTCCTATTTTACATGCCTGGTTACATCAGTAAAATCTATTATGTGACGCGGGTCCTAACTATGGGCGGTGCTTCAAAGTTAATAGTGGTGCGAAAAATATTTACGTTTCAATTCATTTTGACATTTATAATGAAGAAATTTGTTACAGCAGAGACGCATTACATATTAAACTCGACATGGCCCGTTTAAAGTTTCATTAATGTACACCGCAAACTATTTCTATAGCCTATTAAATCCAGATTTACATCTGTCAAAGTTCACTATACAAAGCAGTTTAATGAGTTCGGACAGAACACAAACGTTACAATAACAAGAAAATCACAAATATTAGCGTTCGCGTGGGATGGATGACTGTAAATCTTCTTAGAAAAGTGACGAAATATATACGTGTGAGTCACTTTTTAATTGAGCATATGGTGCATAATGGAAGGATACCAGTTAATTCAGACAATGTGCATTGCAAAACACTAAATGCGTATATCTCTGCCGGGAGCATTACAAATATTGGTTACTTATTGCGAAACGTACTCAAAATGGAAACCAGTTGGAAATGTCAGCGCAGGGTGTCTATACAATTGTGATTGAAACGCTTTTATCGTGATATCTTAATCTATGTACGATCCGCCACATATGGCGTTAGAATACTGATGAGGAACTAGAAGATGTGTAAATTCTAAGCAGTTAGTTACCTTGACGGCGATAAGACAATCAATCTATGAATCATGGTAAGATAGTTCATCTGATACATATATCTCATTTAAGGTGACCAATATAAAATAAAATGTAAAGATTGTATTGTCGATAGGAAAAAGGAGGTAATAAAAACTGGAAATAAAATTTAGTGATTTTTATGAATGAGCCAAAGTATCCCTATATTGAACGTAATATGGTGCATAAATCTCGCTACCAAAATTTATCTTCCCAATATTGCCTCGAGGAAAGATGTTTAAAGGCGTGTATATTAAAGTATTAAAAGTCTTAATTATGCTTTGTGATAAGACAAAATTATAACTCTTCACATATTATTAAAAAAAAAAACAATTTCTTATTGCGAACACGCGTCGGCCAGCAAACTTACAATCGTTTAAAATTTTTATCAATTTTCCAATAACTGGTCTCGGGGCAACGGCTACTTTTGCGTCGAGTTTCACGAAAGTTAACGGCATCTTAAGTGCGTACTTTTGCGAAGTGCATGGCAGCGCGAGCTTAATGTAGCTCATAACGAAATATGCTCACAAATAATATGAGAATAGAGACATGTAAACTGTCCAAGACTGTTTGCTGGTGAATGTGTGTTTTCATAGAGGCTGGGGTTAGATTTACGGCGCTATTCGTCAGAATTTACGCGTGTTCAACTCGGGTAAATAAGCGTGCCAGTTAAGAGCGCCTAAATGTGTCGAATTTGAAACCGGACCAATGATCGTGCGTTACGCGGTTGAGTTTTCAGAATGCAGGCCACGTCCCATACTATTTATTCTCTGAACACTGTCCGACGGTAGTTGACGGTTCTTTTATTATAGCTATAAAAGCTATGGAGTAAACCGGGGGAATTTCGCTGATTTATCACCTTATATTTATTTTTCACGGTTTACGTACAGCTTCACGAATATAGAACGCGTACGCAATGTGGAAACTTTGGTTTTCTGGTAATTTCAATAACGGTGCCAAAATATGACCCGAACGGTAGTTGCTTTTATTACAAACATCTTCTATACGTGGATTGGTGTTGTATAGCAGTTTACAACTTTTATATAGGTACCATTATATGAGATCAATAGGTAATAGTAAAAGTTTATAACCTCCGCTGTAAGGGATCCACCCACACTGGCGTCTTTTGAGCGTCTTTTGTACGCAACGTCGACGCTGCGCCGGCTCTGAGTGGCTGCTGAGCGCTGCATTTAGGACGCTTGCCTTAGGACATCGCTTAACGCGGATGAACTGTAGAATATACAAAATGGTATCACAGCCAAGATGATATAAATAAATAATTGCGATATACAACAATACATTGTTTATATGCAAAGAAATAACACTGTCTTTTGATAATGGGCTAGGGACAATAAGGCAAGTCAGTCAAACGTCAACACCTACCTTTAGTGGGCTGAACACGGTGTATTGAATGAGACTTTGGGAGGCGTGACTCGTAAACATCAATAAGTTGCAGACAGAACAGTAAAAACTGGTAGGTGAGTGATTAAAATTATTTTAGATGGGACGCAAGATACTTTATGAAGTTTACATACGATATTTATTAGTAAGTTAACATTATCACAATAGTAACTTGCATTCGCGACTTGGGCTTTTCCGCTTTTCATTAGGCAAACTGGAAGCCACTATGCTGAGCCAATATAATATGTCAAATATCATTATAATAAAAAATACTTTCTAAGTACATTATAGTCGTACTTGCGGTGCCACGATAATTATGTTAAATGCCATTATGATGAAAAAATACTTCACACTTGTTAGACGTATCGTTACCTACCTGTTTAATGAAATATTACTGCAGACAATGTTTTGGACTATGCTTTTGACTCATTGTTAGATTTATAAAAGTTAATAAACTAGACAGTTTAAAATTTTTCCACGATTTATTGGACCCATGGCTCACCAAAGTCTATCTAACCTTTGAATTATGCACTTGACCAATCAGAAGACTTTTAAAAGTTAAAAAACTGTACAGACATCCAATTTCAGATTCATCCACCATTATTGGCATACCTGTATCGCATCAAAGTCTAACCTTTACAATGCAATACGAAGTTAAATACACCGCTCTTAAATTCCATCACATTTTTTATTTCATACCACGGAATCACAGTTATCGTTACCGGCCTAAGTGATACCGTCAAGTGGATGCAACTAATTGTTTGACAGCTTCGGTTCACAGCAAATATTTACTGACATGAGCCAACTTCGGCAGCTGTTGGCACGTACGGTCGACGAATAGCTGTCAGCCCGACCATTCATAACACATTCTTGATGTGGTCAGAGGCAACGCCCATACTGCACGCGACAATTTCGCGCTTAGACGAATACAATGTTGATTTATCGTTACATTACGATTATGAACTCCAGAAAATTTATAGACTTTTTTTTCAAACTGGTCGTCATATACTTAGGTCTTAACATTTTTTTTGGCGCAATATAGAGAGATTTCTCACCAAAAATTTACTTAGAGTTAGACAAATATACAATTTTTGTACAGTCTAGGCGGTTTTATCGCTATGATCGTACAATTACATACAAAATCAACAGTTTTGATCTGAATTGCAATTCAATAATATGTTATTATTATGTCGATACACACTTATCATCAAGGTCATTATTATGTCATTATTAAAAACTCTTCTACGTTCTTATCTTTTTTGATAAGTTTTTTAATAGTTCAAAATCTGATCGATCATAAAATATTTTAAGAACCTTTATTGTTTATCTAACACTGCATATTAAACGTATGTTTGGTCTTACACCGACCAAAGTGGTTTCAACGAAACTGCAATCTGCGCGTTAATAGTTATCGTCAATAAAATCTGGTAATAAGTTTTCGTACTACCGAACATTATGCAAAGATAATTCAGAGTTTGGCACAGTACTCCCACGCGCTAAGCATTTATGACGAGACCACAATAACATCGCTCACGATCAGAATAGGTAACAAAATACAATATTTATTACTAGTTTTATGTTTCTGTTTCAAGGTTCCTGTAGGTACGCAATAATTGCAAGTAGCTACAATAATTAAAGAAAATTAATCAAGTACATGACGACCGTATTAGTCGAGAGTTTGATCTGCGCACATTACAAACATTTGTGTGTGAACATGTCTGTTTGTATTGGCCTGGGTCTTGGCTATGTATGATGTACCTATATATTTACAAAAAAAAAGTATCTAATTGGTTAATCAGTTATGTAGTAGTCATAGTACAAGATTCGGCTTAGTTTGGGACTAGATGGCACTGTGTTGCCGCGTGGCATATCTTGGGCATGTCTTGAGTAATTATATGGTACACACATGCAAAGCATAAGGATACAGCTTCAAGTGCTCAGTGTGTAGCTAATTTTAGTAATGTATTCAGTGTCCCTAACCTAGTATGAAATGGAATGGTGTTAGATTTACATTCCGATCCTGAGTGGAGTTACAATTTGCGCAAGTAACAGTTGCTGATTTTAGAGTGCGTGATCTGTTCAATACAAATTGATTTACACTTTGTACCCAGTAATTTGAAACATGCCAATAGATACAATAATTTGTCATCAGGAATAAAGGCTTCCAAATGTGGAAATCTGGGGATGTTGGTAAAGCGTTTATAGGACTAGTCACAGCCCGCGTGAATATTGATTTGTAAAATGATAATATTCACATAAATTAGCATTAAGCCTATTTGTTAATATGCTGAATGAGCTATATTGTTGTAAAGTTTCATTCAAATCTGTTCAGTCATATTCCAAAGAGTAACAAATATCCATCCATCCAAACAAACAAAGTTTCACATTTATAATATTAAATAGGATAATTCAATCGCCTACCCAGCGCGGCGATTATCATATTATGGGTAAAGCTTACAAATGTTTGCCCAAAGTGGAGAACAACTGGAGATGCCTATATCCAGCAGTGGACTGCAATAGACTAATGATAATAATGATGAATCGAATGAAACATGCAATTACCTAGAAGACTGAGCAGAGACCATTTTGGTACATAAATCTATTTATTTAATGAATAAACTATAATTTTCCAAATTTATGTTTTAGTTTTTAAGTTTTCCTGACGTTTAAATATTTTTTTGTGTTTGATTGAATGTACCAAACAAACGTTTTCTATTCAATAGCATTTACTCAGAACAACTAGTCCTTTGATCTTAATCCGATTCAAATGTGTATAAGAAATGCGCATTATGACCATAGACAGCTTTTAGCATTGCATCACATTAAAACCCATATTGCGTTATTCACGCACAAATGGGCACTTGATATGCGAGACGCTTGCCTAGTTCTGAGGTACGGTGTAGGAAAACTAAGGACGAAATACAAGTGCTGGACAATACTTTTACTACTTTAGTAAAAGTGTTAAAACAGAAATCAATTCATTATTATTTCTTAACTTACCATCATCATCATCAAGGTAAGGATAATATGTAATAGCTTTAAGAATAAAATAGGCTACCATTAAAGTATGTACCATCTACTAGGTAGGACGTTTTATCAATACAAAAAGCGAATGCTTTATATTTTTATACGATTGCGATTTGATTGAAAACTTCATAAGTTATAAACTAAACTGAGATATTTATAGAAACAAGTTTATCTTGTTATAATTCCCTAATATTATAGACTAGCTGTGCCAGCGGCGTCGCACGCGTGGATATCGGGTTTCAAAACTAACGGACTTCCATAAAATGATGCCCAAATCTTAAGTTAGACCTCTAGCAATACATTGGTGAAAACCACATTCAATTCCATGCAGTACTTTTTGCGTGATGCTCAATCAAACATTCAGATAAAAAATTCTCCCGTTTTCCCAACACTTCCCTTCACTGCTCTGCTCCTATTGATTGTAGCGTGATGAAACGTATCATATAACCTGCACAGGAGTATGATGAATAATTGTACCAAGTTTCGTTAAAACCCGTTGAGTAGGTAATTTTTGTTTCTATAACGAACATACAGACAGACAGAAAGACAGACGGACAGACAGACAGTCAGATAAAAATTTTACTGATTGCATTTTTGGCATCAGTATCGATCACTAATCACCCCCTGATACTTTTTTTGTAAATATATTTTTGAAGCTGAAACGCCTGTGCAAAACTATCTACCTATACCTACTTCACTTAAAAATAAATACTTATAACTACTTTAATTAATAAAAGTACCTACGCTTAATAATTTTTAATTTGAACGAATATTTTACAATATAACAACAAAAGAAATTCAAATAAACTATTTAAAAACTAAAAGTCGCGCTGGCACGGTTTCTCAATATCAATTATTGTCTGTCAATAAGGTCGATCGCTCTGAACGCATCAACAGCCAAATATTGAATGAAGCTAGCTTTTTTTTTTTTTTTTTCTAAATGACTACGATGATGGCCAGGACGGCCTTGTCATCATCACCGAACTGTTGGGGGAGCGGAAGGCTCTCACCCCTAGGTAAGCTAAACAGCACAGCTAAGGGCGCCCCCTAGTGGGGCTCGGGCCTCGGCTTAGGGCGCTGCTGGGAGGGTCCCTACGGACGATATTTTGAGGAGAGGGGCGACCGGTTGCGGGCCGGTTTCGCGGGCGGGACGCGGAAGCTAAGGGACGACGCGGCGCAGGACCCCGCCGGCGGGGTCGGAACGACGGGCGTGACGTGTTTGATTGTGTCGCGAGCTGTTCGGCGGCGGCCAGCATGGCGAGGGTAATAGGGTCGTCATCGTCCAGGAGGACGTGACGGGGGCGACGTTTCCTACTATGGGGGGCTTCGGGAGGGACGTAGTCAGCGGCGGAAACCACTAACGGGTTGGGGTGATGCGGAGCAGAGTCAAAATATTTGGTGGAGCATCGCTTAAGGTACTGCGCGATAGTCGGCAGTCCTAAGTCGATGTGAAGGTTTTCGTTCCTAAGGAACCAGGGGGCGCCTGTTGCCTTACGCAAGAAGCGGTTCTGAACGACTTGGAGTCGTTTGATATGTGACGGAGCGGCGTGTGCGAAGACAACGCTCGCGTACGTCATGATAGGGCGGATGCAAGTCGTGTAAAGTCGAACCTTATTTCTAAGGGACAGTTTACTACGCTTGTTCAGAAGGCAATGTAGGCGGCCAAGCGTAAAAGACGCTCGGTCGCGGACTGTCTTAATGTGATGTCGGAAGGTCAGTCCATTGTCCAGGTACACACCCAGGTAACGGACAACTCGTTCCCAAGGGATCGATTTGCCGAACATCGAAATCGGAAGGCTCCGCGGGAGTACCGCGTTCCTCCGGAACATGATGGCAGAGTGAAGCTAGCTCTCTTTTTTTTTTTTTTTTTTTTTTTTTTTTTTTTTTTTTTTTTTTTTTTTTTCTAAATGACTACGATGATGGCCAGGACGGCCTTGTCATCATCACCGGACTGTTGGGGGAGCGGAAGGCTCTCACCCCTAGGTAAGCTAAGCAGCACAGCTAAGGGCGCCCCCTAGTGGGGCTCGGGCCTCGGCTTAGGGCGCTGCTGGGAGGGTCCCTACGGACGATATTTTGAGGAGAGGGGCGACCGGTTGCGGGCCGGTTTCGCGGGCGGGACGCGGAAGCTAAGGGACGACGCGGCGCAGGACCCCGCCGGCGGGGTCGGAACGACGGGCGTGACGTGTTTGATTGTGTCGCGAGCTGTTCGGCGGCGGACAGCATGGCGAGGGTGATAGGATCGTCATCGTCCAGGAGGACGTGACGGGGGCGACGTTTCCTACCATGGGGGGCTTCGGGAGGGACGTAGTCAGCGGCGGAAACCACTAACGGATTGGGGTGATGCGGAGCAGAGTCAAAATATTTGGTGGAGCATCGCTTAAGGTACTGCGCGATAGTCGGCAGTTCTAAGTCGATGTGAAGGTTTTCGTTCCTAAGGAACCAGGGGGCGCCTGTTGCCTTGCGCAAGAAGCGGTTCTGAACGACTTGGAGTCGTTTGATATGTGACGGAGCGGCGTGTGCGAAGACAACGCTCGCGTACGTCATGATAGGGCGGATGGAAGCTAGCTCTCGGACCTCCCGCCTTTTTATACCCTACCGCCGCCGCGACCCGTGTCGAGCGCGGCAACCGTTACACAAAAATAATCCTTATAGCATGATTCAGTATTCACGTGCGACGGCGCGATGGCTTATTTCATGTATAAGTTTGGTGTTTCTATACCGATTTCTATGATTCTTTTTTTATTGAATAGGTAATAATGATAACTTTTTTAAATTAGGGATGAATGAGAGTATTATAAACGTAAGAGTAAACAAATATAATCAGAATGCTCCGAACTGCTAAGCTATCAGGAGTTACACGTGTTATTGTGAGTCAACCATAAAAGATAGACATATGTTGTTGCGGGATATTTTTTAGTCAATTTTATGTAAAATATTTCTGTCATACATAATTTCTATGTAACTTTAACCATTAAGGCTGCACACGCGACGGAAGCTTAAAAAATGGAGTAACTTCTCCCGTTTTCCCAACATTTCCCTTCACTACTCTGCTCCTATTGATAGTAGCGTGATGAAAAGTACCCTATAACCTGCCCAGGAGTATGAAGAATAATTGTACCAAGTTTCGTTAAAATCCGTCCAGTAGTTTTTGTTTCTATAAGGAACATACAGACAGACAGACAGACAGACAGACAGACAGACAGACAGACAGACAAAAATTTTACTGATTGCATTTTTGGCATCAGTATCGATCACTAATCACCCCCTGATAGTTATTTTGAAAATATATTTCATGTACAGAATTGACCTCTCTACAGATTTATTATAAGTATAGATAGATTTGTCCGTGAAACTTTTCATCTTAATAAGGTTTCCTAATCCTAATATTAATTCTGTACTGTTAATGATGCATTTTACTAGTCAAGATTTTATTTTAACACTTTGTTATGCTTTTTATTTTCACTCAATTTATAAAAAATATATTAACACTAGCTGTGCCCGCGGCGTCGCTCGCGTGGATATCGGGTTTCATAAAATAACGGACTTCCATATAATACCCATCTATACCTTGTGCCTAAGTTTTAAGTTAGACCTCTAGCAATACATTGGTGAAAACCGCATTCAATTCTATGCAGTAGTTTTCGCGTAATGCGCGTTCAAACATACAGGTTTAAATTTCTCGCGTTTTCCCAACACTTCCCGTCACTGCTCCGCTCCTATTGATTGTAGCGTGATGAAAAGTATTCTATAACCTGCCCAGGAGTATGAAGAATAATTGTACCAAGTTTCGTCAAAATCTGTTTAGTAGTTTTTTTTTCTATAACGAACATACAGACAGACAGACAGACAAAAATTTTACTGATTGCATTTTTGGTATCAGTATCGATCACTTATCACCCCCTGATAGTTATTTTGAAAAAATATTTTATGTACAGAATTGACCTCTCTACAGATTTATCTATACTTATAATAAATCTGTAGAGAGGTCAATTCTGTACATGAAATATATTTTCAAAATAACTATCAGGGGGTGATTAGTGATCGATACTGATGCCAAAAATGCAATCAGTAAAATTTTTGTCTGTCTGTCTGTCTGTCTGTCTGTCTGTCTGTCTGTATGTTCCTTATAGAAACAAAAACTACTGGACGGATTTTAACGAAACTTGGTACAATTATTCTTCATACTCCTGGGCAGGTTATAGGGTACTTTTCATCACGCTACTATCAATAGGAGCAGAGTAGTGAAGGGAAATGTTGGGGAAAACGGGAGAAGTTACTCCATTTTTTAAGCTTCCGTCGCGTGTGCAGCCTTAATGGTTAAAGTTACATAGAAATTATGTATGACAGAAATATTTTACATAAAATTGACTAAAAAATATCCCGCAACAACATATGTCTATCTTTTATGGTTGACTCACAATAACACGTGTAACTCCTGATAGCTTAGCAGTTCGGAGCATTCTGATTATATTTGTTTACTCTTACGTTTATAATACTCTCATTCATCCCTAATTTAAAAAAGTTATCATTATTACCTATTCAATAAAAAAAGAATCATAGAAATCGGTATAGAAACACCAAACTTATACATGAAATAAGCCATCGCGCCGTCGCACGTGAATACTGAATCATGCTATAAGGATTATTTTTGTGTAACGGTTGCCGCGCTCGACACGGGTCGCGGCGGCGGTAGGGTATAAAAAGGCGGGAGGTCCGAGAGCTAGCTTCCATCCGCCCTATCATGACGTACGCGAGCGTTGTCTTCGCACACGCCGCTCCGTCACATATCAAACGACTCCAAGTCGTTCAGAACCGCTTCTTGCGCAAGGCAACAGGCGCCCCCTGGTTCCTTAGGAACGAAAACCTTCACATCGACTTAGAACTGCCGACTATCGCGCAGTACCTTAAGCGATGCTCCACCAAATATTTTGACTCTGCTCCGCATCACCCCAATCCGTTAGTGGTTTCCGCCGCTGACTACGTCCCTCCCGAAGCCCCCCATGGTAGGAAACGTCGCCCCCGTCACGTCCTCCTGGACGATGACGATCCTATCACCCTCGCCATGCTGTCCGCCGCCGAACAGCTCGCGACACAATCAAACACGTCACGCCCGTCGTTCCGACCCCGCCGGCGGGGTCCTGCGCCGCGTCGTCCCTTAGCTTCCGCGTCCCGCCCGCGAAACCGGCCCGCAACCGGTCGCCCCTCTCCTCAAAATATCGTCCGTAGGGACCCTCCCAGCAGCGCCCTAAGCCGAGGCCCGAGCCCCACTAGGGGGCGCCCTTAGCTGTGCTGCTTAGCTTACCTAGGGGTGAGAGCCTTCCGCTCCCCCAACAGTCCGGTGATGATGACAAGGCCGTCCTGGCCATCATCGTAGTCATTTAGAAAAAAAAAAAAAAAAAAAAAAAAAAAAAAAAAAAAAAAAAAAGAGCTAGCTTCACTCTGCCATCATGTTCCGGAGGAACGCGGTACTCCCGCGGAGCCTTCCGATTTCGATGTTCGGCAAATCGATCCCTTGGGAACGAGTTGTCCGTTACCTGGGTGTGTACCTGGACAATGGACTGACCTTCCGACATCACATTAAGACAGTCCGCGACCGAGCGTCTTTTACGCTTGGCCGCCTACATTGCCTTCTGAACAAGCGTAGTAAACTGTCCCTTAGAAATAAGGTTCGACTTTACACGACTTGCATCCGCCCTATCATGACGTACGCGAGCGTTGTCTTCGCACACGCCGCTCCGTCACATATCAAACGACTCCAAGTCGTTCAGAACCGCTTCTTGCGTAAGGCAACAGGCGCCCCCTGGTTCCTTAGGAACGAAAACCTTCACATCGACTTAGGACTGCCGACTATCGCGCAGTACCTTAAGCGATGCTCCACCAAATATTTTGACTCTGCTCCGCATCACCCCAACCCGTTAGTGGTTTCCGCCGCTGACTACGTCCCTCCCGAAGCCCCCCATAGTAGGAAACGTCGCCCCCGTCACGTCCTCCTGGACGATGACGACCCTATTACCCTCGCCATGCTGGCCGCCGCCGAACAGCTCGCGACACAATCAAACACGTCACGCCCGTCGTTCCGACCCCGCCGGCGGGGTCCTGCGCCGCGTCGTCCCTTAGCTTCCGCGTCCCGCCCGCGAAACCGGCCCGCAACCGGTCGCCCCTCTCCTCAAAATATCGTCCGTAGGGACCCTCCCAGCAGCGCCCTAAGCCGAGGCCCGAGCCCCACTAGGGGGCGCCCTTAGCTGTGCTGTTTAGCTTACCTAGGGGTGAGAGCCTTCCGCTCCCCCAACAGTTCGGTGATGATGACAAGGCCGTCCTGGCCATCATCGTAGTCATTTAGAAAAAAAAAAAAAAAAAAGCTAGCTTCATTCAATATTTGGCTGTTGATGCGTTCAGAGCGATCGACCTTATTGACAGACAATAATTGATATTGAGAAACCGTGCCAGCGCGACTTTTAGTTTTTAAATAGTTTATTTGAATTTCTTTTGTTGTTATATTGTAAAATATTCGTTCAAATTAAAAATTATTAAGCGTAGGTACTTTTATTAATTAAAGTAGTTATAAGTATTTATTTTTAAGTGAAGTAGGTATAGGTAGATAGTTTTGCACAGGCGTTTCAGCTTCAAAAATATATTTACAAAAAAAGTATCAGGGGGTGATTAGTGATCGATACTGATGCCAAAAATGCAATCAGTAAAATTTTTATCTGACTGTCTGTCTGTCCGTCTGTCTTTCTGTCTGTCTGTATGTTCGTTATAGAAACAAAAATTACCTACTCAACGGGTTTTAACGAAACTTGGTACAATTATTCATCATACTCCTGTGCAGGTTATATGATACGTTTCATCACGCTACAATCAATAGGAGCAGAGCAGTGAAGGGAAGTGTTGGGAAAACGGGAGAATTTTTTATCTGAATGTTTGATTGAGCATCACGCAAAAAGTACTGCATGGAATTGAATGTGGTTTTCACCAATGTATTGCTAGAGGTCTAACTTAAGATTTGGGCATCATTTTATGGAAGTCCGTTAGTTTTGAAACCCGATATCCACGCGTGCGACGCCGCTGGCACAGCTAGTTATACTTAAGTATAGATTAACTGTGTGAGAATGGTGTCAGAAAAAGCCTATAAATTTGATTACAATATAACAAGAAGGTGTTAAGATTCTTTACAACCTAAACCTTAAAAGGTTTTGGATTTCTCATCTCACCATCCGTGCCGGTTATTGCGTTGCTTACCTGTAAATAATAAGGCATTGTTATTAAAATGATCAATAATAATCAGGTACCGGTTGGGCGGACAAATATTATATCTCCGATAAGTGGAGACACACAACACACACATTAATTATTTCACATTTGCCTTTACTATCACTTTTGGTGAGTACATAAAATTTTCTTAATTCGGTAGTCGGAAAAACTGGTTTTTTATTGGATAAAGTAAGCCAAACCAGCTTGCGATTTCAGTTAAACGAAGTTTTCTTAGCTTAATTCCCGTGACAAAGTCAATATTTTAAGACTACTCGTATTTAACAAGACGCCACTGGCTTTGAATGTTGGACCTTAATAGATGTATGTTGTGTTTGCTGATATTAAAAATAATCACAAAAGTAATAACATGAAACAAATAAAGCGTTAGATTGTAATTTTTCCTCGAATAAAGGTGTTTGTCGATCAAAATATGCCACAATTAGTTATCCTACTGATAAGGGCCGGTGATACAAGAATATTGGTCTTAATTTATATTATGATGCGACTTTGTTCTTCTAGTATAGCGTAAGAATTCAAAGTTAACAAACAATATTATCATTTTGTCTTAAAACCTAGGTATTCTAAGAAACTTTAGCCCTTCTTCTAGTATTCATAATACCAATACGAGGAATTCCCCATAGAAGTGCGTCTATTATTTGCAAATCAGTTCATTCTGACGCAATTGTTAATATCAGTAAAAAATATAGGTACCTACCTAACTTAAGCGAAAATTACGTCATCAATGAAATCTAAAAACTGTTCCTTTTGAAACCACAGAGTTATTGTATATACCTAGTATCGGTTAGTTCCGTTTAAATATCAGCGGTGGCACTCGCAACCTGCATACTAACACCCGATGTACTGTTACTGAATAATGGCGCAAAGCGTGTAATGTGGCCTTAAAGATGACAAAGATTAAAAACGCATAAGGCTGTGGTAGACATTTTTGTAGACAAAGGTGTGTATATTTAGAAACTCTCAATACCGCATAGCAGATTAGAACTTTGAAATGGAATAGGGAGTACAACAGGAACTGTCGATAATACCATTATAAGTGGAGGTCAAAGACAATACAACATTTTTAAATAGTTATTTACTATTAAAATTAACAAATGGAGTCATAAACTAGTATAGGAGATATATTGATTGAATATTTGCGTAGTATTTTAAATCTATAACACCTTAACAAGTTAATGATGATTAGTCAGGTTTATTAAAGTCCAACAATAGGATATTCCACATTGCTTATTAAATAGGTAAGGACTGACAACAATAACGTACTACTTTTTAGACTGTCAAAGACATATGTATGGCAGAAAATGAAAGCAGGATATCAATACTGGACCTTACATCCAAAACGATAGAGTTCTAAATAATATATCAACTTATTCAAATTATCAGAAATTCTAGTTAGTAACGGTTGGTGGTTCAGTTGGCATATGACTGGCATTGTCGTAACAGCGGTGACACCACTTAGTATTTGTCTGGCAATGTCTACAACAAATCCGCAACTGGTACTTAGACGCGTCTGGGATTACACCAAAAAGCTTTTTTCTAAACTAACAATTAATAAAACGTTATTAGTTTTAACTTTCACAATAATTATCGATCTCAATAAAGAAAAAAATCATCACAAGTAATAGAAATGAAAAAGAAAATACAACTAAAAGAACTTTATTGCAAAAAGAATAGCTAGTTAATGCATATGATGATAAGAGTACGAGATTTAAGATTTGTAAATGAAGCTTTTAACAATTATCTAAGACGAAAATATATGACTCCGTCAAGCAAAACTGGTTATCCCATTTTTAAATATATTTGACACAGCGTAGTAATCCAATTTCCATACGGTAGTCCTTGTGAACGCGTGTTGAATCGTGCAGTAGGTATATGATTTCGGGTATAATCTTGAGAATATTATTTGCATGATTAAAAATCTTTGTGACTAAGAAAATTCGTGTAAAGCCCTCGCATCGATACGTTAAGTCTGAAATAGCTGTCCCTACTCCCCAAGGAGCATTAGCATATGTCTTTTGGCACCACGTACGCACCCGCACACAAAAGAACAGCGGAATAACAAGCGAAGCTAAACACATACTTCGGTTAATAGCTTTGTTTGTGAAGAACATTCTTCGAAGGTGGTGAAGATTCCTTTCGTCACGACGAGAACAAATGGATACTCGATTAACACAAATTTTTGTACAGAGCTTTTGTTTAGCATGTGGACCATTGCTCTATTGTAAGTTTGTTCACTTTAAACGCGCACATCTTTCGTATATTTTTTTAAATCATTCAAGTTAAAATAATCTTTATGCAAAATCAATTTCTCCCATCAAAACTGAATAACGATTAAGCTGACGTCAGTTTATCTCCCAAATGTTCACTTCCTTTAAGAAAGTTAATGAAGGCATTCAAAGGAAGTCAGAATGAGTAATCTCTGTAATCAAGATCAGATCTTACAATCGACGCATCGGTGTGCGTGAAAACCTCATTGAAATTGCGAATAAGCTGATTTATTTTCCCAATTGCTCTCGGGCAATATGCTTCTAATTTGACGGTTGTCAAAGCACACTAATGTGTTATTAAGTAGAATATATAATACCTAAGCAATATACATGGTGTGCAAGTTCTGCATCCTACAAAAGAACAATGTCTACATATTATTATAATCGGGTCAGATTATTTTATAAAATTTCACCAGTTCCGATTATACACGTAAAATCAATAGAATCTTATCCATCGCACGTTTTGTGTCGAAAAACTAAACTTTATTTATTTTGGCATTTCACGAGAGTGCACGAACTAGATACAAGTTGGCGATCTTCCCAATTGATAATATAATTCAACTAGACACTTCTATGAAATTATTTAGCAACACTATTTACACAAGGCATTATTATAGATGTCGATACAAAATTAGACCAATTAATAGAGATCAAACGTTTTAACAGGCGTAGCGATGCAGCGAAACAAAAGTCTCGATAAATGAGGATAAATATCTGAACAACTACGATTCGTATAACAAAAATGAAAAATGTTTCGAGAAATAACTTAAATTATGTTTGGAATTAGCATATAAATACCTATTGATAAATAGTTCTAATGCTCTGTGCAGCTATTAATATTACTGCGATTGTATTGTGTTGACAAATGATAGTATGTATTTGTATACAAAGCTTGAATGAATGGCATTGAATTGTTATCTACAAGTATATCTCTACATTTTGTCGACAAATGCAGGAGATATAGCATAGGTTTAAAAATATTAGTTGAGATAATTTCCCTGTCCTAGAAAGAAATGATTTTCTATAGTTGAAATTGCAATTCTTTCAGAAAAATGCACACATTTTTATCACTGCTAGGTAAATCACTGCTAGGTATTTTTATGCAGTCATGTAGTTCTTTAGGATCAGTAGGAGTTGATGCTGCTTTCTACACCGAAATTGCTTCAATTAAACCTGTGTGAGATTTAGGGAGTAAATATCCATTGGTATTTAATGCGTCTATGTTAACATTGTATTTATTTCCTTAGTTGCGCTTTACGACTATAATATTTTTGATTTTCATGTCACAAGTGTTAAGTTCGGATTTTAAGATCGGATTTAGTGTTATCTGTTGAAGTATGAAGAATACGAGCGTTATTGAATTTAGCGCCAGCAGTTACCTTGTAATTCTTAATTCCTCTTTTGTGCACCTAACGCCTACCAAACCTCAAACGTCAAGACGTCATCTCACCTGACACGTACACTAAAGCCGCACTTTTATTGATTATAAGGGCAAAGGATTACATCGGACCACCCACGGTGGGCATAGCATCCACTAATTGAACTTAGTCGCCATTGTCCACAACAGGGAAGTTCAGAGGTCCCTCGATTAAACGTCAATCAAACTATTTTTTTGTCATAGCCGTCATCACTTGGCTGGTAGAAAAAACTTTTGAGCTAATAAGTGTTTTCTGTCCAACGATCAACGATTAGATAGATGCAGTGATTAGTTTACATTAAAGTATTCACAAGTTCACGTTTAAGTCATAGTAGAAAATGGGTATTATATATGGGGTACACATTATAGAAATCTCTTTAGTGTTTAATAAATAATTGATATGAAGATGTTGGGTTTTAAAGAAAGACAGAAGATTCTTAATAGCACTGATTGACTTAATACTAGTGGATTTTTCCTATAATTTATGCGGTATATTTTTTAGATTAGTGATAAGCCGTCAAGACGTATACTATTAGGTTTCGGATTTCGATATTTGAATCATGGTCCACGGACGGTTTTTATCGGTCTGTTTAATATTTGTATGATGACTAAATTTCGTATTCGGAAAAGTATTAGTAAAGTAAATGATATAACAAATCATAAACATAAACAGGAGACATTCATTAAAAAGTTAAAGAACTCCACAAAGAAAATTAGTAACTTAACAAAACGTAGGGTACTAACTTGAAGTCCCAAAAGATTTGTGTAAGCTTCATGCGGATAACTGGCAGGAGGTTACGGACTTAATATGGGAGGCCAAGACTCAGTTTGTATAGTTACTTTTCTTAATAAGTTGGAGGATTCATTAAAACTTAAATATAGTGTTAAGATCATTTTTCCAACCTTTTAAGCTGTAATTTCAAATAGATAAAAAACCGGACAAACAAATAGTTATCGCTATATTCGACAATTAGTTACACACGTCAAAGCGTCGACCGCAAACGCGCGTTTAATGACAAGAGATCAATCAAATAATCATTGTACTTTACAAACAGAAGCCAATGAGCTTTCGTTGTGAAACATGTTTGGCGCGTTTAGGATGTACTGCGTTCATCACTATTAACAGTTTAAAAATATTGGAATTGCTTCTATCGATATATTATATTTGTTTGTGAATTGTGTACCTACTCATATAGTCTTCTGTGGGTGTCTGATACTTATATGTATAGATCGAAGAGTGCATAAGGCGAAGTGTTATTGGTTCATAAATGTTTACTTTATTTTTTATTTATTTATTAGGACAACCAACAAGATTAACACCATTACATAATATAATCGATACCACAGCAAAACGCTGGTCCTTAAACGCCTCCATACTTCACCTTATGATAGGTACGTCCTTGCGTTGAATTACCTATTAATTTTTCAAAAATACTTTAAAAATAAACTGAAAACTGAGTACAGTTTTCTGGATGTTAACATATCTCATGAACACGAAACATTTCTGTGTGTACTCGTAGTCAATAAAAGTGAAGGTTTAAGTCATTACTTCAACTATTCCCAATCTTAAAAATACTAAAGTTAGTAATTTAGAACATACAAGAAAACATTCACTTAAAATATTAACTTTAAATTGCTAGCGAATGCGGCACGTTAATAACTTAAAGTACTACACTTGAGGTACCTTCGTAAAAGGCCAATACTCGTGAAATTTCATAAACGATTCATCGGTATTACTTAAACGCCGCTCTGAAACCGGGTGCACTCAGTGTTGTTATGTCATCTACTTATTTATAGCTACTGACTATCTACGGAACAGGAGTAGATAATGTACACATGAAATACTCAAGTACCTACTCAAAACCAGTGGTATTATAATTAAAACAGATCTGGGTGTACCTACACCACTTCAGATTGTTCGCGTGGATTCATTACGTCTGTAGTTATTTAAGTCTGCCGATGAAATAACGAAAGGTCATTTGCTACCGTAATGATAGGCTAGTGCCGTTGATAACATAATTACATTATTTTGTGCAAAAACAACTGTTTTGATCTTTATATATGATGGTAATTTGCTTAATACAGATTAAGGCTATTGTAGACTTTAGTTAAACAGAGCATGATTAACGTTTTTTGATTTGCAAAAAATAACACGCAGTTAAATTCTTTAATGTAACAGCAAATTGTATCATTATTAGAAGATATTTGTAATAGTAGGTTACTTAGCGCAAAAACTGGACTTAAATTCAAACAACAAAACACTGTTGAATTAATAAAGGATTTTTCAAGATAGATGGTAAGTCTGGACGCGGGAAGCCCAAGATCGATCAGTGTCGATGAAAACAAGTGGAGATACAATATAGGCCATTTAGCAATGAACTGCGATAGACTGACGATGATGGCGATGAATAATAATCACATTTCCGAAAAAGTGAACGCATTAAAAACGACAAACATATAATTCTACATCCCACACATCAGTGAAAACGTGGTTACGAAACCGAAACATAACAACATGACGACACTTCCTAAGCACACTTAATAATAAGTGGAAGGTAGTAAGTATATACCCGCACCACCTACATGCATCCAAGATAATCTTAATATCGAAGGTGAATCGGTCGCCCACGTGGCAAACAGTCATCAAGCCGTATCTAACAAAGGTAGCCGATTCGCTGGCCGCCTTAGCCAGGCCGCCCATAATGACGAATATGGACATTTGTGTACTGAGTTGTGTAGGAGGCATATAGAACCCGGCCCCTACCCTTATATGGCGCCGTGAAGTAAAGTTTCTATGAGTAAAGATGTTATTTATACCATTAAGTTTATACATTAAGTTTATACCTTTATGAGACGTTGCTGTCGAATCTAAAAGATTTATCTAAACGCCAAGATTTCAATTATGATAATCGGTGCAAGTCTCTTGAATATCTGATATGATTTTAGAATATGAAAATATAGCCAAAATAGGAAATGCAGCAACAAATATGTAAAATTGAAAATTTTTAGCTATTGCAACATTATTTTCTTTGATATTAGACAAGATAGATATTCTTTATTTGCACACCAAACAGATGACTTAAAACTAGGTACAATAACAATTCGACGTACAAATAAGGCGGCCTTATCGCTTTCAGCGATTAAGAGAAAATGGACATACCCAAATAAATATATTATGACTACGAACGATCAACACAATCATTATAATAAACAATACTCTTATTAAATGCTTAATTCTTTTCGAAGCATTAGCCTATAATATACCTACCTATTTGGCAAAGATGCTAGATAAATTATACGTTGGCTGTATCCCAGGCAAATAATTTCAATTATACTACTTAAATAACTCATACAGCACATACTTCTTGGGAACGGTGTGAAATGTACGACGCGAGTCATGAATATGAACAGAAGAAACTTTAGTTAGAAATAAATACAAGATACAACTCCAGTGAATGTGATCAACATGAATAGAATAAATAAGAAATTCTTTTTTATAAAAATGTGTATATTTTATTACATATTCACTTAGATGAATTTAACAGTCTTCTTAGAGTGTGTTTGCAGAGAAACAGGGAGCTAACAAAAATTGATCAATGATATGTTTACACTGTAGTGGACTGAATAATGTGTGATTTTAGATTTGAGCAACATCATTAGTAACTTTTGTTAGCTTTGCTCAGCTCCGCTTCTATGGGAACGTAACCTTCGCTTCGCCTCTCTTGATCTCGGGATCCAGATCCACGTGAGGTTATTGTAGGGTTTTGCAAATGTGTATTCATTTTGTTATCTTAGACCCTCTTAATATTTTCTAAATACTTACTTCACATCTTGTTATAATATTAGTATAGAGTTTTCTACACCCTCTTAAATGTAGGTAATTGTCTTAAAATCTGTGATATTATATAGTTTCCCATACCATATGAAATCGAATTATCTCATACTGATAATAAATTATAAATATTACGAGTATAATGTGAAATAATGTTGTAAATTAAGAAACATAATTTTCCGTCTAGCAAATCGTAAATTAAACGAGTACTTACCTAACTGTAATGTTTGGCATCAAGAGGCTATATTTCATAAAACGTATGGCCTATTGTATCTACTGCAGTGACAAATCGTGACGGATACGCGCAAACATGCAACATGGCGAGTTAAAATATGAATTTGGATAGCAGTACAATGTTGCTGCTTGTTGCTTAGCAGAATTGCAGATCATGGATACATTATGTTTAATATTGCTTAAGTGCTTTCACACTTAGTGAGTACAAGAAACACACACTACAAAATTTTTAAACAAACAAACAACATGTCAAAACTTAAGAGCTTCATTAGCAATGGCAATTTGTAAATTGCATAGACAAAAAATCACAAAAGCGAATAGTTAAGAACAATTTACAAACAATAAGAATTAAAACAAAAGATTAAGTCGCCGATGGCATAGACTGACCCACACATATAAATGATAAAATTATAACACCCGTAATAAATAACTCATAATTACTCACAAAATACCATATATGTATCGTCATAGTTGAAGATAAAGATCAGTAGCTGTGGATACAAGGCCGAGCATTGTCACTAAATGTTTACACTAAACAAGCAACAGATGATGTTTTTAATTTTCAATAGCTATTTGCACCGCTTGTTTGTAAGCATTCGTGTTTGATAAATCTACTAAGTATCGATTTGTCCGATATAAACTAACAGCAACCTTAACCACTCCTATAACGTGTCACGAAAATATATTATCCCTATTATACTGTTCACGATCATTAGATAATAGGATTTTTGGATTACCATATTATTAAGAACCTACATTAGAATAAACTTTCATGATCAAGTGAATTTGTTTTATTGATCAATTTCCTGGTCAGCCACGTCATTTATCTTGCAATAACAATTTTAATGTCTTCTATTCCAAGAAGCATTTTGTTCAGTTTAAAACTTTTCTTCATTGATTTTTATTCATGTAGATAAATAAATTTGTAAAAAAAGCATCGTAATTAACGATCAATTTGGTTCAATGGTAGTTAATGCTGCCTTTGAAACAGTGGTCGCGAGTTCGATTTCCGAACAGTAGTACAAACATTTGTCTACATGAACATGACGTCATGACGTTTGTATTTGATCTGGATATTTGCTATGTTCTTATCTATTTTTATTATGTATATTTATTTTAGAAAAAGATAAACCAAGGAGTAAGAAAACTAATAATATCTCAAAAAAAATTTACTCAGTGAAAAACTCAACGGAACCTCCATAAGAATTGCCAGGCTAATGTTGGTACCTATCTGTTCATACAATCAAGTACAGAGATACGCAGATTTAATTTAATACTCATTTCTCGTGTTGCTGAAGTAGGTAAATGGCGGTCGTTTAGCACAAAGAGCGGTTGATGATCAACGCTAACACCTACCATGCCCCTGTAATGCGAGACGTCTGCAACCGCTCCGACTGCCGACACACTTAAAGAGATGCTGTAAACAATCGAATTCCTAATATAGATTTTATTACCAGAGCAATTGAATTCAATGTCGATGTAAATGATACAACAATGCCCTTTGTAGAGTGCCCCAGATTCAAAGTAAGTCTTAATCGCAAAGAGCTTAGGTTTAACATAGATTTATCAGATTTAACTGAAGGAGTTTTCATATACCGCAAAGGATTTGTGGTTGAAGCCACAATAGAAACGGGACGGTTATTTTGTTATTATGGACTATTTTATGGCTTGATTGCTATGCAAAACAGAGACCGCAAATTGGTGCACTTCTATTTGATTTCAATTAAGTTAAGTCATTCAAACTGTAGTTGCATCAATGAAGTCTACTAATAAAATTTGTTCCCTATGTATTTCTGTATATTTCTTCTTATATAATTTACGCAAAATAATAATTACACAAGACACAAGTGTGTCGCAATGAGCTTATGACTTAGAAACTATTACCACACAAGTTTAAAAAACGAGAACTAACTTTATTTTCCACTTAAAGTGTCTATGTTCAACATTTTGTAAGCGTCGGAAATTACTTAAGGAAGACATCATTTGCCATTCAATTTCATAGTTCTTACATTGAGGTGGAGGCAAATGTAGAACAACAGCAGGAAGCTAATGAATCCAGTAAAAAATCAAAGGCTAATGCATCGCGCGGGGCAGAAAAAAAAGGAAAATGCAACTAACGGTCATCCCTTTGTCTCACGAGTAGAAGAAATCATTGTGCAACGCAAGAATTGTTTCGCAAGAGTACAATGAATGAAGTACCAATAACTACAATCTGATGCGTTTTTGTTCATTCGAGGTAGAACCTATAGCAAGAACGCTTGAGTAAACGCAACTGAACAATACAAATAGGTGCGTTCAACATTATTATGAATTTTTATCGTCCTATCATTTGTATTAACGCGAGTGTTATTTATGTAATGAGACATTTCTATGCAAATACGTTTAGTAATGAACAGCGGAATATGTCTTTCCCCTACTTTATTAATATATTTAGACGTCATTTTAACGTATTAGGCGCGTAATTATTCCGGTAAACTATGACGATTCACCATTGACACATAATTTTGCAATCAGCTTTCCTCAAAACGGTTGTATTAAGGACGCGTATTATCTATAGTAATGCCTGATTTAACATTTAGTTTATAATCATGATTTTAGCTATATTCTTATAGGAAAATTATTTTACTATACAAAGTAAAACGCGCAAAATATTCAAGAAATATACATAATGTGTGCTTGTATACCACACAATGACGCCAAAAAACCAATGTTACACCTAACGCATCTTAATAAATGGAATGAGTAATAGATTTCAACATAATGTGAAGAGATCGTCACAAAAACAGCCTAACATTTTTTTAAAGATCTTATGAAGATTACCTCATTCTAACAACTGGCGCTCCCCACATATGACGTCACTACACAAAGAACCCTGTTAAATAATAGAAGTCCCTTCCATTCCATCACAAAAGTGAACCTGTAGACTTAACAAAAAGACACCTGTTACTGCACGCTATCGCAAACAAATGCAGGTATTTGAACGATTAGGAACATAAGCCGTCTCGCTTACACAGGTACAAATTTTTAACTGTTAAAGTCAATTTTAACAAGAAATAACGCTGCTATTAAATAATACACACAGTATCACATCCCACAGACTTTAGCTACGAATCACATGCGGTTATTTATTCAGATACGTTTAACGAGATATTTTAGAAGCGTTTGCTAACGAAATATAAACATGTTTGAGTGACCCAACTTACAAGACGTAAGCTCAACTGTTTGTTTACATTATTACTAATCTTTTTAGCATCCGAAAAGTGATGTCATACCGTACACTTAGACTCGTGTTCTAATGGACTTCTGAAGGATGATCGTTTACCAAATCAAGCACCGCATCAAATCATAGGCAATGATTACTATGAAGTATAAACACTCCCATTAATTATAACAATTTGTAATTAAAGTCAAATGAAATTAATTGGGCGACCAAATTATATAAGTATTTTACATATACTTATAGCTAAAATCTTGGCATCTATGAAACGAATGTCTGCGTCATTTTCGAGAAGAGTCAGAAATAATTTTATATGAGCAATATGGACCATTCGAACGCGCCGTCCCAATCGCAAGTTCAAGGCAGATTAAAAGCCCGACAATTTTCGTCGGCGTGTCTTTGAATCTTATGTCCACGGTGCAGAGTTTAGACTCGCTCCGGTAGCGTTGGATCGTTTACGATAAACGTTTCAAAACTGCAATCACATTGTTACGTGGCGGCGGACGGCAACAACCTGATTGTACCGTTAAACGTGCCGCGCAGAACTGACCTAGTGCCGGGACAGCTATCAGGGACAGCAGAGTCCGCTTCGTGAGCCCAATATCGCGATCAATCATCTCCGCGAATAAAAAAAACTACTTAAAAGTCTACAAAACACAGCAAAGAGGCCCGCTCGTTATTGGTGCACGGCAAAATCACCGAGATATCAAATCGCTGATGTCATACCACAAACGCCACAGGACGTCCTAATGGTCCTTTTACTAGATCTACCAGTCTTTAGTCGTGCCGTTTTATTATTATTATACTAAGACACGGTCGGTGGTGTCATATCATTCGGTCTTAATGAACGCTAATTTGATGCAAGTGGAACTGATTCAATTGCTATCATCCATCTAGAAATGGCATTGACCTTTGTCGAAACAAATTGTATCAGTTGGCTCATCAAATATATTTCGGTGCTTCATTTAAACGAATGAAATATTGTATGCAATCGGTTTCGGAACATTCAGTTTTCATTCCAATCACTACAGAAGCATTTACGATTCATATTTTAATTAGGGCTAGGTTATGTCATTTTAAAATTAATAGGTTTAAAGATTGGGTGGGTATTGTAAATAAAACATTTACAAATACAACGATCAATTTGATACCAATGGGTGAAAAGGAGAGTGTGGTATATTTATAGTTCGAAAGCGGGGTCGACGTTCCTTTCGGATCTCCCACGCCGCGCTTGCCACGGGTAGCGATAGGATCTAGGAGTTAGAATGGGAATATCTTCATCTAAATGTGTCGAAGCGGCATTAACTTCGTGTAAAACAACATTAATCGTTTGAATGAATGCATTATTTATGAATTACAAAAATATTTATGATACCACATTGATTAATAGGTCTGTTATAACTAGATGCCTTAGCAGAAACTGGAAAGTATTAACAGGTAAGTGGGTTTGTCAATGCAGCGACAGTTCGTGCTTCGCCTATTATGGAATGCGGTGACATTTTATGACCCTTACTCGAGTCCAAAACGCAGATTGCATCACTTGAAGCCTGCTGGACATCTCAGGACACCTTTTGAGTCATGATGATAACGTATGGAGACACAGTAGCATATGATTAATGAGAGCGCGTGAAGAAAATAAATTATGCACATGGTTACATATTTATGAACGCTCGTTATAGTTTATGGAAATGCGTAGCATTATGAATTGGCTTTGAAAAAGGATATAGAGGTAATTCATAAACTGGATGAAAGATATCATGGATCAGTCTAACCGGATTTATCTATTATTATTTTTGGACTATTACACATTGTTTTATATTTGGTTACAATCAATTATGCTCCTCACGATACAAATTAAGCAGCATGTTTGTACGAAATACAAACAGTATAGATCTCGAATTCAAATTAATATATGTATTTGAACCAATTTGAATATTAAATAGTACGAGTAGCAATCGGCCTCGTACTCTAACAAGATGACTTATTTAAAGCGACAACATGCAGAGTCCGGTGACATTTGTGGCGACTCATTCATAATGTTGGAGTCGGAATTAAAAATAGCGATAGTCTACTCTAAAACGATAGTGAAAAATGAAACAGGTGATGTGGGGAACGCATGGAGACGTGTGTAGACAAGATGTGGGATGACAAACAACCTGAGGTCGTTCACCTCTATAGCAGGATGAATACGTCTGGTGGATGGATTTCAGACATCAGTGTTTACGTTACGATTTTAATATCACGAGCATACGTTTTATTTAACTTGAGTTTACTTCTGACATTAATGAATTTACAAAATTATTTAATGGAAGCCGATTGCGCCAAAGCAAAAGAGTGTACAATGAAAATTCTCGTGGATTTTTAAGCAAAACATCTCGGCGGACAACAAAAATAAAGTTACACTAACTAATTACTGCTTGGACAGAGTCCCAGAAGATAAACACCTAAACCCAGCCAAAAATACACAAGATGGCGTCGGGTTCATAATAAAACAATTTAATGGGCCAGCGCGCTTTCCGCGGTGACGAAATCCGCGCCGACGCATACTGTTACGCAACCTGAAACGCGATCTCTGCAGGAGAAAACTTCTTAAGGTCGAAATAATTATACCACATTTGCAGATACCTGGTAAAAAATACTCCAAGTACGTATCGATTCTAACCAGCAATGTTTAGTGTAAAATTTTTGAACTTTCATAATTTTGAGGAGTGTAGGGCCAAGATAGATTAAAGTGGCGAAACAATTGGAGTCTAAAAACGTCCACCGCTGTGAACGCGGAAGGTTTATGATGATAATTTTGAAAACTTGTCATTGCTATAACGAAAATAGAATCGACAATAATTGTTTTTTAATAAACTGTAGATATTTACATATCCGAAATCGATCGAGAGCGTAAGACAATTTATTAAATGCTGAATGCAATTAAAACGATTGCATGTCTGCCAGTATCTCGGGCAAATTATGCGTAGGTTTACAATTAATTGCAGTTTGTTACTTCCACCGAGTAGGCACGGGGCTGCACAACAAACGAATCTGGGCGATTGTTTACGCGCCACTGACGGACAGGCGCGGGCGGGCGCGGCGCGGCGCGGCGCGGCGGAAACGCTACGGAACCGCGCGTCATTGGTTCGCCTACCAGCCCAAAACTTGGCCACCATCGCTACGCTTCATTCATACCACGCGTCAACTGTTCAACAATTCGTCATTTTCTAAGAATCAACAAGTGTAAATCTACGCACACCTATTTATAGCCAAAAAACAAGTTTAATTAACTTTTAACCACACCGTGTGTAAACAAATATAACAAACTAGGACACCGTCCGGTGAAATTTATTTTATTCGAATGATTGACAGTCACATTTCACACATCTTAGCTCGTTCGTTAAAAATATTAGTTTGCATCCGTTTAGTAACGCCGTTAATAGATAAATTATTTTTAATAAAATATTTAAATGAGAGAGATTAGCAATATTGTTTCCGATGGTCATTAACAAACAGAATCAGAACAAACACATTAAGTAGGACATATATCTTGAATGAAATTCGACCCCTAGACAAGGTTTGGGCAGTAGAATCGAATCCAATATCGCCTAATCAGATAAAGTAATTAGCTAAATGAGTGGATATTTCGTATCGCATCAGACATAAGCCTACAATAGAGTACGATCATATTACAGACCATAGCAACAAGCTAAAAATAACAATAGCATTTTTAAATCATAATTGTTGGAACACATGTAACGTTGCGTTAAAAGTGGTCCAAATTATCTCGGTCCATCAGCCCGGTATGGCCCCATTAGGCGCACCCATCCTCAGCATCTTGTAATTTTTACAACGCAGGCAACCCCGCCTTGCATTGTTGTAAAGTTTAATGAGCGTACACCCGTGCCTGACTTTATTTCTGTCGCGCTTACAACGATCATAAACTTTTGGATATGATCATCGGAACGATATTCTTTTGTTCATTTTCGAAAATTTTATTTCAATAAGAATAACTTTTTCGATCTCGTCATTTACTTCCTTGATATCGGTTCCCATTTCTAAGTGAAACTATTTAAAAAACCTAATTATATTATACTCAGCATTCATAACGATTATAGTTCATTCTCATCACGAACATCTCATGTCACGGTAGATATCCCTGACCTGTACAAACATCTGACGTATTGAATAGTAATTAAGTATAATATTATCTGAATTTGTCAACGCAACAAAATTAACACTTATTACGATTATTAGACAGACCTTTGAGAAAACATGTTCATTAGTTAGACTATGACCTGCAATTGCAATATTGTTTACGTAATGAATGAGCAAATTGTTAGTCATCAAATAATTACAGTTAAATTCACATTTTACAATGATCTCAAGAAAATATGACGTTAATGAAACAAACTATGTTTATGGCTTGAATAACAAAACAGTTGTAGTATCTTGCATTAAGAGCAATTCATATACACTTACTATTGACTTGAGACTAAATTCCACAAGAAGATCACGCAGTGCTTACCTGTAACAAGAATACCAAAAATAGTTAATACTCTGAAGATTTGGAAAATGTGGCAAATAAGACCTCTCCCAAACATTTCATCCACGAGGCAACCGACTTTAGATCGTTTATAAATAGCCGACGTCGTGTCATTAAAAATATCCAATTAATTCGTATTAAGTCCTATTTGCGGGTGGTGGCCAAGCAAGAAACAACCCTAAAATTAAATCCGTAAGGTTTCTGTTTAAAGAGAAAGAAGAATCTTTCAGTATAATTCTAAAGACACCCATGTAACTCGTTACACGGTTCCGGCGTGCGTTTGATATTTTCGCTTTACGAATATTTTTATTTGAAGCGTGTTCTGAAAGAGTTTTACGACGCAGCCACGTCAACATTTAGTTCCTAACGCGTTGTCATAAAATAAAAACCAAATAAATGTATCTTTCATCTCCAAAACAACTTTTTAAAATTTGAGATACATGCAAGAACTTGCCAGTTAATGTACTAATAGCTAGAAATAGGGGAGATATAATCGACCATTGAGAGTTAAATAAAAGCGGTACTGTTAAAATTAAGCGCAATGCAGGAATGGTCGATGGCGAAACATGCGGGCTAAGCGAATACGGCATATCAGTTGTACAGTTATTGATAACAATGCTTAATTTATCTAATGGTGGAAACAATGGTTTGTAAAACATTTTATGTTGGGCGGTTAACATTTTGAAGTTACATGGGGTTTTAAATTTAATAGTGTATGTTGACACAGTTCTAATGCTTAA
The DNA here is from genome assembly GCA_031163375.1 of Conogethes punctiferalis. Lineage (NCBI taxonomy): Eukaryota > Metazoa > Arthropoda > Insecta > Lepidoptera > Crambidae > Conogethes > Conogethes punctiferalis. The sequence continues at coordinate 9,801,283 of CM062082.1, forward strand.
TGTATCTAGCGTAATTTCTCAAATGCTCACTCAATAACTACCGACTGTAGCTACGGTATTTAGGAAATTCGCAATATAAATGACCCAATTAGATGAATTGGCCAAGATCCAGAAAATGAGACTGGATGCAATTCTGTGTATTTAAAATACCGATTTAATTTGCTATACGAAATATTTTGTGCATGGTTTCTCCTTGACTAGTAATCTGTAATGGCACAATTTTACATTTTATCAAGTAGCATTTACTTGTAATTTAATATTATACTCTACAGTGTTGACGTAAATGTCGTTTTTCGTTGATTTATATAACGTAAATAATAAAACGTACCTATGACTGACCTCAGAATATCTACTTAAGTTCTGACCTCCTTGTCATTGGGACAGGTTCTATAATAACATCAGCATAAGTAGTTGTTATCATTAGAATTTTCTTAAGCTTTATCCAATGGCGCAGATGCGACTGATTGACCATTTGAAATATAATTTAAATAATTTTAAGGGCCGGTTTTGAGTCTAGCTAACAAAGTCCATAAACTATTGAAGATCTGAGTTTCTATTCTGAACAGTGACTTACTTCTTATCCGTTGACTAAGGGATGTGATCAAGGGACCCCTAATGTCTTATGTATGATTTCAATGAGTGTCTTTGAGTATTTAGGCCTTGAATTATTTGCCATACATTGTTTTTACATTTTCTCAGCCTGAATTGCCAGGCTAATTATTGCATGCGTCTGTACACGTAACGCATGTCTTGTTAACACATCTTCATTCACAGTATATTCGTTTAAAGGTGTGGCACCAAATTAGTAACATGACCTTTGTTGTCTACTTAATATTCTGTAGCTATCCATGTGGTTTTGTTATCATCATAATATTTATGCACACCGCTTATGGCTGCGGCAGAGATATCAGTCATCTTACATTTTTCGTCTACATGTTCCACAAATGTAGATTCCACTATTATAAAATTAGCCTCTGCGGGGGATCAGTTCTCAATTCTAAAAATACTATACGGCAAACATGGCTAACTTAAAATGGGAAATCGTTTAAAAAAAAAAAAAAAAAAAAAATGTAGGCTGAAGTACTGCTAGCACATTTATAGAAGACAACGACGTTTACAAGCCGTATAAAGCCGCAGTAATTAAATTAACAGATGACGTCGCGTAGGCGACCGAGGAAATAATGATGTGCTAGCCGAGTAAGAGAGTGACAGAGCTATCTTCAATAGGCAAGCAAGAGTGAGATAATATCAATATTATCAGCATCTGAAAGTGCGAGCTGCTCACTTCACAACTATGAGTCACACTATATTGCGACCTTTTTGGTAGCCACGATCTAGAACGAGACTTTAATTTCAATTGATTTAGCTCAATTTTTAAATTTCCGGCTTAAACCGCTTTTTATTCCATTCAAGTTTGCCAATTGAGCATGTCAAATGCGATTTCTATCATTTGTGATTATGTATAGATAAGTATAGATTTTATTGCTCGGCCATTGCACGTGCGCAAACAACGAAAATGCACAAGAGCTCTTTAAACTATAAATAGATAGACACAGATTTCAATATGGATCGTGTAAGCAATCATGATGAAATTAGAGGTATGGTCATATATTTACCATTATATTCGAGTAGCATTTATTGGCCAATCACATGAATGAATCTGTAAACGTTGTGCGCTCACCAAATTGCTTAACGCGAAATGAATGGGACCCTTAACTCTGCAGACACTAGAGCCGACGCTGACGGCAGCCCGGCGCCCGCGCATCCCACACGTGTGGCGCAACGCAACGCAACAGAAGCACTTTCAACATTGTATGTTTGTGTATCTCGTTAGTAACGCCTTGCCTATCGATTATAGAAAGCGAATCTCTGAACCTACGAGAAAAAACCGTAGCCATATTGAGCGTTGATGTCATAGTATTTTTTTTAGTTCAAACGAATATTGGCTTCAACGTTGGCGTGGAAACAGATAGTAGGTATTCACGGCAATTTGTTTCCTAGAATTACGGAAGTTGTCCATTAGTTGGAGTTACTTGCGCGTACTATAAAACTGTCACCGAGATAGACAAGTCAACAGATGTCGTCGGTCGGCGCCACCTACGTACTTTCGTAGAAAGTTGACGAACTAGACCGGCCCAGTTTGGTTGAATCCCACTAATATTATAAACGCGAAAGTTTGTTTGGATGGATAGATGGATGGATAGATGGATGTTTGTTCCCTTTTCACGCAAAAACTACTGAACAGATTTTAGTGAAACTTTACACGAATATTGTTTATGCATCAGATTAACATATAGGCTATAAATTACAACGATTCATCAATTTTTTCATTTAGAATTTCGGGAAAATATGTTACGGAATGATTAAAAACTTTTTGAATACACCATAGATACTGTCATTTCTTGACTTTGTCAGCGAAATTATCAATTTGACATGACAGGTACTGATATCGAGGTAGGCAAATACGGAATTTCGCCACCAATAAGTACAAATAATTGTGAATTAAAATTGTGCGGCTTATTTTCGGAATGAAATTCTTCGGAAAATACTATATGCAAACTGCTACAACTGAAAAGACGACCAACGTAAAGGGATAACCACCGGCGTTGTCTACTACCATAGAATATTGCTCAGTTTCAGAGGCACCTCATTCAGCAACAAATTGGAACAAACTTTAGGAATAAAATTGTGTACAGTCAAAACAGATCTAGCATAACCCGTAAACAAGGCGGCCTGCATCTGATAATGAGTCACAGTGACCAAAAACCAAAAACCTTACTGCAATCTCAGAAGGCTCACAACGGGCCACATGTCTAGCTCGGATGCGACGAAACTGCGATCAGTGTATGCTTAATAAATATTTTTCTAATCCAAATTGTAATTTCTGTCCTCAATATACTAATATTATAACATTTCAGCCTAATAAAATCGTTTTAATTACGCATGTTGGAAGAAAATAACGCTTTGATGTAAGTTAAGATTCATACACCGGCCAAGTGGTCGCTTTTTGGTCGGCGTGATACTTAAAACCTGTGTACTAACATGTACAATTATTGTACATTGTTAGGTACCACCTATAATTAAAAAATCTTAATTTTATCGGTAAATAATTTTCACATTATATTCTTAGGGATGCTCAGTATGACATAAAGAAAAATCGAAATAAAAGATACTTAGTATTTTTAGCGTGGCTTCTCAAAATATTATGTTCATACACAGGATATCCAGATTCTGTTTTAGTTGTATAGATATAAGATTATTAAACGCACTTATTTTCCAAAAAGTACAAAATAAGTATCCGTATTTCTATATTGTATGGGAGTGACCTATCACCTTTTCACTCCAAGCCTTCCTCACCTGCCCGTGGTGCATCCTGCCGACCAACAAACGAGGCTCTGGCAAACCGACTGGTGGTAGTAAAACCATAACGATGGATGGCGTAGCTAGATATCACAGGCCTATGACGGGCAGCAGCGTGACCGGAGCGAGAAGCTACGCCCTGCGATCGCCAACCCGCCTGCCCAGGTGGCACTTATACCCATAATATCCTCCAGATGTTTGCCCTAGGTGGCGAGCAACTGAAGAGGCCTGTGTCCAGCAGTGGACTGTAATAGGCTGATGAAGATGATGATTTCTATATTAATCAATTTTAAAAGTATCGCGCCGACGCCAGCCCTCTCCTGGCCGAAAATCGGCCACAATGACCATTCTCCAAGCAGACCGGGCAAGTATGCACGAGATATTGAAGTGTACATGTTTATGCCCATACACAAGTGCATTACGTGCGGTTGCTCTGTTTGAAATAATGAGAATTCATAGTAGTAACTAGGTACGTAGGTAAGCACCATTTTTGATACCGTAAAAAGACTAATTGACTCAAAAAAAGTGCGGATGCGACATAACAATCTGATGACTGCTGACCCCAGCGGCGCATTATATCGGTTCCCGGTAGGATTCAATGTAGAAAACGAACTTTTTTAGATAACTCGAATAATTCAGAAAGACGTCGCTCTGGATAAGTCATCACCGGAACTTACAGTTAAGAGAACCATAGCTTAAGACCAAGTGATTCCTGAACAATGGGCCGCGGCTTCCAATGGCCAACCCGAGGCCAACATGATGTAGGTACCTACATTGTGTTTGTCCTGTGTCAACCTATGTTCAGATTTCTCAGCGCTCAAATCGAATACCTATATCTTCATCATCTTTTGAGCATCCATTCGTAAGCGCGTGTGATAAAATAAGAGACAAAGACGCGTACGTACATGATATAAGGATAGAGTAAGCTCTTCATGACAAACCGATGTTCACGCAGGCAAAGCCGCGGGCAGCAGCTAGTTACGAAATAACGCAGAATCACACGGACTGTTTTGATTTTCACTTTGCTATATCAAATGTTTGTTTATGAAAATACACTAGGCGGGCCCAGATAAATTTAGATATTAGCAGCGATTTCGTGTTTGTTGACTGCACACAGCTTTCATGGTTAGTTTTGAGAAATGTGATGATAATTCAGAGAGAAGCAAACACCCTACTTTTAGTACGTCAATAACAATCCAGTTGATTAATTTTCAGATCGAGATATTCAGGCCAAATACGGTATACCTAGTCCACCGAGGTTTTCTAAGGGGAATAGAGTATGGGGCACTTCAAGTCTAAAGTGAATAGGTTTTTAAAGGGCCTGTCATATGTAGGTATGCGATGCTTCTGTAGTTTTAAACGTTCATGGGCGCTCGCCGCGCTCGTCAGCCATTTTGTCAACCCTAGTAGTAAAAAAAAACGAATATCGACCCCATTCCCTTTACGTTATAAAGTACAAGATATTGTTGTTGCATAATTGCCCTATTGTGTACAGAGATAAAATTAATAACATTTCATTGGGAGTTGTCGTTAATGTAAACATTATATTAAATAACAGGTCAGACTGCGCTATGCGCCACGATTAATACGAGCGTGAAGGCCGCACGGACACGTTATCGTAGGCCGTGGAAAACATTTTTATTCATACTGGGAGTGCGATATGAAAGTACATTTACAATACGGATCTCAGTTTATTCTCGTCTCTTAGCTTGCGTAGAATCGATACTAGGGTATCCTCGAAACTATGACCAATACTGTAACTAGGTTTGCTCTGGCTATAGGAGCCATACACACACACACAAAACTACAAATCTTACTAGGAAAGATTTGTATTTTTGTGGCGAACACTTGGAGTCTCCCACGTAGGTACAACAGTGGACTGCGAAAGGCTGATGATGATGATATGTGTATTTTTGTAATGAATAAACTCAAAAACTACTGTACTGCGCCGATTTCAAAAACTCTTCACCATCGGAAAGCTACGCGCGCAACATGGGCTATATTTATTACCAGAAAAGATTAGAGATTAGAATGAAATGTTTATCCTGAATTGCGCAAAACGAGGGTCGCAAGTTAGGGGATAAAATTATACGCGGCTTCTAGTCTAGATAGTCAACAAACAATAATACCTATACAATTGCTTGTTTTATAGTTTCTTTTGCTGTAAAATCTGGTGATCTGGTGGAAATAAAATTACTTCTTTAATTGCCCATAGAATGTTAAGATGAGAGCGATAAATTGTAATGTTGTTCCAACAGTTGAACGCAAAGGTAAAACTTACACGCTCTGTGGTAGTGCGATCTAAGACATTTTAGATAGGTAGCTCACTGCACGACACATAATTCAGCAAAATTTTATTTATAGATGTATATAGAGATTATGTAACTAGTGCCTAGTGGGCGTGTACTTAATAGGGAATATGCATGACTTTTTTTTATGGATTTATTGAGATCTTTTGTCTTCCAGATACATAAATATCGAAGAATTTTTAAACTATCTTTTCTATTAAGCGAGTTATAAAGCGTTAAAGTTATTGATTAGACAGAGAGATCCGATGCGGTAGTTGACGTCACGTACCGTGAGCGCCGTACTAACTCCATAGAAAAATCTGTTTCGCGAGAGAGAGACGGATATATTCACTTTCAATGACTGTATCTCGCCTATTTTTCAACCAATTTTGATTTTGTTTTCACTGTTCGTAGTAGATTTTGATCTATTTTACGATAAATTAGTAAATACCTGAAACTATTTTTCATGCATATTCCCTATTACTGTTCGATTTATGTTAAAAATTACATCTACATTAAAATAAGCAGCATGTTGGTAACAATTTGCAAACCCTCCATATTAGTTGAATTCTTATTCGACTGATAACAGCTTCAACGTCAAACCATCCGATATAGCGACAAAAACCTTTTTTGTCTAAACATAGAGATTTATTGGCCTATTGTATTATCTGGGTCAACGGTTTTCCATCGTTAAATAGATTTGTTATGTTTACTCTAGCCACCAACGCTCATTGTGATACATACCTAAAAAGTAGCGCTTGTACTCGTATTATGGCTTATATTGAAAGTAACGTGAGCACACACGATAACGGAAAAGCAATAAAGGTCAATTGCAAAAACGACAACAGTTGTAAGCGCTAAATGTCCATTAGTTAGGACTTTTGTAAAAAAACACGACATGTAAAAATAATTGGACAAGAAAACCGTTAAGCGACTGCGCCTGGAAAGTCAACGTTTCCCTTCAAGCAATCCTTTGTGTTGTAAAGCCCCGGGCAGTCTCTTCACATAACGCACCCACAGCATTCCATCTTGGGAAAGATAACGAGAAGACATCCGCCGGCTCATATACAGCAGAAGGAAGTTGTTAACTTATCAGTTCCAGTATTGCAACTATGGTGTCTCAAGACGTCAAACAGCGTTTGGAACGCATAGGTAATAATCTAGGATGTTTAATTGGTGTCAGATTCAAAACGATGTTTTCGATTTAGTCGCTTGAGAACCATCTTGTCTGTATCACGAACATAAATCAATGAAAGGACCTCAGCACAGCACTAGAGGTCGACCTAACAAACTATGCGATACTGTCAAACGACTAACAATTCTGTAGGCGTCATGAGGGCCACAATTAAACTAAGCAAGTCCACCCAGCATATCACCTTCGTCAACCGTGGGCTGTCGGCTCCCACGCTTTGACTCCGACCTTTGTTTAGGCAGGCACGGCTTAACAATCAGTCTTGTTCTTAGCTTGATTGCACTCGCTGAATATTCACGTATGTTAAATTCAGCTAGCAAAGTCGCAATAGTGCCTATATAATTAACGTATACGTTACCAGTATATTATATACCCAAGATCCTAGATAAACTCCACAGTTGTCACTTATAAGGTTATATGGTATCTCAAATATCTTGTTTAACATTTAGCATAACTAGTTTTTGATTTACTTTACCCAATTCGATTTCGGATTGATTGAATAGGCATAAGCATAGACATACATTCAGACGAGTTTTATCGGTGCTATGCGTGTGGCATTTTATAGGTAACTTCTTTTTAGTAGGCGCCAGAAAGATCTTCAAACAATGAACGAAAGCTCAGAAAGTCTCGTGCAATAAATCACGCGATGACCCCGCGTAGGAGTTCGAACGGTTACGATATTACGGAACAGAAACCGAAATGTAAAAGCGATATTAGAATTGTTCGGTGCTATGCGTAGGCCTCGGAGTCCCACCCACAGGACAGGTTCAACTCAGCATTCTGAAGCGATCGATTTTCATTTCAAATTACAGTGCTCACGCGCCGCCTACGCGCCCTTCCCGAACGCATTCTTTGTACGTTCAAGTACACTTAGCTCGATGGTCACCCCACTTTCATTAACATTCCAAACGCCATGTGATTGTAACCCAAAACTATGCAGGTCAAAAATGTCACCATGTTTGAAAAATTTGCCATTGGAAAACGACAAAGATAGATAATCCTTTAAATATGATGTCTCGTAACTTGAGACAGCTAGACAAGTAATCAAATGAAATGCATGTGAATCGTAAAGTCTAATGATATGATTTCAAATTTTCTGATGTGCACTCATATACAACGGGGTGTACGTGTTTTCACGACCGTAGAAAAAGTATCTCTCATTAGCAGAACGATCACGTAGTTTAAGATGAAGTGCAGATACGTATTTAGTAGCAGTGTCGTGGGAACGACTAAAGAATAGGCATATATCGCATGATCCAGTTTTCTAAAGATGCAACGTATGTTTATAGAGGTCGGTGTGATAAAGACTAGAACGTCAATATTTATTTCGCAGATAGTGCACTGCCTTTTGTATTGCGATACAAAGGGAGAAAGCAATTCTGCGCATTATAAAAAGGCTTCCCATATTATTTATGGGAACCTGATTATGATTCACTTTGAGCAGATTCCAAATCAGGCAGTGGCCGGACCAGTCGTGTTCGGCTCATTATCCGACGACCATAACATCTCAATATCGATTGCTGTTTTGAATCATATTAATTAAGCAACCCACAACTTGTTACAACGTGTTGGAGAGCGACTGGAACAGCCTTGGCTCCTACACCTCCACGCTACCCACGACTACCCTCATTTGGTCATCGACGTGGGCGCAAACGCCTAATCACAAGCTTAGCAACCTTATAATGACCCAACTAAGACTCACTTTTGCTGCAGGGTTGCGGAACCGTCAACATCAAAGGTAGGTGGCGCCTACGCATCGACACGCAATCATTTCAATATTATTATTTATACCTAATGTTAGTTGATTTCTTTTTAACACGGTCAACGGGGCCAAGGAATCATGATTTAGCTAGTAATTATCGCAAAACTTGCAGGTTCTGTTTCGTAATAAATGTTTTATGCTGTAGCAGGTCAACCAATGGAATTTGTAAGGAATCCACAAATCACCTAGATAGTTCTGTGGTTTTATGCAGCAAATAACACCTTCACTTGAAACCGCCTTTGAAGCCACTATTGAGCTATGTCGATTATTTCGAACGCGTTCATTAGCAAGACGTTAAACTTCTGCAATGATAACATTATCAAGGGCTGTTAAACTTATATTTTATCTCTTATCAAAGTTTAATCTGCAAACTAAGTACGTGTAACATGCTGCGATAAAGTTATCAGTAAATCTGGTATTTTATTGCCCACTCGATTGTTCATATCTCTATTCATAAAATTACCAAATGATGGGTCATTGATGTCTCTTTATATTGTATCGCGTGTTCCTGTCATGTTTTATCGATATTGTATGTTATGATTGATTAATTTGAATGTTTACTTTTGTAAGGCATTGTTATCTATTGATGTTCAGAGTTGTTCTTGGAATGCAAACATCCAAATAATCAGTTTAATATGCAAACATGATCAGATGAAATTGCTTGTGATTGAATATTCCGTGTTATTAAATGTCAGCAAACATAATGGTGGGATTACGGAGCTTGAACTTTTATGCACTGTGAACTTAAATGCTTTTCATTATACAAAGTTGAAACAACCAACTTAAATGTCTTTGTATTGCATATGGTTGAAAAAGTGCGCTAAGATTTCGTAGATAATCTTCTATTTTTCCGCTATATTCATGTAAATATACATTATCCAGCTTCCAAAATAGCCTTCGTAATTTTCTTAGTTCGTCGTAATACGATACGCCTCGTCTGTCGGCTGTCAGCCCGCCGTCGATATTTTCGTCAAGTCTTCACATCTCACGCTGGACTGGCGACGTGTCAAATAATCCATAAAACGATTTTAACACCAGCGTGTGTTTTTATCGCAACATTTTTATATCATACTCCTAGACGGCATCTGAATGCCTTTCAGAATTCAAATCAAACTGGCCTTTAAACTTTACATGTGCCTCAACAATATCATAAGCATTTTATGGAGTACCAATTACAGTACCATGGCTTTTGTTGCCATTCATGTCCTCATTATCATCATTCACAATACAAAATTCAGAGAAACTAAATTGTTGCTCAATCTGATTTGTGCAACATAATGCAAACTGTCATATCAAAACGAAATTAAAGAAAAGACTCGGCACTCGAGTCGAGGGCTCTCGCTTTTTATGGCAAATGTTAAATCAACAAGTTTCTCAGAATGATGCAAGAAGAATATTACATGTCCCACATGTTTTCATTGCATCCACGCAATTTGCTTGCAATAAGTTCACAAAAATATTATCGCAGTTTGCCAATCATGTTTTCATACTTTATTTTAAAATGTCAAATGTAGATTCTGCAAATAACTATCAGTCGACTTAAGGTGTACCCATGACAAATCTATTAGTTAGAGCGTATGCCGCCGAAGCTGTGACACATTTCGTAAGACCTCATTTAAATTCAAGTAAACACTGGACAATATGAGACCAACGTGAACATGAAAAAATAATTTCTTATAATGGAACTCATTATTTACTATGCTGATGTACCTACTTGTAGTCCAATTTTAGTCAAGTAGGTATATAGAATACTTTCTGTATAAGTGCACTTTAGTAGGTAATGTAAATTCAAATGAGTAGGTAGGTAGTTAGTATTTTTTGTGAGCAGAACACTTTACCGCAAAAGTTGTCGGATAATTAATATTACATTTGAATTCTATGAAGCTAAGGGAAAATTATATGAAATTTGATGATTGAAACATTTTTCTGAATGCTTTCGGGTATTTTAAAGGTATTTATGATAATCAGTTATAATAAAACTTATAAGGATACATAGATTTATTATCACACGTGCTTGAGAATTCTCACTTACTACTGCCAATGTATTTTGCTGATTGTGATATGAAAATATCATAAGATGGCAAATAAAAATTGAATTTATTCTAGCTTTTGTGGTTGATAACAATGATATACTTAGTAATCTAACAGAAATATCAGCAAGACTTTCAATTTCGCAATTTGCAAAATAATAATAATACAGCGCAAAAGTGGTAAATTAGATATTTTGCATAATTATTTGTATTGTCACCATTTGTAGCGTACCTACACAGATTTTTACTCTGCAAGTCGGTATGTATTGCACCTAGTCCCATTAGAAGCCAGCGACATCTCACCGAGCTTGAAAGTATGTTATCGTGATTAATTCGGCTTCTCTATGACTTGTCAAGATAACGATTAGACACCTCTTAGCTGTATGACAATGCAGGTACATAATGTCTTACAAAAAGATTCAAAAATTGGTGCGTAACTTTTTTGGACAAACAAAAGAAAGTTCTGATAAAATAGCTAATTTTTAAGCATTAATAAGAGACCTCCGCGCAACTAGAAATGAAATGCAACAATTCCCGTTATTATTTCCTGTTGTTTTTATATCAGGACAATATACTCGTACCTAAGCATACCACGTAGAGAATTCGAGTTTTTACAAAGCGTAAAGTTAACAGTAAGTTATTATGGTTCCAACATGACATGTTAGAAGTATTGGTAGAATAGACCTTGCTTTGCTACGCGACGTGACTTGGTTTCGTAATGAATTCTAAAGTGTCTCACACTGTCTTCATCGGCAGCAACATTTGCTTTAGTATTTTAGCACCAGCAAACATTTGTTAAGTGTTGTTTCATTCCATATTTTAAATTTATTTTCATATACCCAAGCCAATTAAAACAATGAACACAAAACAGGTGATAACAGTATTGTATAGGTGTCGCCGACATGGCACATTAAAATAAGGTAAACTACATAAATGAATACAGAATGTAATGTTTTCAAGAGGATGACATATTTTATTACTAAGAATATGTAATTGACCGCATTTTAAATAAAGTTCACATACTTATTTTAAAGTTCATAGTTACCTACTTTGATTATTCCAAAAGGGCATGTATTATAGATATAATTTGAACATTCGTTCACAGATTCATACCACGGGCGATTTTTATGATGTTTTAATCATTTCAATGCCTCCATAGTATAATGTTTATTGACCGGTTTGTAAACGATTCCCATAGCCGGTATGCCTAGGTAGGTACTATTTAATATGGCGACAAAGTTGTCGTGAACTAGTTGTTTCTTATTGAATATGTAAGTACTAGTATTCTACTTTGATTTTATAGGTACATATATGTATATTTTAAATCAATCAAAATAAATGTACGTAAACATACAAAACACATAAAAAACATGATAGTAACAATTAAATGTGAACACCCTAGTCTAAGAAAAATTAGTAAAATATGAAATAACAGTATGAATATAATAATAAGTATACCTAGTTATTATTAATCTACACTTCTGAGTTTCACCTATGCCATGTGTTAAGTGATTCAGCCACGCGAACATTGACAAGTCGAGTCTAGTCGGTAGGCATTCAGTAGCCGAGATAAGGGCTACAAAGTATACAGACTGGTTAGCAGCAACAAAACGAGGCTACAGCAAGGAGCGTGCGCCTGCGCTCCACTGCGTACAAATCTCGTATGGCTCAGATCTGTGGGCATACGGTACCTACCTATGCGAAGTGGCGACATTCCACCAACTCGCACGGAATGCACGACCACGGCCCTTAAGAACAGGTTACCTCCAGGACTCGTGATCCTTCGTGTCAAGCGGCCCAGTCACTAAATTATAACCTCAAAATTAACACTGTTACTTGAGAGAGATTTATTTACAACAGCTGCGACGGCGAAATGTGAACACCAAACCCGTTTACTGCATCCATTTCACCGATCTCTTTCGACGGCGACAATCTAACGACCGCTGACCGCAAATCGTAATCGGAGAGACGTTCTGCTTTATTTCGCTTTTCGAAGGATCGCGTTACAAACACCACTGGACCATAACTCGGCGGGGCGAAGACAAAAATAAACTTAATATCGAGTGCGTTGTAGCATTTGTCGACGCATCCGATTTATGATCTCTGTGGTGACAAGAAACGGCGATGTTTGCTAGTACACTCGCCTGCCGATGTATTATAAATAGTTCGACACGATTTTGACCTACCTTCGTCCAGAAGTCGTTCCATGTGCATGAAAACATTCGGGAACGCAGCCAGTTGCTTCCTGTCTTTGAGCAACTGAGCTAAGTAGTCCGCTATACTTTGCGTCGAAGGATTGTTATTATCACACATTTTGAATACGATTTAACCAACTAATGACACGTTAAATGAATATTCCAGCACGTTCAAATAAGAAATTGTACTTTAGTTACTGATTACTGTTATTTTTTGTGAGATATTGTTAGAAAAGTTAAAATTCACTTCCACACACATCGGAGTTTCGATCACCACTAAATGACGAAGTTGACCGAACTGAAGTTGTGGGCGAATATAGCGCTGCGCCTGCGCTCTTGTCGAATGGATTTTTTGTGAGCGCGTGCGACTTCTGGCCGCTGTGTAGGCGTAATAATAACGTATAGCCGTCTTGCTCGCACTCGCTGCTTCTGCGGTGTTGTCTCGCTCGGCGCCGCAAGTATGAGCGCGGACGTGTCGCCATCTAGCCAATCAGCTTGTAACTATGTAACCATTCATCAAGCGGGCACTGATTAATCTGTCTAGAAACAGTGTCACCAGATGGGAATGAAATAATCATTTACACATCATAACGTGGTTGCAATGTAACAATAAACGGTAAATTAGCAGTACTTAACTGTACTTATCTGATTATTTGAATAAGATGTGGTTATATTAACAATGCAGTAGTTTTACATTCAATTAGAGTTTTACTAAAATCCAATTTGTACCCACATACTGACAAGTTAATATTTATTTTTATAGCCTGTGTATGCGAGCGATGAAGAATAAAACATAAGTATCAATCAATAACCACGTAATATTATACGTTTAATTATTTCTGGTTTATCTATTATGTAATAAGATGTAAAATTACGTACATAATTATAAATCCCCCAGCAATATCTAACTAAATTTACAAGAATTTTGTTAAACTTTTATAGAATAGCAATGTACTAAATTCACACGTGCGTATAATTAGTAAAGGTAATATACTAATGTGTAATAGTAAATATTTATATTGGTGCAAAATTCGTTCGTTTTTTTAGAATAGCAATGACGTTTTACGAAATAGAAATATATAAAATAAATTCACACGTGCGAATAATTAGTAAAGTATTAGAGTAAGAGTAAATATTAATGTTGATGCAAAAACTTACGTTATATTTTACTTATCAAGCTAAAAACTTTTAATTTTGAGCAAATTATCTTCTTTTATAGGTTGGTAGTCCTGTTAGGTAATCTTGTAAAGCGTTAATTAATTATTGGGCGATGAACGCAGACCAAAGAGAGGAAGACCAATAAAATACGTTTTTAACTGTGCCTGCACATTTGATCAATTAAAATCATCCGAGTTAGTTTCGTTTTATCAATTTCGTTAAAAGGATAAATGGATAATTGACCCCTATCCGATGTTCTTGGTGGATCTATCGAATTAGACGAATTAAGCAGGGATGGGTTCCACGTTCTACATTCCAGGAACAAATAGGTAAATTTATTTCTGGCATCGACAACTTTTGTGGGAAAACAGGCTATTTGTATTTTTTAAATAGCATCTAGATCTTGGCGGTGCCTATTTTGGCGAAGTCGAGTGAAGAAAAATCAATTTTAAAAAAATTACTTGCTACGAAACCTTGTTTAATATGCAAATATGTACTTTGACTCAAAGACACCTCAAAAACCAAGAAATTTCAAAACCCGGGAGCGAATTCAAAGACCTTTCCAGAAACGTGAATACATAATAAGAATATACAATACTGAGACTATAAAACATCCATTCGAGTTTCATAATAAATCTTCATTAATTAGGAGCTGCTAATATTATCGTAAAATACGCAGGTGTGATTATAGTGTGTTGCATCAAACCTTATTATCCACATACTGTGTCAAGTCAAGATGAGTCCTGTCTCTTCTTATTTAGTGCGATGTTTTTACCTTAAATACATAATGGGCGCCATTAGCTAACAAGGCGGCTAGAAGCGAATTGAATGTACTGCGAAATGTTAAAGGTATTTAAAATCGTTTTATGACGACATTTTTCACCGATAGTCGACTCCGACTTCCATAAAAGCATTGCGATTATGCGGCCGATCCCACTATGGAAGCTCGCCTAGACTCTAATTATCTAAACGCAACGAAACTTAGATATACGAAGATGAGGGTACGGTTTGCTAATAGTTTTTCCTGCATACGTAGACCTAGTTACATGCACATGGCCGCTACTTCCTTGTTTATTTTTCTTAAACTATAAATTTTTCGGGACAAAGACCGGATAACACGCTCTGTGGAGCACGAAATACGACGAATACGCATTAAACATTTTGTGCCTATGTTTTAGTACCGAAGGAACATAGCTCATTTTGACTCTTTTATTGAATTAAATATAATGTGTGCGTAATCAACACTTAAGCGCAAACAGGAATTCAAATAAGTACTATTCCATTGTATCCTACCTTAGCAAATATGAGCAACCGTACAATTATTTCTGTTGGGTTTAAATGGACTCTAGTAATAAATAGAAAACAGAAAGCAATCAGAAAATGTTTAAAAGTTATCGGTGTTTCCTTATTCTTTAAATGCTCAAAAGGAAATTAAGTGGAATGTAAAAGACATTGTAGTTCGACTAATAAGCGGCTAACATTAAACTTTCTTCAACCAAAGCAGACTTGTAATCAAAAAGACACACTAAATTGTCTATTTTCCTACACTGAGATGCAATATTGAACGCCGTATATTCATGTGTTGGTAATAAACGAGATAGGTTTATTAATTTTGCCTAGATAGCATCGACGGCGGACACAATATGAAATTAAAATAACGTCAGGTCCACAAAGATTTTTATGTTCATGTATGTAGGTTGGAGTGCCGTGCGCAGTCTGATGTCCGGCTTTCTGCCTACGAGCACGAATCCAGCTGAGGAAAACATTGCGTCACCAAGACAACGTGATCGTTTTGTACAAAACTTAAAGCTTCATTGGATACCAGCATTGTCTTTGTTACATTATCTTTCGGTTCAGAGAATAGACGCTGTATGTATAGCGGTCATTGCGTGCAACGGATCTTGCCACTATAGCCAGAACAAGGAACTGGAATGCTTCGAATGGAACATGAGAAGTCACGACAGACCTATAGTAAAGGATCCCTTTGAAACCTGTTTCAGGCAGCAGTCCTTATTAATTGGGCTCTTACTGCTTTTATACTATACTAGCAACCCGCCCCGGCTTCGCACGGGTGTATATGTTATACACGGGTAATACTATATGCATTTAATTATACACATACCTAAACATTCCTCTTGAATCCCTCTATCTGTTAAAAAACCTCAACAAAATCCGTTGCGTAGTTTTAAATACTTACATAGAGACAGACAGAAAAAGCGACTTTGTTTTATACTATGTGATTGTATTAGTAGAATAGTATCGTAAGTGTCTAATGTACCTAAAGGTGCTCCTTTAGGTAATATAAATGATTCATTTATCTGCTGATTTATTTCATGTTTTTCCTAACCGCCTAGCGATAGAACTAACGCAAAGTGGCCGGAATAGTCAAGATCTAAGGAGAAATCACGACTGTTGGTTTTTTTTATTTGGATTTAGTTAGTTATAAACATTTCCAACCTCATTAAGAAATGTAAGGTCGTCACGTGACTAACAGCGGGTATTTTATATGGACAGTGCCAGCGTCCCGCCCACAGTGTGTAAGCACCATTACAGCAACGGAGGATTAAACATGTCTGTGCAATTCTAATGTTGGGTATTTAACATTAAGTCTAGCCGTTTCAACGCATTATTGAATTATGTATTGCCAACAACATTTACATTTAAATAGTATTATCAGAAGTAATCATAGCAAAACTATCTGGATCAATCACACATCAAACATACCACACATAGTAGCATAATATATACTAGAAAACATTAATTTATGTCACACTTAGAACAAATAATACTTTTGAATACTTAGTAGCTAAAGCCTGAGTTATAAAACTAGTCGTAAAGTAATTTATCCGGAACAACAACTTTAAAGTAAGGAGTATGAGGTATAAAATTGCTAGAAAATCTATTGTTACCGATGCATATTATAAGCGTTACTTGCATTTAAAGGAGTTCAGAGATTACAATTGTTACGCCAAATTAACTTGAGCTAAATTATAATTTTTGAAATTACATATATTACGTACTGTTCAACTTCCTCAAGAAGTAGTTATAAAGAGACGACTGAAAAATCATTGAAAGAAATTATATAGGCACTTAGTATAAGGTGGAATCTATACCTTAAAATAATTTTCATGCAAAAACATGACCTACGTGATTTCATTAACGTGGTACTGTTGACGTATCTGTTACAGATTTCCAGAATATTAATTTTGATTTCTTCCTAAAGATATCTATGCTGTTCATAAAATGGGTGCGTATTTTGCTATTGGATAAAGTCATAACAATAACATTATCTACTAATTATACGAAATCATATTGGCACTAAATGGTTTCATGAGCGACATCCAAAACTATTTAAATCCTTTAGATAGACTGCACATGATTCGATACCTTGTACAATTATTACTTTAATTGGCTTTCATAAGCAACTCTATTCTAATAAATTCTTTACCAGGTCGACTGTTGACCAAAGATTTGGTACCACGTACAATTTATTATTATCCCTGCTCATGTAAGTAGGTAGGTATATAGATGGTAAAAAGATAATTATATTTTAGACAACCTCGAAGATAGTAAGGGTTCCATGTTGGACATCTACAAATACAGAAGACAGTGTAATAAAAACGAATTATTCATCAACCCCGCATCTCTCGGCCGATTTCCCGAAGGAAGTGAACATAACATATGTTACGTCATCGATGAAGAGAAGCGGCAAAAGACTTATGCAATCTTACAAGAAACAAGAACTGAATTTACTAGCAGCAAGCTCCGAACCATATTAATGATATACTCTAATCCCGCCTGGACGGCGTTTATACTGACAGTATTGTTTATCGCTTACCTATTAGAATCGACTATGTATACGTTCTGCAAACCGAAGGATAGACCATTCTGGGCAATAGTCCTTTCAATATGTTTCAATTTCATTTTCACGCTGGACGCCATCATCTTTTCCGGATTAAAATTCTTCAAGAAATGGAGAAAGACCCTGAACCTCGTGGAACCTGAAATGAAAAGGGTCATTTTAGATGTCTTCTTAGCCATGCCATACTCGTTCATGTATTTCCTGACGTACGATAAACCAATGTTTGATTATCACGCAATTTCACCAATTTTGGCACTAATGCGTGTTTACAGAGTCATAGTATATTTTTATAACAAATCGTCACAAGCTGGAAGCAACCAATGGACTACGTTTATATTTCAATACCTGATACTGTTCCTGTTGTCAACTCATACGTGGACTTGTATTTGGTATCTGTTCTCGTATCGTGGTTTTGCTATACATGAGATTCGTTCGTCTTGGTCAACAGCCGCAATATACTTTCCGACAGAGGCCACACTTGATTGGTACTTCGTTTGTGCATATTGGTCGGTCATGTTTCTTACGACAAACGCACTCGGCGATTTGTACCCAGTCACAACAACGGAAAGAGTTACGGCAATAATGGCAATTTTATTAGGTTTTCTATTGACTACGATTGTTTTTGTCGGATCATTGACATCGCAATTCATAACTATTACGACGCGACGAGCTATTTACGTGAGGCAATTGATGAAAATAAGAAACCATCTACGATTGATCAAAATGGATCCTGATACGACCAAGCGAATCATCAGGTAGGTACCTCTTGTGATAATTCTGTTTATTTTGTTACAACTATGTGATACGTAGTCTCAAGTAGACTAATAAAACGGGGTCAAGTTCCTGGGGTTCCTCATGCGAACAAATAACAGACGGAAATCCATAATTTTAACTACTTTATACACTTTTATAGATACTATGAAGATCTCTGGTACCAAAAATCCGGCGTGTTCAAGCCTAAATTGTTAAAATTGCTGCCGTATCCTCTACAAATGGAAATTTGCTACGATTTGAATGCAGTGCCTCTCTACAGTTCATTGATATTCCGAAAGCTTCCTGAAGCGTTCCTACGAAGGCTCTCTTTGGACATGAGTCACCAGTTTTATTTACGTGGCGACATTGTTTACAATCATAACCATAACAAGACTATTATGGTAAGTAGACGTTATTATAAATCGCATAACATTATCAACCCACATAAAAACTTACGGAAGTTTATCAATTATTTTTTTATAACTGACACCTACGTATAGCGGCATTAACACCCCCGACAAAACATATGTATTTCATTCCATAAAATATTTATGAGTCTTTAATCAGGGCCTTGTACCCAATAAGAAACAAGCCTAAGCGCATAAAAATCTACAGCTTTCCGAAAATAATGTCCAAAATTATGTTTCTTTATTGATGGGAAATAGAGGTAGGTGGCAATAAGTAGGTACATGCTATATAATCTTAATCTATATATTATGTGCTGAACATCAGACGAGGCTCTGGCAAACGACTGGCGGCGGCATAACCATTACGATTGAAGGTGCAGCAGCATCACCATTGTGGGGATTATGGATAAATCCTTGCCCAAAGCGGCAAACAATTGGGGAGGCCTATGTCCAGTAGTGGACTGCGATAGGCTGAAGATGATGATATAATCTTTGGACAAGGCTCAGAAGTAGGTACCTTCGTGCCTTTCAATATTAATTACATCTGTTCCACCAGGTATGTGTCACTAGCGGCGTTCTAGAATTATTATCTGATGAAGATGATGAAAGCCCGATGATCTCGTTTTCCAAAGGCACTTGTTTTGGGGAAATATCATTGGTGTATAACATACCAGGTATGCATACCTTTTCTATCGTCTGAAAACAGATCAGCCTAAGATCGATCAAAGTGGCTAACATTGGGAGAGGCCTAGTAGTGGACTATTAAAGAAAGGCTGATGATGATGATCAAAGCAGATCTGCAGAGGGTTTAATAAAACGTGGATGCATTCTTTCAAATCCTCTGCAGACCGAAGTTCGGCAATGTAGGTATACCAATATGCAAGGAGGATTGCACATGCAGTCTGCAAACTTAAGTGCAAACTTTGTTCCTACACTCCCAAATAATGGACAAATTCTGGATGGAAAAATTCTATTTTTGATTGTCCACTGATTACGTAAATCAACGAGTAGTGCATCGTCAATAAAAATATACTAGATACGTATAACATCCTGTCTACATGCACTGACAAACGAGATGAGCTCATGTAAGCGTTGCAGCAAAAAACGTAGTTCACGTGGCGGAAAACTGGGCCAGCTACATTTTATTCGTCATTGACACGCAAAGTAAGAAGAAATAGTTGACCAACCCGTGAAATGGATAAGGCAATAACATAAATATTTTTCGTTAGTTCCGCGTCAGATTGCACACGACAGTCGCTGCATAAAAAACGTTTTAAATAACTTAGGAAAATGCTAACACTATTATACAGAAAAAAATAGAACAGAAAGAGTACATTTTAGAAACTTTCTTCAACTTATTAATAACTTTTTTTAGTCTTTTACTTTTTTCTTTTAAAGATAATTTATGTAAAATTGGCCACGTGATCAGATTGAATCAAGATCGGATCCGAAATGAGGTGATACGATAGAAAACCAAGGTCATCGACATAGCTCACCATATCATTAATAAGCTGAAGTGGCGGTGGGTTGGTTGGGTTAAGAGCCGCAGAACCGACAACCGTTGGGGTAAACCAGTTCTAAAGTGGATACCGCTTCTCGGCAAACGTAGTACAGGACGCCGTCAGGCAAGGTGGAATGACGTATTGCACAAGATGGCTGGGAAGTGCTGCTGCATGTAAGAGGGCCAAGATAGAGCAATGGGGCAAACAATAGGAGAGGCCTATGTGCAGCAGAAGACTACGAAAGACTGATGATGATTCGGGCATACACTTAGAGTACCCTTAATTTATTTATTTAGAGCACTAAAAATATATTTACTCGTACTTCAGCTAGGTGCACAGTAAAGGCAGCGACGTATGTAGAATGCCAAGTTCTAGACAAAACAAAATTCATAAAACTAATGATAACCTATCCAAAATTGATGGATGAAATAAAGCAAGAAATTGGACTACGAATAGAAAGAAGTCGACGTAGAAAACAAAAACAAGGCGATAACACGATTTTATCACTAAATATATACGCTTCGAAGGACCGTAAGAAGAGCAGCATAAAATGCTTGAAAGACAAATTAAGATACATTCAAGGTACAATACAAGACTTTAACTTTACATTATCACAATTTCATTTGTGTCATAGACACTATTATTTATAGGGAAACCGTGGTTCGAAACCTAGTGGTTGATATGCATTATCTAGCGCATGTATTTATACTGTAAAACATTATTGGTTTAGTGCTCAGATAATCTCATAATTGTGAGAACGTCTGACACCGTAACATTAGCGCTGCATACAACTGAGATTTCTCCGCTTTTTTACATCAAAACTTTCTTGACTTGATCTACAGTTCAACTATGAGTCCTATAAATTTACAGGTAAAACTGACGAGAATTTGACAAAAGATGACGAACTCGACACAAATTGCTTGGACCTCTACATACTCTCCGAACATGTCAAAAAGAAAACAACATTATTTACCTGTCTTAGCTCTTCATTCCCTTGGATTTTAGAATACAACTGCCACCTCATCAAGTATTGGGAACACTACATGCTTTGCATTGTATTCTATATCTGCCTCGTTTATCCCTACTTCATTGGCATAAAAAGAAAATTTACCGGAGGAGTCATGTTCTACAGCCAAATTGTTATTACGATCTCCTTACTACTAAACCTCATGATGTCTGCAGTGACCGCTGTAAAAACGAAGAAGAAATATTTAACAACTGTACGGAGTATCCTAAGCTATCGGTTGAATACGCTAGGATTCTACCTTGATATAGTGTCTATGATACCATTCGAATACATAGTCACCATCCACACGGCTGTGAAATACCAGGACACATATAGGGATCATCTGTTTTACTTATGTAAGGGCGTCAAGCTATGTCTCGTGTGGAGGTTGTCGAATTTCTTTGAAAACTTAGAACGGAAGTTGCTCCTGAATTCTTTGATAGTCAAGGTAAATGAGCGTCCTACACTATATTTGCCGAAAAGCAGAATCCATGCTAAAACTTGTTTACTCCAACGGTTATCAGTTCAGCGGCTGATTTGGCCAGCCCACTGCCATTTCCCAATGTTTTATGACTTTACAATGAATGTTACTTGCAGATAGCCAAATATTGTGTCTACATTTGCCTATTATCATACTGGTGTGGAGTTATTTTGTACATGGAATCCTGTTTTGTGAACCGTTGCTCGGAAAACTCATGGTTTAGTAGAGCTTTACTGTGGGAAGACCGAATAAGTGGAGTATCATTAAGCAAGTAAGTAACAAAAATGAAATGCATCTAAAAAAATCGAAGATTAATTTCACAGTAAGGCTGCCTGTCCACTGAGGCGGAGCGAGGTTGCGGCGCTCCGCAACCGAGGTAGGTATAAAGCTCCTCTACAACACACCGCTTCGATGGACAGGCAGCCTAACGCCCTAAATGAGTAAGGTATAGAACAAGCGATTTCTAATGATTTCCTATGTGCCTTTTATTCCTCAATTTGACTATTTACCAGCCAGATTCAAATAAATAAAATTATATTACACATACACATGTCAAGTCATTACCTTTAGAACGAATAGGTAAACAAAATATTCATCTAACAAACAACGGAAACCGTCACCATCAGAATATTTCACCTTTAATTTAAATGTCACCGTGTCATAAATATAAGATGATAATTAAACTAGCATATTTTGAAGTGATTTATTATTAACACGTTGATAATCTGTTTCATTTATCATTGATTTGTTATTTGATAAGTAAGTATATTGAAGGCGAATGTCGAAGAATAAATAATAAATCAGTACTTTGGGAAACCTGATAGCCATCATGTTAAAATTAGTGTTACAGAGTTTTTCTTCATATACACGGTCCGGTTGTTAAAGAGAAACAACTCGCAAGAAAAATATCCTAAAGATAAATTATAAATCAGTATCTAGTATCTACCCTGGAAAATGCAATGTCATAATAAAATTAAAATTATAGAATGTTTTCTACACATAACATAGTCAATTTGTGGTACGGATTTCTTTGGCAAAAGCATTTCCTCAACATATTTATACATGTTTTCTTTTACATACATACATACATACATACCGTCACGCCTTTCTCCCAGAGGGGTAGGCAGAGACCACGTCCTTCCATTTGCGACGATCCTGGCACACAGCTTTTGCTTCATCCACATTCATCAATCTCCTCATACATGCTCGTCGGTTTTTCTTTTCAGGACGGAATACCCAATAGTGACGTCAGTGTACTTCGCAACGACAGTGCTTCTATCAGTGGGGTACGGAGACTATACACCTGGCGATAGATTCGATATGGCAGTTGTGGCTTTCCTTAGCCTTTACGGAGTGCTACTGATTGGCTACTGTGTTTCTGAATTTTCAGCTGTTGTCACTCATTGGTCGAGGTAAATAAGAGAACGTACCTATATATTTTTTGAATTCACCTGCAAATCATCTTTTATTACTTTTCCCCCTAGCGATTTACCGGCCTAGTGCTCATTACTACTACCTTTTCTTGGGAGTTGTTTCATTTCCTAAAAAAAAAAGATATTCCCGAATGCAATCATATGCGCATACGCATCTCGCGAATAAAAAGGTATTCACAAAACATCTGACGATATGTAATAATAGTAATATCTACATATCTACCGATAAAAAATTGTATCTCATGTTGTCAGATACAAACCTAAAAAATCTTTATATAAAAAGAGTTTTCGCAACGTCATAGGTAGATAAATATATGTACTTTATTATTGAATACCATACATACCTACATACTTCATCGCATAATCGTATAAATAATTTATCGAAATAAAATGTAGCACTTGGCTCCCTAACTATCTTGCATTTTCCTCCATAGTAATTAATACTTGATGGACCACAACCGCTATATACCTACTGTCAATCATATTATGACTGTTATGATCATATCGATATCGAGATTGATAAATTAATCATGTCCTATGATATAGGAAATAATGATACGAAATAATCAGTAGGTAGGTACTTACTAAAGACTGATGCAAGACTGAGACGGAGATAAATTATATTAGCTGCTGATGGAATCGTTGAGAAAATGATTATTTTTAAATTAATTAATGTTTTATTCCATACAGAACCAAAACGGCCTTCTTAGAAGTGATAATAACAATAGACAAGTTTATGAATGAGAACAATATGCATCCAGCAATCAAATCCAGAATAATGGCATTTTACGAGCTCCAGTGGCAATATAATTCGGTAAATAATTTGACATCAGATAAATTTATAGAAGCCATAAAAATGCACGTGATATTTTAAAATAACAATTCACTCACTAATTGATATATGAGAATAGCGTCATAGTCGTGGCTAGTACTTTATACCTACATTGTTTTAATTACACTGTTTCTACTTTGTGTAGGTAATACTACATATAATAAATTTAAATTGAACTAAACGCATTGCCCAGCTGGTTTAGATCTATAATAAGTCTATATTTACTCATAAAATAGCAGCAGTTTTATAAGCATTAAGATTCCTTTTTATACATTGTTATTACTAGGCTAAAAATGAGTTTATTCTAAAAAAGGAAAGGAATCTAACTCACTCTGGTATACAATCTTTACCCACAATCAATTCGCCTATACAACGGATAACAAAAAAATCTACATACCTATTATATCTAAGCTTTGTGTTCCAGGTCGTATTTACTTTAAACTAATATGTACCTTATTATTTAAGCATTTACCAATTTTTAAACTATTCTGTAGCATTCAATGCAACCATGCCGTGATTGTACCATCGTACCTTCTAAAAACTTTGCCATTAAAAATGTTCGTTTCCAATGATCGTATTTTCCTCGTACATGCAAGCTCTGTAAAGAAACCCCAGCAGAGATGGAGTTTCCAGTACGCAATGACTTGTTACATTAAACGTTTTCAAAAGATAGTTCTTTCCTCCAGGTAGACACTCTAGTGTCTACCTGGAGGAAAGAACTATCTTTTACTACGCCACTAGCCACTGTCTACAGTGGCTTAGCAATGCTCCCAGCTTCTCAATGCTGGCAGAGTCTATGACAAGAGGTAACCGTTTAATATCAGACGGGCCGATTGCTCGACTGCCATTCTCCAGTAATAAAAAACATAGAAAATGTTTATATTATGTACATTTTAGGGAGTGGAACTGACAGATGAAAACTGGCTTGAAAAGACGGTGATCCCCTCTGAACTTCGAAAGAAAGTATTACACCAAGCAAGGTTTAAAGCTCTTACATCAATAAGATTTTTCCAAGTGAAAAATATAGCTTATATTCAGACACTAACAGAAAGTAAGTACATAATTGTATATAGCATTTTGTGAGTTATATATAGCAGGTACTCAATAGCATTTGTAAACTATTTATATCTATATAGTATATCTATAAGTCTACATTGGGTAACAGTAACACGGAATACAGTAAGTAGAATACTTCCGGTTACCCAATGTAGAGTTTACTATGTACCAGCCTTTCACAAGTCAGAGCTTCGTTATAGAAAGATTTTGTGACGTCATTTCTTAACGATATTGAAATGTAGGCTACACAATAGTTTTCTACATAGAACCCATATAAGATATTGTGGTGAAACTCAATACTTCATGTGAAAAAAATTATCTAGCCACTATGCTATCCATGTGAAAGCGACGACTTCGATAGTAATGGTTTCTTCGAATTTGAATAACAATTATAAACGGAACATTGTAGATTGACGTTTCTATTAATAAAGGGCATTTTGTTATAAACCCGCTAGTAGATAGGCATTACAATAGGTTTAAAGAATAGGGATGCATTCTCTAGCTAGATAATCCCTTTGGATAAGTCAGTCTCAAGATCTCGATACGAGATAGTCGAGTAGGTATAGGTACTACCGGTAAAAACGGATTCAAGCAATGTCTCAAAATGCAAATAGGGATAATTTATTTTGGAATTGCTCAACAAAATATAAAAACACCTCATAAAGATGTTAAAAACTGACATTCCAATTAAAATCTGCACCGAAATTAAATTAAATTAAATTAAATGAATATATTAAACTTTTGATTATACAGATTCGACACGATTCACAAGTTAATTTGAAATATTGAACCATTCCATTTTAATTAATGAAAATCCATTGAACTAGAATCAATATTAAAATGACACTTCCAGAGCTTTCAAGATACATAATGTGAGAATATTGAATACATTTCAGCGGCAACGGACATAATACTACCTCCTGGGGAAATCGTCTACTACGGAGGGACAGTGACAAGGGAGCTATACATAATTGAAAGCGGTTATTGCTTAGTGACCAGTAAGCAACTGAGGGAAGCTAAGAAAGAAAGAGTCATAGGCCCTGGAAACCACCTGGGTTTGCTAGTACTTTTGTACGGTGTACCAGCTGTCAGCACAGTGATTACACTGACTCATTGCAAGGTTGGTTAACTTAGACATGTAGGCGGTAATCAAGGTTCTCAATGACAAAAGGCACGATATTAACCAGTTTACGATTGCAGTGACATTGATGCAATATTCATTCATATTCATCAATGGTGTAGATGAGAATCCTGCTTTTTATGACGAATCAATCACAATTTAGATATGATTTACAAAACGGTAGTGGTAGCGACTATGATGACGACAAAATATGCCAACATTTACTCTAGGTTTCATATTCATCAATGCTATAGGTATAAAAAAATCTGCTTTTCATTTGCAATTCGTCATAAATCAATCACAATTTAAACATGATTTACAAAACGTAGATGTAGCGACTTTAAAGACGTCAAAATGTGCCATCAGTTACGCTACCCGCGCCAGTTTTCAATGAGCTTGCCTCTAATTATTTGAGAAGACGCAATATTTTCTTAGGTGTTTCTAATAAGAAAGGATATTTAATACCTGTATCACTACTGGTAGTAAGATTGGTAGTAACACGTGTAAAAAGGGTCTGGTGCATTCATTTATTTTACGAGTAACGCGTACACTCATGGGCTCATTAAAAAACAGCCGTTAGGAAATCGCAACCTTATGTCTAGATTCATTGTCATTCTTGTTCATTATTAATGTTATTTTTTAGTTAATAAGCATAAGTCATTCGGCTTACACGTCCGCCCTGAGTTTGTTTCCCGACATGAAAGAACACGAAGGTTTACTAACAACGGAAGAACTTCATAGCATCGAAACGCAAGGAAAATCACAATGTGCCGAGGCTTATCTAAAACATTACAACCAGTTGACTGGAAAGGATAAAAGAGTTAAAATCAGAAATCTTTTTGAACAATTCATTAACAGTAAGTTTAAAAATTATAACCGTACCTATCATTTTCAATTTCACAATAGGCCTGTTGACGTAAAAAATGTAGGCCGTCTTTTAGACTGTAGAAAAATAAAAGACACGTATTTTTTCATTTTAAGATATAGCCCGTTAAAATTACGCGTCACGTCAAAGAGTGGGAGTTTTTTCGCCACTGAGTGACGTCAAAGATCCCCACTCCTATATATTTTGTTTCTTTGTATGTTTGTTATTTTTTATTAAATAAAAAAAGGAAAAATACGTGTCCAATATATTTTTATAATCTAAAATACAGACTAAATATAATTATAATTATTTTGACCCTGGAAACATCCCTATTATAGAAGTAAATACCTATTATATACTCGATCTAAAAAAGTATCAAATTAATTTCATGCAATCTTTCATCGTATGATAGCTTTATTAAAGTTGTAAAAAAAATACATTGCATGTACGACCGTTATAACCACTTCATTTATCAATCATTGATACATATTGTATCCCTCATCTTTCCTATTAAACTGGTATGACATCCATCTCATACTTATTCGGATGATATACATACAATGTCGTACATCATCTGTCGTAGGCTTCTACCATAATTCTATAGCAGCTTTATAATATGTACGTAGGAGGAACCTAGTAAGTAAATCAATCGTGACCTTTTTTCTGACCTATTAGTAAGTGGGTGTAATGAATTCATAATAATACGGCAGGGTGTTCATCCTCAAATTCTAGAGCCTAAATGGTCATTTTCTTTCCGCGGACGCTGCGTTCGTGGAATAAGCTCCCTGTCGAGGCTTTCTCGAGGTAATACAGTAAGGAATATTTCAAGAATAAACTGTGATAGCCGCTTACCATCAGGCGGGCCATTTTGCCCCCGCCGTGGTATAAAAAATAAATCGGAAACAGTTTCCTATGAAATTATTTTAAAAACATATGGTTTAAGCCTATATATTATATCTACAAGCTCTGCACTTATATTTCAGATTCATTCATTAATGTATTTGCATACTATAGAAACAAGAGGGAAAGTTACATTCAATCATACTCTCAATTCAAGATCATGAACAATATAGCGCCTTATTTGCTAATGCCAATTGCTATCAGACCGAACGGAATATTCCTCAAGACATGGGCGTCTCTTAGACTAATCTCAGCATGTTTGTTGTGCATTTTAGTACCGGTGGGTATTAAAAATGAAATGCCCGATAGATGGCGTTAAATAAAATGCGATTAATCTAGCATGTGATTGGTCAGTTGCTATATAAACGTCAGTGATGTCAAAATGAACCAATCACGTAACTGTTGAACCTGCCTAGTACGTGGTGCCCTCTGGGGCTTTTTTTTTTAGAAAATCTTCATTGATTGTATCTGTAAATCTTTCGACTCTTTCTTCTTAATGATTAAGTGAATTCTTCTTCAGATAGTCGTAAGCATGGCACCTATGTGTGGAATCTTCAACGTAACAATCATCGTTCTTGAATCAATATGCTACATAGATCTATACTTAATGCTACATGTTGCGTACTACGGATCTAAGAATCAATTAATTTATCATCCTTACTTGACAGCGAAAAACTACTTAAAAGTAAGTGCTCAACATCCGCCTACATAATGAACATACTAGTAGCTTTCTAATTTAAAGCCTTCACTTTTCGCAATAATATATTGCATATTTGTATATGTATTTATTATTATTTTGAATGTGTATTTTAATTAATATACCAGGCAAACATTGGGCTAAGCAGAAACAAGCATGAAGGTACTGAACTGACAAGTGACAAGTTACAAAAACTGTTTTTAATTAAGACTTTTTTTATAGTAGCACGACATAATGGCTCCACTACGCCTGATGGAAAACGAAAGAGGAGCCCAAGTCGCAGCGACAACGAGCAAGTGATCGGCCAGTCACCTTATATTGGATAATTATAGATATTGTTGTAGTAGTTTCCACCCTTTTAAACCCCTTTTCTATTCATAATTCCGATAAAATTTTACTACAGCAATTTATATTTTCAGGGACCATTTACAATAGATTTCGTTACATGTTTCCCTTGGTATGCGCTATGGAAACTGTTCATCCCGAAACACAATGAGGATCACACCATGGAGGACCACTACTTGAATGATCATGTGTTCCACTGTATACTACGAATGTCTAACGTACTGCAAATATATAAACTGTATGCTGCTTTTTGGGCAGAATCTATCGCTGCTTTGAGAAGGGTTAGAAGTTTATCGTCAAGTTATTATCATAGATATAATCTAAAATATTTTTGCCCCTCCTCCTAATACCTGAAACTGTGTTAAGCGGGCGCCCGAGCTGTTTCACATAAAATCCCGGGTTCCTTTTGTATGAAACCGCGCGGACGACCACGTAACATAGTCTAGGCCCTAAAGCTGTACCTTTTATATACCTGATAAGCTAGTATGAAAACGAAATCTTGTCTACATCCATAACTATAATTGACTGCAAGTGCCTATATGAAAGAATATAGATATTCACTTGTTGTGTAAACTACTTGGTACTGCTACAAGTGCAAACAAAGATAGATCCTTCATAATCATTTAACTGAAAATAGAGCAAAAATCTTTATCAGCTTAAGTATGAAAGTAATACCAGCTTATGGCACAAAAATCACTATTATCATCATCAGCCTTTCCAATGTATGATTTAACAAGACTCTAAGTAGCTGACATTGAATAACTTTTAGCAATTTAAACAAAGTGTACCTACTTAATTTGTTTCAGGCATATTTGATGAGTGTCGTTCAATTCTTCCTGTTGACGATATTCTTCCTGAATTTATATGCATCTATTTTGATAACTATGTCATGTAGATTTGTGACGGCATCTAATTCATATGATTTTGAAACTATGATATCACGTTTATCACTGAAAGGACCTTACATGAATGTAACTTATCATTCTGATGGAAACATGATTTGCCAACGTGGTGAGTATCTACTACTAAGCTACCTACTTATTGATAGCTTAAAATGGCTCGTTGACTGAATTGCCTCTTAGGTCAAAAATCTTAGTTCTGAAATCCACATTTGATATTTTAGTACCAACAAAAAGACATTTAATGTTTGGGATTTAACGCGCCTTTTTAAGCCCGACGCTTCAACCGTGTTACAAAGGCCCTTGAGGACCCAAGAATCCCAAACTTTTCCTGTCTTATGTACAATGAAAGTGAAATTTTAAAAGTTATTATCTATGCAATGTCTATAGAGTGGATCTCAATTAAGTCTTATACCTAATCATTTATAGGTCACAAATAAGAGTGTACCTGACCTAGCTACAAACCCGAGATATAATAGGTACCATTAATTAATTAGCTGTGATAGATGGATCAAAGTGGCGAACATTGAGAGAGGCCTATGTTCAGCAGTGTACTGTAATAGGACGATGATGATGAAATAATAAAAAAAAAAGTCAATGAAATATTGACAGGCTCAATAGCTCATTTGGTACTGTCGTCTGCCTTCTGAGCCAAGGGTTGTGGGTTCGATCCCTGCACAGTACAAACATGTGTGTGTATAATATGTATCTATTTACAAAAAAAAAAGTATCTAAGTAAGTTTATCAGTTGTCTAGTACCCATAGTACAAGCTTCGGCGTGCTTCGGCTTAATTTTATATTCTCCTAAATCTATAATAAAAACGAATTAATAAAACTAAATAAAACGTATCTTTGAAGGCTCATGGATAGACACAGCGAAAATTTTCAAAGACGAATACCTAACCCCGGCCAAAGTGTACCTTCTAGCGTATTATTGGTCAGCGACCAGTTTTAGTGGGGCTGGCTTCGGTGACATCAGCGCTCAAGACACCACCCACATGCTCTTGTCCATATGTAGCAACATACACGGCGTGTTGTTTTTTGGGTAAAAATATTCATTTGATACCAAGATAAGTAATGTGGTACTTAAATTTTTTAAAGAGTTTATCGGACCCGCATATAATATTGAAGATTTAGGTATACCTAATATATAGTCTCCTGATCGAATTTAGGCCGTAGCGGCCAATCTCCAAGATGAGATAGACGAGGCAAAGGGCAAAGGCATAGCAAGTACTGAGAAAATAATTTAGAACGCGAAAGTTTAAAATCTTATTAAGTACTCCGGAGATATTAAAGGGCAAACACATGTGCGCTTTTCCTTCACTATCATAATCCGATATGTCATATGGCATATCAACACAAACGGAGTGGATGGCACAGGACCAACGGTCTAATATACTTCCGATGCACGAGAGCTATATCTGCCAATTTCCTGACTTCAGAGCCGCTTCCGAGTAAGTTAATTACTTTACTTTACGAGGAATTCCTGCTCCTGCACATACTCCTGACCTGGACCTGGGATTTGAACGCGGGCCTCTGGGTTCTCAGATGACCCTTTCGAGCACTAAATCAACGAGGCAGTCATATATCACTTTAGCGTTTAACAGAGAAGTATTCTAGAAATTATTATACTACTCAATGTTGCTTAGAATCCCTATGAACTGGTGACTATTAGTGGAAATAGTTACCAGCATTTCATAAGGCATACTGTTCAAATTTCAGATATGTGTATGCAAAAATTGCTTCGCTAAAAGCCATGGCAGATCAGGTGGTCACGAAGTTTCAAGAGAATCTAAAACATTTGGAGTTGTTTCTAAACAGGGAAAAGGTACCGTTTGTATTGAAACGAAACATCATGGAATACTGGAAGTATCAATGGAAGAGAACGGGCGGTTGGTCGGTATGTAAATTATGGAAAGATCACATCTAAATATAAATAACTCAAAGGTGGCTGACTGACTGATAGTGATCTATCAACGCACAGCCCAAAGCATTGGACGGAACGGGCTGAAATTTGGCATGCAGGTAGATGTTATGAGCTAAGAAAGGGTTTTGATCAATTCAACTCCCAAAGGGATAAAATATGAGATGAAACTATTCCACGCTGACGAATTCGCGGGCACAACTAGTTTAGGTATAGGCAGGGTTGACGAATGCGCAGGATGGCTGGCAAGTGCTGGATGCCAGAAGCCCAGGCGAACAAAGTGGCGAACATTTGGACAGGCCTATGTCCAGCAGTAGACTTCTGTAGGCTGATGATGAGAGGCTACTTAGTAACTAGGTACTTACTCGCTACACCGCTCAGCTAACCGAAGTGAATGTTAGGCTCCGACAAGAAAAGCCTCTTCGTCAATCCTCGGCAGTCCTCGATTTCAATTGCTGCTGAGTATTTTGTCTTTTTCAGTAACATGTTATTTTATTATGAATGTTATGTGTTATGTATTAGCTATAAGTCTTATTATGTCACTGAATAAACATATTTCCTTTCTTTCTTTCAATTGATTTTGTCTTCTTCATTGCTTCTTCAACAAAACTTTTCTCAATGCTTCTTAAACTTTATGTACTATTACTCAGAATGTTAATGTCCGTGCTTCTTAAACCAAGGCCGGTCTAAAGATGGTTTTATGTCATGCAGGAATGTCATAGCAAATATTCCTGTAATGTAACGCATCTAATTAGCAAACAACAAGAAAATTACAAAACACATACGATTGTTACTTGTCTTGTAAATAAATAGCCCAATAATTACTACTTGCATACAAAGGATCTAGTCATTTTGCTTCACACTGTATTCTAAGTATGTACAGTACTTAAAGACAATTTGCCACGCTGAATTAAAATGCAACGTTAATCACCCTGTTAGCTTTTAAATGTTATCAAATAACAGATAATAACGACTGTAGACAGATTTAATTATCCTTGTCTAGCACCAATCCATACTGGGTAAACTGCATGCAAATTTAAACGAAGATGCAGTTCTATACATGTACGAGAAAACGCTTAGAGAAATACCACTGTTCGAAGACGTCGAATATTCATTCTTCAGGGCATTTGCGAAGAAACTCAATGAGTTTTACTTCCAAAAAGGATACATGGTCGTAAGATCGAATGAAGTCACAAGCACGATGTATATTATCTATCGAGGAAAGGTAATTCAGAAGTACTGTTACGTTAAATAAATAAATAATAATAAATTCCTAAGACAATAAAATTCACTGTGACCATATGGTCTGATTTGCACTTTTAGTAGCTGTCAAAGACAATGACTATGAATGAGTTTTGAACACAAGGATCGATCAAAGTGGCGAACATTGGGAGAGGCCTATGTCCAGCAGTGGACTGATACGGGCTGATGATGATGAAGAAACACGCCGACCCAAGCCAAAGAAAAGTTCGGATCGCAAATTGAGGCAACCCGGAATCGAACCCGGAATCTTTAGCCTAGATCGCCGGCGGTTTAGGTGACAATGCACCACAATGCGTCATCGGAATTGAAATATCGAGATACTTATACCTGGACGAATCCTAACAGCTTATTCATTCACATTCAGCTTGTCTGTGAAATCTTTTTCCTGGACTCTTGTCTTTAACTCCATGTAAGTTATGTCGTCCTCTCACTCTGAAAGTTGTATGACCTAAAATTAAAAGCAAAACGTTTTTGCAAGCAACTGTACAAGTAACTAACTCGATATGTTAATGAGTAAACTCCTTACAGTAGGTATGCAATGTTCTTACCCACTGCTGATTTAAGCCTAAGAGGCTTAGTTTGTTAATCCGATTCAGAAATATTCAATAATTAACTAAATTAGCTAATAGAATGTCTAATCGTTTAACAGGCTTAAGCATTATGTGAAAACGTATAATACATATATTATCGTGTCTCAAGTAGATATATAGGTATCGTAGCCTCATCGTAGAAGTGATTGGGCACATCTTGAAAATAGGATAATTAACTACCTACGTTTCTAATTCCATGTACCTACTTTTTCATTTTCTTGGTATTTCATCATGTGAGCAATTCTACGATAAGGCCACAACATCAAAACTCCTATAAACAAAGGGTACACGTCCATTGGCCCGCCCACATCGCCACAAACGGCACGCAACGTATTGAACAGAATTGTCTTGCTCATAAATGTTGGTGATCAGTGTAGGATG
Organism: Conogethes punctiferalis; assembly: GCA_031163375.1. Lineage (NCBI taxonomy): Eukaryota > Metazoa > Arthropoda > Insecta > Lepidoptera > Crambidae > Conogethes > Conogethes punctiferalis. The sequence continues at coordinate 9,835,584 of CM062082.1, forward strand.
GGATGTAAGGGCCGTCTTATCATCTTTTCTAACCAAGCCACGCTCACCTGCCCGTGCATACTGCTGTTTGGCAAACAAGGCTCTGGCCACCAACGGCGGTATAACTATCGCAATGAAAGGTGTCGCTAAATATCACAGGCGGATGACGGGCAACAGCGTCACCGGAGCGAGACGCTCCGCCCTGTGACCGCCAACGCGCCTGCTCGGCGTGGCGATTATGGGTAAAGACTCCAGGTGTTTTCCCAAAGCCAACAAATAGAGATGTCGATCTCGATGCCTAGCAGTGGACTGCGATAGGCTGATGATGATGATGTAGGATGGATAGTGGGTCAAGAGGGTGCATGCAAAAACACCTAAAAATCTGCCTTATGATGCATTCTCTTCGCTAATGGACACGTGCCCTAAGCAATCTCGTAATGCACCAGGATGCAACATTTACCTACATCAATTTTAATCTTAATTGGTTTACGTAGGTGGACATAATATCCGATATTAATGAAGTTGAAGCATGTATGGGCCCCGGGGGTATATTTGGAAATATCAGAGGCGCATCTAAATATTTATCCATGTCGAACGTCGTGGCGTCAAGAAATATTGACTTGTTGTGCATTCAGGGACGCGATTTCTACACTTTGCTTAAGGTTTGTACCTACCTCCGGCATACATTTTTAATAAGACTTTTGACCCTAAAATTCTACCTGAAAGACTTAAAAATCCGTCTTCCAAGTTGCACTACAAAGTTCTAGAAAGGCGACTAATTTAAACATTCCCTTCTTCATGTATGTTTATGAATACGTATAGAAGTTATTATGTATAGAATATAAGTAACCTTTATATACTTACAAATTTCAATTGTCTTCATCAATTTTTTACAGAGCTATCCATCGGTCTTGAAAAAAGTGATGAATTCCGTGAATTCTGCAGCAAAGGATTACGTTCTGCCAACCATTATGACTGAAAGAACAAGTTTCGAGGTAAGTTCAGAATCAATAAACGTTTTATATAAACTAGCGCAGTGAAGTCACTTTATGTCCGTGTGGCTTCCGGATTTCGAATAGGATATCGCTCCATTATATCCCGTGGTATCGTAGAAGACGACTAAGGGAATATCAGAAGAAGAGCAGTAGCTTTTACCTGGGTACAAATAAAATCTACTGCAGTCACCAACCCACCTGCCAAGCGTGGTTACTTTGGCAAATCCTTCCAAATGACAATTAGTCATTGGGGAGGCCTATGTTTCGTCAGACGTTTGCGGTTATAATGATGATGATGACTTCATATGGGTGATGAGTAACAGAATTCCTTACACACAATAATTTCCCACAGATGGAAGCTTTCCCTTCGTCTTATGAAGTTGGAAACGAAGATGGGGAAGATGCAGACGATAACGAAGTTGACCTTAACTTATTTGTAGAAGTAAGTGTGTACCTAAGCATAATATACCTATGATTATTTTATTTAAACCTGTCCCCTATTTAATTGAAATTGACTTCAGGTAGGCTTTTGTTTATTTTATTTTCCTCATTTAAAAAAGTAAAATAATTTTTGTTTGAAATATTTTCAAGGAAGAATAAACAAAGAAATAATCCGATTATTTCGGCAATACCCATCCAGAAACTATGATAAATGTTGATTAGGTAAACTCCAGTTTTACTTGCAGAGTCCAGAGAAAAGCATAGCGGAATCCCACGGTTCAAGGTCTATTACGTCCGCAGGAAATGCAGATTACATTGGCGCCACATTCTTGATTATGATGCCACACAGGTTTAGTTTTTGCTAACAGTACCTACTAGATAGGGCTCTTTCAAATTGACGTTTCTCTGCATTTTACTGTTATCGCCTTAGCTTATTAACAAGGAATCTCATACACATCTAGTTTGAATTAATTAATTTATTTAATCTTAATTGCAATTTGTACAAAAGGCGGACTTAATGCTGCGTAGGCAGTATATGAATTTCGATATGTTAGTGCAACGATTTTATAGTGTGATTTTAATCCTCGTAGAATAGAAGTAATATTTTGTTTGGTGTACCTACTTTTATTTGGTGATTTAATAAAATAAGTACCGCACGTGCATGCCCTTTCTTCTGACGGATTCTATGTGGGCTATTGGCCACTTCTAAAGCTTTAAAAGTGGCCAATAAAAGCGGTTCTGAAGCTGAGCCCTAACTTAGTGCATAATTCACTGATGACACTCACAAAGCGCTTTTTATCAGCTTTGAACATATTATATACCATAACCAATAGTTGATTTTGGTTCGTTTATGAAAAAAATCAACCGACAACTTCTTAAAATTTTTCTTTCTTAGACCTTAAATGGTCTACAGAACCGTATCTAATGATTGAACATACCGACCGATAACATCCTTGTGTTAGGGCATGTAGGTGACATTGACATAAGGAAAGCTACTGCGAAACACAAATGTCAAAAATCTATGTTGAAAGTGACTTTTTGTATGAGGGCCCGCCCTGAAAACGCCCGCGTTAGTTCCGATTTTGGCCACGTGCCATCCTTGTCGGTATGTAGGCTTTAACATATTTTCTTTACTTACCCACAGATGGTTCCGGAGTAGTGTCCTGCCCGACTGCAAGCTGGTTACTTTCATCGGTAAGCAACGACGAATGATACCTCCTCCCATTGTTTGTCCATTACATAGGTACCTGTTGCTAATGTATCCCAACATTTTCCAGAACAATTTTTCCTATTCCTCTCATATGCTGATTTTATGCTGCTCGTTTACCAAATGGCATTTCTCTCGATACCTCACTACCTGTATATCTGCATTGGCTCAGACCTGATTTTCTGGTACAAACTATTTCTCGATATGCATACTGGCTACATGAACAGATACGGTGATTACGTTTTAACTCCAAGTAAAGTACGAAAAATGTAAGTACCTACCAACATACATTATTTCAGTATTAGCGGTACTTATTTAACTATACGATACAAGTACATAATTATGTACTATGTAGGAAATAAACTACGTTATGTAAAACAAAACCACGTATTGACATTTATAGGATAGATACCTACCTTATTTCCGTATAAATATCAGACATCACATACTTAAATACATTGATGCGATCCTACCTAAATCTTCAGTACATGCTCAACACAATACATAGTGATCCGTCATCTAACTACGAGTACTTACTTCTATTAATTCAGTCACACATGCAGTAATTTGTATTTGGCTACATCTACCTAATATATACCTATGTATATAGCTAAATCTAAAATTAAATGTAACAGAACACCTACCTTAGATATTCGTTACCACCCACCTACTAATAAATCTACTATTACAGGTACTTTTCCAAGGTTAATCTACGTAGGCGTGATTTCTTAGCAAACATACCAATATGTTATCTAGCATTCGGTTTGCCCTTGCGACAGCCTATGCAACTGGCATTTTTTTGCTACCTACGCTCCCCTCAGCTTGTCCGAGTTTCATACCTGTTCACATACAGAGTACACAGGAAAATTAAAATTGCCTCCGCCAATCTATTATTCAAATTGACGTAAGTACCTTTAATTAATCTTATATCTATTATAGTTCATTCGCGTTAAGAAAATAGTGACTCATCACCGACTGTCGGCCAAGCCACACCCCCTAGCCAATTAAAACGCTAGAAATTATAATTTCTAGCGTTTTAATTAATGCGCGTTTAATTTGGCCGACAGTCGGTGATGAGTCACTATTTTCTTAACGCGAATGAACTATAATGAATAGGACCATGACAGCTGTTAGAGAAGAATGGAAGAAGAAAACATACTTCGCCGATCCTACTTAATGGGAAGCAAATGATTATGTATCTATTTACGAAGTAGCGAAAGGACTTACCTTGCATACCTAAATTCAAATCTCACCTCATCCGTAACCTTTGGAGGATTTTTTAATCGTAATTCTTTTACAATAAACACGGCAGAAGAGTCCTTATTTTTAGAATGTAAGTCCGCAAATAAGAGTCGTCGTGTGAACCGTATATCCCAGCAACCGAGTTTCGTAAAACTTAGATGGACAAACAAACCAAAGTCGTACCACCTCTCAAGAGCCTTTAGAATGGTGTCCAGGGGCTATAATAGTCTAGGACTGCCGCAAATGTCATACCATCACCTAGTTATTACCTGTTATTTACTGAAAGGCTCAAGTTATTCTCTGTTACCTACTGGAAGACCTAACCCTCAAGGGAAAACATTTTGTCCAGGTGTCTGGCCATACTGGTCTTATCTTCTACAATACTATTACTATTGAGTTGGGAGACATCGTGACAATGATTACTCGTTTTAATCTTTCAGATCAATCGGCATATGGGCGTCTATATTGGCTCATGTAAATGCATGCTTGTTCTTCAAACTATCATGCCTAACTCCAGTGCACTGTACGTCTGCAAACTGGATGTCTAAAGCAGAGTTAAACTTACGAGGAAAATACATTCAGGTATATTCGCAAGTCTTAAACTTAGTCAGTAGATAGATGCGTTTGGAAAGATCTCTTGGAAACGAAAAACCACAGAACGGCAACTTTCTCGCTCTCTATGTAAAATATTCCATAGAACTGTCAAAATTTTCGCCAACCTAAGAACATTTTTGACAATGCCTGGCAATGCATCTGTGGTTCCCCTGGTATACGAATGTTTAAAGGGATGCTATAGTCACTTACCATCAGGTGATTCTCAAGCCCATTTGCACCCTTTAACTGGGACCAAAAGCTTAGTTTATATGTCAACAAGCAGGACAGAGCTGGTGAAATTAACCTACTCAATTTTATGTTCCCCCAAAAATTTGCATATTTATTTATTTGTACTTCTGGAATTTTAGCCACACAAACTATCAAAGCTCGATGTAGAGTAGACATTTTTTAATCTATCTTCTTCTTTACTTATAGTAAATCTGTAGAGAAGTCAATTCTGTATATGATTTTTTTTTTCAAAATAACTATCAGGGGGTGATTAGTGATCGATACTGATGCCAAAAATGCACTCAGTAAAGTCAGTTTTGTCTATCTGTATGTTCGTTATAGAAAAAAAAACTACTGGACGGATTTTGTCGAAACTTGGTCAAATGTACCAAGTTTTGTTTTCTTCATACTCCTGGGCAGGTTATAGTATACTTTTCTTCACGCTACAATCAATAGGAGCAGAGCAGTGACGGGAAGTGTTGGGAAAACTGGATAAGTTTTTATCTGTATGTTTGATCGCGCTTCACGCAAAAACTACTGTATGGAATTAAATGCGGTTTTCACCAATGTATTGCTAGAGGGCTAATTTATAATTCAGGTACAATTTTATGGAAGTCCGTTAATTTATAAATCCGATATCCACGCGTGCGACGCCGCCGGCACAGCTAGTGCACAATAAGTGTGTATGTCAACTCTGTCACACATAATTTTAATCAATAACACGTTTCACTTGTAGGCTGACTATTTCTCAATTTACATAGCGGCTCTCTGGTATATGATCAACCTATTAACAATCACTGGCACAGGAGACGTGTCATCGCAAAATGATTTCGAGGCCATAGAAACTATTGTCGTTATAATCATAATAAAATTCTGCACAGGTACGTTTGCAATAAACTATGTTTAATAGGTTTTAGTAACTTGGCAGTCAAGTCTAGGTACATAAAATCTTATAATGTATTGTACTGTAGGTATGTATTGTCTTTAGATTTTAGATTTAGACGCTGAGTCGAGTTCACTATTGACCTAATTCTAGCTTAACAGCCAATGTCATGAGGAACGTTAGACGCAAATAATGAAGACATATAGCAAGACATTTCTAACCGACTTCGAAAAAAGGAGGAGGTTCTCAATTCGTCTGTATGTATAATATTTTTTTTTTTTATGTGTGTTAACTGATATTTCCGTCAATTATGGATGGATTTCAAAAATTTTTCGACAGTTCGACAGAGGACACTTCCGAGGTGGTCCCATTATCACCAAGTCAGGATCTGATGATGGGATCCTGGAGAAATTGAGGGCAACAACCGAAAATTGTATGCTCATATGGTGTTTTTGTTACGTAATCATATTTTACTCAGGTATATGCTTCCGGGCGTCAACATCTGGTGCTGATGATGAAGCCACAGAACTCCTTAACGGTTAGGAGTTAGGGGACAGTACTGACATTGGTCGTTATTAAACTAGGTAGTAGTATGTACTTATGCAGGGCTAATAGGGCAGGTGATTTGGTAAGTGATATGCTTGATTCTAGATCGCAAAGTCTTCACTTGACTTAAAGCAAAATTTTTCATTCCTAAGTAAAACTCTTAAGGACATTAATTAGCCTTTACTCAAGGTCACAGCACATCAACGCAACTAAAAATAGTGAAAAAAAATTATTTTTTAAAAAAAAATTAAACCGACTTCAAAAAAAACACAAACGACTAAAACTAAAAAGCGATAAATAACGTAAGTAATTCTATCCTTAATACATAATTATTTAAATATTACAATTATCACTTATTTTTGAAGTCGGTGCCAGCCAAACAATAAATGTATATTGTCGTGTGGATTTGCCGGTCGCGCGCGTCATACAACAACAGTCTACGTTAGGTACCGAGAGCTGGCACCGACTTCAAAAATAAGTGATAATTGTAATATTTAAATAATTATGTATTAAGGATAGAATTACTTACGTTATTTATCGCTTTTTAGTTTTAGTCGTTTGTGTTTTTTTTGAAGTCGGTTTAATTTTTTATATATTGGAAAGCACAGGAACAGATAGGTCCTATATTCTTGTCGCATGCAACAGCATGATATACCGGTTGACATAAAAATATCAAATTCAGGCCAAAATTGTCTTCCTATGCACGGGTTATTGTCAACTTCCTACGTACTTGATGACGGCGGGGCATTGCGCGTCACGGTATCTTCAACAAAAACACTGCTCCTCAAACGCCTGAGTCTATTTCGTCGTATGTCTCCTTCAACAAGGCCTAAATAGTCTGTGCTGATAGTGTTTTTTTTTATTTAGACAATGCTAGACAGTCACATGGGTGCTATCTTTACCAACTCAGATAGCAGTCGTTACATCATATCAGAGATGATGATAACTCTGACGCCTAAACTGGGAATGGGTATAGCTTACCCTAAGTGTTGCGGAGGTCTGATGGCAGTCGCTCTGTGTAAAAGCTTAGCCCTCGCCAAATCTCTCAGTTTGGGAAGCCGACCCTGAGACAATCGGGAAAAAGGCTAGGATGATGAATGCTAGACAAGTCACATAGCTGACTAGCAATTCTTCTGGTCTAGTCGCGTGATAATGATTTAACTTTACCATACCAGGTCTTCTGATATCGGAAATGTCAGCAATGATCACTGCACATTCGTCGTCTAGGATCGCTTACGATTACGGTATAAACGAGCTGAGAGATGGCCTCCGAGATATGGACTTGAGCGACCATCAGATGAATAAGATGTGGGATTACGTGCGGGAACTATGGAATAGACAGCAAGGGAGACAGGTTCATTATTCAATTGTGTTGTGTACTTTATCATGGCCGGATTTGCTTTGTCTTGTTCTATGGAGTGGTAATTTTGATGGAAATATTTTAAAAATTTTCGACGACGCCCAGTTTGGTTTAATGGTAGTGGACACTGACTGACAGTGGACGTGGGTTCAATCCCCGCACAGTATGTACGTACATACATTTGTGTGCATATGTGTTTGTATTGTCCTGGGTGTTTACTAAGTATAATATGCATTTATTTGTAAAAAATAAGTATATAGCGCACTGCCGGTGGAAAAAAGGCATAAGACAGAAATTAATTCTTTTCAGTACGTCAAAAAAACTGAATTTATGGACATAAATACATTATCTCTAGGCTTAGAATAATCTTTGTTACATCGGAAAAAGGATAAAGATATTCTTTATCCTTTTTCCCTATTAATACATGATGGTTCTGACTTAATGCTAATGTTATTAGTGCGATCGCCAACCTGTCTGCCCAGCATGGCGATTATGGGTATATCCTCCAGATGTTGGCGCTAAGTGGCGAACAACTAGAGAGGCCTATGTCCAGCAGTGGACTGTGTTGATGATTAGTTTCATAATCGAATATATACCATTATTCTACTTTATGGATTAGTCTGTGTTGATCAGGTTAAGAAGTCTCCGACTGTCCTCTCATAAAATAACTCCTATTTTACTCAGATGCCAAAGTTGGTCCACAATCTGCCCTTCCGTCTACGCAGTCAACTAATGCAGGCAGTATACGGATCCCACATAAGAGAATCGCTGATATTCAGCAAAGCAGACGACGATTTCAAACGAATGCTAGCTATGTGGATGAAGCATTGTGTGTTTTTCCCCGGTAACTACATAGTGCAATGTGGAGATTCGGACCAGTGCATTTACTTCATACACAGAGGAGAGGTGAGTGAGCTGGGATTATGGAAAGGTTCATTAAATTGTTTTATTTTAGTGAAGTGACTGTCGTTGTCTGTCTGTCCCTATGTATGGTTAGGTCTTTTAAACTACACAGCGGATTTTGAGCGGAGTGATTCAAGAGGAAGATATATGTATAATACATGCATAATATAGTAGGGAAACACTCGACAGTTTTAGAGGTTTTCAATGTGTTTTTAATACCAGAAGAGAAGCGAAGGCGGGTCGCTAGTTGAGTATATTTCCAAGTTAATTAAATAGTCTTGCTTTCAGGTTGAAGTACTGACGGTTCATCCAAATTTAACTGAATCAATATACGATATTCTCGGCCCAGAAGACAGTTTTGGAGTTGCTCAGGTATTTACCAAGTTTCTGAGCACTTAAGATCATCTATGTATAAGAAACTCTACCTCTATGTATCAACACTATGTGCTGATTTCTTATACTGAGAACTTTCAATATGGAAAAAACAAGCTTCTTTTTCATGCTTATTCTTCATCCTATCAAAATATTAAGAGTGAAGACCCATGCCTTCAATATCCGTAAATTACCTATAATTTATGGATATTGATATTGATTGAATTTTTATAGGTTTATGCACAAACAAATATACCTTATATCAGTAACTAGCTGTGCTCGCGACTTCGTCCGCGTGGAATAGTTATTTTTTCCCCCGTTTTTTTACATTTCCCATTATTTTTTCGCTTCTAATAGTTGCAACGCGTGATGTTATAGAGCCTAAAGCCTTCTTCGATAAATGGTCTATTCAACACAAAAAGAATATTTCAATTCGGATCAGTAGTTCCTGAGATTAGCGCGTTCAAACAAACTCTTCAGCTTTATAATATTAGTTAAGACAATGTATCTAAGACTTGTAACTTGTTTGCAGGGACTTTTCGTGGGAGTCGCTCATCATTTCTCATTTAGAGCCAGAACTGTTGTCGACATTGTGTATTTGAAACTAGATCAATGGAAATACTTGCTCGACTTTTATCCTAGATCTGCCAATATTGTACGAAGAAAAGTTGAAAATGTTTATTTAGCTATATAAACTCATGTATTCGTTTCTGAATTTGACCTTTTAAGTAAAAATTTCAATTAAACTTATTTTACGTAATTAAAACATCTTTTATTGGAAAATCAACGTTATTAGAATCACTATTCAGTTAGCTTAAGTATGATCTACAGCACTAACTACAAAAAGATAAAATAATAACTAATAGGTACCGCAGTGTCACTCATTTTGCCTCTTTCGTTTCCTCGTTACGCGCTGAGAGATATCTGGTATGATTGTATTTTGTGTTGCCTGGATATCTTCAGTGGAATTCTCTGCTTGTTCGACGGCAGTGTTTTCCTCCTCAGACGCAGACGCTTCCAACTGCTGGGTTTGTTGAAGTCTGGAACTGATAAGGTATTATTGAATTTGTGACACAAAGACAATGAGTTAGTGAGGTTTGCTGGTGCCTTACTAATGGGCATCTCTTTCATTTACCATTAGAGAACTCAAAGCCTGGGTTGTTTTGGTGAAGAAAATAAGCTCATTCATCAGTAGGATTATACCCGAATTTAAACTATGGGCAACGGTTTTGTCGTCATGTTATAATAACAGCACATCAACAGCCTTTTCTGTAAAGTCTCTCTGAATAATTGTCAACTAACATTTAGCATGAAGTGCATTATACATTGAGATATTTGGGACAGATGTATAACCTATGAAGCGTTGGTGGCATAATGGTCAAAGCTGTTGACTCTCTTGTGAGAGCAGTTTGGTATATGGCAAGCACATACCAAAATGTCTCAAATTAGAAATACACAAAGAAGCCTGCACATATGTGGAGAAATTTTGAGGTTGTTATGTGAAGGCAACCATCCTACACTTGGCCAGCATGATTGAATATGATGACATGTAAGAACTATTGATGATTAAGCATGTATGTATGCATTTAGCCAGGCCAAGTAAATGGTTAATTACAAGAATGGAAGACTTCAATTTACCTTTCGGCACAATGCAGCTGTTCCAGCTGTGACGGGCTGAAGTCAGTTTTACAGCATGGCCATTTTTCAACCTTTTCCAAGTACTTATTCAAACATCTAGTGTGCACTGCCTCCGCACATGCTAGACAATTGAAACCCTGTAATAAGAAAAAGAAACACAAGTTAAAAAAAAACAATAAAAAAAAATGTTAATGAAAGAGACAATAAATTGTATTCTTAATGTATTGACCAACTCGTTTGATGGACGAAATATCTGATTTAAGAGGCAAGCTCACAGCCATGTCTTGCAATGCAACTTTTTTCAATGTAACTAATATCATCATCATCCTAGCCTTTTTCCCGATTGTCTCAGGGTCGGCTTCCCAAACTGAGAGATTTGGCGAGGGCTAAGCTTTTACACAGAGCGACTGCCATCAGACCTCCGCAACACTTAGGGTAAGCTATACCCATTCCCAGTTTAGGCGTCAGAGTTAATACAAATAAATTTGCATGTGTTTAACATGTTCTTCGAGTCTTCTTCATAGTATAATGTACAGAGAACCATGCAACCTATTCGTATCTGTCATATTCCACCAAACGATTCCCAACTAAATGTGTGGCCATATCACATCACCGCTATCACATCATAAATAAATAAATCGCCACATTGGGCAAACGGGTTGCCGATTGCAGGGCGAAGCTTCTAGCTCTGGAGACACTGTTGCCTGTCATTGGTCTGTGGTAAACCGCCACCAGTTGGTTGCCAGAGCCTCACTTGTTACTTGGCATAGGCAGTTTAGCTTTTTTTAAGCTTGGCGCAAAAAGATAATAGGTTGGTCCTTTACATAATGTGTCAACAAAACAAATATCACTCAACTCACTCTAAAAACTATCTGTTTGCATAAACAGCACTCTTCAATGGTATCAGGCATGTTCTGACGTAGGTAACCTTCAAACTCATGAATTGCTCGGACTCCCAATGCATAGTTGTTTTGATCTTTATCAAGATACTTCATTCTGCACCACATATTTAGAAGTTTCTGAAATTGTAAATACATTTAAATAAATAAATAGCACCAAGACTCCAGGCCACACATCGCCATCTAGCCCTAAACTAAGCCTAAGCTTGTATTATGGGTGCCAGACTACTGATAAACTTACTTCATGATAATATCACACAGAGTAATATTAAAAATAAGTTGAAAGCGTACTTTTTGACTCAACTGAAACCAAACCCTGAGTTAAATAATTGATTGTATATTGTGACAATTGTACAACTTTATTCTCTACATTTTAGTAATTATTTCACTCATTGTGTAGATGCGAACATCAGCAGTATCGATATAAACCTCTGTGGTTTTCGAATACTGTACTAATTTGTCAAATTAATGTAACTGTTTAGCCAATAAATAAATAAAAAAAAATTACTTAAGGTACTTTTTTTTTTAATAAATACATGGTATAGATAGTAAACACCCAGACCCAACCCAACAATACAAACAGACATGTTCATGAACACAAATGTTTGTACAGTGCGAGAATCTAGCCCACAACCCTTGGCTCAGAATGCAGAGGTCACTACCAAATTAGCCATTGCGCCAGTCACAGACATTTATCACTTCAAGGCAGGTCATCACCATATTTGCAATAGGGTTTTATGTGACTTAAAGATATAATTTAACAAGGTGATTGTAAACAAGAAAACAAGTCATGACCATTATTAGGACAGCACTTTCTTCCTTCCTTTGATATGGGCTCCATTCAATGAGGTGTGCAGAAGCAACTTAGGGGTTAGCATGGTGGTGGAAACTGACTAAAATATATATCACAAAAACCTGACACAAGTTTTTGGCCTAAAATACAATAATTGTAATTATTAGAAAGTGCATTATCCAGAAATTCCTGACTACACTAGACATGAAAACCACACTAAACTTTAGTACAGCCATCACATACTTTGCACACAACAAGGAATGTGTATGAAATACAAAGGTCTCAAAGTGATAGCTTCTTTGATCATGCTAAATAATAAAAAAGCTCACCTGTGCATCACTTTTAGTAAAAGAGGCTTTCATACCTCCGACCAAGTTGATTGCATGAATACCAGTTAGCTGCCTAGCCTCAGTCGTCATGATTTGTTCAATAAGCAATCTGAAGAACTCCAGCTCTGTAGCGCTAAATACATTTTGAGCCTTTGTAGCATCATCATACCCAAGTGACAGGAACACAACCACTTCTTCGTTGGTAAGCTCGTCATTTGTTATTTTGATGGCTTGCTGATAAGGCCTGATCTCATCGTTTATCTCCTTGATAAGATCTTGGACCAATAACTGGTCCTCTTCTTCTGAAAATCAAAGATAATTGGTTAAATAATAAACAGGAACCTATACGAATTGTAGTATAATATAAATAGCTTTTATTACTTTATAAGTTGCTACGTATCGGATTATTGTCAGAATTATAGGAACATGAATAAAATCAAAAATAGGATTTATCATTGTAAACAAACAGACCGGTAAACGATGTGAGGATGCGTTTTGCATCATTTACAGACATCACGCCACGGCTGGCTATTGAACGCAAAAGATACCTATGAACCTTTCCGTAAGTCATTGTGAATTGTGAATTAATTATAAAATCGTAGGTAAATGTACCTAATTATTTTCAATTCACTTTTCAAATATTTTTCTGCAAGCAAATAATGGCGCTGGCGCTATATTTTGACGGCTAACTAAATGACATTTCTAGTGAAGTTTACACGATTTCGATACATTTAAAAATAAAAGAAAATCGATTCATATTTTATCCAAGGTTTCTAAATGTAAATATTTAGCAACAAATCGATTATTCAACTGTTAATTTTATTCGTTTTAGAGTTTTTTATAATGCTAATGCACTGCAGGTAAAAAAATAAACAGAATTTCGATGAAAATCCTATCCTATGTTATAAATAAGGTGGTACCTATCTTAGAACGAGAAACACTTTATTGAGCAAACTACATCTACTCTACTCTGTCGACTTTAAAATGTTCAGACAACCACACAGTTCGACAACTCTGTCGTTGTCAAATCTGTCAAAACAATACGGACACTCGTCCGCATTGTTTTGACAGATTTTGTGGCTAACTTTTGATAAAATACGAACCGACAAGGATGTATTTAAACGTGGGTGACATTGACATAGCCAATAGCCATCCCTTTTTTTACGTGGGGTGTACCTTCGGTGTTTGCAACACTCTACTACGGCCGGCATCGGCCTCTGTAAAGTTTTTTGTGAAGTTGATGCAGCCATATGTTATGTCAACGTCACGTCGTGTTGAATGAAACAAAAATAATCAAATATCAACCTTATTTGTGAGATTTTGTATGAAAATAGGCTTTACTTCTGATTTCAGGCAAGTGCCCAATTATCTTTCTTGGTATGTAGTAGAAAAAGCTCGCCAGGATCTGCCAAAAGGGGGTGGATTCATGTAATCATATGGATCATACAATGTAAATAATGTAATATCAGTACAATGTAAAAAGAATCTAACAACACATTTACATCTTAATAAATTATTCTGAACTGATTTTTACTGCTGTCATGAACTAAAGTACTATCCATAAATATAAAAAAAGTTTTAACAGCTGTTTTCCTTTTAGGCCCTGTCCGCACTGCGATTTTTCACCGCAACTCGTGCAACACTATAGAAGTAGCCGCACTGGCGATTAAAACTTCGCGCGGAAAAAAAATCTGTGAATTGATGCAAAATGACCGCGATTTCTTTCCACGCGAATGTTTTATGGAATATAAACTGGTACGGGCTTGTCCGCACTGTGGAAAAAAAATCGCGCGATCCGCTCAGTCGTAAACTAACAGCGCAAGGAAGATGTCGCGCGCTTCGTCTAGTCCAACTAGTTGTAGTAAATTATCGAATGACATTTTACTCATTCTGTAATATCCGAAGAACTTTTTACTGTATTTTCGTAGCTCTTGATATTTTAAGAAGAAAAATCCTTTCATAAGTCTCAGTGCCCTAAAGGGATGAATCCACTAATCTTGGCATCTTTTGATAGCTCTATTTCGTCGCCGCCGCCGTAGTATCAAGTAAATTAAAAAAATACTTCTGTCCATTGTACACGTCCGTTTCAGCCGGGAACTCCATCGAAATGACAAAATACGCGCGGAATTTTATTCGCAGTGCGTATATAATGTGATTCCGGTCGCGGAAAAAGAATCGTGAGAATTAAAATCGCGCGGTGAATAATCGCAGTGCGGACAGGGCCTTATGTTGTTTTATAAAATATCGATAAAATACTCACTTGTTTCAAAATCGATACTCAAAATCTTGTATTGAGCAAATATGCTACAGCGCCCCTCACTACACTACATGTGCAACAGCGCCATCTACCCAAATCTACTTGAAACACTATGCTAAGCTTGCTTTTATGGCATTTACAGTGTAATACTACTTACCAAATTTATCAATAGATGGCGCGAAAAATCATATCTTTCATTTGAATTTAGGATAGTGCCCTAGGTTTGTATGTATTTATTTATACCTGCCTGCCACCTATTTCTTTCGCTAGGCTAAGGGTCATTTAAGGCATTATTATATTATTAATAATTAAATATGTAGATTTATTTCAAAAACTGTCTGGATAAACAGTATGTACCTACATAACATTTATTACTTGGTAGGTACTGTTCACCGAAACAAGTTAATATGGCGCCCTCTGGCTCGCGAAATTGTATGCAAATGAAAGAGACGGATGACCACCATTAAAGGCCAGGGGGCGTCAAAAATTGCCTAAAAATGTAAAGATACGTTCCCAAGGCTGATTCGCTACGTCTTAATTTTATTTATGCATATAATATTAATTGTATTCGTTCCGTGGTTATAACTTCTCCTCTTTGGGCTCTTAGTTTATGGTCCGTGGTGGTACATGTACCTACTTACCTATAAATTTCTGTGATCGAGTTTCCCCATTAGGAAATAATAGCAGGTACGTAACATAGGAAAAGTCAGTCAGACTACCGCAAGCATACCGCAGTCACAATACAATGATGATGAAACAGTGAATCAGGTTTTATTGTTTTTGTTGAGTTATTTAAAATACCTATGCTGTACCAACCTAAACATCATGAGTGTCCCAGGGGGTCAACATAGAAAACAACATAGAAAACATAAGTAGGTAGGTAGTTAACTTATTTTTCTACATATCTGATACCTAAGTTTGTTCTGGAAATGGAAAGTGACCTCAGTCGTTCGGTACTTTATACGTCTACTTTATCTACTCTTGAAACACTGTAACTATACTTATTAAAAAAACCGATTCAAACTCCGTTGCGTAGTTTTAAAGATCTAAGCCTACATACATAAGGACAGACACAGAGAAAAGCGACTTTGTTTTATGCTATCCTAGTGATAGTAAAAATCAGTGCATAGATAATAATATCGCCTCCTTTTCGAAGTCTGGTCACTGAAACACCATTCATTGTGTAGAGTCCTATTAAAGTCGTAATTGCTTCCCCGTTCCCTAATTACTGCGTCCTGCTCTTCTCTTATCAATTATGGGAGTCTGTCCCGTGGGCGACCACGACCACCTATTTTCCAAGGCAAACTTTGCCCAATACAATTACCCGGTAGGTAGTAACAAGTAGAAAATCGTTATCAAAATTATGAAATTGAAACTTCGTCAATATGATGAGCCGTGTATGTGAAATTTCTTAAGCCTACTACGAAAACGTTATGTAGGGGTGTACTTAGTAGATATTAATTTATGTATTACATACTTAAAAGTTTTCGTATAGTGGGCGGGCACAGTCGACCAGTCTTACGACTTATCGGCCTTTGTTTGGACAAAATAACAATTACTTACGAGTAGTACATAATAATATATGTATAATATTTATCACATAAAATGTATCTTAAGTACCAAATAACTCAGGCTATTGCAGTCATGCTGGACATAGGCCTCTCCAGTTGTTCGCCAGTTAGGGCAAACATCTGGAGGATATACCCATAATCGCCACGCTGGGCAGGCGGGTTGGCGATCACAGGGCGTAAGCTTCTCGGTCCGCTGACGCTGCTGCCCGTCATCGGTCTGTGGTTTAGCGGTTATACCGCCACCAGTCGCCTGCCAGCGCCTCGTTTGTTATTCGGCAGGATGCACCACGGGCAGGTGAGCTTGGAGCGATAAGAGACAGGCCGATCCCTCATCTACATCTCGCATCATCGTCATCATCATTTCAGCTCACATCTACCCACTGCTGAGTATAGGCCTCTTCTTTCAACCGCCACTTTACACGGTCCCTTTTTTTTTATGCCGGGGAAAATGCTTTTAGGCATCCCCGTCACCCGGGGGGAGTGACGGGGTACCTATGTGGGACTCACCCTGCCTCAAAGTGGAAGGGAGGCAGGCAATACCCACTAAAAACCCCGGCCCCTCCGTCAAGTACCTATGGGGATGGTGTCACGGGACCCGGAAAAAACTAGGACTGCCGCGGCACCATCAGCGCTGCCCGCCTCAGCGGCCCCAACCAGCCCCCCCCCCCAGGGGGGAGCGACGGGAGCGGCCCGGAGGGCCGGTCCACTCCCGTCTAACAGGGACGGAGACCCGTGCAAGGCAGGTGGAGGTGCCCCCGCACCAACAACCCGCTGGGCCCCGTCAGGACTTTACACGGTCCCTCGCCAACCTCGCCCAATGCTTCCCGGCCACCGCCGCGCCACTATATCCGACCATCGGTCTGCCCACAGAATCGCATCATACTTACGACAAACAAAGGTGCAACAAACGTTATCGCTATAGTTACGTTATGTCATTCGTCACTTCGTTTCTCGCTTCCCGTTCCTGCTATCTTGACCAAACCTTCAATCCATCTGGCATGCGAGCAACGAGCATCCTACACGTCGTTTGTCTAGACGCAGTCTCTATTCCAGTTTATCCCGGTCGTCGGTTTTGTAACTGTTATGGCCGGCCCTCTGCTTTAAAAAAAGTGTTCCTAAGACAGCATCTGACTGATAATAGAGAGACAGGTCGATGAACATGTGTGATGAAGTTCCATTTTTGGGCCGAGGTTTACCTATAACAGAACTTACAAACAAAATGGATGGATGAACGTAATTGCTTGTGTTCATTGCTGCGACTTTTCGCGTAGGTAGGTATGCTACTCGGCTAACAAATTATGAGCAGATACATTTGTGGAATACTATATTGAAAATGGTAAAAATGAATGTATTTACGTAGGCGTCTAGCCAGTAGCCATAAACATGATGGTAAAGTAGACAATATTTATAATAAACCACTAGCGTAAGTACCCAAGTTGACTATGTACCTACCTGCAAATATATCGTAAATAAATTAATTTGCTTTCGAAGTAGTTTCTCTCAAACATAAAGCCGATAAGATAAACACGTGCATAAATTCATTAGTTTTCAGTGGCCGTACATGCTTTTATAGAAGGCATAACTCTCCCCGTAAATTATCTAAGCTACGCGCGCTTTCAAAACTTTTAATGGAGTCAATTTGGCTTCGCATTCAAAACACCTAATGTACTGTATGAGAGTCGGGCAGGTAAGTGCGATTTATACAAACATTACTGGCAGCCTTTTAAACGTGACAGGCTCGGGGCAAACAGATTGCGCTTGCTATCTTCATAACCGCCACGAAGATCGCAAATGCTGTTATTTCGTAGAACCTGCATAAATAATTGTGACTATTATTACTACTTTGTGTTTATAGGTAGTTGAATCACGGAATAAACTGTTATTACATTTTATTAGGTACTCCTACCCCTACTACCTACCTAGAATTTAGCAGGAACGTGGGACCATCCCTTAGATAAGAAATTTAATGATGTCCAATACTTATTATTGTTAATACCTACCCGTGGTAATTTTTTCTCCAGTCTATAATCCCATCGATACAGGGATTATACCTGTGATTACGTGCACAAGTTTGCATTAGGTACATTTTCAGCAAAGGTAGGTGTTTGATGCAGGTCAATGTTCAGGTGAAATATGGATCCGAAAATTTGATCCATAGGGTACCATAATATCTGCGTAATAATCATAATGTATATTGAAACTACAACAGGGGCTGCGCAGACGACAGATTTTTTGTGCGATAGAATCTGCGTCTGAGACATTTAAAAAGAGCGTCTAGGTCTGCCGACAGAATGATCGAAGATGTGCGTCGTGTGCGTTGAGTCTGTGAAATATCCGCGACAGATTTTTGCGCGTCGTGGGCGTACAGCATATAATTGCAAAAAAGTGCGTCAAGGATAGTCTGTCGTCTGCGCTGTCCCTTAAAAATATATTTTTTAAGGTAGTATTAAAATGTGATCATAACAGTTTTAAGTAAAAGTATAGGTTCGTAATTTTCAACGACCATGGCATGGCGCTAGTGGATGCCTAAACGACTGCCTTAAATATTTTATGTCTCTCTAAATGGCATGATAGGGCAGTCAAAGAAATGCATTTCCGTGGAGCTTCATAATCGAATGCTCGACCCGTGATGTAAAATCAATTTTATAGTTTCAGTAGGTATTTCGATAGAAGTCGATACGATTCTATCGAAGTACCGAGACTATAAAATTGATTTTAGAGAAAGAGAAGATTAAAATCCTCATTTAACTAAGAGACAATTTTTCAATTTCACGACTCTTTAAATTCTTCAATTATTCTTAAGGAAGTAAATAGGAAGAAAAATAGCTCTTGACAAGTTTCTTGGCGCTCTTTCTCATTAAAAGACTTCCAGAACGAATGTGCATTCGATCCGTTGACGTAGTAACTTGGCTATTCATAAGTTAAATTAGTTACAGTCATAATACGATGTGATGATACACCCTATTTATTTAATTTTGGGTACTTTTATTTTATTGCACAGCAAAACTAATATTGATATAAACTTCCGACCTGACGCCTGATACCATCATCACGACGGAACCGTCATCTCAACCTGTTTCAAACCATATATGTAATGTACCTAAGTACAATGGGTTGTCTTTTGTTTTGATCGAACACGCCTTTTGCTTTACCAGCATTATATTTACTATATTTTTTCGCTTCCATTTTCAACGGAAGTGAGCTCCGGGCAGGTATACTATTTGCCACACACCTTTCTCGAATTCATTCATCCATTCAAGTGTAGAGCATACATGAATAGAGCGGAAAGAGCGACTGCATGTTTTAATCGAAATGAAATAAGAGTGAAAAATCCACGTGGCCCATAGCAGACACGGTAGCAGTTTGAAACTGTGCCAAATAGTAGTTAAAGTTTCCGTCTTTAGCTCTTGATGATTATACAGCTTTGAAAAAAAAAACTTTCTTGCTTGCAACGAAAATATGAAGTCACTTGGCTGTTAAGTTTCCTAGTTTATAGAATGCATGCAAGGAGCTGTGCAGTAAAATGTACCTAACAATAGCATACACATAACTATTTATGTAACTCTTGGTATAGCTTGTATCTACTCGTATATGAGGCAATATCTGTGGTACCTATTATCAGGCAAACGTAATAAGATGTAGTTATGAGCGTTCATACTACCAAACGAACTAGAACTAGGTGTACACATTCAAAATGTAGGATATTGTACTATAAACAAATGCCTTATCTTGGTTTGATTTACTATTAAATAAATTACTTAAGACATGCCACGCTGGGCCGCACATCGCCATCTAGCCCCAAACTAAGCCGAAGCCTGTACTATGGGTACCTACTTACTAGACAACTAATAAACTTACTTAGATATATTTTTTAAATAAAAACATAATATACATAGTAAACACCTATAGATAAATAAATCCATTGTAACATATAGAATGCGTCTGTTAGGCTACATCAAAGTTAGGAAGGCTAGTCACTTTTCATGACGGTAATTACTAATAAATCAATAAAGATTGCTTTGGTCAAAACGAACTTTTCTAATTAAGCTTGGGTCTGTTGAGCTTATTCTTAGAGATGAGCTTACTAGTGGTCATGTAGGTTATTTATTTTTATTACTAAGCAAGACATAGTACGCGGTACGGTCCATCCGTACCACCTGGAAACTATTACCTCCAGAACCGTTCGTTTTCAGCGTCTATTTCTGCCACGGACTTTCAAACTCTGGAACGACTGAAGGGTGGCTTGGAGCAGAGTGAATGGTCGCTCCCTAACATCCCTTTTGAATAACAGGATGCACCACGGGCAGTGGAGCCACAGAGTAGCTTGTCTTATTTTCTTTCGCTTTCCAACAAGCGACAGATAATGTACTACTGTAAAATAATTAGTTTGTTGAATATTGCTTTGGGAAATATGACACTCTGTCAAAATGGTAGGTATATTGATGTGTTTCTATGTGTACTTACAATGTAGACTGCCACACTAAGTCCTTTTATCTAAGACGGAATAATTGCTACAGCTTATCTACTCTCTTATTATCAGTTCTGCGGTGTCAACCAACACCTATTGTCACAGTTAGGCTTCCACAATCGACGGCGAAGCTGTTAGGAACTTTTAATGGAACAATTCGGGGTGTATCGGGGACGGCCGCGCTCGCTCCCTGCGAGTGTCGTGCTGCATCGCGGGCTCATTCAATTCCAATCGATTTACGAATAAAGGACGTAAATTATTCTTAGGTACTGTGTGTCTTCCTAACTTTGATGTTAGGTTGATATCTAAGTATAAAGTAGGGATGTAAAGACTCGAGCCCTTTCGGATAAATCATCAGATTTATCGGATTAAAGACTCGAGTCTTTAGTCATTGCACGGTATTTATAGTAAAAGGTAAAGCTGAAGATAAGGGGTTTCTTATTTATTTATTATTAATAGATAACCCCTGCTGTTTTATAAAATGTATGATTTACCTACGGCGTGTAAGGTTTCGTGTCGGTAGATACTTATATTAAAAATATACCACCTCGGTAGCTATAGTAAAAGCAAAGAAATATGCAATATTGCAAATGCATGGTATACTTACATTACCACAACGTACGGAAGTCTACCTTTACACTTCTTCGGAATACACCATACACTATTCAGAATTATTAAACTTCACTTTATTTACTGTATGCCGTCATTAAGTAAGGGGTAATTCAATGACGGTAGAGAGAGAATTTTCACTAACAAACATGCAGGAAATGCAACACAATTCTCTGAATGAAGCGAATGTTACTCGTCGTACCTACGTCAAGATTTAATATTGTACTTGTAGGAGGCAGTTTTGCATATAGCGAACTGAATGTGGTCCATTAAAAGTTTTCCAAATCCGGTCTGCGAATTTAGTCATAGCTCACAAACCACTTTGTTGCTTGGGAAAATGCAATCTTCCACAATTTTGTTAGGCCGTTATTCCACTGGGCGTGATGCGAACGTTGGCGTCATTTCGACTACGCTGCGTCAACGCGGCGTTGACATCGTAATTTTTGAAATTTCGTAAAATCACGCTGTCTCGCTCTATTTGTGTGTCGCGAGAGTGGGACGACGTCATCGTACCTGTTGTGAAAACGCAATGCAACGATGTCATATCGTCGTTGTGCGGACGAATATGGCCCTCTAAGAAGAGGAATTAGCACCCGAGAAGACAGCCCCGGAGATGACGCCCGGGCAAAGATCCGCTGATCGAGGCCCGTAGAAAGAGGGACCTCACAAGACCCGGAGTAGTAGGCCCTCTGCGCGTCTATTCACAAATTCTGTTCGGAAAAATATCTCTTGGAAACGCGAAATTCGAGCGGAAATATTCTAGAGCCTTCATTAAAATATGAAACTCAACGAAAACTTTTCCCAGAAAACCCAGTAACAATGTTCGGCCAGAATCAGGATTCTAATAAATCAAAAATTGTTTAATTATGCAAATAGATTCACTAGTAATACTTTTTCACGTCACACGTCTTTTTTTCGAATAAGAGACATCGCAGACATCGAGAGAATCGCACATTCGAATAAGAGACCTTTGAAGAAGAAATTCTAAGATTGTGTAAAGGTCTACTTACATAAAAATAGGCTAGAGCTAGAGTCGTACCATTATACAAATGAGCTGATGAAATCAGTGAAGTGAAATGAAAGCTCGAAAGTTATTCCTTTTGAGCGGCAAAAGTGAGTCAAAACTAAAATCCTCATTCGAAACACAGAATAACAATATTCGCTATTACACCCTCACCAGTTTCCATACGGTTTAATTTCTCATCTCGTGTATGAGCGTGGAGCCACGGCTTTGTGGTTGAGTACAGAATAATTTCACGTCTGCTTTACTGAGCTCACAGCGATACGTCGCAAATTGTTTATCGTTTTGCCTTTATACGATTTCGTTTTGGAAACCGAGTTCATTAAGTGGGAAGTAACGACATTTGGGAAGATAACTGCACTGAAAAACAACTTTTGTAGTCGGCAAATGGGGATGTGTAAATTTTAAGTCGACATCTCGTATTTTATTCCATGTACTTATTAAATTTAGCTCAACACTATTTATATAGGGACATGGACATTGTCAAATATGAAAAAAAAATATTTACGATAGAAAATATATAAAACGTGTATTCATAGTGACAACTCTAAAACGACAACCAATATACTAATAGGTGCTTAGTTACTGCGGAATGATCCTACTCTCCTACTAGCTAAGCTTTTTAGATATTACTTACTTAATAAGTATTAATAAGTTAGGATTTTCGTTAACACCCTCTAAAAGGCTAAATTAACCCCGTGGAAGGACCGGAAGCACGTTTTTAAACGAATACCAGCTTTTGGTCGAACTTTTTAAAATTAGGGCGAACTAAACTAAAATAAATAAAACATTTCTTGTGCCCAATCCATTCAAAAACTTTCAAAAGGCTCGATATTCTAGCGAACCACCTACATAGAGACGAATTTCATAAGTTAAATGAATAATATTGTAACCTATAAAATCATTTCAACTTCGTTATAATTTTAAAGTCGGTCATATTTTCACAAGAGCTTTCCTTTATTTGAATGATTGAACTGTAGCAACTCCGGTAGCTGCGATTGTCCGGCTCAGTGATTTGTTAAATCTGACGCAAACGGTTACTCGTGAAAACAAATCGTTATTAAGTCTACTTTGCCGTCAGAGCGTTTCTTTGTTATCATCATCAGCATATCGCAGTTTATAGTCCATGCTGGACATAGGAATTGTTCGCCATTTTGGTCAAACATCTCTCTTTCTACCCTCGGAGGCTCTATCCATAATCGCGACGCTGAGTAGGCAGGTTGGCGATCGCAGGGCGTTGCTTCTCGCTCCATAGACGCTACTTCCCGTCATGGGCCTGTTGTATTTAGCTACACCTTCTATCGTGATGGTTATACCGCCATCAGTCGGTTGTGGCTTGGAACAGAAAAATAATGGGTCTCCCTTACATCCCAAAAGTATTTCTTTGTTATCACTGTGTGCTTTTTAAGAATGTTCCTCATTCATCATGATCTGGTGATGATGGGCTGATTTTCAAATTTCCCCTCAAATTTTTTGACACTTTGATCGATCCTGAGCTACTCGCATCCAGCTCTTGACTCGACAACTAGCTTGCGCAAATCGTTACTCTATCCAGCCTGATGGCGTCCTACACTACGTTTGCCCAGAAGCGGTTCCACTCTAGAGCTCACCTTTACCCCAACGGTTGACGGTTCTGCGGCTGATAGAGCGAGCCCACTGCGATATTGGTGACTTTGGTTTTTAGTCAGCAAGCTATGAAAAGGCTCATATTAGGTATACTATCTCAATAAAGATTTATTAAAATATGAATGATTTGGGTGACAACAATATAAACTGTTACATAGACGTACTTTTCATGAGAAGAAAATTATGTGTAGCTACGCATACTTATTATGATTCCCATTCACTCTTATTAATTAAAATCCTTCGTCACGTGGAAGCCAGAAACATACAATTCTCAGAATTAGCTATTTGGGTTAAATTAGTTACACATTTAATCAAATCCGATATCTTCATTAGCGGATACAATGTAACGGTGTTGGTAAAATGAAATTTTAAGGATCTATATCCAGTTTCCCAGATCATGACCAAGGAGGTGAATGAAATTGTAATGTCACCTTATTTTGAAAAACTATGAAGATTCAGACCTTTACGTAGCAGAGAACACCTTAGCCATGTGTGGCGATCCTCCAGATGTTTGACCAAAGTGGCGAACAACTGGAGAGGCCTATGCCTAGCAGTTGACTACGATAGGCTAATGATGATGATTACATTAGCTGTTGGTCCCACTGATATTTTTAGTTGTTTATTTATCTAGATCTATCTGAGTAGCGTACGTGCCTGCATAACTATAAACTACTCTAAGAGCGTTTCGTACTACATCCGTCTGAATCCGATTAGAATCCGTGAAAATCTAATCCTAATAACCGTAGAACTACTGTAAATTGAAGAATTCTTCAAATAAGAGTACGTAAATTACTATAAAAATAATTTTTACTACGGATTATATTTTTACGGCTGATCGGATTTGGCTCCGAGCTCAAAATCGCTCTAAAGAGTACAATTAAAACGCTATTGCAGGCTTTACAATTTTGTGTAGGTATACATTCCATAATCGACATATTTTATCATGGTAATTCTGTGGTATTTAAAATCATAAGACCGAATTTCCTTTTAAAACCCTAATCTACTTATTGTGTCTGAAAATCTCGGTCTTACGAGGTTAAAGCGCTTTTTATTAACCGACTTCGAAAAAAGGAGGAGGTTCTCAATTCGTCTAAATGTATAATATTTTTTTTTTTTTATGTATGTTCACCGATATTTCCGTCAATTATGGATGGATTTCAAAAATTTTTCGACAGTTCGACAGAGGACACTTCCGAGGTGGTCCCATTATCACCAAGTCAGGATCTGATGATGGGATCCTGGAGAAATTGAGGGCAACAACCAAAAATTGTATGCTCATATGGTGTTTTTGTTACATAATCATATTTTACTCAGGTATATGCTTTCGGGCGTCAACATCTGGTGATGATGATGAAGCTACAGAACTCCTTAACGGTTAGGAGTTAGGGGACAGTACTGACATTAGTCGATATTAAACTAGGTAGTAGTATGTACTTATGCAGGGCCAATAGGGCAGGTGATTTGGTAAGTGATATGCTTGATTCTAGATCGCAAAGTCTTCACTTGACTTAAAGCAAAATTTTTCATTCCCAAGTAAAACTCTTAAGGACATTAATTAGCCTTTATTCAAGGTCACAGCACATCAACGCAACTAAAATAGAGAAATAAAATTATTTTAAAAAAAAATTTAAACCGACTTCAAAAAAAACACAAACGACCAAAACTAAAAAGCGATAAATAACGTAAGTAATTCTATCCTTAATACATAATTATTTAAATATTACAATTATCACTTATTTTTGAAGTCGGTGCCAGGTAAACAAATAAATATATATTGTCGTGTGGATTTGCCGGCCGCGCGCGTCATACAACAACAGTCTTCGTTAGGTACCTAGAGGCTGGCACCGACTTCAAAAATAAGTGATAATTGTAATATTTAAATAATTATGTATTAAGGATAGAATTACTTACGTTATTTATCGCTTTTTAGTTTTGGTCGTTTGTGTTTTTTTATTACAACAAGTTTCTGTGTCAAATACTCGTAGCAGAATTTTGAGGTAATTAAATAAATATTTCGCTTCATCGATTGAGTTAAGAAACAAAAGTGTATGTTTAGTTTCACTTAAGCCTTTAAGGCTATATCATAAGCTGAATCTTCTATTCCATCCAAATTAAGATTGTTTGCAAAATTTTTACATAATTTTGTACAAATTTCACGACTTCAAAGTTATGTTTCTAATTAAAATGCTGCAGTTTTATAGGTATGTAATATTTCGAAAACTTGCCGCGAACTGTTTTACAGAAAGTAATTCAAACAAAGTAGATAAAAGTGGCGGCGTTAAAGAAGCGATTAAAAGAAAAATTTGCATTCTTCCAAATTAATTACTCCCAAGTATAATAAAAGTTTTACGGCAGAATACGGGACGAGGTGGGTACCTAGTATAGCCACCATTTTGTATCAATCTGTTATAATAATATGTTTACGTAACAAGTAAGTAACTGGGTATCTATTATTCGAAATAAGTTCACCTTTAAAGTTTAATGAAAAACTTGTAGGTACCTGGAAACCATTAAACGATGATCTAAATTAGTTTACTTTCCAGTAACTTAATTTAGATTAGGTTAGCTAGGCTTTCCATTGGATATCCCTTCCTTGAATTGGACGATTAGGTGCTTACAATAAAATTTCTCCGCAAAATAAATTACAATACCTACTACATCATATTATCTACATAATTACTGCGTACCTCTAGAAGTATATCATAATAGAATATAATAGATAGCGTATCATTTCAAGTTTGACAACTTTAATTTGAATACATCCAAGGCGCGTATTGGATGTGATGTTCACGAATTTTGAAGTGCACCTTTTGCAATAAATCTTGCTATATAATAAGCAATATTAAGTATTTTCTGCGCTTTTTAGGCTGTTTTATTCAGGCACATTCCTGTGTATAGGTATACCTGTATTGTGTTAACGTACCTATAAGGGTAATTATAGATTAACGTTTTATAAACCGCAGTATAATCTTGTTTCTAAAACCTCGTGTGGCTGACAAGCCATGCAGCTCGAATCGCAGCTAATCCATAAAATCGCTGCCGAACCGCATTAAAGTCAACAATCTTCACTAATAGAACGTTCATTGTTGCTCTGAAGTATTACAATATCTTTAATTTAATTACCTACATTATGTGCAATTTTTAACACTTGCATGTATTCTACAGTAGAATTGCTGATAGTTGTATACTTAGATTGCACACTGCATAATGGAACGGCTAAAACTATAGTTCAATATTATAGTCTTGCGTAACAATTTTGCCTGAACCATCATAATAACTACTGCAGCACTTATATTCGCATTCTAACCGCCGACCAGGATGTGTCAATCTGCTTTCAACAAAGCTCTAACTAAAATACACGCAACAATTTGCATGCCAACTCTAAATTGAGCTAGCGTTTTTAGCAAAACTTTTTTGTCGAAAAAACTTCAGCAACTATAAAATAGAGCTACGCAGTTTCGCGATCCCGACTGCACTATTAATTTCTAGTTAGTTTCTTTTAGCACCCGCTTCGGGTTCCCATCGATTACTCGTTATGTTCGGTTTAGCCAGTTTTTCTTCACCAAATTTTGTTTCGTTAAACATTTGTCTTAGCTGTAGTGAGTTAGTTTTTTACGGGTCAGAGGGTAGGGATTTTCCTCTTCCTTTTTGAGGGGAATCTAATTAAGTATTTATTGAGGCGGTTTATATCAGAAAAGTTATTTAGTGTTTGTAAGTAGTTTTGCTAGCTTATAAACCGTAGCTTCGATGTTAAATGATTGTCTATAGTTTTACGGCTTTTGATTTTCATACAAATGAAAGCTTTTAGGATTTATTCAACTCCTTCCCCCCTCTTGATTGTCACACGGATCTTAACATGACAATTGATTTATTTGGTTTGGTAGCAGCTTGGTAGCTTATGCCTAAACAGGCTGACAGTTACTTTCCGTTCCTTTTATAAGAAAAGACAGCAAAAATACCACCAAACTAGGTACCTACTTCACCAAAACGATAAATGCAAAAACCGGCTCTAGGTGGAATTGAAACTTACCAACCCAAAGCAAGAACACTACCAAATAACTCAAGGAGCTAGATTCTTGAATTGTAGCTTAAATAAGGATTTTAAATAACAATAATGTTTATTGATAAAAAAGACAAAGGTAAAACTATTTTTGTTTTTACAATCAGGCCACTTATATTTTAGTGCTCGTGAAAAAAATGGACATACCTACAAAAGAATACCATAAAATTCTATTTGCAGACAATAAACGTTTAATCTATCAATCAATTTGATGAATAGGCCTACAGAGAGGTTGTGGTCTGGGTTTATATTTGTAGCTTTCTACTATGAAATTTATATGGGTACCACAACTACAACTTTTTTCTTTTCTTTGTTCTGATGAACAGGATCCTACTTGGGTGAGATAGCATGGCATATAGGGCTTCATACAAGACTCATTATAACTGCATTAATGATTTAATGTACTGTGGCTTACGCAATAAAGTGTAACAATGATTCTGCTTTGTTAGTTAATAGCGACATTTGTGTGGTTGTAAACAGTTAATTTTGATTTATGATTATAATAGAATGAGTGGTCAATTAGCGGAATGACATTGGTCAATTTTATCAAAATTAAATCATACTAAAACTGACCACAATCGACGACCTCCGTGGCGTTTTTCGAATGGCCTTAGCTGACATTGTAAAGGCGTACCATAGGCAGTTATTACTTTTACAATTTTACTAAATTATTTTTTTAATTTACGTGAGTCCTGAAGCCTGAGACCTGAGGCCTAAGATCTGAGGCTTGAGGCTCAGGGCTGAGGCCTGTTATAAAAAACAAAAGCAGTTTGTCATTATAATGATCTTGTACCTACGTACTTCATCCGAATAATAATGGATTATGTTTATTGTGAATATAAATTTGGATATATATTAACAGTTATAAAACCTTCATTAAACAATTAACACCAAGAATTATCTATACATTACAAGTATTCACAAGCATGAAAAGTCAACTGGCCAATAAATTATTATAGAGAGGCGATCATATTGGTAATACAGTCTGTGTTTTCTCCGTTCATTTTCTAAGCTAAATATAAATACTAAGGCCTGTCACAAAACAGCGCTGAAAGCTAACTAGCAGAGTACATAATCGTCTAGCGTCGAGCGCTTTTTATGTGACGCGAACTAAGATAGGCTATGTACCTTAACAAAGGAGTGTTGTGTCTGTGTCCTATTTAAAAGCAACAATTTCTCAGTTGCGGGTCCGTCTCGGTTAAACTCTACGCCGGATAGGTATTAACTTGCTTCGTTCGGTCTTCCTGTTCGTATATCCTAGTCTAAAGCTATGTTCTAGCTATTACCGTGGAACGTAAAGTACTTATCATGAAATGTAAAGTAAACTCTTAGTATATAACAATATAGCAGTACAAATGTTACTTGTAATAGGTTGCTGTTAACAAAAATAATAAAAGTGGATTTTGGTTGGATTGATATCTGTATTTTGACGACCAGGCTGGTCAGTGGTAGTGAACGCTGAAAATACAGTGGGCACGGGTTCGATCCCCGCACAGTACAAACATTTGCGTGCATGAACATGTATTGGCCTGGGTGTTTGCTATGTAGGTATAATATGTATGGTAGTGACCTCTGCCTTCTGAGCCAAGGGCCGTGGGTTCGATCCCCACACAGTCAAACATTTGTGTGCATGAACATGTCTGTATGTATTGGTTTGGGTGTTTTCTATGTACCTACCTATAATTGTATTTATTTATAGACAGGCTCGGTGGCTCATTTGGTAGTGACCTCTGCCCTCTGAGCCAAGGGTCGTGGGTTCGATTCCCGCACAGTACAAACATTTGTATTCATGAACATGTCTGTTTGTATTGGTCTGGGTGTTTTCTATGTATAAATGTATTTATTTACAAAAAAAATGTATCTAAGTAAGTTTATCAGTTGTCTAGTACCCATAGTACAAGCTTCGGCTTAGTTTGGGGCTAGATGGCGCTGAGTGGCCCAGCGTGGCATGGTTATTTATTTATTTACTTATTAAAGCTTATATAAGAACACTTAGCCTATTAGTGTTCTATTTAAAGACGCAGACCGTGGGTAAACTCTGTAATAGGTATTATCTCGGCTCGCCCGGTCATGCTCCCTGCCTGTTTGTTTAGCTAGTTTAGGTTTCCTCTAGGATTATTGTAGTGCTTTGTGTGCCTGTTTAGTTAAGTCATGTCCGATGTACAAGTATAGGTTTCTCCAAATAAAACTGAATATATCTCAACTTACTTATAAATGTAAAGCGTGTTTGTTGCGCAAAATAATAATAAAATAGTTCTTGATTTAATACAGCAAATAAGTTGTAGCATTTCTGACACGGAACAAACACAATTGTTCATGACATGAATGTTTGTTCCGTAATGGGGATCGAACCCACGGCCCTTGGTTCAGAATAAGAGAGGACGGAATACACAATGAATCAACGGTAAATTTGAGTTCAAAATAATCGTGTCTTTATAACACTTTCTCAACGTAGTACTTAGTACCTACCAAAAATATGAAACTTTTGAATACCTAAGTACTTCTACTACTGTGACTTAAGTACACAATATCCATGCAAAGTTTAATTTTTTTGACACTAACCGCTTGGAACGACGAAGACAGACATGATGAAACTGTAAGGATTTCGAATGTGAAGTACGAAACCCTGAGAAGCACATAATGTAATGTCACATATAAAATATTTAGCACTCATTCACTCGCCAAAGTTAACGGCATGGAAAATGGCTGGATGCTCGGTTGGCTATCATAAATCTTTTCTTTCAAAAATCAGTAACTTACACTCATCTTACGCTTGAGCAAAACGCCTCACAATATCCATTATGCGGGAGCAAACAACTTGGCAGACCGTATACGACATGGAGCAAGTACAGAGAGGAGACTGCCTAAGCAACTGTGCATTGTGATTCCCAACTAGGTCCTGACATCATCACTCCGGTATCAATAGTGGGTGTGGTTTAGAATAAATAAATAAATATCCCAAGACATGCCACGCTGGGCCACACATCGCCATCTAGCCCCAAACTAAGCCGAAGCTTGTACTATGGGTACTAGACAACTGATAAACTTACTTAGATACTTTTTTTTTGTAAATAAATACATATTATACATAGAAAACACCCAGACCAATACAAACAGACATGTTCATGCACACAAATGTTTGTACTGTGCGGGGATCGAACCCACAACTCTTATCTCGTAGCTCTCGTGGCAGCTGTTTTCAGTTTTTTTTAAGTAGCACGACATAATGGTCTTCCCTACGCCTGAGGGAAAGCGGAAGAGTAGTCCAAGTCGCTGTAAAAACGGGCAAGTAACTAGTAAGTTACATATCAGTTGCTACCGCCATGCCGGCTAAACCCTAAGCCCCGGTTGCTGATGCAACACTCACACCCTACTCACCGGCAGAAATATGACCTGGACCCAGGTCCAGGTCATATTGACCAGTCATTTGCCTGCAGTATTTTATAGGGCGGAGG
Source organism: Conogethes punctiferalis (assembly GCA_031163375.1). NCBI lineage: Eukaryota > Metazoa > Arthropoda > Insecta > Lepidoptera > Crambidae > Conogethes > Conogethes punctiferalis. The sequence goes on from CM062082.1 coordinate 9,867,060, forward strand.
TTAGGACCTCCGGGGTAGGCCCCGGACGGGCAGCTCAATTCGAGCGAAGATTCGCTACGCCCTACCTCTCTTCTTATTTTGTAAGCAATGCACAATATTGTGAAGTACATACCACGAAAGTTTCAAACAGTTAGATAAAACTAATATATTGTTCGAATTTTTTTCGAAGAAAAATATCATATTTAAATTTATTTTTTGAAGTAGGTACGTCCCTTTTTATATTTACTGACATATTATTATTATGTGTCAGTGCAACTTAGCTAAACTAATATAAAAGCTTTGCTCTTGTCAGTGGAGCAATTTCCATTCCTCCTTGGACTTCGCCAGCTAATCTGTGCTGTAACTGCTTGTACGTACCTAGACCTACATATGTTTCATATAGTTAAGCATTTACAAGTTTAGAGCCTGTGAGTTTTTGGGTGTTTACTTCTGGACATTAAAACATAAAAAATATTGGTTACAACATCTCCTATTTGCATTTGCTCCATGGTATACACCATATTCTATCTACACAGACGCCATTTATTAGCCGTCATAAATTGCTTCCACTGGTTTACTCAGTTTCAATTAACTGAACATTGCTATGATGGCCCGGAACAGAGATGATTGTTATAGTCAAAGGAAACATTACTGTCGTTGTTTATCTGTTGGCAATTAGTATTCCTGTTGGCTTCCGACGATGCCAGCCGTTCATTGGACAATCTTTGCGAGCAAACAGTAATTAGCCAATGGCAATTCTTGGCCGGACTTGTCGTTATAATTGCCTTATTTAGTACAGTGATTTGCAAAAGTGACAAGTTCCGTATTAGTTATTATTATAGTGGAAAGTAGGTTCTTGTTTTTTTAGTAGCATGGATTTGCACAATGAACAGCCGTGTGGTGAACAACTCTGACCAAAAAAGATTGCGGTTTGGTATGTTTAATCATAAATAAATGAAATTTATACTCATGATTCTTTTAAGAAAATTATTCAACCGCACGTAAGAAATTCATTACGAAAGTGACTTAGCACGGCCGCAATTAATTCTACGTAATACAATTTTCATAAACAGAAATACTTGCATTCAAATATGTGTAAAATATTCAGTGTATAAAGTAATGAAGCGATTTGAATGCATCGTGCTTAGCTTGTAACGGCTAAAAATGGTGCCAAAACAATAACATCTGGCGGTGACTAAAAATATATTAAGAGTAGGTGTTCACTGTTCCCCAAACTTTGGCGCTTTGCCATTCAGCCATTTAAAACCTGTGGGAAACGGTCCTTTCATTATTTAATTCAACAACCATAGTATTTGCGCCGACGCCAAAATATATTGAGCGGGTTCAATAAAAGTTTGCGCTCGCAGCATTAAAGCCGTGACCCGGTCGATTTATAGTTTGCACATTACGTCCAAGGTAATTAAATTCGTTTTTGTTTTCATATCGGCCAATTGAATCGGTGATATAAAATGTTATTGCGCTATCGGTTTTGTTACTGTTGCTTTTAGACTTGCAAATGGTACGTTCAAATATGTATAATCTGTGAATCACCTTTTGGTTTTGTACTAAATTCTTAATAATGTTCTATATTCTAATTATATAGAGATAAATAGGAATAGTAATACATACCTACATCATCGTGGTCGAGGAACGTAACTATAAATTGAACATTTAAACTTGTCCCGATTTTAGTTATCTAAGTACCTACCAAATATGTATAAATAGAAGATTAAAAAATATGTGCTCTTATTTCGTTGTGGTTATCCGATATAAATAGCTTACTTCAGTAGGTACGCTCACAAGAAATGAATAGTGCCCACGTATTTTGTTATTTGAAATGTGATGCTTAATTTTATAAATGTGTCACCGCTCGTACCTAAATAACGCCGTAATTCAGAGAAAGGATATGCGCATATGTTATTTTGTTTATACGTACCCACTAAGCTAGACATATTGTCATGTCGCGTAACAAATCCCTAAGTAAACAGTTTCCCAATTCACCTCCTAAAAGCTTTCCTAAACCCGCAATGTGCTTACGCATGTAGCGAACAGTTCTACGTACAGGGATTACATCACGATATTCCCGTCTTCCTCCGCGATCTATGGAATTTCTCTCACAGAGGCGGTGTCAATAATTTATGCCTCGTAGCCGTGGTCTGAGGATATTTCACATAGTCTGAATATCGGCACAAGACTAACATTGTCATCTAGCATACTGCGGTCGTGTACAGAGATACCACTCGCCGTTATGCAGCCAACTATTTGTAGAAGCCAACCTTCTTGAGGCGGCACACCTTCGTGCAATGTCTCGCCAAACCTAAATTAGACATTATTACCACCTGCTAAGGCTGAAACTGCAATTTACGCGCCATGTGAAAACCAAAAGGCGGTGACAGCATTCATGCGTAAATGTAAATAAGCGTATGTTATGTAGAATGTTTTAAACACAGACGAGTATGATATTATACACAATGTTTTCTTTTGAAATGGTTTAAAATACAGTTTTTAAACACTAGTGTTAGTATCTAGGCTTCACAATAGTATTTTTAAATCTTCTGATGATCTTGTAAATGCAGATATCTTATGCTAAGGTAAGGTATTTTCATAGTTACATGGGCCTCCTAGGACCCATGTCACCGCCCCTAAGGCGCTTGACGAAGGGGCCGGGGTTTTTAGTGGGTATTTCTGCCTTGTAACTATCTATCTTGAGGCAGGGTGCCATCCAGTTCGAGGGCGGCGTGGGTCCCACATACTCCTCCGTACCAAATGGCAGGGATGCGCAAATGCATTTTCCTCGGTACAAAAAAAGGTAAATTGTATAGGTAGGTAAGGTAGTAGGTATGATTATGTTACGGGGCGTAAAGAATCCTACAGGTCGGCTATGGCAGTGGAAGCTGATAGATGCCTGTCGTTCTCATAGCGACTTGTGCTTCTATTTCGCTTTCCATCAGACGTAATGGAACAAAAATATCTCAGAGTATGTCCACTAATGAACTATAGTAAATATAAGTATTTTTGCCCAAAACGATCACATTAGGCCATAACGCTCATAAAAATTCAACGAAACACCGCTAGTGCGATCTGTTCCGCCAACGGAGATTAAACCGAATCCGAGCAGACAAAATGGGCTGCTGACAAATTGTTTCTGTTAACGGCTCCATTGATTCCTAAAGAGAAAATATTGCGCGGAAGAATCATCAGAAATCCGGTGAGGGCGGAGATATCTTATTGTGCAGATCTGTTGCGCATTTGTATCATTTAACACTGCTTTTGATTAACGATTGAAGTGGCGGCCGATATAGGTACGAATATGATAACTACGAGTATATAATAGATATTATGAAATATTATTATAGGTACATAATATATCTGTCGCAGTCATCTGGTTGTCTGGTTGCATCTTCCATTTAATTGAATGACTAGACCGAACGTTGACTAGACATAATAATGTACTCAACTAGGTAGCGGATTGAGTTGAAGTTGTTTCGCTCCCCACGGTCGTTTCGGCCATGGTGGGGAGCCGCCCAGCGTGGGTAGCTGTGTCCTCCTTCTGCGAGACTGTCATGTCCCAGAAGGAGGCCGCGGAGCGAGAGCGGGAGGATGACCCTTCCGCTCCTGCGCTCCGCCGTCGCAGAGGTGGCCGGACTCGACGAGTCTATCGCCGATTTTTGCCGCCTGACGGGGTCCAGCGGGTAGGTGGTGCGGGGGCACCGCCGCCTGCATTGCACGGACCCCCGTCTTCGTCGGATGGGAGTGGGCTCACCCTTCGGACCACTCCCATGACTCCCCCCTAGAGGGGGAGCCTGTTGGGGCCTGTCCTAACCAGGCCGCGTCGGTGATGTCTTGGTGGACATAATACATAGGACCCTCGACACCACCTTTAAGGCGCATGACGAAGGGGCCGGGGTTTTTAGTGGGTATTTCCTGCCTCACTTCCATCTTCGAGGCGGGGTGAGTCCCACATACCCCGCTGCTCCCCCAAGCAGCGGGAATGCCTAAATGCATTTTCCCCGGCAACACAAAAAACAAAAGGTAGCGGATTGAGACATAGCCTTTTGAACAGAGCGGACGTAAAAGCAGTCAGGTGATTGTAATTTAGTTCATATTTTTCCCACACGGCGTTAGTAACATGGCGTCTAACATGATCAAAAAGATATGAACAATGTTGATATTTTTTGATTAGACTTACTTTATTAAACTGACTTATTCGTAATAAAATAGTCTGAGAGCATGGATTTACCTATAAATACGTCGCCTCCGGATACTTTTAAAGAAATATTTAAAACTAAACATAACACAGACGGCCTTAACCCATTCAACGACTAAGCTAAATGACGTTCAGTCAAGACGTTGTTAATTAAACAGAGTTAATTTTTAATTATTATACATAAATATTATATTAACTTGTTTGTATAACCATTATGTTTCGGCAGGCATCGAAATGTGAGCTGAATTCTTTCAAAATTAAAGCTGCTAGTGTTCGGACAGTATATTCGCTGCCTTTGAGAAACTTTGTGACATACATAATATGAATATTTAAAGAAACTTTGAAGAAACACAGTGCACATCCAAAATATCATATTTTACACTGCTGAAACTCCGAAACACAGATGCGAGTTGCAATAAGGAACGCTACTAGAACAAATTGGCCCACATTACATTATGGACAATAATTTTTAATTTAAAACTAAAAAGGAAATACGCAAGACGGGCTTGTCACAGACAGTGGAACAAATTCCTGTCTCCGAGGGAACTTACGTACGTAAGTTAAATTCAAATAAGAGCTGCAGTTTCGTGAATGTATAAGTCGTGCAGAAATTACATTCCGCAACTCTCGGCTAACAGCGTGAAATGAATTGTATCTGTTAAAAATGAGAATGAGAAACGCATGCTATTTTGGTCTTTAGTCGTTTGTGACTCTGTATGTGAAAGCTGGAGTTTAATATTAGGTTAACATTTTGGTATTCACTTGTTCTAAGTAGACTTTACGAATCAGCAGAGCTAGCGCGTTCGAAAAGATCTTTCTCGGAAACGAGCGATTCTCTGACAATTCTCATCGAAACTTTTGCGAGAGCTCGTCGGCAGGCTGAACCTTTAACGTTTCGATCGAATGTTTAAATGAACGACCGAAAATATTTCGGAGCGCATTTGTGAAGTCTAGTTGATGAGAAAAATTAATCCTACTTGATAGCAAGTTATGAGATCTTCTAAACAAACCGTAGAAGCATCTTATTTCTGGGTAAGGCGGTATCAAACAGAAGATACTAAAGAAAAGCGAAGTTGCCAAATCAAATTGGGCTTCCCTTTCGACTTCAGAGAGCGTCAGGCAGAAGTCAGCATAGATAGCGGAAGCCTGAACTGAGTACTTACTGTAGTAGATACTCTATACTCTTTATTGCACAAAAACACAGACATTACAAGAAAACATTATTACAAACAACACAAAGTACAATCTAGGCGGTCTTATCGCTTATAGCGATCTCTTCCAGACAACCTTCAAGTAGAGGAAACCAGATTGACTAAGGAAATGGGTAACCCAGTGCAAAACTATCTAACTATAGGCTAAGAAACCTATATATATAGGCTAAGAAATGATTTTAGCCTACCCTCAGTTCAACTACAAGATAGAATATACTTTGAGACCATAATTTGGAGTGTAATGTTTGCGGCAATTTGAAACAAGCTCAATGTTTTAACAAAGTATTAATGCCTTCACGAATAAATTATAAATAAACAAGGATAAATGTCAATAGCTTTCAAAATGTTGAAAATGTTGTGAAATGTGCATTTTTAACGTTGTTTTTTAATTCGTTGTACGTTAATTTTTTTAGAGATAAATGGCGCTCCAACGGATTTTTCTGTTAGCCCGCGGTAACCTCTTAAGTCTAGTGGATTCGGAGGAAAAATGCTAAGCTTGGTTACTCAAATAGACGATTACATACGCTTAAAAGGACAGTGATTTCCTAATGAGGGTTATGTTTACCCTAGATTTTCTTTTATATGTACCTACCTATAATAGCATAGAGGCCATTCCTGATAGAAAGTAAAAAATTTCCCATCGTCTGATAGAAAGTAAAAAAGAGGCTCAAGTCTCTGTGGGAATGGACAAGTAACCAAATCAATCACTTGTTAGTTGCCACAGCTATGCTGGCCGTATCGGGTTATTAAAGCCTGTGTCTTCCGTAAAACAAGACTCAATAGAAAACGTATTGTTTCGGGGTCACCGCTGAGTCCGTTGACCCACATGGCAGTTAACATGTTAAATAATAATACAAACACCACAGGCATAGGTACATCGAAATAAAAAAATCGTTTATTCAGTAAATAAGCTATATAAATGGTTTTATTTAGCACACCCCGTTTTTACATAATAGTAGATAGTCTTCTTTTATAGAATCCTGTGGCAGGTTAAGTCAAGTCAAAAGTTAAAATAATCTTTATTTGTATAGGTTTAAAAAAAAACTATTACAAATCGTCGAAGGAGGTATCACTCTTTAGTAACACTTTCTTACTTTAAAACTTAGCCTAACATCTCTCGGTCACACACAAGCGCTCCTTAAATAAGCCACCAGGCCTGTCAAAAGGAACAAATGAGTTTCGACAGCCATCCCGTATCAGAATATGAAATCTTTCCTATGCTACAGTATACGAGTTGAGTACTTGGAGCAGAATCACTACAATGGCAGCGGTGAATCGATTGTCCGAGCATCAATACAGGCATAATAAGCGGGCGGGCGTCCAGGGCGCGACCGACCGGTCTCCGGCTACCATTTTTAGGGTTTCATCGGAGATGTCAAGTTGGAATTGTGTACATGATTATTTGTAAGCCATCAACAACCTCGCATCACTAGACAGCTAATATCATAAACAACGTTTGTTCCACGAGTTTTATCATAACTGTCATCATCATCAGCTTATTGCACTGTGTTCCGTGTTAGCCACTTAGGGCAAACATCTGGAGGATATACCCGTAACATACAATTCTATCATCATCACCCTGCAAACGTCCACTGCTAGACATAGGTTCATCCAATGCCAATTGTCATCACTCTCGCCTTGAACATTGGAAGATTTTAATTGTAAGTCTCGGGGAAGACGGAGCCCGCAAAGAATTCCATAGTTTGCGTACTATGAAAATAGAGGCGGAACAGGCTGTCCGGGTCTTTGGACCTTGCACCATATAACGATGTTTATTCGCCGTATTCCTGCTCGTCCGATGATAAAACGGAGCGAAAGGAAACAAGTTAAATAATTCGGTCGCACACTCTCCAAAGTGTAACCAATAGAATACCGAAAGACAAGCGACTTCCCGACGGCGTTTAAGATTTAGCAGTCTCGCTTCGCAAAGTAAGTCATTCACGCAAAGTAAGTAATCGATCACGGTTAAGTCTCTCTAGCATAATTAAGTGGTTTTGTCTATTGGCAGACTAAACGCCTCAAAAGTGATGCTGTGTGCAATTTGCTCCGGAACCTTCTGCAAGCTAGTTCGACCTGAACCGGCCGGTTTTTATTGAATTTAGTCGCGCTGGCATCAGCTCAAACACAACGTTAGCGAAATTAAATTATGGCAGCGCCAATTACAGCCGTTTTTGAACCGCGGTGGCCGATCGCCAATTTATAGACGCTTATACAATGCCGGTCACAGTTTTAATGCTACCGATCAATGTAATGAGTTGTTCCGATTATCTGATGGAGATTGAAATTATTTCGCGAAACTGTTATGATTTGTACTTCCTTGTTTATAACAGATAAATGCAATTAGTTAATGAAAACGTTTCTGCTAATTTGAGGGAATTGCAAATATCAAGGAATTTCTAGAAATAGTTCAAGTAATATTAGTTTTGATTCAGCTGCAAATTGCAAAGTCTGGTACCTTCTAGTAATTGAGTATTTAGGATGAGATTTGTACATAAGTTTGGACTGATAGCAATTAACCGACTGATCTACGGGACGGGGATGAAAGGGAGCGACTTATCATCTTTCCGCTCCAAGCCAAATTCAGCCTGCCTGTGGTACATTCTGCTGAATAACGAACGCGGTTTTGGCAGCCGACTGGGGGCGGCATAACCATCACGATTGAAGGCGTAGCTAAATACCACATGCCGGCGAGGGGCAGCAGCGTCACCGGAGCGAGGAGCTACGCCCTGCGATCGCCAACCTGCCAGCTCAGGCGATTATGGGTAAAGACAAAGATTCCAGGTGTTTGCCCAAAGTGGCGGACAACTGGAGAGGCATATGTCCAGTAGTGTGACTGCAATAGGCTGATAATGTTGTTGTTAGTTGATAGCAGTTTGCAGCAGAGGCTTATATAAGTAAATCACGTTGTGGCTTCGTAGTTAATGAATTTGCTGTACATCAAAAGTTTGTTTGGCTAGATGGATAATTGGATGTTCCTCTTTCACGTGAAAAGTACTGAACGGACTTTGATGAAACTTTACAGTGACATAGCTCATTTATCAGATTAAATACATAGGCTATAAATTTTAAGGATATTATCATACAACTGATATTCACTCGGGCTATAGCTGGTCCTATATAATATAAACGGAAATTATTGTCCATTAATTTCGTACATAAATTATAAGGTTACTTTGAAGAAATATTACTGAACGATAGTCAAGCCGAAATAAATTACCATTGATAGTCTATTTCGGATACACCAATAGGAAATGATGTGGAAGCAAAACATCTTTTATTAGTATTTTTTCAGCAAGAAAGATCTAAATAAACAGGCACTAAGTAAGTCCTACAAAAATACATCAAAAGGAAAAAAATATTACTACCTTATTAAGTAAACCATGTAAGTACCTCTCAAAGTCTCAAAAGACAAGTGTTTCATATTTGACAAGTTTGTTTTGGGCTTAAAGAAAGCAAAATAAATATGATTACATAGAGTGAATCCGTAAACATGGCGGTACCACGGGAATAAAATCAATCTAACTCTCGTTTCCAAATTTATTTCAGTTCGGCAACGTACATTTTTTTGTGTTGAAAGAAAGTTTCGACAATCATTTTTCTTTAGGTCCTTCAGGCAAGAAGCATTTTTAACCATCTTCACAAATTGGGTTTTCTTTTTACGTTGATGTAGGCAATGATAAAATATAGACCTGTCATTTTTTTTATTTAATTTCAAGGTCATTTATAAGCAATTGACGATACCAAAACGACATTTGTATAAGACATCCTTGCACGTTGTAAACTTCTCATAATTTTTCCTGTATTTGTCTTATTTGATATTGTTTTTTTTGTTTGCTATACTTACTTGTTTGTTGTGTGTGTCCCAGTTTATGTAAATAATTTTTTTTATCTATCTATCTTATCATATTGGTATTGTGGTTTCCTTATAGGCACACCAGGGCAAACCCACTGCGCCTGTCGCCCTCACCCTGAAGGTCCATTGAGATGCCATTTCACGCCCCGCCTAAAGAACCCAAGATTGTTAGAGAAAGGAAACACATGAGCTGGAAGGGCTATGACGTAATGGCACGGGGTACGAACAAGGAACTAAACCTCTTGCTTGGTGCGCGCCACTATTGTCTGAATGGTATGTGGATGAAAACGTTTTAAAAAAAAAGATAATCTTGTTGATGCAGCCAGCTAAAAATTAAGATCATTTATCCCTTCGGTGGTTGAAAATTATCTTAATCCACTATCTGTTCCTAAAGCAAAGCTGTGCACACTGGCTCGCCACAATTCATTTCTCATTTCCGTAACGTACGCCCGCACTGATCCCCGCTCGGTCACAACTCTCATCTTGTAACAGGTAATTTATTTTACTTAAAACGCCTTCCATTCCAACAAATACCGATTTGAAACGGAAGAGCTGGTTAGTTCCACCTGCGGTTATAAGCTATCTTACTTGATTACAGCTATTTGCTCTGTGCTGTTATCGTGTAGAAGGTAAACTAAGATTTATTGTAGTCTTGTTTTAGCCATTTGACGATCAGTGAATGCTGTCTCTGAAGCAGTAGGCAAGGGTACGATCCCCGCTAAGTATAATCAGTTGTGTCAGTTGTTGAACATGTCTGAATGTTTGCTATGTGTCTCATTAGTTACAATAAAAAGTATCTAAGTAAGCACATATATCAGTTGTCTAGTACCCATAGTATTGATAGGGTGGAGATCCTTCTCTGGACGGGCAGCCCAAATTGAGCGAAGATTCGCTATGTCCTACCTCTCTACGAATAGTTAAAAAAATAAGTTACCATTATTTTGGAGAACTGAATTTACCTTCGTCAGGCTAACTAAACAGCATTCAAAGCTTTGTATTAATGAACTATTAGTACACCTAAGGTGAACGAAGTCTTGTTTGCCTACGCCATGCCCAGTTTATAGTCAATTAAAGGATACGGTTTTTAATTGGGGCAGGTATCCTCTTGCAAAGTAAATCAATTAGGGCGCATACAGGGCCAACCCGTATCTACAAACTGATTTAATTTGCCCAGCCTGTATAGACTTAGGGGTACAACGGTAAGTACTTAACTTATTTAACCACCAGTGGGCTTTCCTTTACAGTAACTTAGGTTTGCTTTTAATATCCCATACAAAAGAAGGACGTTATTTGATGGATTTTGCTTGCAATAAGATACTTTTTTTTTTTATAAGAAGAGCTTTCAGGGTGACCTCACTCTACCTGATGGTAAGCGGTCGTGAGGTCCAAAAGTTAGGTCGACAGGCATAATAGAACAAACCCAGCGCGCCTGTCGCCCTTACCCTGAAAGCCCACTGAGATGCTGTTTCACGCCCCGCCTAAATAATCCAGGATTGTAAGAGGAAGGAAACACATGAGCTATTTGATGATGATATTTGTTAGAAAACGAACAGCGATTATATGCAGAATTATACATGAAATGATATGCCAACAATAAGGCCAATAACAGGTTAACCTTAATTTAACAGTGAATTTTCATATTGCCGAATCTTGAAATAAAAATTAAATTAATTACAAGTTAATAATTAAAAACAATATTTTAACACTTATTGAGATGTCAATTAGTCAAGTGTAGATGTCATTTATTTAGAATATCCTGTATTGGTAAGGAGGTGCTCTAACGAGTGGGATAGGAAAGGAAAGGAGAGCTACCTACTTATCATGAAATGCGACCGAAGTCTCTTCATGGGTATTTCGCCGAAAGTACGTCATCATCCGAGCCGGTATTAATAATTACTGCTTAAGTGACCGCCATTCCTCCATCTTAAGCCCTACCATCGTGTAACGAGCGAGAAGGTGACATCTCAAATTGTTACTCATAATCATCATCATCAGCCCATATCAGTCCACTGCTGGACATAGGCCTCTCCAGTTGTTCGCCATGTTCGCCATGTTCGATATACCCATAATCGCTGCGCTGGGCAGGCGGCTTGGCGATCGCAGGGCATAGCTTCTCGCTCCGGTGACGCTGCTGCCCATCATCGGCCTGTGATATTTAGCTACGCCTTGAATTGTGATGGCTATACTAGTCGGTTGCCAGCGCCTCGTTAGTTATTCGGCAGGATGCACCACGGGCAGGTGAGGTTGGCTTGGAGCGAAAAGATGTTAGGACGCTCCCTTACGTCCTTTCGCTCCCTTACATCCCATCCATAATTGTTGCTCAGTCGTCCCTCACAACAACCACGGGAAGAGCTGGGTCAGTGATTTGTATTCATTATAGAAAACTAGTTTATTTTAATGAATGCTAAACCAATAAAAGTATGTGGTTTGTACATCCCACTTATTTCAAAGGCAAAAAGTATACTCACTTGACGATGAATAAAAGATCTGTGTGTTTCGTATTGAGGGCAAGATATATGGTAGATATGCGCTTATTTATTTATGGAGGTTCACCCAGGGTATAAGATCAAGACGATGATACAAAAAATATTCTTTTACGTGATAGGTATCTGTTTTATTTTGGAACTGTTGAATCGTGCTGAAACTATTGATTCATTGTATTAATAGACTCTGCCAGAATACTTAGACTTTTTTTTATTATTATTGTATTGTACTTATAAAAATCTAAACATTTAAATTGTGGATGTAAGGGAGCGGCCTATCATCATTTCGCTTCAAGCCCGTGGAGCATCCTGCCGAATAACAAACAAGGCTCAACCCACTAGTGGAGGTATAACCATCACCAAGGCGTAGCTAAAAACCACAAGCCAGTGACGGGCAGCAGCGTCAACGGAGCGAGGAGCTACGCCCTGCGATTGCAAGATATAAATCACCATGTTAAAGATTATTATATGTGAACCTTCTTGCTTATCTGGATTTGCTTTAGTGACAGATGCATTAACTTTTTAATAAACAGCTAATTGTCTTCATTACGCATAGGTAATGCTGTGCAGTAAGGTATAACATACTTTGTTTTACTGTAGAGAAAGCGGTATTTAAAAATCTAATAGTATTTGTGTCTCTGGTTTGAGTCAACGACATCTAACTTGGAGGTTAAAAATCTTATCTGATAAATAAACAACTTTCTGAGTTATTTCAAATTAGCAGGTACATTCTGTCAGCAGCTGGTTGATTCTCACGTTGAAATTATTTAGGTAAGTTCTGTTAGTTTCAGAAAGCTACTGAAAAAAGTACATAACAAACTGTAGTAGCTTTTACTCTTGTGAGCTCTGATATATACATATTTACCAGCACAGAATGTGGTGCTGCATCAGCACATCATCAGCACGACACATCCTTGTTGGCAACCATAGGTGTATTATTCTTATTTTGCTTCTTAGCATTTTAAGAACATTCGATTTTAAACTTTCGCTTTATCAATGCCATATTGCTGCAAAGTTTCATTAAAATCCGGTCCATAATTTTTACATGAAACAAAAACAAACATCCATGAATACATCAAACCGAATAAACATTGGGATTATAATATTAGTAGTACATTTATATTGTTAACAATTTCGTGTAAACACATGCAAAGCCCAGTTATTTTATAAAATTTTATTAACACTTGATCATTAATCTCATAGTAATTTTAACGTAAATCAATTGATTACAGCCCTTTGTACCGACCGCCATTCTTCAACTAATTGGATATTGTTTGTCGGCACACTTGAGTGGACTGTTTTGGTGGGCCTTTGTCAAGGAATACCAGATCAGGTTATCAAGATAAACTATTGAAAATACAAGGAGGGTTTAGTGTTGAGGGTTAACTAAGGTAGGGATGTCACTATGACTACGGTTACTATCAAAGTTATCTATTAAAATCTATAAATAACAGCATTTAGAAGACGAAGGCCGATGGTTCATTATAAAATCCACGTGATCTTATTTCAAGTTTATTTTAATTTGAGTAATATTTTCCATGGGATGTAAGGGTGCGTTCTATAATTTTTCGCTCCAAGCCAACCTCACTTGCCCGTGGTGCATCCTGCCGAATAACAAACGAGGAACTGGCGACCGACTGGTGGCGGTATAACCATCACGATTGAAGGTGTAGCTAAATACCACAGACAGATGACGGGCAGCAGCGTCACTGGAGAAGCTACGCCCTGCGATCGCCAACCCGCCTGCCCAGCGTGGTGATTATGGGTATATCCACCAGATGTTTGCCCTAAGTGGTGAAGAATTGGAGACGCCTATGTCCAGCCACTGCTGGACATAGGCCTCCCCAGTTCTTCAGTTCATCAGCCTATTCCAGTCAGTGGACTGATGATGATGATGGTGATGAACATTTTCCAACAACAATTACGGCTAACTCTCTAGACTAGAATTGATCCCGACATCTACATTTTTCTTGTTTTAAGGTAGGTATGAAATATCCAAAAATACTTACAAAACAGTTTTTGACATTGCGGTTCTTTTCGTATATGAAAAGAAACATACTGTAGCCGTTACCAGCAATAAGACAACCATATTGTACTAAGGTGGTCTTATTGCTGGTAGCGATCTCTAAACATAATAAACATAGACAAATAATTAAACTTACAAAATACTGCTTGTAAATTTGAAAAGTGGCAACCATAGGACATACTTATCCGATAATAACTCATATTCAACGCATTCAGAGGTGTTGTCAAAGACATGTTTTATCTCATTGAATACAGGATAATATTGGTCGATAAATAAGACAACCAATTAATTCACATTAATTAATCAGTAGTGAGTTCAACTGATTTTCTATTATTTTCTATTTCGAAGAATAAATTGAGTATAATATCTAACGGATAGTTGATTCGATTGTTAGGGGTAACTGAAATATTTGTGTTCAGAAAGATTACATTGGTTCGACTTGGTGTATACCAATGATGGATTTTCCTTGCTGTTAATAAGAAAACTTTAAATATGGTATGCGCGGAAATACATTGGCACTTCTGCGCTGCGGAACATCGGCATTTCTGCCTAAGGTCTTTGAGAGGCAGAGGGCAGGGGATGTACCTACACCAGACAATATTACAAACATTGCACGTAGCTCAAGCACCCAAACACAAGTGTGCCAAAGTGTAATGAAAATATACTCAAAAATATATACAAACACCCAGACCTAGAACAAACACAATATTAATTACACGTAAGTACGTATAGTTGTCATCGATCTCACTTAGCTAGTAAAAGAAGAAGAAAGTTAACTAGGTACCAAATGAGGCGACGGATATCCGTCAAATATGAGTAGATCATGCAACAAATTTACAATATATCTCGTATCCCGACGCGTATAATTAGCAGTTGTATTGAAATTATAAATACGCGCAGGCTGCACCGTTGAAAATCATTATTGGACAATTTATCCCACTCGTGCATTAATGCGTCGCCTGATTAATTTATTAAAGGGACCGCAGTGCTGCAAAATTGATGGCTTAAGCTGGATGGGCGATGTTTATCATATTTTATGGTAACGCAAATAGCAGACCGCACGAGCAAGCGTTGATGTAACGGTGGTAAGGCAATGATTGTGTTAATCAGTAACGGGCTTACGGCATAAGCCACATTTCAACTATAGGTACATACAAAGAATAGAATAGAAATCTAATTATTGGATTTATGTGCGACAAACCCAAAAGTTATATACCTATTATGTAACAGACACTTTTAACAGGAATAAGTAATCAAAATACTTTCCATAACCAAACATAAATAATCAAAATTGGCGGGCATAATAATATATATCTTTACTTAATTATCTTTGGCATAAACGTTTTACAAATTGTTATACTCAATACACATACATGCACTGATGCACATTTATTATACCTACTGAGGCAAGACATACCACTCTGGGCCACTGCGCCATCTAGTTCCAAATTAAGCAGAAGCTTGTACTATGGGTACTAGGAAACTTAGATACTTTATTTTTTAAATGAATATCTACATATATTTATAGATCTATACAAACAGACATGGTTACACACACACACTATTGTGTATGTTTGTACTAGGCGAATCATTTTCACTCACTGATGTAGTCAAGAACATCGCATGATTGTAATGTAGGTACATGTTGTATCTACTCGAAAAATGTGTGAAATAATATTAATAAAAGCCATTTTATTAAAGCATTCATACGTAGACACTCACAACTTATTCTTAAAAAACGTTGCGACAATTACGTAGGGACATCGTACGAAAACCAAAACAATATTTTGCGAGCCACGTAGACAGGTTATGCACTATTACCGCCCATAATTATGCTCAATTTGACGTTCTTTCTGGCAATTGTGCTGGGCGCTTTTGTAGTTTATTTGGGCGAACGGGCGCCGACAAAGGGCGGGTGTTATTGTGAGGCGCGCTGTTGTGGCGACGACGCGGCTTTTATTTCCGACGAGAAATATTCTGACCTGTGTCGTTTTAACGCCTTGCCCACCGTGTGTATATGTCGCAGTCATCTGGTTGAATCTGCTATTCAATTGAATGACTAGCGCGTTCATTGAATGACGACATTTAATTGAATGCCTAAAGGTCAACTCGTCAAGTTATTGAATGAAACGTTCAACGTCTTGACTGAACGTCATTTTAGCATAGTCGTTGAATGGGTAAAAGCCGACTGTTTAATGTTTAGTTTTTAATTTTTCTTTAAAAGTATCCGGAAGCGGCGTATTAATAGGTAAATCTATGCTGTCACACTATTTTATTACGTATAAGTCAGTTTAAAGTAAATCTAATCAAAAAATATCAACACTCAGGTGATCATGTTCGACGCCATATTTGTTTTAGTGACTACTAACGCCGCGCGGGAAAAAAATGAATTAAATTACAATCACTTGACTGCTTTTACGTCCGCTCTTTTCAAAGGGCTAGGTTTCAATCCGCTACCTAGTTGGACGTTAAGTGACGCGTGTTTAGTCAACGTTCGGTCTAGTCCAGGGACTGAAAGCGGTTACGGTATAGGGTTACGGTACCGGTATAAAATAAGTGTACCTTTATAAAATAAAGGTAAGGGTATACCGTTATTCAACCGGTATAAAATTTCGGTACCGAAAAGCCGCGACGTTGCCAAACGGCTGCGGATTGTTGGCAACGTCGCGTGCGTTGCGCGGAGCGTATCGATCGACACCGGCAAAATATTCTTCCTGACATTTCTTATCTGTCCGTGCATAGCACGCGAAAGACTGCCTGTGCATGGCACACGCGAAAATTCTGGTCAGTGATAGAATGAATGTCGTCTCACTTTTCAATACAAATAATATTTTTTGTAGTTGTCTGATATTTAATTTTTTTTTTAAATAATTTTGTTTTTTATGTTTAGATACTATTTATATGTATACCCATCACAATTTTAAGTAGTTATTTTGTTTGTAACTTTATTATGTATCTAAAATATATACATAGGTAAGTAGGTAACAAGGTATGTGCATTACTTCTTAGTAGTTAGTTATTTAGTTTTTAAAATTAGTTGGTAAAATTATTGACTGGTACAGAATGCCACACGGCATCAAGTCCGTCATTTGTACTTTCATCATCATGATGATGATGATGATAGTATAGTTTTCTGACTCGCCCAATGGTTGACTGGTATAGAATGCCACACGGCATTAAGTCCGCCATTTGTACTTTAATCATCATCATGATGATGATGATGATGACGATGTTATAGTGTTCTGGCTCGCCCAATGGTTGACTGGTTGAGAGTGCCACACGGCATTAAGTCCGCCATTTGTACTTTAATCATCATGATGATGATGATGACGATGTTATAGTGTTCTGGCTCGCCCAATGGTTGACTGGTTGAGAGTGCCACACGTCATTAAGCCCGTCATTTGTACTTTCATCATCATGATGATGATGATGATTGTATAGTTTTCTGGCTCGCCCAATGGTTGACTGGTATAGAATGCCACACGGCATTAAGTCCGCCATTTGTACTTTCATCATCATGATGATGATGACTGATGATGATGACGATGTTATAGTGTTCTGGCTTGCCCAATGGTTGACTGGTTGCGAATGTCACGTCATTAAGCCCGCCATTTGTACTTTCATCATCATCATGATGATGATAATGATAATGTTATCGTTTTCTAACTCACCCAATGGTTGAGTGGTATAGAATGCCACACGGCATTAAGTCCGTCATTTGTACTTTCATCATCATGATGATGATGATGTTGTAGTTTCCTGACTCGCCCAATGGTTGACTGGTATAGAATGCCACACGGCATTAAGTCCGCCATATGTACTTTCATCATCATTATGATGATGATGTTATAGTGTTCTGGCTCGCATAATGGTTGACTGGTAGAGAATGCCACACGGCATTAAGTCCGCCATTTGTACTTTCATCATCATGATGATGATAATGTTGTAGTTTCCTGACTCGCCCAATGGTTGACTGGTATAGAATGCCACACGGCATTAAGTCCGCCGTATGTACTTTCATCGTCATTATGATGATGATGTTAGTGTTCTGGCTCGCATAATGGTTGACTGGTATAGAATGCCACACGGCATTAAGTCTACCATTTGTACTTTCATCATCATGATGATGATGATGATGTTATAGTTTTCTGACTCGCCCAATGGTTGACTGGTATACTCGTAGAATGCCACACGACATTAAGTCCGCCATTTGTACTTTAATCATCATCATGATGATGATGACGTTATAGTGTTCTGGCTTGCCCAATGGTTGACTGGTAAAGAATGCCACACGGCATTAAGTCCGCCATTTGTACTTTCATCAATGATGATCATCATGAGATGATGATGATGATTGTATAGTTTTCTGACTCGCCCAATGGTTGACTGGTATAGAATGCCACACGGCATTAAGTCCGCCATTTGTACTTTCATCAATGATGATCATCATGAGATGATGATGATGATGTTATAGTTTTCTAATTTCGCCCAATGGTTGACTGGTATACTCGTAGAATGCCACACGGCATTAAGTCCGCCATTTGTACTTTAATCATCATCATGATGATGATGATGATGTTATAGTGTTCTGGCTTGCCCAATGGTTGACTGGTAAAGAATGCCACACGGCATTAAGTCCGCCATTTGTACTTTCATCAATGATGATCATCATGAGATGATGATGATGATTGTATAGTTTTCTGACTCGCCCAATGGTTGACTGGTATAGAATGCCACAAGGCATTAAGTCCGCCATTTGTACTTTAATCATCATCATGATGATGATGATGACGATGTTATGGTATTCTGGCTCGCCCAATGGTTGACTGGTAGAGAATGCCAAATGGCATTAAGTCCGCCATTTGTACTTTCATCATGATGATGATGATGATGATTGTATAGTTTTCTGACTCGCCCAATGGTTGACTGGTATAGAATGCCACACGGCATTAAGTCCGACATTTGTACGTGATGATGATGACGATGTTTTAGTGTTCTGGCTCGCCCAATGGTTGACTGGTAGAGAATGCCACACGGCATTAAGCCCGCCATTTGTACTTTCTTTGAGCAATAAAGAATACCTACGACAACTGATAAAAAACGGACCCGACACTTGATAACAGAGGCGCCGACATCCGATTAAAATCCGGACCCGACACCCGTCAAGTAGGAACGGGCTCTTATTGGTATCAGAACAACGAGGGTACCACAAATACATACTTAATTACAAATATAATTTGACACGGAAGAATCACAAATGTTCACATGAATGTTTGTCCCGGGTGGGGATCGAACCTACGACTCATGGTTCAGAAGGCAAGAGTCCACTACCACTTACAACACTACCAATTGCGCCACCGAGCCAGTCATTCTCAGAATAGTTTGTCTCCTCTCCCCGTCTCTTTCATACCGAAATTACCTTTATTTTACGGTACCTGAAAATTTCGGTACCGGTATAAATTTAGATATCGAAATATTCCGGTAACCGTTATATTTCGGTATGACGTCATACCGAAATATAAAGGTACCGTAATTTTTCGGTTATTCAGTCCCTGGTCTAGTCATTCAATTGAATGTCGTCATTCAATGAACGCGCTAGCGATTCAATTGAATAGGAGATTCAACCAGATGACTGCGACATATACATACTCGTATTTCAGTATATTATGTTATCTATCATGAGTTTGCTTTGACTTGCTATGTAAAATGACAACAACAAAAAAGCAAAAAACTGCAAAAAAGTAGAAGGCCAACAATGTTTTTTGTGTACTTAGATTCTTAAAAACCACTGGTATTAAGAATCTAAGTAAAGGTAAAGTAGACGATTAGTCATTACTAACCACAAAGTAGACTGATTGCATTGAACTGAGGAGAAACCGACAAGAAAGTTTTTTTTTAAGTACTACAGATAGGGAAAATCAGCCTGATGGTTGCCTGATGGTAAGTTCTCACTTCATCCTCAATAGGATCAATACCCATAACACCAGAGGAGTGATAGGTGAACGGCCCTTGAGAAATTGCTTCTTTCTTCTTTCAATTTATTTAGTTAGGTAGTTATGTATTACATTCACAATTTTTTTATTTATGGTCTATGCCTAGATACTGGCCGGTTCGTGCCCGTCGTCGCAGCGACTTGGGCTTGTTTTTTGCTTTCCATCAGACGTAGAAAGCCATTATGCCGTGCTACCATAAAAAAAACATAATGTTAAAATTACATTTGAAACTAAACATCAAACTTGTCCAAAGATTATTTTACGAAAACGCCATAGCAGTTAGAGTGTCGGGAACGAGCTTTATCAAACCGATGATAATAATTTCGGCTCGTTACTTGTTATCTGGCTGAAACATTCGGAGTTCAGATGTGCGGATTGGAGTGTTAACGAAGTTTTGTCTTCCCGACTGAACCTACACTTTATGTGGTTAATGTAATAAGCTGATTTGAATACACACTTAGCAGCAACCGCAGAGAAAATGTTGGCTTAGCTTAGGTACGGAACGAAGTTTGTATGTAAATGTTTGGTAACCAAAGCCTAAATATTTGTGTTTTGTTTTAAATAAATTAACTAGACAATCAGACAAACCATACGTGATAGGATACCAACTTTATTCGTGTGGTGACGGATGAAGATTACAAATTACCACCCATGTGGGTGCAATTGTATAAGGGACTTTTCAGCTGGTAGTAGCGTTTATCTGCCCGGTTGGTGACCTTACACTAAACGAAACACCCGTGAAGTGTATAGCCAGAAGCCAGATTTAACCACAAACCACTGATTGAATTATTTGCTAGTTTGCTACCACAGCGGCTTGGGTTTCTTTGTCGCTTTTTATAAGGCGACAAAAGGCCATTATACTTCTATAAAAAAGTAGACTAAGTTTCTTGGAATTCATCGTTAGATTTGAATAAGGTGGGGCACAAACATTTGGGCAGGTTAATTAAAAGAACAAGAGAAGAATATAAAGAAAACACTTACAAAAAGAAATGTATTGGCATGGCTTCTCGAATTGTTGTTTGAATTTCAGTTTTACAAAATAATAGCAAAACGCAATACCTACTTATCGTCTATGTTTTATTAAATATTGTATGGTATCAATATCCTATAGATGATATTATTATGTTCATATACGTGGTGCGAATGTAATAAGGAAGCAGTGTTGCTACTTATGTAATCTTTTATCCGTCGTCACGCAATATACAACCGGTTTGATCATTGATTTATGTGTTTTCCTGGTAGCAATAATATCAGAATAATCTTTTTTGTCATATATCTCCTTTATAAGATTAATTCTTTCAGCTTTCCTAACTCGTTTATCACTAAAGGTTTTGTTACGTCCGTTATAAGTCAAATAAAGTTTTATTTTTGCTGTCTAGCGGTTGCAGGTACCTACTTCCTGCGTCAGACCAGAAATTATTACTGGATTTTTCTCTAAATAAATTATTTAGTAGCAATTTTAGGAGTCATTCTTTTGTTTTGGCGACTCTCGAAGTGATGTCCTCCCTGTCAAAGGAAGAACGATCTTCGCTCAGCTCCGTCCCGTGAAGTAATCGCTGAAACTGATCAGGAGAGTTAAGCTCAAGATATACTGGTGCAATTTAAACGGATGTGAGACGTGGAAGGTCACCAAAGACATTTCCTGGCGACTCTAGGTCTTCATCAACCGTTGTCTTCACCATATTTTCAGTATCTAAATCTTCAATGTAGATCTATGGGAACGCTGCGGTGAGACTCCAATCGACCAACAGAACAAGCGCCGTGAGTGGAATTAGATCGGAGCGTGTGCTCCGAAGGGACCCTAATCACATTCCGAGGCAAGCCCTAGACTGGAATCTCCAAGGAAAACGGAAACGACCTAAGGAATCCTGGCGGGCGTACGGTTACTGCAGAAGCGAAGGCGATAAGAATGACCTAGAGCGAAGTGAAACGCGAAGCTCAAGACCGCTCGGGATGGCGACGTATAGTGGACGTCCTTGGCCCCATCCAGGCTACATAGGACAATAAGTCAAGTCAAGACTGGCTCGGTGGCTCAATTGGTAGTGACCCCTGCCTTCTGAACCAAGGGTCGTGGGTTCGATTCCCACCCGGGACAAACATTCGTGTGATGACCACTTGTGTTTGTCCCGTGTCTGGGTGTTTATATTTGTATTTAAGTATTTATTTGTGGTACCTTCGTTGTTCTGATACCCATAACACAAGTGCTTAAGCTACTTACTTTGGGATCGGAGCAATGTATGTGATGTTGTCTAATATTTTTAAAAAAAGTCATACTCTGGAGTCAAAGAGATGTGGTGATAGACCACCGTGCATCGGAAAGGTCCAGGGTATGATCTTTGTCCTGCCGTGTCGAACTATCGTCCCATTCGATTATGAGAGTAAAGGAACAGAACTTGCATCTGTGCTTGAGCAAACACTCGTGCACTTTAATATCTCGCGTGTACTTGGCTAGTCTCTCTGACATTCGTCATTGAGCCGAAATTAGGCAAGGAGATATTTAATTAACTATAAATTTTATCTGGGAGCACGGCAGTGTCCCCGCCGAGTCGAAATAAAAAGCGGCACGGCCTACCATCCTTTTTAATCTATAATTGTCAAGTTACTCGTATTCAAATCCCATCAAAGAGATACTTATGCGATACTTAGGTAAAATGTTACCATGACAAGAATCGAACAAGAAAAACTTCTTACCATCATCATCATCCTCATCACCAGTCTTTATCAATCCAATGCTGGACATACACATATTACATTATACATGACATATAAATCTACAAGCCCTAATTACAAGTTTGGCATAATCAAATTTTAATGTGGCTTTGCCGATGCGATTTATTGTATAGGTACCAGGAAAATAATGAACCGTGAACAGTCAATGAGCCATCGAGTCATAACTAATTGTAGGTATACTTAGCAAATTTGACAGTTGTCATGGCGACTTGGGATGCCTATTTAGCTTTCCATCGGCCAAAAAGCCTCTGTACCATGCCAATAAAAATGTTTATTTTTACTGATTCACAATATGAAAAAAGGTGTATAAATAATACATTGCTTTCGAACAATTGAAATTCGAACAGAACATTTTTGTAAGTAACTTATTCAATTCATACCTCGTTTATAATGCAAAACTGATTTTGTAATTTTATGGCTTTGATACATCAACACACAAAGAGATGCATCCTAACAAATTAATCTATAAATGATTGGAAACGAAAATAAAAAAAAAGTTTATTGCGTTTTGTGTTAGGCGTATTGTTGCACTTGTATTGTTACTCTCAAACTGACTGGCTGACTAAAAGTTTAAAATTTTTAAATACTGAATGCGCTACCAAATACAGAATGAAAAGTAAAGCTTTGTTACTGAATACCTAAAAAAGTTTTTACGATAATCCTAACAATAAAGTTCATTGATACCTTTGACGGTCACCGCCAAATCACATTTGATCACAAGTGCTGCAATAAAAAGATAATTCATAATACTATCCAGTCTGAATGTGTTCTCTACACATTGAGACTATTATATGTATTAGTATTAAATGCAGATCTAAGGTGCACAATTTTACAACAGATTACCTAAAAATATCAAGGATGCTAAAACAATATTAGCATTCGAAAATTTACTAAAAGACCATATTTTAAGGGATCATGTATTGTTTAATTGATTGACGTGATGGTGGGACAAGTGAATAAGTTAATGTGTCCGCGGCCTTAGCGCCGCCTCAAACTTTAGTCACAGTAATTGTGCATCGATGTGGATTAGTGACTGACTTTTGGTGATATACCTACCCATATGTGTTTTCACATTGTTATTGTGTTTTCTCTATAAGTGATTATTGTAATCTTTTTGAGAAATAAATATCTTAAACCATAAAATCGTTTGGGCTCAGGTTAAAATCCGTTCAGGCCGTTAGAGCATGCTATACCTACCCACATTTATACTCGTACATATAATAGTATGTACATAGTCTTAAGAAACATACTCAAGAAAACTACAGACGACAAGTTTAGTCTTCAATTCGTAGCATCTGCTGACCTGAAAGATGCGTTGCGTTTGATCTTTAAGCACCGATCATCTGACAAAGCAAAATAAAAAGTTGCATTTTACATAGCTAGTAGGTAATAGAGAAGCCCACTAGAATCGAATATAACTTCTGTACGGTCCCACAATCAAAGTTTAGTGACGGCATTCCAATTGTATCATTCACAAAGGGAAATACCATCCGTTATTATAACAGTCCGAATAGTCATCACGGACCCGAAACATTTTGATAACCACAAATACGTGTTGCCTCCCAGGGGTTGGCGAAACCGCGGACGATGACAGCAATATCCTAACTTGCAAACTTGCCGTTTTCGCCTTCGTCAGCGAAATGCGGTTATTTTATAGCTTAGCTGCTGAACTTGTGGACGGGAGCCTTTAATTATAAATGCCGAATCGGCGGTGAAGCCGTGGAGTGTTATGACAGCGAAATATGACTGCCGAAAAACATACGATGCTGGTATTTGGTGGTAGAACCCGACAATCACATTTTGTTTTCCAAGAATCTGCATTTTGCCCTTTTATTCATTAAAAATTAAAGAGCTTCGCTATTGTCCTTTTCTTTCCGTGAGTCCGTCAGTCAGTACCTTCACCTCTATGTCCATTAGATGACACTAACGTTTTCCTTTAGCTGCTGCGTATATGTCCGTCTTGCCTATTCTCTTCTTCTCCTGCCGTCTATTTTATCTTAAAATATTGTTTTTATTAGTTTGTCACGATGTACAAGGTGTGCCACCATTTCCCCTCTTCAGTTCTCATTTAAAACTTTATTAATTTATCAGTCGGCGCTGTTCTGATAACTTTAGTTAATTTATTTATTTCTTCTAGGTACTAAAATCAAACTAAAATGTACAAATCGTCTAAAGTAAGTCTGGTTCAAAATGCAGTAGTTCAACCGAGAAGATACTGGCAACAACCTTGTGTAGTGTATTTGAGAGGATTTTAAGTGCTTTTTTTTTAAATTTTAGCACATTATAGACTGAAAGCCATCTGAAACTTGCGTTGACACGGACGGAAGGATATTAAAATTTTGGGATAGGGTTTCCTTTTCTACTTTCAAAGAACGGAATTCTAAAAACACCAAGCTGCAAAAATCTATTAACGCGTTGATACAGCGAAGGAAATTACAATACCGATCAAAGTGGGCCAAGTCTCGACGCGTTGTCATCAGTCAAACGTCACCGCGCGCGTGACGCGTCGTGTCGACTCCGGCGCGTCCCGATTGGCAAACAAATAGATCACGGATGCCCGCTTGAGCGTGCCCGGGATAAATAGTGGGTGCAGATGAAATACGGAACGGGGTTGTGTTAAAAATATTTGAAAATTTACGAGATACGTGCGGTGGTTTAGTGACCATTTGCACAAAACATACCATTTATTTGCGTTTATGGGATTATATGACGACTAGCTAAGTACGTAGGACATAATTACTGAATTACCAATACATAGGTTTAAGTCTCATACTAAGTCATGACTAATGACAAAAGGATATTATAAAATACAAGACTTCCTAATCGATAATATCGCATGGACATAATGGGCTTCTCACCTACATTAATTTGACAAATATGTTATTAACATACATATAATACTTTTGAATTTTTATAAACGAAAGCATGTTATGCATGTTTTTGAAAAAAAAAAGGTGGAGATGAACCACCAACTACTTCGTGGCTGCTACTGAGTAGTTTATTTTACAGAAAAACCCCGTAATAGCATTTTAGGCTGGGATTTGAACTCTGTGATCGTTTGCTCCTCAGGTGACCTCTAGACCGACGCGGTAGTTAATTATAATACGTAACCTAAGTATGGAATAGACAAGTAACTTAAGATGGAATTCTAATAAAAAAAGATAATCATGTAAAACACAAATTTTCCAAAATTTATCGTCTCGTTCTTCTTAGAAATGAACTAGCGAGCATTAAACCCGGTCTTACTATTGAAAGTTACTTAATTTTCCGCAGGGAACACAAGTTTGATCGGAATCAAAACTTCGCTATGTGACCTGCGCCACTTCTATTTCAATTAATTCAGCAGATCTCGTAAGTCGGTAACTCGCAAACTCAAAACACTAAACTTAGATACAAGAGAATTTGTCTCGATCAACTCTTCAATACAGGCTCAAACTAAAAATACATGACATAAGTACGTTTTTGTTCAGCGAATATTACCAAATTGGATCTGTGGGTTTATTTACAATGTCTATTTTCGTTCGGATTCGGAAACTTTCTTCCACGTTCATTCATAGTTTCCAAATGTGAGCGGAAATAGGCATGAATGGTGAAACGGGCAATCGGGGCTACCTGGGTATATGGTGGAAGGCGTTTACTAGGCGAAAAAATAGGATGAACTGTGGTCAACGTCCGAAAGTTAAACTTATCTGATTGTTAACAGTCATATGCTATGTGTCATTCAAATAATAGGCGTATGAATAGGCGTATGAAATTAAACCGGTATCGAAATATCCGTTTCATACGCACTATCAATAATTATCAATAGTATCCCCCTTCAACAAAAATTACATGTTAATGTGTATGACCAGTGGATACCTGGAGTGGATATCGCTACCCGGCAAACGTAGCAATGCCCATAGGAGTGGTAACTAATCAGATATTATAGAAAAAGGCTGCTTGGAAAATACATGTGTTTCAACACATTTTACATTAGGTTTTTGACACAATTAAGTACTTTGATTTGTGGCTGTATGTGTTGCGTATCTAATTGTCGTCACTTCAATACAATTAAACTTCTTTAGATAATGTTCTATTTATAGATGTTAATCAGGAATGCCAGAAAGTCGGTACTTGGAAACGCCAACATAGTTCAAAGGTTTATGAAGAAAATTTCTAGAAATGCATTAATTTCTAGTAATCATTTAATGCAGAATTAACATATCAATGTTAATTCTGCATTAAATGATTGATTGATATGTGAATGCAGAATTAACATATCAATGTTAATTCTGCATTAAATGATTCATTGATATGTGAATGCAGAATTAACATATCAATGTTAATTCTGCATTAAATGTATGACATATCAATTCCAATTAATTTAATGCTTACATGAAATAATGGGCGTAGGTACTCTAAATAACATACATTTTAAGTACCAACATATAAGAAGGTTTCAATATGAAATGCGTACCATTTTGCATATTAATTTAAATGCAGGATTAATCTGTGGTGTTCTAATTTCATCAATCCACCGGCGCTAATGATGTATTTATTTGGTAAAACAAACAGTGTAAACTAATGAGGGTTGATACTACTTAATCCGAGACTCGGAAACGCATAATGTGACTGTAAGTATTAATATATGTCATACATTAATTCTGAAAATAAGTCCTTAATACCGTAATGGACATGTTATGATAGAAATAAAAATACATAATATTATTCGTTAATGACACTAGCATGAGTGGCAACACCATGAAACATGACAAAGATACGTGTATACCGATAAATACCTGCAGATTTATCCAGTAACATTGTAAACATCTTACGCAGTAAACCCTTTCGGCATTAAAGATTATCTCCCTTTCATTGGATGACTCGTGATTATGACCCGTGAATTATGTTTTAACGACTTGGGCCTACGCAATTTTGGACTTTCGCGATAAATTCCGTGTGATGACTGGTGAAGTATGAAGTGCATCGTTTTATGTTTTATGCAAAGTTATGTCTATGTGGCGAGGTTCGTAGCGTAGCGATGCACTTTTGATGTAATGCTTCTGACATCATTTAGTTATTGCCAGTGTTGATAATTATGTCCGGCAAATGCGGGGAGGTACCAAAACGTTATGAGATGTTAGGGAGCGGCTTTTCGCTCCAAGCCAACCTCACCTGCCCGTGGTGCATTCTGCCGAATAACAAACGAAGCGCTGGCAGCCGACTGGTGGCGATGTCACCAAAACAATTGAAGGCGTAGCTAAATAAATACCACAGACCGATGATGTGCAGCAGCGTCACTGGAGCGAACAGCTACCCAGCGTGACTATTATGGGTATATTCTCCAGATGTTTGTTTGCGAACCACTGGAGAGGCCTATGGCCTATGACTGCAATATGCTAATGATGATGATGAAGACCAAAATAGTTCCTTTTCTATTTTATGGTTGCCATGTGGGACTCGACGCAATCTCCCATACCGCATGGGCGGCACACCTCGGAAGGACGGTATGGTGTCCACCCCTATCTTATAGTGCAGGACGCCACTGACCACTGTACCCAAAGGCGTCTTATGGTAACTAGAGAGCAAGGCCTCGGAAAAGAAACTTCGGTAAACCGTTTGATCCTTCGCCTGATCTCTCTCCGATCGTGTCGAACCACCGGCCCAATGGATGAATAAGGTATATATACATTTGTATTTGCTCACATACTTGTACACCTTATTATCTTCTTCCTACGTACTTGGCTAGTCTTCTTCTCTAGAAGGAAATCTCCTGCTAGACAAGATATACAAGATGTATTTTCACCTACATCGAGGGAAATAGTGATACGCACTCAAACTTGCATTAATCTCGTCAGCAACAGATTTCATTCTATCATTACTTTACGCCACAGCGTTTTGGGGTATGGAAACGATTTTTCATGTGAATAAGTATTGTTCTCACGCCACCGAGCGCGTTATTGCTTCGCCGTTGCCAAATAAGCGATAGCGATTGTAGGCATTCCTGTTACTGGCAATTGCTTCTGATGTCTCACAAAGGCTTCAAAAGCGTAGCGTTAGATTAAGGACTTGGCTTTTATTATTGGGGCAACCATTGCATACTTTGTCAACAGGTATGTATAGTTGTATACTAATAACATTCGAAAAGTCTACTAATTATCGCACTGTGGTAAAAGAAAACAATTTCTCTCTTTGTTTTAATAAGATTCAATCTAGAATCTTCCTATAAAATCATAACTTTTCGCCTGTTCTCATAACAGTACTTTCTTCCGAGATTCCATTTCGCTGAGTCTAAAAATAATAAAAAGTATTTCCTTAATTGTTACCAACATCAACGCCGAACAGCGTTATTTGATCTTTAAATTGCAAGCGCTGCATTTAATTAGGACTTTAAGTGCCGGTTCTTAAGTTGTACATAATGTTGGTAACTACTTAAGTGCTTACTAGACGACGATTCAATTAGGTTGCGCCAATCTTGGTCACGTTTCCGTCTTGCGGCGTAATATGTAAGTGTATTTTTACTAAGATGAAAATAGAATTAATCTTTACTAGCTAGGAATGAGGATATTCGAAGAAAACGACTTGTGTACGGCTCCTATTTTTTATATTAGAGTTATAATTGATTGCATCCTGCCTGATGGCTAAATGCGCCATTTATTTACGAGTAGGTATTACATAAGACTATCTTCGCCATTTATAAGTCCCTCCCAAGTCTAAATGGCTTAAATTCTTAATTTTTATAAGAAAAATTAAGAATAAGACATTCCATAATTTTTAGCATTTATTACGTAAGAATCTAAAGGAAACTTACGCGTTTGGTTTGATAGAATTTTTATATTAAAAGTAATTACAGATGGGTTACATATTATAAATAAAAAATAAATAAATAAAACGACATCTTGCGCCGTTCTCTTGCCACTGCCTCTATTCCGGCCACGTTAGAACCTCGTGGCCTTTTTAGGGACGATGGCAAGAGACCTGATGGCGCCACGCTAGTGCCCTGGAAACTCGGTCGCATCCTTATTTGGGATGCGACATGTGTAGACACTTTGGCTGCGTCACACATCCAGGGCACTGCGGTGAGGGCCGGCTCGGCTGCCGAACAGGCTCAACTGCTCAAGCGCCGCAAATATTCATCTCTCCTGAGAGACAATGAATTTGCGGCGTTTGCAGTTGAGACATTGGGTCCGTGGGGTCCGGAGGCCAAATCTCTTGTAAAAGAGATTTCGTCTAGACTGGTCCAGGCTTCGGGCGACCCCAGAGCTGGCTCGTACCTCGCTCAGCGCATCTCGCTTGCTATTCAGCGAGGTAACGCAGCCAGCGTCCTGGGGTCACTGCCACAGGGACCCGTTTTTGAAGATTTTTAGTGTTTGTACATATTAGTTTAGTTTAGGTTTTAAAAGTAATAATTTTTAGAAATGAATTATTTTGGATTAAATCATATGCTTTGGTTTTAATCATTCATCCACTCAGACAATGGAGTTGCTACTGGATCTTCTTTAATAATGGGTTTTCAAAGCATAATTTTAACATTGCGCATTTTGTTATTGAACTCCATGTTGCAGTATTTGCAGTGTCACGAGTATAATAATACTTTTGCATGTTAAACTTTTTTCCTACCAGTTAACGCTGTACAAGCTATTATTAGAACAGCAGAATTGTTAGGGTTTATATTACAGGCATATTATGAACTTCTCGTCAAAAAACAAAGACTGACAGCTCAATTCAATATTTTGTTTCAGTACGTCCTGTTTCGATCAGGAATAACATTTCGCCTCTAATAACAAGAAATAAAGTTCTTTTCAAATTAGCAACGTAATTGTAATATCGCACAGTTTATAAGCTCTGTGCTGGTTTCAAATTAGTACCAGATATAGAATAGTTATGAAATGATTAAGCGACTAAATTAGGTACATTTGCGTGTTACCTCCTAATGGGGCTAGCAAAGAAAAGGAAAAACAAATTTTGCGCGGCCCAAGACTGATGGACAAATTTCCTGGTAAACGGCTTCTACCGCTCAGGGACTATTTGTCTGAATTTGAATCGCATTTGTTTCGAGGCAAATTTGTCTCCTAAGCCTCGGGGGCATATCCTGGGAACGTTGCGGTACTCCGTCTCTTTTAATTGAATAAAGACCACTTCATTCCGTTCTTGTGCCATGCTTTGCCAAGATCTTTTTGTGCCATGCTTTTACCAAAAATGTTAGATTTTGAACAAATTTAAGTTTATAAAGAATAAAATATGTCCGAAATAAGTCAGATAATTTTAATTATGGCCAACTATGTACCTATAAAAATTCCGAACTATAACTTATTATAAATGTCTTTATTCAAAATTGAAATAAAATGTTTCAGCCTTAACATCGCTTAAGATCAGGCGAGTTGGGGTCAAGCGCTACCCCATTCGAATACTTATAAAAAAAAATTGACTTAAAATTAGGTACCTATCCCTTCTTGCCGGTAACAATTAAAATTTGAAATTCTCTGCCAGCTAACGTCTTTTCTGAACGATACAAATTGGAAATATTTAAGGCTAGAGTAAATAGGCCTTATCGAAGTAAGCATGCTTCATCCTACGCCGGATCATCACTTCAGATCAGGTGTGACTCAATCAACAGTCCAAAAGTATCTCGTCGGTATCTACTACTGCTTACCATCAGGCATCACACTTGCTCGTCTGCCGTCTCTTGCATAACAAAAAATCCTGAGAGTGTTCACTGAGATCTTGCGCCGTGCCAAAGTGCTCCGTTAAAAACTGCGACTTTCGTAATATCATAATCGCATTATCTTCTAAATGTCTGAAATGTACATGTATAATTATTAGAATACTTTTGCCTATAGATTTAGTACTAATGTTCGAAGTCGATCTACTACCGGTTCGGAACGCAATAGTCTACTGAGAAAACAGCGTACACAACCAAGGAGCTCGATGCTCTTAAAAGGCTTTATAAAAATGTTACATTTTAATTTTTAATAGCGTAATGGGTCTTGGCTTATATATTGAAACTTTAATGAATAATTAATTAATTTTTTTACAGTATCACAGCATTATGTCCTCCCACCGCGCGAATGAAAAGCGAAAGAGGGGCCCAAGTAGCTGAAGCAATGGATAAGTACCAGGTCAATCACTTGTCTGTAAGATTATTTTGGCAATACACCAACAGATCCTGAAATATAAAGTCACTTCATGGATGTTTCACAGCGTATAGTACAGTGGTTGCCAGCCAGGCGGGGAAACCCTACCACGTGTTTAGAAGCTGAAATCTCAAGAAGTCCCTTGGCGACTTTTACGACACATACTGGAAGAAATAGGGCGATGATTCCTATTGTTTTACTTCACCATACGGAAATCAATGGAATTTTCAACAGGCTCGATGGCTTATTTCGTACCGCCTGAACATCGAGGTCGTAGGTTCGATTCCTGCCCGGGACAATGAATCGTATGATAAACATTTGTGTTTGTTTCGTGTCTGATTGTGGACTTTCTGTCTTTTGATATTCGAAACACATGTGTTCGGAGCTATGTATGTGATGTTGTAGTCTGGTATTTATTTTTAGATGAAATTTATTATTTATTTACAAAAAAAGTATCTAAGTAAGTTAATAAGTTGTACAAGCTTCGGCTTAGTTTCGGGCTAGATGGCAATGTGTGGTCCAGCGTGGCATGTCTTGGGTTATTTATTTATAACATAATAGACCAGTTCTCAAAAGCGTCTGTTCACAAGCGTGACGTAGGACCATTCCAAGACTCCAACTCAGTATGTTAACGCGAAATTTAGTACAACAGTGAAACAAAAGTTAACACCGCTTTTATTGTCTCGATAAATCTCCGCTGTAAAATCCAGTATGGAGTGTTTACTTTCTAATTTTCCGGTTGTCTTGCCGGGGTCGAGTCGCCGGTGTGCGCTGTACGTCAAGAGCTGACACCAAATTCCTCTGATGGATTGTATTTATTGACACTGATGGTGTGGTTTTATGTGACTTTTGAAAAATATTTTTAAGGTATACCTATTGAGAAGGGATGTAAGGGAGCGGCCTATCATCTTTTCGCTCCAAGCCAACCTCACCTGCCCGTGGTGCATCCTGCCGAATAACAAACGTGGTGCTGGCAACCGACTGGTGGCGGTATAACCACCACAAATGAATGCGTAGCTAAAAACCACAGGCCGATGACGGGCAGCAGCGTCACCGGAGCGAGGAGCTACGCCCTGCGACAGCCAACCCGCCTGCCCAGCGTGGCGATTATGGGTATATCCTTCAGAAGTTTGCTCTAATTAGCGAACAACTGGAGAGGCCTATGTCAAACATAGCGGCTGCTTAGAATTAAAATAAAACTTATGATCGTTATCAATCGTCAAGAAAATAATATTTTTATTACTGATTCTATGCCAATAGAAAAATAAATCACTGGGCGAGGCTTTTTTTCGTCTGTCTGGACGTCTTAAGGCTAATCAGCCATGAATCCATCATCATTCCACATTATTCGCAGCCCACTGCTGGACATAGGCCTCTCCAGTTGGTCGCCACTTAGGGCAAACATCTGGAAGATATACCCATAATCGCCACTCTGGGCAGGCGGGTTGGCGATCGCAAGGCGTAGCTTTTCGCTTCGGTGACGCTGCTGCCCGTCATCGGTCTGTTATAGCGGCTAAAGGTCTCTGCCCACTACACCGTATCATACCATGGCCGTGCTATGAACGTGTCAAGCACGGAAGGTAATACGATACGGCTTGCTTTGCCCACTGAAACGAGTCGACGGCGTTTAATGCCCGTATGATGCCGGTATGGTGTCCGTATGCAACCCGTATGATGCCCGTATGATGCCGGTATGGTGTCCGTATGCAACCCGTATGTTGCCCACCCGTAATTTGTGTGACTATTCATAGGAAGCCGTTTCATTATCGCGTTTATAACGGTCCTTATACGCGGTTATAACCCGTATTATCACCGTTTTGCTGCCGGCAGGCATCGGTTTGGCACCGTCGCGTGCCGTGCGCGGAGCGTACCGCCACCGGCAAAATATTCTCGCCGACAATTCTGAACTGTCCGTGCATGGCACGCGACGGTGTTGGTCGGTGACGGAACGGTCTAATGGGCATCGTCTCATAGTTTTCAATACAAAGAATACTTTTTTGTCTGACACGTTCATAGCACGGTCATGGTATGATACGGTATAGTGGGCAGACTCCTTTAGACTTAAAATAAGCACTAATGATTGTTATCAATCGTCAAGTAAATAAAAATATGATTCTACGCTAATAGAAAAATAAACTCATTGGGCGAGGTTAGTGTTCCGTCTGTCTGGACGTCTTAAGACTGATTATGGTGATATTAAAAAATTGTATTTGTACTCGTTTGTATTGGATGGTATTACATTTCAGAAAACACTGACATAGAACCGGATTTCCAGCCAATAACCTATATGATACGTAACATAAATCGCTAGAAATGCAATGGCACTAATACTCAGGTCATCTCAGGAGGTCGCAGACGGCACAGATTGTGCCAAGGAGGGTTTTATTACCTTTTTATTGAACAATTCTTCTCGCCGCCCGACGTAAGCTTCAATTTGTTTCTCCATTACAATTAAGACTTTAACCTTTACTTATCTTAACGGTGTGCTGAACCTCTAATGGTTCATATAAATTGCTTATTATCGGCCCAGGCGTTAGGGATTGATAAGGAAATTACCTTGACTGGTTGAAAGAAAAAGCTCTCTTGTAAGTAAGAGAAATAAAACCGTAGCCATTGTGACACTAAAATATTTCAGCCATTTATTCTATTCCAAATTAAGAATATTTCATGATGTAAATAAAAAAGTCGAACGTGTGGCTGAGAATTACGAAAAAATGCTATTTTAGTATTTGTCTCAGTACGTGTTCATATCTTTAATACGTACATACGATCAAACAATTTTCTTTAAAAAGATAAAAATAAAAAAATATATATTACTAAAAATTATTTTTTTCACACATTTAAACTTACTTTTTAAATGTGTGAAAAAAATTTAAAGAAAATTGTTAGATCGTAAGATATTAACACGTAGGTACTAAGACAAACACTAAAATAGCAATCTAATTGTCCGTGTTGATTACTTGCACTTAATTAATAATATCTTCCAATTAAAAAACCAAGCTCTACCTCAATAGATTGAGAATTCAGTAAACTTGGCGCCATTTACCCAATCGTATACAAGTTTGTTTCATTCCATTAACAGTTTATAACATTTCTGTGTAAACTGCTCACTGATTTACGAAAATTGCTTTAAAGTCTATCAATTATAGGGTTGGTAATAATTTGAAACTTTTATAAACAGAACAAGTTGAACAAGTAAGTAAGTTAAGTGGAATAAGTATTTTTATCGTTTCATGATAATTAATTTAAAAGTCTGCTAATCCTACACTCAAATTATATATTTATTTAATAAAACCATATTTTGTATAAACATTATTTTGTATCCAAAATAAACACATTGAAATTCTTATCTTTTGTACGACCAACTCTTAATGGCATCAAATGATGACTTTGTTACTCACGAAGACGAATAAAGAAATATCAGAAAACGGACAACATCGTTTACCCTAAGTGGCGAACTCCTCCTGATGTTTTCCCTAAGTGGCGAACTACTGGAGAGGCTTATGTCCAGTAGTGGACTGCAATGGGCTGATGATGATGATGGACAGCTGCGTCTACTTGGGTACAAACAAAACCTAATGCAGTGCCCAGCGTAGTGACTCAACCTGACTAAGGCAAATCCCCCCAAATAATAATTATCATTCATCATCATCA
Source organism: Conogethes punctiferalis (assembly GCA_031163375.1). NCBI lineage: Eukaryota > Metazoa > Arthropoda > Insecta > Lepidoptera > Crambidae > Conogethes > Conogethes punctiferalis. The sequence goes on from CM062082.1 coordinate 9,902,309, forward strand.
TCAGCCTATCGCAGTCCACTGCTGGACATAGGCCTCTCCAGTTGCTCGCCAAACCTAGGGCCTAGGGCAAACATCTGGAGGATATACCCATAATCTCCACGCTCGGCAGGCGGGTTGGCGATCGCAGGGCGTAGCTTCTCGCTCCGGCGACGTTGCTGCCCATCATCGGTCTGTGGTATTAAGCTACGCCTTCAATCGTGATGGTTATACCGCCACCAGTCGGTTGCCAGCGCCTCGTTTGTTATTCGGCAGGATGCACATCGGGCAGGTGAGGTTGGCTTGGAGCGAAAAGATGATGGGTCGCTCCCTTACGTCCATTATCAATTATCATTAGGGGATGCTTATGTCCAGCAGTTGACGTTTACAGGCTGTTGTTGATGATGATGTTACTCACTACTCGTTCAGAAGTTTTCGCATGAAAGCCTTAGTCAATCTCTTATCGACCGCATAATGACACGTAATTATACATTTTATATTGTGTCAGGAATTAAGGTACTTGAAATATTAAGTTGAAACAAAAGCGTGGGGCAATATAAAAGATGTAGTAGTAGCACTCTTAATAAGGAAGTGATTTCAAGAATTATTATTCTCATTCCGCAATAGAGAACTTTTAACAAGAAAACTTTCCAATGTGCCCGGCAACATCCTTGCGGGAAGTTATTGTAGCTTCTGGCGAATAAATTTTGATCTTTCTATTAAATCGATCGGTTAGCTTCGACGCGGTTTACACTTTGATTAGAAATCAATCTGAAGAAGTGGCGTTTGGGGGAAGGGTCGTTTGTATTTGCACGAATGGATCCCGTTATCAATATTGTTTTGGCAATGAACAAAGAGGATTTTCTGGGAATGTAATATCTCTGAAAGCCTTAAAATACAGTGTGTACATACTTATTATTTTTGTTGACATGCACTTTTGGTAAAATACAAACAGTTGGCGAAACTTACCGACAATATTTTTAAGTTGAAAGGTTTTCTACCCCGGAATTTCTTCACTAAAGATTGCAGGATCTATGGAGATTTATATACGTTTTCCGCGAATGTCTCCTTAGGACTATATTAGCTAGCGGCCGATGTCCGCCCGATTTAAATATTATTTAAAACAAAGTGAGAACCTTCTTTTAAAGTCGGTTAGTAGACGTTGGCTGGTGATGCCAAAATAAACCCAAATTGGCATTTGCCAAACTGTCATCTTGGCGTTCAAAGACTGTCCGAACTTCAGGATCCAAACATTTCAGTGCATAGACAAATTACAACTCTGGGCATTTTTTTTGCGTTTTTGGAGAGGCACACATATAGGCAGTCCACTGCTGGAAAAAGATCCAGCAGTGGACTGCTAACGACATGATGACGATGATAGCGCTTTTATATATTTTTTATTTATAATAACCTAAAATGATACCGTATCAGTATTTTAGCAACCTAGAAACTCAACAATGTTACTGCCATACATTAACAAAAATCTTTGGAAACGGCATACTAAATAGTACCTACTACATAATACCGAAAGTTACTTCATGCATTTTTAAGTACTTGTGCAACCACTGATACTAAAAGCCTGACTTTGACGCTGACACGAGTATTGATATGCAAATTTTGATAAAACGCCACACTGTATTTATAAACCGCTTATTCATCGATGTGAGCCGATATTCACCAAGTGTTCGCGTACATTTTCCAAATCCGAACGACGAGCGTTCCTTTAACTACTGCATCTCAAACTAAAGACAGTAACGGTGCAAGTTGCTCAATATAACTTAGTTTAGGGTTCGTTGTTAGCTCACTCCGCTTGTTTTATGAACTCTGTGCTCGCTCGAAGGAACCTATGCAGGTCTATACCACAGTGAAGAGATTAATGAAGATTAAATCAAGAAAGAAATAACCTAGAAATATACTGCTCCTGTAGAACAGAACCTTCTTATGAATCTTTCTTATCATACAAATCGATTTGAATACCACTTGTAGATGTAGTGTAATTAAATGTTATGAAAACATCTGGTTCTGGGAATACTTTGTATTAGATAACCATCTTCGCTTTCAGGATTCGCTTATGGCTAAGACCGCCTAAATAGTAAATAGTAAGTAATAAATGTATGATGTGCTGTGCAATAAAGAATGTCTATTTATCGTCTAATATTATTCTTAGATTTCTGCTTTATCCGCACTATTGTTCTTTTGTGAAACAAATAACGAATTAACAAAATGCCTTACCTAATATTTTGTGTAGTGAATTTGTTAAATTTGAAATTTGAAATTTACGCAACTTAATTAAAAGAAAAAAATATTATGGTTAATAGTTTCAGGCTTCAAAATGTTGCGTCAAAATTGTAGTATAAAATTCTCAGCATACAACAAACGCATCACTAAGTAAGACATGAAAGCTCGTTCGAATATGAATCTTAACGCCTGAAGATAAGAAGCATGCAAGCGGTAATGCAACACAAAACTAAATGTGCTCGCTACTCACGTCATTGCCGATTCAGTGCGTAGATGCTTTTAGAGCCCCTCCGTATCGTGCCTAAGCTATGCAAAATTACAAGCGAAGAAGTAATTCGAATGCAGCACACGGCTCCTGAGCATAATGGGGCAATTTCCTAGTCATTTCCTGGTGGCTGCGAGGAAGCCGACATCTTGTGGCCGTGCTTTTTGACGCTCACGGAGACGAGCCTTGTCAAAGGCCTGTTTCTTTGAAACTGTTCCAGTATTGCCTTGGTTGTTTGTATTCTGCGGAGAATATGTTCTGTGGTGTGAAGATTATATGTTTATGTATCCTCTTCTTGTGTATTCCAGAGCGCGATCTATTTCAGACAATATCGAGGTAGAAGTAGGCTCCTACCAGGCATATTCCTCAATTCCGTCTGGAATATATCGCTTCTAGCGCCAGGCTAATGTTTTATTATGTGTAATAAAGAATATCTAGTGATAAGTAGATACCTACCTACTACCTAAGAACCTACGTACATAATGAGACTAGCCCCTTGAAGATAGGCCGCGATGTGTACAAAATGCGGACTTGAAAATCTTGTTTACATAACAAATTTTATTATGCTTAGGTAAGTTATTATTTCATTATGTAAATAATAGCACATTAGCGCATAAGTATCTGCAGTGAGTTCACTAGCTGTTGTTGCCCAAAATCGGACGGACGTAGGCTCATTTGCATCACGTTTTAATTGAATATCAATTAAGCCGTAACATGCACTATCTATTATTATCGATTCACTCATTTCGGCTCTCGTATCCATTATACGTAACGCAAATTTGGGTAATTATACTATTGTTATGAAAATATGTTGCTGGCTTTAATTTAACGACTATCTCGTTTGATTAGTGATCTCAAGCATCAGCGAGAAAAGCTAGATGGTTAAGTTTTGAAAGGTCGCAAAGGAAACCGAATAAACACATTTTTATTAGTCTAAGTGATTGATGATTGATTACGATAGTTCTTTCTCAGGAAAGACCTTTATCCTTCGCAGCGATCTCAATCTGAATAAGTCCCGTCTACCGGGTTTCTCGAAAACGTCATCACGATATTTACTTATTATAAACGTTGAAAACGATTTTATTAATTACATATACAGCTGTTGCGGATGAGATATTTTTAAATCATGCTTCTAGACACATGCAGAATGTCTCAAAATGATTACCTTAAACCGAAACTCTTTTTAAATTAACTTGCGTAGGATATCGTGTAAAATACACACATACACATAGATGCAATAAATAATAGTGTGCAGTATAGACGAAAATTTAAGATGGTTTGGACCTGTGACCTTGAAGTTAATCGCCAAGGTTATATAAATTAAATTACCAGTTCCACGTCAAACACCAACGATCATCCTGCAAAACCTCGTGCAAACGCAAAAACAACATTTAAAGCGAAGTGGTTCACGTATAAACGTTTACCGAACGGCCGCTTCACCGCTAATCCAATTAAGGCAAATTCATTATCTGCCATCGGAACGTGTTCGGGAAATAGTGATCCGTCGAAAGAACCCTCTGGATCCCCTGAAGAGGTACTTGTGAGCGATTAGTGCTCGAGGACACTTAACCCCCCTTGTGCGGGTGCTGTCTGCCTACTCCTCTTTGTGCGTGCAACCCTCAACCCTCGTATTATTGGCTAATAGCTGGAGTTATTACAACGCTTTTAGTCTTTATTGGTGTGTGGGGTTCACTTACGAGGTGCAATGGTTACACGTTGATTTGTTTGTTTATTAGGCTTAATTGTGAACTAAATACGAATTACCTTATGGGATCATTAATCGAAACATAAAGAAGTTTCTTAGAATCAGAATGACAATAGAAAGAAATCTATGGATGCATGCCCGTTATCATAGTGAGGAGTTGGAGTCTATGCATTTTTTTATTACAGAGGAGGCCTGATGGTCATGTGATGTAATGTTTACGTCAGCCCATACTATAAATATCTCAGCAAACGTAGTGTAGGACGCCCTCAGGCCAGGTGGAGTGACGATTTGCACAGGAAGGCAAGTGCTTGATGCGAGAACCCCAGGATCGATCAAGGTGGTGAAAATTGGGAGAGGCCTATGTCTAGCAGTGGACTTGCAGGTATGATGATAAATGCCTCAACACCAGTATCATAGTAAGCTGTCGGCCCTCGGGAACTTTTTAGGCTCATTTCTTAAGGGTCTCTAGGTTGAATTAAATAATAAACACTTGAACATAACCTCATTTATACTTGTAACTAACAAAAACAGTGAATTCAAATCTTGTAACTAAATTTTGCTTCACTTCTAATTGCGGTATCAGAACTTTGATTGTAGTTTAAGGACGAAAGTTACTAGGAACTTATGCTTAGTAAATCTATTAATAGAGTCAGGAAATGAATATTGGATTCCTTCGCTACTTGAGTTTGTGGTCATAGGGTCTGCTATTTCCAGTGAAAGGTATAGATGACGAAAGTCTTTATAATAGAGCCAGGAACTTACTGGGATCATAAGAAAATAGTGGAAGTTCTATTTTTGGACGACCTTACATATTTTTAACATGAACCTTAGTTAAATTGTCTTCACAGCATAGCACATCATCATCATTGGCAGCCTACGGCAGTCCACTGCTGCACGTAGTAGGCCTCTCCCAAAATGCGCCATTCTGCTCGATCGGTAGCAACACACATCCAGTTGATGCCGGCCGCCCTACGTCGTCCATCTAGCTGAGGCGACGTTAGGACGCACCTCAGCTACTAAGGCAAATACAAGCGCAGTGTAGGCACTGCGCTTGTATTTGCCTCATCCTGTTGATACCGGCCGCCCTGCGTCGTCCATCTACAAGCGCAAATACAAGCGCAGTGCGCCTTAGTAACCACGCTTGGCAGGTAGGTTGGTGACCGCAGTAGGTTTTATTTGTACCCAGGTAAACGCCGCTGCCCGTTTCCTGATATTCCCTTAGTCATCTTCTACGTCACCTACGGGATCCTATTCTGAATCAGCATAGCCTTTTTAGTTCATGGTCGGCAAGGAAATAAGCCTAAGTAGCCGTCGCAACAGGCATTCATATTTTCTTGTCTATTGCCACCACCATGCTAGATCATAAGATGCTACTTCGCGCCTGATTTAAAGGATTTTTTTAAGGAGCTTAGTCAACATAGACTATTATCGCTCCGCTGTAATAACACACATGTTATTAAATAAATAATTAAAGCACATAGCATAATACCTTGTATAGTGCTTTGGCTTCCTCCGAATTGGGAGAAGATAGGGCACTGTTACATATACCTACATCGCAATGTTTCTAAAGTAAGTATCTGTCTCCTCAGCTATTGGTTCCGGACCCATTCCAATATAAAGGCGATACTGCAGAAAGATTTCTGTAAGGCTAATAAGAAACAAAAAATTAAACCAGCAATATCACGTTTAACTTCATTGAATAATGCACTTACCGCATAATGAAATGGCGGCTGAAAAAAACTATGTTCCGTTTGTTTTAATACACTAAAATGTCAGTGAAACACCACCGCAAAATTACACGCATGAATATTCATTTCGTATACAAAGCGACACGATATTTATTCAAAAAGAAATGTTAAATGTCCGCCCTTTTCGTTCAGTAGATAAAAGTTGATAAAAATATGTGAAGTGTTCTAAAAAGTGACACAAATATGCGACTTATTTATTCTGTAGGCAGGAAAGAATAAAATAATACAGAAGGCTCTCGAAATTTTATGTGTTTTTATTGTTCACTCAATCATATTGTAATCGGTTTGTTGTTGTGTAAATCGTCACACCACGTGGTTTGACGGCATCCGTATTCATATGTTTGCGTCGTCATTAACGATATTCAGTCCAGAACACGTTTACCCCAATAGTTGTTGGTTCTGCGGCTGATGTAGCTAATAGGCCAGACCATTGCCACTTTAGCTTATTAATCCGATGAGCTATTGTTGATAATCAATATTGCAATCAATTTCACCCTGATTATCTCGACGCGTTTCTGAAATTAAGGGTCTAAAATAAGGGACAGATAGATGTCCGTCTACGGACGGACAACGAAGTGATCCTATAAGGGTTCCGTTTATTCTTTTGACGTCGTACGAACCTCCACAAAGTAAAATAAAAATGAAAAATAGGATATTTCTTTTCAATATTGGGTATATAAGTTACTATAACATTAGATAAATGACAGTTTAAATAAGGATCTATACGGTTCAACCAATATGGTGAGATATTTTCATACTCTATTATTGCTTTTTACTAAAAGTCGAATACCACGGCCCGTCTGTACATATATACTCTATGGCCGGTGAACTTAGCGGCTCATTTTTTAAGAAGCCACACAAACGTACATTTTGTTAATAAGCTTTTGATGTCAAAAAAATAATAAGCGTGAATCTTTCACTCGTTTGAAGTGTTTCTTTGCACGTGTGGCCTTCGTGAAGTCTTTGCCGTCCGTTTTGATACCGGTGCTAGGAAGATTAAAGGAAATCGGATTCGGGACTTGTTACCTATTCAAAGTACGAGGTGATTTAATGGGAATTCCACATTCATACCTTTGTGACAGGACTGGTCGTTTTTATGAAATTTGGGACTTGGCACAATAGCCGACGTTTTATTTTGTACCGTTTGATGATTATATTCAATGGGGGGCTTTGGAACTTTGTGTTTAGTAAATGGAAATGATAATAATTAGTATTAGTGTGTGGTAGATGCCTATATACACAGTCAACTTTTACCCAAAGAAAAAATTGGTAGTACATAGGAGGTCATAGTAGTAAGTAGTAGCTGTGTAGGGTAAGCCTAGTTGTAGTAAAAGGTTAGACTTTAGAGCGTTAACTTTTTTAGGGTCTGAGTTTCCTGGGAGACACCTGATGACGTGTATCATATAAATAGTACTTCTGGGAGAAGGGAAAGCCTTAGTTTGAGACCAGGTATTAACCACCTTGTGAGTCATCTCCTGCACTTAAATTATTATTAACGGTCATTACACCAACTAGATTAGTGGATGGAGGGCCAAAAATGCAATTAGTAGGGATCATTATGCAAGTGTAATCATATGAGCCGCTTATCGACATTAGCACTTTACGCCATAACAATGAAACATTTTCCCCTCGCAACCCATAAAGATTATAAATTGCCCGTTTAAATATGCACAATGCATATGCACCTAACAAACACTTGGCTCAAAAGATTCCTATCTCTTTACGGTGGACTGTAAGACTGATACAAGCGAATTTGTTGACATAGGACACCAAAACGCGTGACATGAATATTTTAACATCCCCTCGGTAATTTAATCGGGCTGTATCTAATCAGGTTATGAATTGAAAATCGTGACATTTGCTGGTTTTAACTTGGAAAAATTAATTTACTTTAGATATTTAATAAAGATGGCTTCTATAGCGCTAAAGAATATAAAAACAACGTTGGAGCAAGATGTCTAGTAGAGATTGCTCATTAAATTGCACGAAATAAAGGTGTTCTCTGTGAATACAAGCGGAATAGCAAAATTTAAGAGCTTGCTTAGCAAAAAATAAATTAAGAGGTAGCTATATTTCTCAGGAATTTCAATATAAACAGTTGGTACCTACATGTTGAGACTTTACTATGCTTAGATGCTTAGAGTATCTATATTACGTACACACCTATGTTCACACATTTTTTTTTATTGTAGCTCGGCTTTCCCTATGCCTGATGAAAAGCAAAAGAACAGCCCAAGATACTGCGTCAGTTGTCAGTTGCCACCGTCATTCCGGCCGGATCGTTTAGAGGATCATATATTAAAGGAACGAGGAAACACATCACCAATGAGTTCCAAGTTTTAACTAGCAGCAGAGCAGAGAAGCCATTAGATAAAGAAAAGCGACAACGGGTAAGTATTTTTCGGAGTTGTCACCATCCCATACTGTTACCATACTATACCATTAAGGTATAATATTTACAAACCTTTCGAAATACATTACTAGAAAAGGTAGGATAGCTACTAAATAAGGATTAAGGACCTTATATCAAATGAGGGACGCAATATTTGTGCCGGCAATGACTTCTTATTTGTGCTATTAAATGCATTAATTTGATAGATCTTATAAGATCTAAGAAGATATGAAACAAGTCATGAAGTGTTTATTAACCTCATATTTACTACGACGTGACCCCAGAAAGGTAATATAAGAAAGTATTAATTCCCATACGCGATAATAGGCACACCCGGCAGTAACATGAACTAGCAAATATGAAAATGCAAATGGCACGATTTGCACCCCATAGCGGCTCCGTACTTCTTAATGATCTGCGAATGGTGCACGCGTGGCTTACGGTTTAGTGCTACCGGACTATTGGAAACCGGTATTATACCTAAAACCGGTTTTTTGCACTAACGGTGTTAGAGCACGATATAATGGCCTCCCCACGCTGTTCTTCAACGTCTTAAACTCGTAACAAATGGTCGATGATTTTATGGTAACTCCCCAAAATTAGTTATAGTTTCATGAGTATTTGGTTGAATTGGATGATTCTTGCCTCCAATTTTAACCAAAATCTATGAATTTTTGCGTAAATCTTCTTATATTTTGTTTGATAAGACCAATCTTATTAAACAAAAGTAACGTCCAAACGTAGGAACACTCAGTCTACAATAGGTAATAGTACAAACACGTCCAGTTTCTAGGCTTTAGACTAATCTGTTGGGCCAGTATTGATTTAATTAGAGACGGAGTAACAGCATCCAGTTATCCCATTTGTCTCATGTTATGCGAAGTTCTGTAGTGGCCTGCAATTCAAAATGATTAACCACACGCCTGTCATTGGATAATGTGGAAACTATCTTTGCGAAATATGCTATTGCAAATTGTTTGTGTATAGTTTATTTGCAAACGTTACTATGCGTCGCGCGGACGCACAGGTACCCAAAAACCTATTTATAGACAACACTTGAGTGACGATCGCCATTGTAAAATGCCTTACTTTGCATAATGTTGTTAGTTTTCATAGATAAGTATTGTTTGTGAATACGGGTGTTAGACAAGTTTAAAAGTTTGCATCTTATATAAAGGATGCTTGTTAGGGCATGCTAATAAAACATGCGCTGGAAACAAGTTCCACTTATTAATAGTGCAACAAACATAAGTCCTGTCTAACTTTTTGGCATTTTTTTATTCGTAATGGGTTTGCTAACAGGCAATTCGCCTGTTAGTAAGCGATATCGCAGTCTATGATGGAACGCGCTCACCCAGCAAAAAACCGGTTCATATCTCTCAGGGAACAAGGAGCTCTGCAAAGAGTTCCATAGCTTAACCGTTCGCACTATGAACGTAGAGGCGAAATGCGCTGTACGAATCTTTGGAACTTGCACCATATAACGGTGCCTACTCGCTGTATTCGTGCTTGTGCGATGATAAAAAGGGGTAGGAGGAATGAAATCAAACGATTCCGTCGCACTCTCCTAAATGCAACCGATAGAACACCGACAGACAGGCGACTTTACGGCGGTGTTCCATACTTTGCCCTCTCGCGTCGCAAAGTAAGTCGTTAATGATGAGCCTCCTCCCACGTTTCTCAATTGACTGGTACTTAGATAAATACAATACAAGTACTGGCATAAATAGAATTAAATGAACTTAACTTATGTAAACAAAATTTCAGACTTAAGCTTAAATCAACTTATCAACTTACGTGGCTCGACTGTACGCCTATCGGTATATCCTAAAATAGACGCTTGCTGTGACTACGTTGTAATGACATCACTACGCCATGTAAATTTGCTAAGGTTTAATGAAACCAAGGAACGCACGATGCGGTGTCGAACGCCTGAGATTTGATTAGTACGGTACGCCAGTCACGTAGCTGTTATGTTCATTTGATTAAATGAATATTTGTCACCGAATAGTTTTGCTAACAAAGCCTGGCATCTGACGGCATCAAAGGGTAAAGCTATTTGTATGGCGCCAAATCTAATGTCACGGAGTTACGTGCGCAATACATAAGATATTTCTACGAGTAGTAGGTAGCAACGTAAGGTAGCGAGAGCGACGTAGAATGGTGATTTGTGTTGTGACGCAGTTCGAAATGTAAACTTTAAAATTCCAAATTCAAATATAGTGTTTTATTATTATTATGTACCAGGTAGGTCATCTTTTTTAATAGTGGCCCTTGCCATATAGAAGAGCATAGGAGAAGCCTTAACCTACCAAGTAACTACGAGTAAATCAATTAATTCTTGTTTAGTATTATCTCCGAAGGATTGTCAAAGTTGCTTAATAAAACTCACATTGGTTTGCACCAACGTTTCAAAATTTGCATGTAGAAACTCGGACTTAAACGAAAGAAGTTTCACAGAACTTGCATATCTAGAGTTTGGTCAGAAGCGAGAATCTACAAACTTAGTTTCAACTTCATGTTTGTTTGCATTAAGAGTATTTACATACGAACATACTTTGCTAGTCGAGCGAAGGCTAATTTTTATTTTTGTTTACTTTTAAACGGTAGCAAAATGAGAACCACTGGCGGTATTGCCATATTTGTCTTTTCCCATTAGTGTAGGTGCATCAGTCCATCAATCCAATGATGAATTTGTCGTTTGGGAGGATTTGTCTTAATCGCCACGCTTGGCAAGCGGGTTGGTGACCGCAATAGCTTTTATTTGCACCCAGGCAAACGCTGCTGTCCCTATCCTGATATTCCCTTAGTCATCTTCTATGAAACCCACAGGATGTGTTGAGGTTGCCCTATTTAAAATCTGAAAACCATACGGAAAATATCTTTGAGCAAGTATGTTTAAAAGTCGCCGCAATAGTGCCTATTATTGAGTTATTATTTTTATATCCATAGTTTTCTCGTTACCATAAAAGAGCTCTTCAATACAATAACACGTTAATAATTGATAGCGCGCTGTTGTGGGTACATCTACCTACAAAATTTTATTGTGATAACATTTTCCATCACACTTTTTAGACTTTCGTAATGGTAGAGTGTAAAAACTATGCACACCATGGTATAAAGACCATCATGTCCCCTCTTCCCCTAATCTTATATCAGGTAAGCTCTAAGTTTAAGATAAATGTGACAAACAAGTCATGCCCTTATTAAGCAAATTTAATTTCATTACTGGGCAGGTTTCCTAAAATAACAACTCTTTATAAATACGGGAACGTAAAAAGGGTCGTGCGATCTTTGTGTAACTAATTAGGCCTCTTTTCCCGATTCAGTAATTTTACGAAGGACGAAATACTATAATTATAAAACAATGATGCCGAATTGTGTATTAAACAAGTTTATTTAGTGCATTTTTTGCTTTTCGGAAAACGTATGTTCACATATCAGTTCATGCTAATTTTTATAAAGATATTAGCATTGCTTGTTTCGACTACCTACCTACTCTCAGAAACTATTAAAAGTCTGAATAAGTAGTGGTTATTGAAAAGAAAGTTGAAAAGTTCTATAAAGAATGTCTAGATGAGGTCCGTAGTCGTAAAGTTTTCATCTCATTTCACAAATAAAATAGTTCACATTACTCTTAATACCTTTATAGTATTCGTATTTCACCCGAAAACATTTTACTATATTTTATTAAGCATGTACATTTCTTTGAATTCAAAACATAATCTTGCAGAACTTTTTAAAATCTAATATTTTGGACGGATGCAAAATGCGATTTCTTCAAGATTTGTAGAGAGAAATGCTAGGTCATATTTTAGAGGAGAAAATATTTTGTAACAACATTTTGATGTTACGAGATTACAGACATTTCAAAAGGAAATATTACCTTCCTATCTAGCACTGTTGAACTTAATACACGTACCACGTAATGACTCTGAAGATATCAAATTGTTTCTGTTCAACAGACATGCAGACAGTGCAATATTTTATTCAATTTCGTAAAACTCAGTACCTACCTACGTTTAAGTTTGTTTACTTTATTTATTCAGTTAGCTTTTGCTCGTGACTTGGTTTCCTTGGGGTGGTAGGATTTGACAGAGTTTTAAGTTTGTAAGGCTTATAACAATGCATTTATGTAAACTAAGTTATGTCCAGTGTATTGTCAAATACAATCGTTGAAAGCAACTATTCGTAATGGTTTATCCGTTCGTCCTACACAGAATCGACTTTTTATGGAAGTTACATAATATGTGACGTATGTATACGTGGTACTCATAGGAAAGAATAGTCTAGTCAATAACTTTTAATCTTTATAACTAAAGCTTGGATAACAGAAAATATTACATCCAAAATTATTCGACATTGTATATCTGTTCAATAAAAGAATTTAATAAAGCGATTAATAAGACTATATGAATACCTGCCAAATACAGCAGCTTGTTAAGTTTCCGCCATTTTAGGTTTCCATCGGAATAACAATCCTGCGCTAAAAACTCTCATCAACTCTTTACTAAAGCTATTTCAATCTAAACATAAGCAAACTTTTCAATTCTAAAGAGCTAATTTGCAGAATATAGTTTTGATCCAACAAGGAGCCGCTTTAAATTAATTATAAATGTCCGGAGCAGATGTGTAGGTTGGCAAGTTGCTGTGAAGGTCTGTCATCTTCGCACACTTGGCCTCACTCTGACGAACTAGTTTTGCATGTGCAAATTAGGTTAAGATGTAACAAGTACGAGGAAATAGTTTTGACGTAATATTAGAGTAATATTAAGTTAACCCTTTGAAATCAGAACTAGTAACATGGTACAAAATTACAATTTACAATTTGTAGCTTGACTGGCCCAGTGCCTCAATTGGTATTTGGTAGTGACCTCTTCTGAAAAATTGGTCTCGTGGTTTTGAGCCTTACCCGGGCCAAACATTCGTGTGATGATTATTTGTGTTTGTTCCATGTCTGGGTGCTATTGTATGTATTATGTAAACAGTTGTGGTACCTTCGTTGTTCTGATACCCATAACACAAGTACTAAAGCTACTTTCTTTGCGATCGGGTCTATATGATGTTGTCTGTTTTTTTTATGCCGATAAACTAGCTACCCACCCTTACTCCGCACGGTTGCAATACTACGTATACGTATGCCTGCATTATACACATAAACCTTCCCCTTGAAACCTACTTATTCAAAAACCACATCAAAATCCGTTGCGTAGTTTTAAAGACCTAAGCATACATAGGGACAGACGGACACCAAAAACTTTGTTTAATACTATGCCGTGATAGATATTTCTGTCCTAACCAAATCCTACAGATGCATCCCTGAACGCCACAAAGGTTTTCATCTTCAATCCGTTTCAAGATCGTCTCATTTATACCGCACACGTAGACATGAATTAAGTACCTATCGTACCAAACTGAGTATTGGGTGGCATGTCTGCGACTCCATACACACAACCGCAGCCATTAGGCGCCCTGCGGACAAGGCGGCGGACATTGCGTGATGTGACACCGTGTACATTATGCACCGGTCTATAGGCACGTAATTCTGTGACCACAATTGAACTGGTCTGTTCATCTCGATATTTGTTACATGAACTTCTTTTTCTGCCATTTCTGTGTCACTACTGCATTTGTAACCTTTTTTTTAAACTGGGGAAAATTTTTTTGCGCATTCCCGCCGTTTGAGGATATGTAGGACTAGTGCCGCTCTTAAAAAAACGGAATAGTGGCACCCTGCTTAAGGATGGTAGGAGGCAGGGAATACCCACTAAAAACCCCGGCCCCTCCGTCAAGCACCTTTGGGATGATGTCACGGGGCCTGGAATGGTCTAAAACTGCCGCAACAACAAACTGCATTTGTAACCTAAAATCTTGCATAAATGTTACCATTGGTAACATAGGCCAAGGTAATCGAAATTTGATCATAGCAGCCAATTTCCAATGCTTTTTCCTAAATGACTACGATGATAGCCAAGGTCTTGTTTTCATTATCAGACAGCGGGGAAGCGAAAGGTTCTCACTACTAAGTGGAAGGTTCTCGTCCCTAAATCTCCAAGGAGCCGAATACGCAGGATTTAGTAAAGTGCACAAACGTGTATGCGCACTGCGCAGGCGCAGGTGCACATTTTGTTCCTTCACTCTGATAATCCGATTGGCGATGACGACCACCAACGGTTTAACATACTTTTCGTTAAGGCGCCAGTAAGTTGCGTACTATTAGTTAAACCGGTATATAAACTTAACGTATGTAGGACGCCCTCAGGCCAGGTGGAGTGACGATTTGCGCAGGACGGCTGGCAAGTGTTTAAGAGAGGTAGGGCATAGCGAATCTTCGCTCGAATTGAGCTGCCCGTCCGGGGAAGGACCTCCACCCTATAGAATACCGCAGCCAAATGACCTCCGGGTCGTGTTTCTGCTTGTGAGTAGGGTTTCCGGAGCTCGTGGGGGGTTAGGGTTGGGCCGGCATGGCAGTGGCAACTGACAGGTAACTAACCAGTTACTTGCCAGTTGTCATAGCGACTTGGGCTTCTCTTTCGCTTTCCATCAGGCGTAGGGAAGCCATTATGTCGAGCTACTATAAAAAAAAAAGTGCTGGATGCGAGAAGCCCAGAGTCGATCTAAGAGGCGAACATTAGAAGAGGCCTATGGCCAGCAGTGGACTGATGATGATGCTGATAAACTTAACTAATTTCTGACCCTTGGTTTGGCTAAGGTCGCTTCTTAGTAAATATGAATAATCAGGGTCAAAGTTTAAGACATTTTCCGTTTACCCACTGTGGTTAATCTCGCTTGCTTCTGTTTCGGGTGAGGCTACGCCACAATATGCAGTTTTGTTCTCGTAGAATATAATATATATGCAGATGCACATTAGGGGCCAGCTCTGCGGGCACTGTGGACGTCGCGTCCATTATACGTCTCCGCGTCTTGCTCCGGTACAAGCCGTGACCGCACCGAAATGTATGCGAATGTAATGGAATTATATAACTTCAGGCTTACGATATACACGAGACGCTGTAAATACATTTATTTGGACTCTAGCGACCAGCACTCGCTTCGCTTCGGGTAATTCATACAAACATTTCATTAGATTACATTTTTGGCGTTTTAGCATCATCATCGGCATTTCCAGTTGTTCGCATCTTTGGCCAAACATGGCTGCACAGCCACCAGATGTTTGGGTAACCATAATCTCCACCCTGGGCGGTGATGCTACTGCCCATCATCAGTCTGTGTTTATTTAGCTACGTCGTCATCTATTGTGATGGTTATACCGCCACCAGTCGATTGCCAGAGCCGGTTGTTATTCGGCAAGATGCACCACGGTCAGTGTGAGGGCGGTCCAATATGGCGGTTCGGACTAAATAAAATACTGACTGCGATCAATTATAATGTGCTTTATGACACATTACACGTTTATACATGAGGAGAGATGCGTGTGTGCACACGTATGTCGTACACACACTACAGCGGCTTGGAGCGAAAAGATGATAGGTGGCTCCTTTACAACCCCCTCCTCCCTCGATGTTATTTACTTATTCCACGAGGAATTTAATTAAATAAAGAAAACAGCACTGTCCCTCACATAAAGCAAAAATGGACTTAATTTTAAAGGCATACAGGCCAGTATCGCTTACCGTTAGTTTGGTAGTGCGGTCACGGAACAAATACGGCTAGTCGGCGACGCGTAACGGACGTCAAACTGCGTCCAGCGACCGCTGTCCTGCTGTCCGCGCTGTCCGCAGCGTGACATCCGCAGGGCGACCTAATGTGCATACATACTTACGTTGGTTCATTGTTAATAGTCGCCATGAATTACAAAGGTATATAAAAGACCTACTATCACCAATGGCAGTGGCACAAAACCACGCGATCCGTTCGTAAGATCGTGTTGATGAACCACTATTGTTCTAATTACATATTATAATTAACAATTATTCAACTGCCGGTTCTTTTTGATAGAAGGTGCATTCCGATGGTAGTTTAATTTGTTTTAATTTACTGTTTTGACGATTTATGAGTGCTTGTCTAAAGCCTATATGAAGACAGATATTTTTGATTTAATTTTGATTTTGTCATAGCACAAGATCTAACTACTTACTTTAATATTAGAACAAATGCTAAAAGATATCTGATTTTTTTTATGTGTGCTTACTAAAAAGTTCCATACTATGCTATTCAGTTAAATCCGGAAACCACCCGGACAAGTAGGATGTTAGTTGTAACATCCTACTTGTCCGGGTGGTTTCCGGATTTAGGACCACCCCATCTATTCCCGTGGGTGTCATAGAAGACGACTAAAGGATATCAGGAAACGCAGGGCTTTCCTGGATACCAATAAAACCGTAACAAAGACAAAACCTTTACATGACATTTTCATTGAGGTAGGCCTGAACATAGGTCCAGCAGTGGATATTTGCAGGCTGATGATTAGGTACTTAGAATGTCATATTATATCTGATGCTGACTGCATAGGCGCATGTGCGACGTCTCCGGCACCTGAGACAGAGCCGCGCCATTAATCCGTCGCAACTACCTCCAAACTTTACTCATTGTTTCAGTTTCGGCGCAGTCGCCTGTTTGCACAGATTGGATTTGTCTTTGCAAGACTAATTCTTAGTTTCTTTCTCGAATTGAATTAATTTAAAAAAGTTCCCTTTGAAAACTCTTGCCCTCTTTGCTGTTACTTGCATCTGTTATAGTTTGAAAGGAGTTGTGCAAGAAATTGAAATCTGTGTATAAGTATTGTTTGGCAACTTTTTTATTGTAAGTACTGTTTATTAAGAGCTTTATTGCTGAAGATTGAGAGGCTCTTAGACTATATAGGTATATCTACGAAAATAGTGGCATTGCGTTTGAGTATTTCACTGAGATTCATCATCATCAGCCTGCAAGTGTTTACTGTTAGACATAGGTTTCCCCCAAATGTCTTTGAGGGAAACCTTCTGGGGAAAATTTCCCCCCAAAAGGGACAATTCTGTCACCAAATCTTAGTCACCACGCTTGGCAAGCGGGTTGGTGACTGCAGTAGGTTTTATTAGTACCCATGTAAACGCCGAGAGATTAGCTAAGTAAATGAATACATATATAGTAGGTACTCTCATTTATCTAGCATAAAAGGTGACCTACACTCGTATGGCCATAGACAACTATATATAATACATTTGTTAACGAAAAAGCTCGTAGTCTAGCTTATTCTAAGGATTACTGACTTATCATTTTCTACGTTGTGATTACTAGTTTATACTAGTATTATTATCATAAATTGTATTTAAACTTTTTAACGTAATTAAAATCTTTTTTCTCTATATCCTCCGTGTCTCTACCAACAAAATTCCTCTCTTCTACTCCCAAACTATACTAACATAATTTCACTCTATAGAATGACCAAAACTCCTAGAACATCATGATTGCATACACTAACCAACGAATTGAAAACCCCCCAACTAAAAATGATTAAAATAAAATAGTCTAACTACATTCAAACTAAACTCGATATCCCTATATAAAAATTGTTATCTTTACACTTTCTAGTCTATTCACTAAGAAAAGAACTAACCTCACTTCGATAGAGTACTATGTATCTTTTCTTTACAGACCCTGAAGATTCTTAACCGTAAACAGTTAACATAGTGAAAATCGCCGGGCAACTTGCCCAGCAGCATTGCCTTGAAGAACTAAATGTGTATCCAACCAAATAGTAACTTTAAAAAGAATAAGGATATTGTATTGCACGAGTAAACCTGCTTGTAAATTATGAAGTCAGAATCTATGTATAGCCAAAAACTATGGTTGTTAAGTGCCGAATAAGTCTCGTAGGAACATTTTTTCTTTACGTTCATTGTTCGCTACATACAATGTGAGTATGTATATATTTCAAAATGTGCTACATATTGAATTTGCGAGAACCTTATGATATTAGTGCCGGAAATTGTCTATATATTTTTAACATATGTTTTTCTTCCTGTGATCCAGCATTTACAAAACGGTGTACCGTTTTGTAAATGTTATATTATTACGCAGGAGTTATAATTATTACGAGGAGATAAACTCAATGTTAATGAGGCAAGGCATCCATGCCTCACGCATCGATTTTGTGGAACCAACTGCCTGCCTGTGACTGTCTTTCCGAACAGCATCATGCAACCATGAACCGAGCAACATCATCTACTATCTAATAAGAAGTTGATTTCTTATCTATGGTCATGCCTTAGCTATGAAACTGATCATTATTATGTCATGTTATCATACGATCACAAAATTTACGCCTACGCCTACGATGGGTAAAATAAACTCAATCTCTACATAGGTAGAACTATAAACTAATTTGCGTCAGGTAATTCATATCTACTCGATATTTTATTCTCGATAGGTATTATATCTTACAGGCAATATTTTGCTTCAGCTTGCGTCACTGTGATTAATCTCATGAAAATTTAACCCATCTTGACCTAGAATTCATTGCACCAAAAATACAAATTAAAGTGAACCTTCTGGAGTTGCAGATGTTATTGGACAAATTCAATATAATTGCTCTCGTTAAAATTTCGTTCACCAGTCTTGGATGCGTCAAAGAATCCACAAAGATTAACCAATTATCCCAATACTTCCAATTTTCGAAGTAGATTGAGAGTGATTTTTTTCTGTTTAGTTCGTACATTTGATTGATATTTGAAATGGATTTCGGTGACATTGCAGTGCCATTTACAGGCTCTCATTTAAAAGCACCCTTAATGGTGTATAACAGGGGAAGGGGGTCCAGTGTGAAATGTCGGTCGAGCCCAACCTCTTTTCTTCGGAGCCCGGGATTTTTATCATTAATAGAATGAGTTAAGCATTACTGTACCGACCCCATGTGGTAATGTTAAAGACGACTAAGAGAATATCAGCAAACAGGCAGCAGCGCTTACATACGAATAAAACCTACATAACAGTCACCAACCCGTCTACCAAGCATGGTGATTACGGCATCATCATCATCATCAGCCTATCTCAGTCCACTACTGGACACAGGCCTCTCCAGTTGTTCGCCACCTTATCCAAACACCTGGAGGACCCATAATCGCTACACTTGGCAGGCGGGTTGGCGATCGCAGGGCGTAGCTCCTCTCTTCGGTTACGCTGCTGCCCGTCATCAGCCTGTTGTATTTAGCGTTCAATTGTGATAGTTATACCGCCACTAGTCGGTTGCCAATGTCTATATGTATCCTATATACCTACAGATGAAAATATATGACGTCACAAATAAAAAATCTATACAAGAACCCTAACTGGACAGGCTCCCCTGGCACAATACACTCATGTCAAACTCCAAAATATTGTTAATTGCTCATATGAACGAGTAAGTAGCATCGGCCTCTGAATATTTAACGGCCCATTATCCAGAGTAACTCGCGGATAAAAATAAAAAAAACGGGTAAGTGCAAGTTAGAATCGAACGTATAGGATTCCGTACCATAATAAATATACACAACATGTTAATCGCACAATATAATGCTGAATAATAGGCTGATGACTTCATCACTTCATCATAGGTACTTACCTAGAACAGCGCCATCTATGATTATTTTGTAGGACTAACCGTAGGACTAAAGGTGTATGTGCGCTTGACAAAAGGACATGCAGTCAAATTAAATCGTTGTAACCTCTTATTCATAATTTAAGTCTCCCTTATAATATTCAATCTATGGTACATCAATGTATTTGTCTTAAAAATTTAGTCTTCGAACTGATGAAAATGGAAGCTATTAATTTTTTGAGGCACTTTAATATCAGAGTGAGGACAAAACAGTAATCGTGGTTCAATTTGTTCGGTCTTCAGCGCTACTGGAATATTGAACTCTATTCTGCAGCAGATTTAATCAATACAACGCAAAGAATATCCTCAGAGCCGTCTGGGTAACAAGTGATTGGTTATGGAACCCTAAAAACGCGGAAACATCACCCTCAGCGATCCCCCCAGAAATATTATGAACAATAGAACGGCCATCACGTTTTAATTTCAGACAATCAATGTTTGTCATTTTGTCAAGCGTTCGAAATTCAAACTTTAAATGTCTCGAGCGTTTAAATTTCGAACGCACTATTAAGTAGGTAATAGTTCAAGAACCTCGTCGATCAAAATTATCCAAATTCCGTTCCTTTTCTCCCAATATATCTTTTTGATTTCATTAACGTTTTCTTAATATGGCAGAAGAACAAGCCGTGCATTGCTATATAAATCCAAAAAAACGTTGTTACTTGAAGCAATCGCTAGAAAATAAATTCTGGGCTCGTATTTTGGATGTGACGATTTGCGCAAGATGGCTGGTCGGTAAATGCTGGATGCGAGAAGCCCAAGATCAACTAAAGTGACGAACAATTGGAGAGGCTTACGTCCAGCAGTAAACTGGAAAAGGCTGTAGATGATGATGATTGGATGTGATTCACTATGATGCATTCCAAGGTCAAACTGACGTTTTACAATATTTTACTACGATTTTGAGTCACATTTATAGCGTAATGTGCGCTACAATCATGACCATTCTATCCATTATACATTCCTGTTGCCGACCCCACCCCATCATTGTCATCGAAGCCGGTAATTATTTCACAGAACAAACGAGCTTTACTAATTACACAGCCTGAGGGCTTCATACCGGGACGGAACTCCGGCGTTGTAAAAATACAAATGCATATTTTTTTTTGTATTTTTACTTACAATTATTTTTCTAAACAGATTGAAGACTTAAATTTTGTAAAATGAAATTAGCAGAAAAAAATATAATATTTTATTGCAAAATTTCAAGTTTCGCGTTCCATTACAACTCAAACTTAAACAAACGAAATTTGCAGTGATATTTATTACGTAGTATTATTAATGTACTGTTATGTTTACATGTGACTTTAAGCGGGTCGGACGGCTTATAGACCTGTTGCTAAACTCAAAATATCAGTTACTTAATATTTTGCCATTTTAATGTATTGTCAGTGATGTCAGTGCGGAAGCGTAAAAATAACTTAATTTACTTAACCTATACCTGAGTTGACGATTAGTTATTATTTCTTCTTTAAAGATTTTTTGTATTGTAAGTTTTTCTTATAGTGTGTATAAGTCGAAAGATTGGAAAGGAATAATGAATTATTCTTTGATATCGTCGTAGTAACGCGTATATATGGCTTTCTTTGTACGAGTCTCTATGAGAAGCTATCAATATAAAAAAATGTCTACGTATTCGGTTACCTGGCAACAACCGGAGCGAACCGAATCCAATGAATTACTAATATAATATACGGGTATTAATAGAAACTAATGAGAATTTCAATTAGTCGGATAATACTTTAGCTGGATTAAACGCCGCTGTTTAATGTTTAGTGGTACACATTGCTGAGCACGAATACTCATTGGTATTCGCTTTAAAGCGCCGAAACCAAAACGTGTCTCACAATGCGATATTTTACAACATAAATGATTAACTTTAAAACTGGTATTACACAAAATAAACGTTTTTGGATACTTGTATCCTACTATCCTACTAATATTATAAACGCGAAAGTTTGTTTGGATAGATGGATGGATGTTTGTTCCACTTGCACGCAAAAACTACTGAACGGATTATAATGAAACTTTACAGGAATATAGTTTGTACATCAGATTAACACATAGGCTATTATTCACGCGGGCAGAGCCGCGGGCAGCAGCTAGTCTTCTATATAAATAAAAAAACTAAAATTATAAAAAAAACCCAAAACTCAGAAAAACTTATAGCACTAACAAAAAATCTTTAAAAAGGAAATAATTCTTATTTTTTAACGTAGGTAAGTATAGGTAAGGTTAATATAAACTTATTTTTAGCAATATTTATACAAAAAATATATTTATAGAAAACCTAAAATAGTCGCGTCAGGGGACCGGCCCTTACCTGTTTACTACCACTATTTATTTATGTTTAAAAAAATTAAAAACAAAAAAAAAACAAGTTTACACACATTTACTCCAATAGCTTCCTGTAACGGATCCTATAAGATTATTGAGTTCATATCATTATCTTAACTAATATTATAAAGCTGAAGAGTTTGTTTGTTTGTTTGTTTGAACGCGCTAATCTCAGGAGCTACTGGTCCGAATTGAATTGAATCCGAAAATTCTTTTTGTGTTGAATAGACCATTTATCGAGGCTTTAGGCTATATAACATCACGTTGCAACTATTAGGAGCGAAGAAATAATGGAAAATGTAAAAAAAAACGGGGAGAAATTCTATTCCACGCGGATGAAGTCGCGAGCACAGCTAGTTTGTTATAATTATTATCTACTAACCTCTTAATTCGCGAATAACTGATACGTATGCAGCAACGTCATGCACCGCCGTATATCTATGTACTGAGTGAATAATGTATATTGCCTGTCAGGCCCCTATATTTATAGTGTTACAGGCTCTTGCGCCAGATTTAGTGTTTGGTACTTCGCTTATGAAAACCGTGGTAATAACTTAAGGTTATGTTTAAGATTGTTGGTCCTTAAACATAGAATAAGGATTTTTTTTTTAATTCTAATCATTGTCAATGTTATTTATAATAATTGTAAATATTAGT